>CM062200.1:12745000-13345000 GCA_031216445.1 Lateolabrax maculatus
AGTCAATGTTGCATATAGAAAAAGGCCGTCATGGTGATTTCTTTAATGTGCTGATCGAAAGAGAAGGTAGGATCAAACAACACCAAGATTCTGGGCTGTCAAACTTTGAAAAATTACACAGTTGTCAAAAGTTACTGTCATGTCATCGAACTGGTATCTATGTCGAGCAGGGCCTGTGACCAGCATCTCAGGTTTGTCTGAATTCAGGAGCCTCTGGTCCAGTGGTTTCCAACCTTTTTTGGGCAAGCGCCCCCCTATCCGTTATCCAGGTCCCAAGTTGCTGGCAGAGGATCGATGAAACCTCAAAACAAAAACAAGGACGTTTGTGGCATGCCAAATCTATATCTATTTAGGCATAGTGCTAAAAAAAAAATCTTAAAACTAGTAATAAGTAGTAAGTAAATTTGTAACATTACAAAACCAACACAGCAATAACCAATAGGAAAATTATATATTCAGTACTCTAATGTTGAATAGAATATGTGACCAAGTGAGTTTATATAATAATTCTATTTCAGTGAATTGCATTTATGCAGTTGGAGTGTTTAAGTGAAAAACTGTCCTTATGCTAGCTTTATGCTTGCTTTTAAAGCCCATCAAAGAGAAGGATGGAGGACAGAGGAAGGCGAGCTTGGCTGAAATACATTAATGCACACAATAGTACACTCTGGTAAGAGGAGATGTACATGAATCCTGCAAAATCCAGCCTCTTAAGGATGACATGACAGTGGGTGCTCTTCTTTAATGGTGCACCACTTCATGGTGTATTTTCACCACACTTTGAGCCTACCTCTGTGCTTCCACTACCTTTGCTGCCCAATGTCCTTATTCTGAGAAACTAGCTTTCCTCCTGTTTTTCTATGTTAATGCCTCTCATGCCAAAGGCAAGGAGAGAAAAGTAGGTCATGGGCAGATGGAGCATACAGTAGTAAGAATATGCTGGCTAGGTTTTTATTTTTTGTTTTTCTTCTGTGTGTTTTAGTGAATGCAGTTACTGTGCTTTGGGTGAAGTAGAGCCCGAATGAAAAGAAAAAAAACAAAAGCAGAAGAGACAGGAGTAGAGGGCAGAACGAGAGAGAAGCTATTGATTTATGTAATCGAAGCTGTGAAGCACAGACAAAGTATTGCCTTAAATCTCTGGCTTGAAACAGAAAATTATATCTGTACATTATCAGTGTGAGTACTTTGAAAAACTCAAATTTATATTAACATTACTCAAACAATACAATCACATTTTGAGATTAGTCACTGCTTCTGACATATGCACTCAGAGAGTAAGACTGCTTTGCAAATTCACAGCCCATAAACAATTCGATCTGCTTACTGTATATACACAGTCATTGAATTATGGGCTCAAACCTGCCATGAGACCTCATTCATGCATTATTTTCTCGAGGCAAACCGATGCAGTGCTGGACTCTGGTGGTCGTTGTAGGTAACTGAAACAACTACTTCAAACAATGTTTAAAATTTGAGCAATAAAAGATTGCTCTCAGAATGTTGTTTTCATAACTCTTTCAGAAATGTGTTTTCTTGTTATCTTTTGAAATGTAGTTCATGGGATGTAGTTGTTCAACATGGGGTATGTCAACATTCATACTGTGGGTTAATGGTTTCTCTTCCTCTAATAAAAGTAAAGTATGATAATTGTGGAAATATAATCAGTAATAAAGTGAATAAAACAAGTAAAAAAGCAAAGGATGAAAAACATTTTACATTAGAAAAAAAGATTTGGCTCATCCTGTATTTTTATGTATTATATTACTATTGGTAAGTCAAAAATGTCCCCACTGCACAAAACTAAAGTGTATGAATTATGGGAAACAAGACATAGCGACAAAACCGCCACATTTTGTCCTGTCATGTGTCACGCCATGCGAGTGTCTCTCTGTGCCTTTTCAGCAGTTCAGCTTGGAGACAGAAATATCTGCACACCGTTTTCCTGACAGCAGAACACATCCATGCGTTAATGCTTGAGTCACTTGGCTCATATGCAGCATTTCTTAAATGCAGAAAAGGAGTCTGAAAGTCATAATTGAGTTTAATAAAAAGCGTGTGCTTTCACACCACATTGCAGAAAAGCAGAAGTTCATGACCAGTCTTCAGTAGCTTTCTGTGCTTTTTTCCACTTCTGTCTTTAGAAATCAGCAGTATTTAATTTCACACGTACAACCCACAGTGTCCTGAAATGACCTGCACGTAAACAACTAATTAAAGCGCTATGTCCTGTTAAGCTTTTGAGTGTTAAACCATAATTATTTTAAACCTGATCTAGGTACCTGTAGTACAGACAGGTTCACAACATCATAGTGATTAGTGTTTGTCACATGTTGATCGATCATTGTCATTGTCAAAACAAAACTTGTTTTACATTTCCACTGAATCACACCCTGTGGTGTAAGCGGCTATCAACGACCCAACAAAGCTCATGTGGTTTCTGCTTTCGGTTCTGTAAGGGCTTAATCATTTCATCTGAGAAACAGATGTGACAGTTTCTCCTTCAATTCTTCAAATTGAGCAGAGGGTCAATTCTGAGTAGTAATTACGGAAACTGCATTATTAGAACTGTTGATGTCAAGAAAAAAGTGATGATTCATGACCATTTCCAAAATAGTCTCATTTGCTTCTCTTGCTTCAGTCTCCTTCTGTCTGTGCCTTTCATGAAAACTCTAGAGCTTCTATACCAGCGTTGTCTGAGTCAAGTTAAAAAAATCTCTTTTTTACTGCTTTTCTGTTACCTGTTTATATTGTATATGTCAGATCTCCTTTACTGCAGCTGAGGCTGGGCTCTTTGGGAGGAAAGTAAAACATTTGCATATATTGCCATTTATAATTGTAATAAAAAAACTGCCCTCTGTAAAGGTTTACAGGAGGCCGTAAATAAGTTACTAATCTAAAAGCTTACTTGCGTGTGTGCAATAGTATTGCATAAAGTATTGTCTAGGGGAAGGCACTTTAGTTGATCACTTCCTTGCTTTTGGTAGGGATGGGAAGTATACTTAGATAGATCTATTTTTTGTATCACTGTATTTCTCTTGCAACACATCTGTGCTGGATGCACCCCCCTCCCCCATAACAACTTCCTCAACATGACTAAAAATTTAAACCAGCCCGGTCATTTCTCAGCTCCTTAGTCATCGGGTTGTTTCTCTTGTCTGTCTGTTACCCCGGCATAACAATGATGGGAGGACAACATCTGCTGCTCCTGTCAGGTAAAAAGAAGCCAATGAAACCGGGTTTTCTTGGGTTAACTGTGGTTTGGGGATTGTAAGGTCTTCATTTTTGTTAGTATTATTATTTCACGCCTTTCAGCTGGAATTTAGTAACATTTTATAGTGCTTTTACACAGATGTTTTATGTATTTATGTACTAAAACATCACACTTTGCATTGTATAAAGATGTATATAACACAGAAACTAAGGGTTCGGCCTTGGGTGGAGTCATCATTAGAGGCAATTAATCAAATGTACATTAATGGGCCATTTCCCACATTGTTAAAATGTGCTAAAATATTCTTGCATTTAGCTGAATTTTCTGTAATGAATTGCATGTAACAAATATGTAAAGGTTTAGCCTACGTAAAAATCATTGAGGTGCCCTTTAGCAAGGCAGTGTAAGCAGTCTAACACTAATATATCAGTGGCCAACAGATCAGTGTGAGAGAGGAGAAACCAGGACATTTTGATTTAAATGTGAATTTACGATAAAGATATTCATCTTAATAATAGAAATAAGCATCCGCTGTTTGTCAAATTTCATAATTTTAAATGCAATTAATTTGTATTTTTTCTGCAGTCATTTGTAGATGGAGGGAAATATCACAGCTTAAAATTGGCATTCCAAATTAAAACTTTTGTGCAATAAGCTAAATTCATTTAACTGTGTGATTGTGCCAGTCGTCTGTCTTTCTATTAGCTAGAAAACATAATTTTACTGAATTACAAATTAAAGGACAAATTCAAATAAACTATATTGCTGAACAATTAAAAGTTGATTATGAATACACATATACAGATAAACATATATGCAGACATCAGCTTTTATATACTTGTGAGGATACCGTATTCACATTTATATTAATTCCCTGGAGGCTTACACTAACCCTCCAGTTAACAAGAGAGAAACATCCCTATATTCAGAATATCCTTTATTATTATAACACTGAGCCAAATGTTTTCTAGAAGCAGTAGAATCATTTTTGTGCCAGTCCGTGCATTATTTAGAATTTCCTGCATTATAAAGTAAATTATAAAACAATTACATTTTGGAAACACATACTGTGCGCAGACAAAACACACACGTATCTTTCTCTTTATTTTTATTTCAAACAAAACAACAGATAAAAATAGAACAAGAAATAACTATAAAATGAAATTAAGAATAAACCTATACAACAAACTCAATAAACACATTTTCATAACAACACAGCTTAAATATTGTTAAGTGATGTGGAGTGTATTATGTACAGCAGAACAATGGTGTAAATGTATAGATAAGTATGGAAATGTAAAAATGTACGGACAGTATATACAGGCTCATGTTTACTATGTAAACTAAAAACTGTATTATTAGTCATGGAAGAAGTAGTTTATATTAAAAAATAACATTTTTTAAATTTTGTTACAGTGTTCGTGCTCCTGGCAAAATGTCAGCAAAAACCACAAGGTAATCAGTGTTCACACAATTGCAAATGTTGTGAGCCCTCCATTTTCCCTCTGTTAAATAGTTCATCTCAAGAAGTTTTTTCATCCCATAAAGGAACACTCACTCCTTCAGTTTATTGGAAAAATTCTAAAAAATTCAGTGGACAGGAAGAGTATGAAAATTGTAATCTAAAAAATAACTAAAGTTTTCAGATAAATGTAGTGGAGTAAACATGCAATAATTCTCTCTGAGATGTAGTGGAGTAGAAGTATGAAGTTGCAATAAAAGTAAATATTCAAGTATTTTGAATTCGTACTAAAGTACAGTACTTGAGTACAAAGTACAATACTTGAGTACTGTACTTGAGTCCAGTTACATTCCACCACTGCTTCTCAGAACTAACCATGCACAATGCCCCTTTGTAATTTCTTGTAATGACATAAACTGTGCCAGGTGTCAGAATGCCTTCACAAATACTTTACTGTATGTTTTCTTTTCCTTTATCTCCTGCCTCCTTAGTTTCTATGTCGCCCGATTTTAAGCAAATCTTCTGTGGAGACTCATTTTATCTGAGCTGTGTCAACCCAAGTGATGGCAGTGTTAAGTGGTACTTCAAAAACGTGCTCCAAGACCAGAAAAACAAAACCTGGGAGATAGCAGTTGCTGACGGGGAGGACTCTGGCTCCTATAAGTGTGAGGTCAATGGGGAAATGAGTGACCCTCTCTCCATCACTGTCCTGGGTAAATGTACCACATGAACATAAGTATTAGAGTTCAAACTGTCAATGGTGTAAAGGGAGATACACAATCCATACAAATAATGTTATCATTTATTTATTTACCATTCAGACTACCTTCCCAGTGCCTTACTCACCATTGAAACAGGCCAGCCAGTGATGCCGATTGGAGGTTCAGTTATCCTGCAGCTTGAAAATGAGGATGGTCTGCAGGGATGGGACTGCTGGGTCAACAGGGGAGGGCTGACGAGGAGGATTAAATTGAAGTTGAATAATGACGCTGTGAATCTGGTCTTTCAACCCAAAAGTCTGAATGTCCCCAAGACCATTTTCTGGTGTACTGATAGTACTAAAGAACGGAGAAGTAACCAAATCACAGTCAGGACCTCAGGTAGGCCACTTTACCACAACACTGAAAATAATAGCAGGCCATCATGTTATCACTTTTTCTGCTGGTGTTTTTTTTTTTTTTTTTCCCTACTATTATTTAAACGTGCAATAACTAATAATTGTTTTGCCAAATTAAGTGTAACAGAAAAAAATGTTGAACATTGATAGATCATCGCCTTATTAGTTTATATAGTAAACTTGTTAGCAAACAGTTTTTGTACATCCAGAAGTTACAGAGAAACATTAGCATTCATTTAAGTTACAGTGTGCTTTGGCCAACATTCACTGTCTTACCTCTGCTAATTGCTCCTCTATTTTCACGGGTTAGTATTTAACTGTGTCTATCTGAGATTTGGTCCTGACCAAGTATGGATTTTTTTTGATTTTTTGCTGCTGCTGCGGCAGAAAATGACTCTATGAGAGCAGTGAGAGTGAGCCAAAACAGTAAATGTACAAAAGCTAAACAGTGAGCTGAAACTCACTATACAGCTCCATAAAACTGAGATGAGCTGCAGATTCAGGTAATAATTCTTTGTGGGTTCATCACTACGAGCGACCCCTTTCACAATGTAACATTATTTTAACATTGTTATTTGATACATTGTTAGTGTCAAATTTTGGTTATAACCACTTTAAATGTAAACTGAATAAATCAAGTTATAAATAGGCCTACATTTGCATTACATGCTCACATTCACTGATAAGAATTACAACCGGGAAAAACAAGATGGGTGTATTGGCCTCAGAATGTTTTTTTAGTCATTAAAATAACAGGGTAAGACTAATCAAATCTTCATCTTCTCCTTTCAGAAAAGGACGTAGCGCTGGAAATGCATCCCCTGCCTGCTCTCCTTGGGGAGAGTATGATTCTGAGGTGCCTCGTCTGGGGCACAGATAGAATTAGTCAAACTGTTTTCTACAAAAACAATGAAATCATTTTGAAAAGTTCAAGTCCTACCTACAAAATCACTAATGTGACAGAGTCTACAGCAGGAAGCTATAAGTGTAATGCCACCTTCAGATACAATGCCCACGAGGCTGGGAACCCATACCACGTGGTCTCTGATAGTCAAGATATGTTTGTCCACGGTATGCATATCCAAACAGCACTATCTGACTGCCTTTGAATGAATGAAGTTTCCCACCTTTGTCTGATCCTATATGTTTTACACCTTCATTCTTTTCTTCAGTACACATCTTTTAAAGTCTGTCCCCTCATTTGTCCTTTTTCAGCGCATCTTATGAAGGCGTTTGTCTCCGGGAGCGTTGGCTTGTCGTGTTCTTGTCCAGGGTGTCCCACTGATTCCTCCTATCATTGGTACAGAAAGGATGATGATGATGATCTGCGATGGGTAGCTATGGAATCCAATCATGGATTAATGATGCCAAAAACGAGTGGTACTTATGCATGTAGAGCTGTGTGGAAAAACGGGGTGTCTCATCTCAGCAGCCCTTACGTTTGTGAGTTCCTGCATTTGTTCCTGTGAATTGACATTGTTTCCCTTGACTTATTAATACAGAATAAGATAAGTTTACTCATCATGAATTCAACTCAGCCTGTGAGAAATGTTGTATAATGTATTTTGTGAATATGGAGGGGGCTTTCAAAGTCTGAAAAATAATGCTGATGATGAGGCTTGGAGCCTTTAAATTCTTGGACACACTTTTTGAGTCACAACAAGTGTTGGGAACAGGTGGATGTGGAGTTTGAGAGATGTAGGCATATGGGTCTAACTGTAGGATAAGTGACTAAACGTCCCTAGGACAGGGCTATCTCTCAATCAATTTTTTAATGCCACTCCTGTCAGCCCACATCTTTTAAACTGACAAATGCTGCTAATGGGAATTCAAGGAATATGAACTATCACAGGTGATATCATACGGTGATATGTTACGTACAGTATGTTCTGTTTCAGATCGACCTCCAAACAAATTCATCCTAATAGTTGTGCTAATCTTGCTGGGGATCCTATTTTTAGTAGCTATAGCTTTTTGGATTTGGTATAAGAAGAGAAATACCACAGGTGAGTAACTATTACTTGTTTCCCACTTTTTGTAAGCACACTGAAGGCATCCCATAGCACTTTTGTTTTTTCAGGGCCAATTTACGAGGATGTGGCGCTGAGGTTACAGGACACAGGTGATGTCAAATACGAAACGCTGCAGCCAGGTGGTGCCAAAAGGGAGGACGAGTACCAAACTCTTAACCCAGATGCACCCGGCACAGAGAAGAAAGAGGGTCACTATGAAAAACTGAGGAAAGAGGAAATGAAAGAGGGGGTGTACCACACCGTGAAAATGGAGGGGGAAGATGGAGGAGCAAGAGGAGAAGGGGGTTACCAGGCACTGAATAAAGAGGGAATGAAAGAGGGGGTGTACCACACTGTGAAAATCGAGGGGGAAGATGGAGGAGCAGGAGGAGAAGGGGGTTACCAGGCACTGAAGAAAGAGGGAATGAAAGAGGGGGTGTACCACACTGTGAGAATGGAGGGGGAAGCTGGAGGAGCAGGAGGAGAAGGGGGTTATGAAGCACTGAAGAAAGAGGGATTGAAAGAGGGGGTGTACCACACCCTGGGGATGGAGGGCGCAAGTGGACAAGGCAAAGGAGCAAAAGATTGAGCTATGAAAATAAAAATAGGTCTCAGTAGGTTTTATGTAAATAACAAAAGTCAAGTTAAAAAAAAGCAAGACTACCAAATAACACAATAAAGAAGATCCTGTATGTTGTAAGTACAGCAACTATCAATTGTTGGCATTACTTATTATTATTATTATTATTATTATTATTATTATTATTATTATTAATTATATTAATCATGTTAGCCTAGTTAAATGGAATAATTCTGTAAAATGTAAATTGCCATCACAAGGATTACAAGAAACGGGAACAGAAAAGTATTCATTTATTGACACCAGCAGTCAAAAACCAACAATGTATATATAGCCAATGTGGAAAGTAAGCAAAGCCTTACATTCAGTCAAGCTGTAAGGCAAACAAGTGGTATTATATTTTAGTTGATTTTTAGTAACTTGACAAACTGTCAACACATTTTTCCAACCACAATACTCATTATACATATAGTCCAACTAACAGCATTACACATTTATTCATTCAACTCATTCACATGTTTTTTCTAATGCTCATATACTGTCATTTGTACAAAGATGATTTTTGTGTCTTAAAATGTATTTGCCTTACCACGTGTTTTATTCTAACATTTGTGCACATACGAAATGGCACATACGAAAATAATGTTATGTAGATTTTACTTTTGCATTCAAATGTCAAGGCACTTTATATTCCAGTGTGTATGCTGATCATATATCTGCTCAATTTGCAGTCCTTATTCCTGCTGTATTTTTATATGCTGAAATAAATATATTTTGACAAAATTTGTTTTGGGTTTTTTTTTTTTTCTATATATATTATAATAAGAATCACCTAATCACTAAATGTATGTTTTGACCAATGAACCTCTGTAAGGTTGTACTGCATTCAAACTCTTACATAAGTAGAAGTACAAAAGTATTAACATCAAACTATACAAGCTGGAGTACAGGATTTATACATATAAATGAACGACCTCGCCAAAGCTTGTCTATTAGAGGCAAGAGGCTTCACTTTGTTTTGTTTTCGTTGGCCAACTGTTGTATTGAGTTTCAAACTGAGTATTTTTGTTGCTTCCTGGGATCACTGCCAGAGGGGGGGAGACAAAAGTTCCACACCTCAAAAACGCTCATTATGCAGAATGGCTCAATTCAGGATCATACAGCCTGCATTATATTACTAGATCATAATTTGTGGTGCAGTAATGTGTACATCACTTGTAATAATAATTCAAAATCTGGAAAGTAATACAGCTATCGCATAAATGTAGCACATGGTAAAAAGTGCACTATTTGCCTCCAAAGTAAAAGTATTATGCAGCATAAAATGGAAATACTCAAGAATGGTAGATGTACCTCAAAATTGTACTTAAATACAGTCCTTGAGTAATTGTACTTACTTTAATTTACATTCCACCACTGTTGGTAGTTTATACGGCCCTGGCACTGCCTACTACAACTTCCTATGTACTAAGTACTGGACAATATTTTTTCTGGAAATTATGTTTGAAAAGGCAGTGGCATTATATTCTAGGACTATGTACCTTTGAATGGAACAAGTATCATGTCTGTTGTTATTCAGAGTCTGTCTGCTGTTAGCTAGTTGAAGAGTGTTTTATTACTACACTATGAATTGTTGTAGCTTTGTTTGTTATCCGGCTTTTAGCCATGGCCTTTATCTGTCAGTCATCACCACACTGTTTACTAGTCAGCCTATAAAATGTCCATATTTGAAACCCAGGAGTGTATTTGATGGCAAGTGATTTGCCACAGTTTAAGCCCTTGGAGCAGGTGATCCTGGACATTGAATTGATTAAGACGTGGCACCTCTTAGCCCTTGTCTCTGCCAAGAGGGCAGGGGATCTTTGTGCCTTATCTGTCCACCCCTCCTGCATGTCTATCAGCAAGGACAGGGATGCAATGGAGCTGTGACCAAACCAGTCCTTTCAACCCAAAGGCTATCACTTCCACCTTCAGATCTGTTGTTATTGTTACAAAAACAAGGGGGTGAAGTGCCTGCACACCTTTTGTCCAGTGCGCGTGCTTTGCTGTTATGTGGACCGCACTGCAAACCTGACCAACTCTTCATCTGCCATTGTCTGAAGCCCAGGGAGCTCTTCTGTCAGCTCAGCGGCTGGCTCATTGCATTTGTGATGAGATTTGCAAGGGCGCTATGAGGCAATGGGTCGCACCCCACTGGTAGGTGTCAGGTTACACTCCGCCAGGAGCACTGCTTCGCTGGCCGCCCTGTTCAGTGGTATCTCAGTGCAGTTGTATCTCTGCGCTTGGTCCAAAGTCTGTGAAGGCACCCTCTATGTGAGATTGATGCTTTCTGGTCATTTTCAGCTCCTAGTGCTCAATGGCCTGACCTCAGCGGTTGGGATCTGGATTGTTTGTGATCAGATTCAGGCCCAGCATGGAGTACATCACATCCCTAAATGCCTTCACCTCTCGTGTTTACCAAAAGCGAAGCCTGTTAGAGGGTGTTGCATGAAGCAAATAGAAAAAGTAGTTAAATGTAACTCCAGTTCTACAAGTAGTGTAGTACTCTAACTACAGGCCGAGCTGGCCCCTGCCCTATTCCTGTTGCAGAGTTCAAAATGGAGATGAACGGCGGGGGTGCTGGTGCTTTATAGTGTGTGGTTTTAACTCCTGATTGGGGGTACAAAGATCTGTCTCAGGGTGCTGAGGCGTAGCCTCAAGGGTGTAAACCTATAGCAAAGTCTGTAAGAAGTCCACGCACGTACTCATAGAACTAGAGTTACATCAAAGCTATTTCTCTCACTGGCAGATGGGTGCAGGATAATCCCATTGATTTTAGAGACCAGAGTAGAACAGTGAGGGTGAATCCTTCAGCGCTTTTTACTAGCTGAGGAAAACTGGCGAGTCCCTTACTCTGGTGCCATAAAAATCAATTTTTCTTCTTCATTTCCATACTCTTATACTTTAGCTCAGTGATCAATAGGCTGTCTGGAGAAGAGCACCACCTAATACCACACATTAAACAATAAAATGGGAGTAATGCATAAGCATTAACCCCCAAGAATATGTAAAATTATATGACATGAATTATTACCTCTAGGTTTTATTATACAATATTTTCCACATGTACATGGTTTTGACATATACAGTTTTAGTTTACAATCCAGAACAAAACATTTAACAAGAAAGTAATGAAAAATGACAAAAAACAGTAAAAACCCTAACATTTAATATTTAATCCTTCAGTGAACTCCACTCAATGAAATAGTATAATTCAAAGTGATACCATTCATGAGCTAACACAGGGATATTTTTTAATGGTAAACCTTAATTTTGGGGCTAAATACATTACAACAATTACTAACAAAAATAAAACAAATTGCTTGTGTACAGTGAAATGTCATTTTTGTGTTGTCCATTTTTTATTATTTATTATTTATTAATCCTTTTATTTTTAATTGGTCTTAAGTTTTCTGGTTATGTAACATATCTTCAGTTTCGTGCACAATAAAATAAAACAAAGAGTAATGAAAATCCACTCTTAAATGACCTACATGATGTGCTACTTGACTAACATCCTTATTTTATTTGCACAGTTTATAATTTTGACATATGCTACAAAACTGTCACCACAATACTGCAAAGCGAGAGCAGAAACTGGCATGTGTTGGGGTTCTTAGGTTATATGGTGACAGCAAATTGCTCTTCCTGATGTTGAAACGTAGAGCATGAATTGCTTGAACACAACAGTAACATAAAAGAATAACATTAATGAAGCACTCAACAAGACCTGATAGAAATAAAAGTGGCTCAAAACTAAGAAACTCATTTTATAAGGGATAATGCTGGATAATGACATTCCTTCTAATCCTATACGAGGCATTTTCATTCCCCAGTTTGTCAGCAGGCAGACAGGTTAGAGGCCTAGTACATGAAACATTTTTGCATGAGGAAATCAAAATGCTGCATCTAAAAATGTCAGTATGGGGTTTTTAGACTTCACAGAAACCTGTGTACAGTCATATTTGCATGTGTTCAATTAATTTCTCAGTGTGTAAACCAATACTACAGAGCAAAATATTTAGTTGTATTGGCACAAGTAACATGCTTTCTCTTAAAAGTGTACACTTTAAGAACAGTTAACATTGTTTTTTAGGAAAAAAGCTTTCATAACATTGTGTGGAAACCTTGTTACTCAATTTTGGTGATTTCCTGTTTTAACTTCAGTGGAAGTGCATACCCTTCTGTGGGTTGCAGAAAATGTACACACCGTTATCTAATTTCTAAATACCCATTCAAAAAAACACTGTGGGTTTTCACCCAACGACATAAATGCGCTTGTGACCAATGTGCGCCTAAGGATTTGTAATCTTAAATGATTCAAATATAAATGAGAGGCATACAAATGAAATCCAAATCCTGTTAGATAATATAGACATTTCTACAGTTATTACAGTGAATTAACATCAAAGAAAGCCACACCAGGCCTAAAACACAGCCCTCCTCCAAAAGAGATTGCAGGGAGGCTTATGAGTCCTAAAACACTCTTACTTAGATCGTTTGTCACACAAGTTAAACAATTGCAATCACACACAAACACACATTTTACATTGACTAATGTCTTCACTTTCACTGTAGAGTCTCTTTGAATTCGGTTCAGTTATGATAATACAGTCTGACTTGCTGAAAAAATGTCCCCTCCCGCATTCCATTTAAAATCCACACTTTCAAAGTTCTTCATGTCATCGGGTGAAACGCCACACCATTGATGTACTGTTTCTGCCTCACTAAAGGCTATGTGCAGAGGATCTGCTGGTTTTATGTTAGCTCTCGGTCCCCCTCTCCTCCATAAAGGTAATTATTGGTTCCGGCTGGTTGGACATACTCCTCTGTTTTGTCCCAGTCTGAGACCCAGCCTCCTCCTCCCATGCCTCCGTTGGGATCTGCTCCCTGGTTCATAGCTCCGTAGCCTCCTCCGCCACTTGTGCGATACAGCTCCTCTGTCTCGTTTGCCAGCTCATCCTCATCCAGGATGCCACATTTTTCATCACTCAGCTGCTCCGGCTCCGCCCAAGCTTGCTTCTCTCCAGATGCAAAGAGGCCTGCAGCACAGAGACAGACAAGATCAGTTCGTAAGATGCAGAATTTTTGCATATTGCATCGCTAACCCAATCTATAGAACATTGCATGTAGAACATGGGCAATATATGAGTGAGATGACATCATACACACCATAGAATATAACACCTCCATAATGAACAAGCGAGGCAATAAGAAACACACCCTGCCACTCTTCCCGTGTCTAGCAAAGAGGGTGAGAGAAATAAAGAGGAAGAAGGTTATAAGCATGAAAAAAAGTGTATTTTATTTTCCATTATGACTTTGAAATCTAAATATTCTAAAATTATAAAGATACTCACACATTACTTCAAAGAGAGGACTATGTATTGTGTTCTATTTATGTGCTCACACTCTGAATACCTTCGCTCTGGTCAATCAAACTTGAAGCTTAAACACTTCACTTAAGATTCAACATGTCTTGTGGCTGCATGCACTGACTTCTGGTCTATTGAACTACTCTTGGTGCAAAATTAAATAGAGATCTGTCCCTCTTTAGAAGAAAATTTCTCCCTGTATGACTATTGAACATGCAAGATGTTAAAATTAATAGTTTCTCTCAGGAAGTAACACCTCTGCTGTTGTTTTAAAAAGCTGAAACATTTTCTATGACCTAATGCTGTGTTTATAGACAATGCTGCATTTTTTCAGTAATCTTTGGTAATAACAAAAATAGACCTTCAGACAGTAAAATGAGAACAGAAATCTGTTTTAGGGTGTATTTTACAACATAAAAAGTTCCCACCTTATGCTTCGTCATGGCACCAACTATAAGTGGGCAAACCATACCAGACAAAGTGCCCACACCGTTGGAGATACCCATGAGGATACTAGCATAGCGCGGTGCAATGTCCAGGTGGTTGACATTGAAACCTTATGAGGAAGGATACATACAATATTAGCACATAAATGATAGGAAACAGTTCTATATTCACAAGGCCTACAAATTTTACTTTAATATCTGTGGCCTAATATATTGATGTCCTCCGTTTAAAAAAAAGGACTTATGGATATCGATGGGGCATTGTTGTTGTGTCCAAAAGAATGTGTGCTGAACAATAAAATATATATATATATATGTTTTTCAGAAGATGAATTATGGTTTCACCTGAAATGGCAAAGCCAGAGAAACCCACAGCCAAGACCAGGAATGAAATGGCAACACCTTTTGTATGAGAGAAACCCACCACCAGCAGCAGGGTTGCCTCCATCCCAAACCCTGATGCAGAAAAGTGAAGTGGCACAGACAAAAACAAGAATGAGTTTAATGTGTTAATGGAAAACATTAAGGCACAATGCAAGATGCTTAAAAGGCCATTGTACTTCACACTTTTCTCCTCTCCTTTCTCACAAAAATGCTGTTGACTGAGCAGTAACATAAAGTTGCCCCAGTTCTGACAGCTTCCTACAAAGTGATATGTACACTGTGTGCTTCTCCATTTCACTTCACTATTGATTTCTCTCTGTAGTTCAAAAATAGCAGACAGAGGCAGAGCTTCTGCTTCAATGAGTCATCATTTCCCTAATGCAAATGTTTTTTCATCACCAGTTTACTAAATACTGAAGTTCACCCCATAAGAAGCCATTGAGTTGCTGTGCAGCTTTTCAGGTTCACGATAAATCAGCCTTCTGACAAAAAAATAAATAGCGTTCTTAGAAAAACTTCTAGCGATATGCAAAATGCCATTTTATATCAGATTATATACAGAGTATATACTAATATGACTTCAGACCTCCTTTTACACAGCAAGCAAGCTTAATTTCTTGTGTATTACATCAATGCATTTCCCTTTCTGCAACCCTTCATTTTGTCCCTTTCTTACCTCCACAGTTCATAAGCTTCCTGACGTTAGTGGTGGTCATGATCTGGTTGGATCGCAGATAGTCAGCAAGCTGGCCACCAATGGGCACGATGATGGTCATGACGAGGTGGGGAAGTGCGGAAACTATGCCCACCTAGATGAGAGAGAAAACAAAATGTATGTTATGTAACATAAACCTGCACCAGCATAAACCTGGAAAGCAGACGTTCTATAGCTTTGACTTTCCGGTGGCATCATGTTATTGTACGTATGGAAACTTTTGTTCCTGGTACAGGTCACCACACATAACCCACTGCCCATGTGATCTAATTTCTGTTACCTTGCTGATCTCGAACCCAAACACCTCCTCAAAGTATGCAGGCTGGCTGATGAGAAGCAGGTAGAAAGTCCAGCTTCTGCAGAAATTCGCCACAATGATGGCGTATACTGGCATGGACGTAAAGAAGGCTCTCCACGGTGTGTTGAATTTCTGTAGCACAGAAAAATGTGTTACTTATTTTGGTGATTTTGTGCTAAAATTCTAAACCCTGACACAAACATAAATGTGCACAGGTGTTAACCTGAATTACTGACCAAGTGTTCCTATTTAAGAGGCTGTGTAAAATAAATTAACCAGTTTTGCTTGAATGGATGAATGCAGACACAGAGGAGAGGTTACCACTGATAAGGAGTTTCTTGAGATCCACCCAGACTAACTTCCTTCTTACTCTTACTTTGTTTTGCTTGTTGACCATCTCTACACTATTCAAATCTACTTGCGGCCTTGTCCTTATGTTAAAATTTTACGTTAAAAGAAAAAGTACAAGCATAGGGATTTTGCCAACTCTTTACATTACCGTACAGTACCGTTAACATTAATCAATGTGTTGTGATACAGCGTTTGAATCATGTTATACTGTGTATACTGACCGTTACTGTATGTTGGGCAGACTCGCCAATGCTTTCCTCAATATATTTTCTCTCCTCCTCAGTGATAGTGGGATGGGCTGCTGGACTTTCATAAGACACAAGGAACCAGAAGCAATACCACATGATCCCAAAACTTCCTAGGGGGAGGAGGGAAGACAGGGAGACAAGCAGGCAGGGAAAAGAGAATGAGTAATGTAAGTGTCGGACATGCAAAGAAAGGTCAAAAAGAACAACCTGCAAAGGAAACACCACAAACTAAATGTTGTATTCATACATA
Organism: Lateolabrax maculatus; assembly: GCA_031216445.1. NCBI lineage: Eukaryota > Metazoa > Chordata > Actinopteri > Acropomatiformes > Lateolabracidae > Lateolabrax > Lateolabrax maculatus. The sequence continues at coordinate 12,761,489 of CM062200.1, forward strand.
ACGGGTGATGGGTTTTTTTTGTGGGGTTTTTTTCTGTTTCAAATATTTATGGTGAATGCCTTTCTGCAGTCCTTTAAGTTTCAGTATGAGTCAGCATCTACTGTGCTACTGTATGTTGTGCATAGTGATGGGCGTGCCTACACAAGTACTGAAATCAGCATTTTGATGTATTTACTGTTGACACAAACCAACTGAGAACTGTACGACTCTACTGTCATGTTTATTTTGGCAACAATCACATTGTATAGTCACATTGTAGTTTCCAAAATTACAATTCAGTCTGAATAAAGTAGTGTAAAGAGTCTACATTTGATTTTGTTTATCTCCAGTCTAAGGGTCAAGGGTCTCTTACCGTAGACGTAGAAGACTGATGACCATCCTGAGTACTGGACTAGGATTCCAGCTAATGGCATGGCAATCACAGCACCTGCATAAGATCCTATGAAAAAGAGAAACATTGTGTTTAGGGCTGCAACTAACAATTATGTTCATTATCAATAAATCACTTAATCATTGTCACTTAACTGTTTCATCTATAACATAGTGAAAAATTGCATCTCCAGACTGCTTGTGTTGTATGACCAACAGTCCAAAATCCAAAGATATTTTATGAATTCTCATACATGACAAAGAAAAGCAGCAACTGGAACCAACAAATGTTTGGCTTTTTTTGCCTGAAAAATAACTGAAACGTTTAATCGATTTTCAAAGTAGTGGTCGATTATTTATTTTCTTTTAAGTCAACTAATCGTTTCAGCTCTCATTGTGGCTATATTAAACTAACAATAAATGTAAATGCAATAACAAACATTATTTGTTTAAAGACAAAACCTGTACAGTAATAATGGACTCACCACAAAAGGCTGTTGTGGCCAGGCGACTTCTTTCAAGAGGTGGTGCCCATTTTGCCCAAATACCATGACAAGCTGGATATGAAACCCCCTGTAGGATAGGGAGGAAATTACACAAGTAGATTAAATTACAAGTAAAATGCAAATAGAAATCTTTCTTGTTGCCCATTTGTTGTGTTTAAGAGAAAGCTATAGACAAGCAAGCACCTCCACAAGTCCTTGAAACACCCTGACAATGATAACACAGCCAAAATGCATCCGTGCTGCTGTAGGGATGAGCATATTCAGGCAAGACGTGGCCACTATAGCAAAGCCAAACACTCTGCAAGAGGAAATAATAGAGAAAGGAAGAAACATTCAGTATGTATAAAAGAATGTGCAATTATCCCTCGCATACCATTCAGAGGGGATTTACAGACCTGTTTGCTGCAAACTTTTGACAGATGAATCCTCCTGGTATTTGGGTAACTATGTATCCCCAGAAGAAGGACCCATGGATCATTCCCACTGTTTCTGGATCCCAGTCAAATTGAGCTTTCTGTTGTGACACACAGGGAGACAATTAATGGAGCTCAATCTGCACATATACATGAATTGGAGTTTGATCCCTGAATCCACTGAGATTATATATTATCTACCAGAACAGACCGTTTCTAATACTGGTCATTTACACAAACGTGTTGGTCAACACTTATCTCATACATAAATAATCTAGGGACACAGTTCCCACCATATCCACCGCCACTCACCACTATGACTTCTTTGTTGTCTCTGAAGATGGTGTGGCTGTTCACCATACTGACGATGGCCACGCCCAAGTTACATCGGATACCAAAGGAGATGCAGAAGCCAATGCCAGAGAGGATGGCGATGATGTAGCGTCTGGGCAGGCCGAAGCACGTGCAGTCCACCACGGGCTCCTCCTTCTCCGCCACCATCTCCGGGCGGCCCTCCGCCGACAGCTCAATGGTCTCGCCATTTTCCTGCTTCTTCTCAAGAGCTCTGTGAAGAAGTGTGATAAAAGTGAGTGGAAACTGTAATATGTACACTGTTGTAGTTTAGACTCATGTCACTCACTTGGTTGTTTTTTGTGAATCTGTTTACTTAAGAAGTTGACTTTAATAGTTAAACTTTAACATAGCCAAAATTTGGCTATATCGGTGATTGTCTGGGCTACCTATCAGTTGAATCCTCCCTGCAGTGTTGTATAGAGCAACCCTTTCCCTGTTAAGATAGCTTACCACAGACACAACCTTGAAAATACACACCCCAACACCCTTCAGTGAAAAATTAGACATGTGAGAAAAACCCCAAATAGTCAGTGTAGTGTTTGCTGAATCATTTCTACTAAACAGCTACTCAAAAAAAAATTCAAGTTCCAGGAAATAGGTCATCAACTATAATAGTTATTGAGCCCTCAAAAAGAAAAGTATGTGTATGTATGTATGTTTAGTTTATTCTTAGATTTTCTATATTTTATATCTTCTATATATTGTCTTTAAGAGCAATCAGTTGGTCAGTGAGCCGCCTGAGGTTTTCCCAACTCTGACAACTTGGCTTGATAAGAGGGTATGGATCTAGATGTTCATACAATCTTTCTTTCTGTCAATTTGACTGTTATCTCCGGCATCTTAACAAGAGACAGTCAGCACAGTTGTCTGTCAGCCTACCACCACTGGAGCTCACTGACATAACTTTGACTTATCCTGTCTTCTCAAGGTGCTAATGTATTGGGTATTTTTGTATTGGAGACATCCCTCGCTTGACAGAACTGGTCGGCACTGAGGAATACAGTGTGAGTAAAAGACAACCGTGTTTAAAGAAAACTCCTCTTCTCCTTTCTAAACAAGGTTAACTACATTTTTTTTCTGCTCCTGTCTATAACCCATGTTCATATTTCCTGCTGAGAAACCCTGGGAAACCATGACCTCTGCCAGCCTCCAATCTAACAGGCATCAAATATGTATCTAAACGCAGTGGATCATCTATTAAACATGACATGTGCAATGTTGAGTTCTCAGATCTGACTAGTGCACTGCAAGGCCAGAGCACAGAGCCCCTTTTATATTACAGCTTTATTTATTATACATACTTAGGTTTTCATACCTATACATAGAAGTTAAAAGCAATTACCCCAATAGCTTTTGTCTGGTAATTGTAATTTATAACCACGGTTGAAAGATACATACAGTACATGAGAGTTGATTGTGCTTAAGCAAAACATATCAGTCAACTCAGCCATGCTGCTTTTAGCCACAATACAACTCCCAACAGTGCAGGGCATGAATAAAGCTTGGACTGGGGGATGGGGTGTATTTTATAGACTACTTTATTTCACAGCTGGTTGTACAGGACACAAGGAGGTAAAATGGGATGGGGATCCTGGGTTAGAAATGAACCACATTTAAGTGTATTGTGACTCTTAGCTGACTGAGCCACTAGGGTGCCTTGTTAATAACAGTAACCCAACAGTGGCCATTTTGAACATCCATCGTGGTTGGGATGAAAATGGGCAGAACAAGTATAGACGGGGTACTGCCTCTTACACTGCTGCGTGCTTGGATTTACATCATATGAACATTTAACAAAATATTATATATATATATTATATCTGTGCAGTAGGTCAGTGTTTTATGGTGAATCAAGCGACCACAGACAGTGTAATGCTGTGCTGTTTGGCCATTTTGTCGTAATACCCAAAGTCAAAACTGCATGTCACCTGACACACCAGACCAGTCAGAGCCAGCCATAAGTGATAAGACATAGAAGTAGGAATTGACAGATACTCTTTTGATACGTGTGCTGGGTGAGCAGCATGTTGAATACATAATCAGTGCGGTAAATGTGGTTGCTGTGACCACAGTGAATCTGCTCTGCGTCATGACACTGTTTCTGACAACTTAAACAACACCATAACCACTTCATGTATTAAAAGGAAATTTGGTGTTGTGGGTGAACTCCCATGGGCCTGTTCAAACTGCACACTCACTGAACAGCAAACAAAGAAGAGTCAAAAGATCCTCATTACAGGAACTATATAACTGTGTCATGCAAACAGAATATTTTCATAGCGTGCATTGAGCATATCTTAACTGCTGCAATGTAGCTTACGGTGAACTAGCAAACTCCCATGGTAACTTTAAGATTGTGTGGCACTTCAGAACTGGAACATCTTATTTTCCTTATTATTCATTTATCTTATTAATATAAATGTTATATCTCTATTTAGATGGTTGGAAGTGCAGAGAGATTGCAGATATTTAAAATAATGTAGACCACTGGGTCAATACACCCCAAAACCCCTGTTTGCACAAAAAATCTGATGTCATCCGAGCCAGGACACATCACTTGTGCCCTTACTCATTTTGAACATCCTACTTACGTACAAGCCAACCTGACCATATAATTCAGGTTTATTTTGTTAGCTGTGTGAGACTTTGTTCCTCTGTGTACTCCAACGAGCTCTGTCCTAAACCAGAACGTTACGGCTCTGTCAAGTCACCAGGGACGAGGACAATCACAACTGCGAAATACCAGGGAAAGAAAAGCACCAGCTGATCCTTGAAGATCTTTATATAACGATTCTTTCAGCTTCAGAAGATGTACTTCCTGTGGAGACTTGAACATGACATGGATACTAACATATCTAGTGACAAAAAGACTGAAGGACTGGACTTTGTGTTCCTACCAACCTTTTCAGCAGTAACAGTAAGCAAACTTGGAAGAATCAGCTATACAATTATAAAACATACATGCTCTATTGGTTACTGTAAGCAGGGGTTCTAACAGTCTCCGACACTGATCAAGTATTAATGATTCTCACTCCTGAATTATTAATATCTCTGGCTCTCTTGGACTATTTTTGTCTGCATCTCTCTTCATTCTTCCTGTCTCCTCTTCATCTTTAAACATGCCTTTTACTGTCAACTCCCCTGACTCACGCATAGTCTCACACATAATTCACAACATTTCCTTCTTCTTCAACACCAATTTATTTCCCAGTGTCCAGAGGATGGATTTTTTTAACTCCCCAATACAATGGCCAAAATGTACTACCCTGTTTTTCACGTTTTTTTATCCTACCATACACCGTTTAGGCTGCAGTGACTTTTCATGACTGACCCTAGGTTAAAGAAAATCCGATGTAATCCTCACAAGCTACCTGACCTTATCTGTGTTGCACTCGTTACACCATAAGCAAAGGTCTGGGCGCGTCTGTGAACTAATTTAAGTCATTAAGAAAAATGCTCAGTTTTGATTCTTGACGGCATGATAGAAAGATGTATTCACATGACCTATTATGATAAATGAGTATTCCTGGCTCTCTCTGCAAGTTAATCTCTTAATTCATACAGTACGTCAAGGACAAATGTCAGGGCAGTTCAGCAGCTTGGAATCATTGATTGGATAAGAGAGAGTCAAATAACTGGTGTAGATTGTTTGAAAGGTTGAAAAGCTCTTCATTACCCCACTATGGAGGACCTACTGATCTACTAACACAAAATGTTAGAATTTCAACTATGGACTGTTACAAGCACTGTACATCACTGACATTAGTTAAATGCAGAGAATTGAAAGAACACTGTTCTGTAGAACCGCTAGCAAACTAAATAAAAGAAGCGTGCATCCAAAATAAATGAAATACTTGGCTTAAATTATATTTGAATCCATTATCTGAATAAATTGCCCTCAGCATAACTGCAAGTCATCATTAAAATCAATTTTTAAGTAAAAAATGCAAAGATTCTCTTAATTTTTGTTTTTTCCTTGTCTTAACATTATAGTGAATTGGATATTAGGTTTTGGACAGAACAAGCCATCTCAAAATATCATTTTGGGATTGAGGAAATGTTGATGGGCATCTTTTATTGTTTTCTGATGTGACCAAACAATAAATCCATTATGAAAACGATTTTTAGTTGCGCCCCTAATACTGTAGACAGCTGAATGACAGGAGACTGTGAGTGGGTTCTACTTCAATGAAATCATACTTCTGTTTTGCCACACTTATCCTTGACACATGAGTTCAATAAGCATTGTCTATAATGTCTATAATGGAATAGCATAGACCATAGTAAAGAATAGAGCACCGTACAGAAGCAAACAGATGCAAAAAAAGAACTAGAAAGAACTGAAAATAATAGTGGGTTTCTGGGCTTAAAATAAAAACAATTGTTCAACACAGCCACCAAACATGTCCGCTCCTCCCTCCGCTGAGCACGCTGCGTGCAGGGAACAGGACCGGGGACCGGGCCGGTGCGCGTTACGCACGGCAGCAGGGCACCGAGGGGCCACCTGGGAAACGAAAGCTGCAGGTCGAGTGGCCTAATCCGGGCTGTGAGGTGTCCTGCTGGGGGGGGGGAAGGGACTCGATGACGAGCCATCGGGCTACTTAGGGGGAGAGAGAGAGAGAGAGAGAGAGAGAGAGAAAGACGCGGCCAAGGTGTACGGGCCTGCAGGGATTTACGTGGGCCGACAGCTTGGACGAGCAGAGGCTATTTCTGGAGAGGATTTAAGTGTTTAGACGCAACATCAAATCCCGAGAGAAAGAAAGGGGAGTCCACCAATACCTTCGTGTTCAGATATCCATCCCCGGCCAGACTCCTGACCGTCTCGCACACTTATTCTCAGCGGGGAAGGTGTGTCTTTTTTTTCTTTTTTTCTTTTTTTTTCTTCTCTTCCTTGTTGCAGCTTATTGCCAAGAGAACTGGTGGGAGAGCTGCGGTTCCAAAAGACGCGTTCTTTCGTGTGCGTAAAAATGCCACACGATGGCAAATAAATAAATAAATGAAAACAAAAAAAAAAAACGACCCACACTCCAAAACACATTTGGCAAAAGTTGCAGACTAGAGGGATTGTTAACGAAAGTCTCCCACAAACCCACTGTCCCACAGTGAGAGAATAACAGGCTGCAGAGAGGCCTGTTTTACGCCCAACGCGCAGGCCTGGTGACGCTCAGGGGAGTTTGCAGGAATAAACAGACAGCCTTATCAAACACGGTCTGTGTGTGTGGTGGGAACCACGCTGCACCGCTCGGTTGCTCAGGCAGACCGGCTGTGCGAGGTGTATCTGGAGTTGCATCACGAAACTCCAGATAGACCTCCACATGAAAGTGTGACGAGGCCTCTGTAATTTGACAGATGTGATGTGACACCGCTGCGGAGGGGCCTGGAAGTAATGAATCCACCCATCGATCCACCGGCGCTTCGTCTCGCACTGATGGAACAGTTTTTGGCCTAAAAATGAAACTTAATTCTCTTTGTTTGGTCATCAGGGGAAGAAAAAGGAGGATATCCACGTGGATTCAGTTCAGGTTTCAGAACATTTGGGTGCCCAGACAAAAAAAAACATCAACCTGACTGCAGTTTCTCATAAGTGATCAATCATGTAATCCAGTTTCATATGTGACAGATTGAGTAGCCTATAGAGGGACAGATGTGCCAGGTCACCCAACCCCACACTAATCCAGCCCCCTGGACATCTTGATCTTCAAAGGAGCACTTTGCTTCTCTTTTAAAGACAAAACTAATATTTAAATCACGTTTCAGCATGTGGGCTGTCCCACAAAGAGCCTCAATTAACTGCAAAAGGTGAACTTTTTATTTTTAACACGAGAAGCCAGTTACGCCCCTGCCATTCCCCCTTTTTTTTCTGGCTGCCATTCGTCCCAGAGAGATTTTACATACCCGTATATTTTCCCGAGAGTCTTGGCTGCCACGACCTTAAACCTGTCCGGCCGGATCTCCATCCTCACGACTCCAGGATCCGACCAATGTGCGGGGTTTTTTTTTTTTTTTGTTGCGCGCTCCCGATTGAGCGCACAGCCTCCTCCTCTACTCCCCCCGCCCCGTGTTTCTCACTCGCACATAAATAAAATCAAAACGATTTGGAAGAAAACTCAGATTTTTTTTTTTTTTTTTTTTCCTGTCGATCAGCAGACTCCCTTTATCTCCCGGTCAGCGACCCTGGCCGTCCGGCGCTTCTAATCTGTCAGCTGCCCCTGTGTAAAACCAGCCGGACAAACATGCTCAGTCTTCACACTTTGCCTTAAAGTCCCTTGCGTCCGAACGAACTTATTTTTGCGCTGGAGGCAACTTTCGACAGGGATCGTGGCCGGGCGGTGTCTCTGGCCGTGGTGCTGAAACCAGATTACCGCCGCCTGCGCGCTAATCTTTCCAAGTGTGTGGAAGTGAGTGGAAGGAAGCGTGTCACTTCCTTCGCCGACCGGTTATTCCTGGACAGAACAAGCCTTGAATGGAGGGTCAGAGTAAACACGAGGCACATTAACAGAGTTCCCAGGTATTTGCAACAAGGGAGGGAGGGGGGGGCTGCTCCCAGGACGCTGTGATGGTCCTGGGTGGGACTGCCGAGATTTCTTTTTTTTTTTTTTTTTGTTTAAAAAAAAAGAAGTTAAATGTCCTCTGGTGTTGCCAAGTCTAATAAAAGAAACACGCTTTATTTTTTTCTCAGACATTAAGACATCTTGGCATGTTACAGTGGGGGAAAAAAAAAGACTTATGCACATAATAAAATGAATGATGGCTGAATTCCATTTAGCTGCTTCAGTTTCAGGGTCCTGGTGTCGTGCATGCTGGATCACTGTCATGACCTACTGGAACACTAACTGAAGCCATCATTAAGGTTGTTAGCAGCCTTAACCTTTGCCTTCTGGCAAGTCAAACATGTCTGCCGTGGAAAAAAGGGCCTGCCGTCTGGTGAAAATGTCCTCAAAATGATCTTGGCATTTCTTCATTGTGAAGACTGACACTCACTGCCTGTCACATCCAAACCACTGAGAGGGAAGGAAAAGCCAGAAATATAAAGAAATGTTTTGGACATATATTTTGTTAAATTATAAATCCTTCTATGAACTTTCAGAAACTTCTCAGAATATATTCATTTTGCAAACAAGGGCATCTATCTTAAAACACATGAACGCAGATCCAAGACACTTTATGATAATTATTTTTGACCTTAAAACAAATTACTCAATTACATTCTTCTACATTTTGTATGTGCCTACGTGGCTAAATATACATAGATCACGAATTTCCTTGAGTTTAAATAATCAGTCACACCTGTTATTATTAAATGTCATGGAAAGAGTAGAAATGAGCAAGACAACATTTCTTTCATCTCTGGACAGTTTATTTTTCTGGTAGCACACAGGATGACTACTGAAAGGATAGCTGGTAATAGATAAGGTGCAGGAAAGATCTAGTTTATTGTGGCTGTACAAACATACGGCACAGTGACTACAGTTCATACATATGATTGTGATGTGTAGGGCAGATCTTGTGGTCGTTATGGGTAGTGAAAGGGCAACAGGTCAGGAAGTTCCTGTTTAATAATGGTGACTGACAGAGTCGGCAGTTGCAGCAGGTGGATGAGATACTTCTGCAATCACATCACAGCAGTTAAATTAGTTAGTGTCATTCAAAAGTCTCACACTGCTAAGTAAGCACTCACTATCAGATACAGCTCTTCTCCAGATCCTTCGCTGATATAGTTCTCAAAGAGTGAGAGGAGAGGAAGAGGGGAGGGAAGGGCATGGCAGAGGGAGGAGGGGAAAGGCTGGGTGGCACAGAGATGATGGATGGAGTGTCTGAGAGTGAGCCGTAACCAGCTCTCCGCACATCTACTGCACTGGAGCCAACGGAGGCGTGGAAGAACACGGGGGGAGGGTCCATGGAGTCTGTGCTTAAATCTGCGGACAGAGATATAACAAATGCAACTTGAAATTTGGAGATATTCCTTGTAAATTAGATATTAGCTCAGAGGGTAGGGCATAAGACGCCATTTAGTTGCACTTGATGGCTGGAAAAAACACTATGATCAGTCATGTTTCTGTATCTGCAGTTAACGTCTACACTTCTGCTGTCGTATTTTTACTATTAAAGCTACCACCAACATCATTTACTTCAGCATGCTCTTGTTTGATAAGCCAGCCGGCCTGTGATGCTTTTCAACAAATGATACCCAAGAGACGAGAGCGGAAAAAGATCAGATGTTGATGAGTCCAGTTTTTTCTCTCGATGGAAGCCCGCTCTGTGTCTGCTGATGAGGGGACGATTTCTATTTCAATCTTTAGCCTCATTTTGTCACTCCGTGAGAGACATGCTCATTGTTGTCAGTTCTGTTTCAGCTGACAGTTTCCTCTGTTGTAGTGTCACTTTGTAGTGTAGGCAGATAAGATACATGTACAAAAGTCATGCCCAAACAGGTTTCTGACAGTCCCTGCGGGCATTGCAGTTGGGTACCATGCGGTTTCCTCAAGTGTAAACAGGCTCTAATTCATTCTTCCATCCATTTTCTATACCGCTAATCCTTAGAGGGTTGCAGGGGGGCTGAAAGCTATCCCAGCTGACATTGGGTGAAAGGCGGGGTACACCCTGGACTGTGCGCCAGTCAATCCCAGGGCTGAGACAGAGACACAGTCAACTTTTCATGCTCACATTCACACCTACGGGCAATTTAGAGTCACAAATTAACCTTACCTGCAGGTCTTTGGCTGTAATCCAATAACAATCTAATAAAAATCTATTAATCTACCTGAGTCATCGTTAAGCTGGGTGTGCAGGTACTGCTGTTTGGTGTAGAACTTGTTGTAGATACAGTAGACTGCAGCCATCAGAGTAAAGGTTCCCATGGCCGCAGCGATGAACAGGCCCACTTTGGCATTATCTTTGTCCACACGGGCATCTGCGGAGGCACAAACACATGACAAACGCCATCAGTTTTCACACACAAATCCTATTCAAAGTGAGGGAGAGTTCAGCCCCAGGTCTGTGTCCAACATGTTATTTAGGCGCACGCTGCCTTTCTGACACTGACATCGTGCACGGTGGACGGCGTGTCTTTGAACTACACTTACAGGTTTGCTTTGCATTTAAATGAGTGGTCTCCTCCTTTCTGAGCAGGTCCCGTATGTGTGGTGGAGGAGCAGGAGGCGCCGCTGGGGCGTGATGGGCATTGAGCTCCTGCTCAGACTGCAGGGTGCTCTGGGAGCTGCTCAGTGGGAACACCAGCAGCAGGCAGAGAACTGCACGGCCCGCCATGTGGGTTATCCACTGGTACCTGCAAATGAAAATTAGGACACTTGCAAAAAATATAATCGATGAAATGAATGCATTTTTATGAGAGGGTTTTCTACTGAGGTTTACTTATTTTGAAAGTTTAGTATATGCATGCTTTCCCCTGGCTGGCAAGGGAGTTTCAACACTCACTATAAGTAGCTATGTTAGTCAATAATAATCAAAACAATATTGCAGTTGTTTTTCATAGTCATAGTTATAATTTCCCACTTGTATATAACAAACCCAACCTGGTCATCCCCTGAAACTATTTAATAAGCCCTCCATCCCACACACACACAAACACACACACACACACACATTTACTGTAACGCAAATGCAGATTTTAACATTTTTTAATCGATCGCATCAGTTTATTTTACCTGAGGTCGAAGCAAAGGATGTTGTCTTTCTCTCTGCCAAGGTGCTGGTCCTGTCCTCTCTGCCTCTCTGCTGACTGAAGTGAGACTGCATCCAAGACAACTGGACTCCCCAGACACCTAATATTTCCACAGGGGCACCTGTGAGTACTCTTCCACACAGGCATACAGGTTTACAAAATGGCTTACACAAGAGCTACGTTGAGACAGATAAAGCAGTCTTACAAAGGACGAAATAACTGAATGTGAATAACATTCTTCCGTGTGCTAGAGGCTTTCCTTTGGCAAGTTCTGCTCTGGCACAGTGTTTTATGAGCTTTTGAAATGTTGACCTTGAATTTGTAGTTTGAACAGAAACAAGAAGAAAAAAAAAAAGTACTGGAGAGAGTGCAGTGGTTGTTGTTATTTCGATCTTAAATGAGCTTAAATGTTTTTGCAGAGGTCACACAACCTACTGTAACATGACGGTGTTCAGCAGAGAAATGCTCTCACATGAGTGCAACAGAGCTCCCTGCTGACACATAAATGTACTGCTTAAATCTCATGCAAGTTTACAGAAAGTGTTGAGCATTGGAGGCCATTTGCTGTTTAAGTCCAAACAGTTATGAAGCTCAAGGATACATTTTTTTCATTTAAATATGAAAAATAACAGAATACAGTAACCTGAGGGATTATCTGGACAAAGATATCAAATGTTATTTTATTGTGAAATGTATTTTTTTTTTATTTATTCAGACAGACAAGTTTTCCCCAAAAATATAATGTATATAATGAAGTACGCTTTTTCTTTTAGATACATAAACAATGAATTATATTTCACTCTACTCCTCATTCTCAATGTTAATGAACAATGTGGAGATCTGGAGATAGAGATCTACATTGTTTAGTCACCTTAACAGTCTGGTGTTTGGTCCTCTGAGCTGGCTGGTTTAAAAAACACTTTTCAGTAAGGGCGGTGTGTTTCCATCCCCATAGTCTGCACGGCCTTGCAAGGACACTCAAACTGCTCAAGGACTGATAGATATGAAAGAAAAACAAAGGTGTGTTCACTGTCTGACAGTCAAAACAGTGTTTTGAAAGCTAAAGCTACAGTAGATCATCTGCCTTAACACAGGTCCTGATAGCCTTGAACATCATGTTTCAGACCACCTGCACTTTTACAAATAAGAGCTGAATTTACAGACACAAACTGAAATCTACCTGAGACTTAAAAACATGTCCCAGTCATGCAGATTCAGTTTCAACCTTTGTATTGCCTCCACATATACAGCTATTCAGATATTTACCCTGGCACAAGTCTTGGTATGCTTCAACTTTCCCAGGCAGATAATAGTGCAGATGGGCGGTGTTTAGGTGGAGAACATGAGTGCAGAAATGCTTTTTGCTCATATCTGGGCTTTTAAATAAGGGATGTAACCACCAAATGCTTCAGTGGAGACACCGTGTTTGAAATACTAGAACACTGTATGTACTGTGCTTTTCAAAGTAGATAATGGAAAGAAAAGGGTTAGGGTTAGATGATCATTATCTGATGATTTTTTAACAGAATATGAATGTTATTCAATCAGTATGTGTCTGGTGATATTTGTTGTTCTTTGCAGCAATAAAAAGGGGTGAATTCAGCTCCATACACTCCTGCCTCTCATCCCCAGTTATCACTTACACCTGAACTTAATGGTTCTTTTCAAATCTTGCTTTCGAGTAACTTTCATGCACTCAGAACACTGAACTGAAACTACAGTCACCAGTCAGCTATACTGTACGCACCAGGAAATGTTATGTGATAGACATATTAGGTGACAGGATCCAACAAACCATAACATACTCCATTTACCAAATTTATACTAAAAGGTAGGAGGTCGGACAAGGACTCACTCATATTTACCAACACAATGTTTTAATCAAGTGTTTCCTTTATACAACTCTAATTCATACCTGCAAAACATTTTTATTCAGATGTGCATTTAGTGCACATCTGAACATCATCAAAATCACTTTGTTAAATGATTAAGAAAACCATTTAACAAGTCAATAGGGTCCGAGCAATGTTTAGTGGAAATTGTTTCAACATACTGCAGTAAAGAACATTTTTAATAAAATAGCAGAAATATATTACATTGAAATGGCATTATATTAAAATTTTCTCAAAAATTAATTTTATACAGACTTACAGACACTATTGACAAGTGAATCTGTCAAACAACCAAAAAACAAAAAAGATACATGTTGAAATTCTTTTTAACATTTTGTTCAGCCTCGTTAAATTTGAAGGCACTTAGTTTTGGTACATTTACATGCAACGACATTCAAGGTCAATTTATTTTCATTGTAACCCACTGAAATTGTTAAAAAAAAAAAACAAACAAAAAAAAAACACACCTTTAATTTTCATAAAAATGGCTAAAAAAAAAAAAAAAAAAAAAAAAAAAAAAAAACAGGACAATGGTGACCAAGCAATTTAGTCTTAAAAAAATAATTTTTACAACAACACCTAACAACATAATTACATAATATACTACACTAAAATCTAAAGTAAAGGAGTACTTTGCCTAGCATGTTTAAATAAACATGCAACAATTTTTTTCCTCAACCCAAGTTTAAAAAAGACAAACAAAATAAAAATGTGTCATACAAATTTCAAAAATAAATGTAAGAAAATCCCACAAATTCCTTGGTGGGTTATTACTTGTACTATATACACATACAAACAGGATTTAACCTTAATATTTGTACCATGCCAACATCCCTTGTGCGCACTACAACATTGTAGGGTCGACAAATCCCCCAGAGAATGTTAACATACATGTGTAGTATGAATTTTGTAGCTACACAATACATCTGTAAACATACATCATACTTACAGTGAAATGTCAAACTGAAGAACCAAAACAGCGACTCCGGTGTTTTTCAAGCTGTAAAGATGGCTGTTAAATGGCTTCTGTGTAGTGAATTGCATTAATACCGTACCCTGTAGTTGTACTTAATTTCAACACAGCTGAATCTGTTTCCTGATGTAACAGTCTAGCAATGCCATCATTTCACTGTTTTAATGCAGGCTCAGCTTTTTTGTTGTAACTCAACATTTAAAACCCAGCTTAAGACAGATTTCAGAACAACTGTCTTATTTACTGTAACTGTAAAAAAAAAAAAAAAAGAAAAAAAAAACATAAAATAAAGCAAGGGAACTATTCACACAAAATTAAATAAATGTGAACATGATGCGATGGCTATATCTATTGTTTTTGGTAAATTGGTTAACAACTCTGACATTCAACAGTTGTTGGAAAATCTACCTCGTAGTTACCAGACAGCAATATGTCATTTGTTCCATAGAACACACTTGAAACAGTACTATCCTCTGGATACGTTTGGAAAGTGGAAAAAGTTCCATATTGAAATAAGGAATCTTTGTCCCACACTGTAGTGCCATAGCTGCAATAAAAGCCGTGAGACATACTGCAAGTCCTTCCCCACTGTGTAACATCACGTCTAATGTTTAGGAGCGGGAAGCAGCTGTCTCGCTCCGTTGGTCCAGCTCCGACATGTCAGTCATAGGGGTTTCAAACTTGTCATCACTGTTAACAATTCTATACTGACCAATCTCTGTATCTCCGGGTGTTTTCTTTGTTCTGTCCTGCAGAACGGCGTGGATCAAGCCCACTGGGACAGGCATCATGGCAAATATAATCAGAAGGGCCAAAACAGCCAGAGCCCAGCCAGGGTACTCCAGGTACTCCTCAGAAGCCTTAAAAAAAAAAAAAAAAAAACCCTCACGAATCACATTAATCACTCAAGAACTTAAAACAACCAGAATGTATAACTTTGCATTATATATATATATATATTCAATGTAAACTGATAGATCAGCAATTATTTTCTTCAAGTAGTTGTGGAGAGGGAGAGGCCGTTTGCAGCGGGGTTTTTTTGATTTCTTTTTAGGTGGAGACAAAAACAAGAGCTGTTTTTCTTTCTCAAGAAGCAACATGTCTTTTGGCCATACTTCCTAAGGCTGTTTCAAATAGCTGAGAAAATTGTTGCCAGACTCTACTGAACAAAACTCCACAAACAAAAACATTTAGGATCACACCCATATCAAATAGTTGTTTGCTTCCCGCGTTAACACGCAAGGGTATTTTTTTTTTCATACCTTCTCTTGGTTCCATGCCATATAAGTGGGGCGTTTGATGAACATGCGAACGACAGTGGCTCCCAGCAGCCCCAACATAGCAAGTAGGCAGACGTACTTCCACAGGTACTTGTAAATCACATGGGGACGCCAGCCAAGCATTGCCTCAATGTCGTCAAGGAACCTTCAGAAACAGAGTGGAACATATTTTTTTTTGTCAAATGCCAATCAGACACAGAACTAAACTGATACATTTATATGTAAATTTTAAATTTGAAGAGTGAAGACCGTTACCCACAGTCTGAAAATAGAGCTCACCTATCAGCTCCATAAAGCCAAGACACACTGAAGGTCTCGAAAACCACCACAATGATGAGGGGCAGCGTGGCAGAGTAATCATCAAACATCGTCACAAAGTAGTTCCCACAACGCTGGGTGAAGAGCAGGCCGATTACAAAGCCAAGGACGCAGCTGAAAACTGCAACAACATAAAAGCAGAATAGACATGTTAGGATAAAACACAACTTCTTTAAAGAGAAGAAGTGGAAATAAAATCATTAGTGGTTTATCCTGAATAACTTTGGCAGGTACATTTTACTAGTTTTGCTCCCTGTGTGCTTGAGGTTGCCAGTAAAATCCACTGATGGATTGTTGTATTGGCAGGAAATCCTGTTTAGTCTCAGCTCCATGACAAGACACTGATCTACTGGCTGCACCTTTTTGAGCAAAATGATGGAGTGAGATACCTCAGCAGGGTAGTAAAGTATGACTTTACTGTCCAATAGCACTTAATGGGCGACATAAAATTGCCATTGTTGTGGATTGGAAGGACACTGTTGTCTGGAGTTGTCCAGTCCATCTCCCTTTAATTCAAAACTTGACTCTGTTCTTCAATTGCCATTTGGAATCAAGGATGGGCCATAGACCCAAATTTATTTAGTTCATTAGAATTTGTTTTTTCTGGATGTGTCTAATAAATGATCAGAAACAAGATTCTTTTGTCACAAACCTAGCTAGCTAACTATCTTGAGTCATATCAGTAATGTCACATCGAGGCATACATGGAGATCAAAGGTGTTTACTTGTGAGTTTGGTCTTGTTGTTGGCCAGAGTTTTGAAGCGGTCAGTGAGTGGTGCGAGGATGCCCTCCATAGTGCCAAACATGGTACTGAGTCCTAAGTTGAGCAACATGAGGAAGAAAAGAGCTGACCAGAAGGGGCTGCCAGGCAGGAGTGACATGGCTTCTGTGAAGGCAATAAAAGCTAGGCCTGTTCCCTCCGCACCCTGAACACAAAAAAAGAGTACCAGATTTATATAAAAGCTTTAAATACAAAGAATTACGCTAAAGCAATTTGACGATAGACCAAAAACTGAAAATAAATAAATAAAAATCTTTACCTTCTGCATTTCTTTCTCCAGGTCACAATCTGTTAAATTCCCAGGGACCATGTTTCCATACTGTGCAAACCAGACCCTGTAGTCCTGTAGAGCCACAGAGCTGGGATCAGAATAGTCGAAGCCTGGCATCAGGTTTTTGTCCACATAACCATTGCGAAACTGCTCTGTTAACTCCTTCATATTACTGATAAAAAAGAACAGACAAAGGAAAATGTAATTGTAAACATACAGTTCATGTAACAAGACAAAATCTCAGTGGTATATAAAATATTTTGCCTGATGCACAGAGAATTAAACAAAGCCCATAGTACCTGTCTATGGCCAATAAAAAAGTTAAAAAAATATTGACATGTTAGATACTGGCAATGATAAACATACAGCGGTGTACTGTAGCCTGTACCACTGTGGGGGACAAAGAAATATTTATATACCAGACTTACATTTTAAGTCATAATGCGGTGCAGGTCTTTAGATGTGTAACTTATCCTCTGATTAAACATACCTGACTACACATTCTGTGGCTTTTCCTTTTGCGCGGAAGCCGAGCACAGCAAACACCACTAGGGTGGCCAGCACAGATGTGAGGAAGTTTATGGCGGAGACAGTGAAGGCATCGCGGTGGCAGTTGTTGTTCTTGGGATTGTAGGAGGAGTAGGCAATAATGGACCCAAAGCCAAGGCCTAAGGCAAAGAAGACCTGGGTGGCAGCCTGCCGCCACACCTGCATGTCTGCCCAAATTTCCAGCTACAAATGCACAGAGGGAACAACAGGTGTGTCAGGGAAATATTAATATCTGCCTCCCTTTTCTACACTCAATCAGACATTTTATCTGCAGATACCTTGGGGTAGAACATGTAGGAGATTCCATCTAAGGCCCCATCCAGCAGGAGTCCTCGGACGAGGAAGCAGAAAAGCACCACGTAGGGAAAGATGGAGGAGAAATACATCACCTAAGAAGTGAGAAAGAATGATTACATTAACAAGTACATCCACACAGAGTAAATGCACTTATTTCTACAAATTAATTTTTTTTTCTTGTTAGTAAGCTGTGCTCTTTACAGACACATTTCCTTAAATTGCTTAGTTACACTCCATGCTTATGTAAACTGTTTTTTTAGTTAGTTCCCTGCTGAATCCTACTAATTTTGCTGCTATAACAACCCATTTTCCCCACAGATATAACTGATGTTTCATCTGATCTTAAGTGTAAAGCCTGCTGCTTCTTATACACTGAACATATAGCAAGATGCCAGGTGCTTAAATTAGTAATTGCGTACAACACGTGTTTACATTATGTGAGTCTGAGTGGGATAAAACTTCCCCTCAGCGGTTAGCTTACACAAATACAGTAAATAATCGTTTCCACACCTGATACAGTATGTTTGATCCAGACAGGATGAAATGTTAATTTAATAAATGCAGGAATTGAACCCTGATTTGTCTGAAAAGATTTGCTCTCTCTCTCTCTATATATATATATATATAATATAAAGCTCTAGTGAGATTGAATTGGCTGACATGTGTTAGGGAAAACATAGTATTTAAAAAATGCTCATTTAGAAGACTTCCCCCAACCCTTTAACACATTATGTGGATTTTACCATTTGAAGTGGGTCAACATCTAAGCCAGACATTTCAGAGACTTAATCACCCACAGCAAACACTGAAATCTAAGCCCAGCACGACTGGGATTTGACCAAACTGAGAATGCCCAAACAATTTAGAAAAGGATGTAATTTTGTCATTAAGTCAGTGTTTTTCTGTAAGACAGCAAGTCTCTTCACATTTTTGTTATTTAATGCTCAGTTTTCCGCTGTAATGGTAATCAAAATGGACTTACTGCCAAGGTTTATTTCAAAACAAGACATTTTCTAAGAAATATCACACCAGCCTTTCACAGAACCATTTCAAAACACATACACAAGTTTGTCCTGCAAATATTAGCCATCCGACTCCTACATGCATATCATATTGCAGATAAACAGTACTAAACCATTTGGTAATTTAAAGCCATGATGTTTGAATTAGTATAATATACTAACTGACTGGAGACTGCTTCGGTCCAGTAATTGCAGTGTTTAAAGCTCATCACAACTTTACTGAAACATCTGAGAGCTGATAAACGTAGGCAAAAAATACCAAATGTATTAAAACAGCACAGCGTCCTTGATAGTAAAATCCAAAACAGATCACACGGCTACCTTGACAGAGGTCTTGATACCCTTGAACATTCCCAGGCACACGATGGTCCAGGCCGCCAGAAGGCAGCAGACAATGTAAGGGTTGAAAGTGCCTGTCTCATCAATTGAGTCTGTGGTATCCAAAGCTTTGCGGTACCAAAAATACGATGTGGGGGAGCTCTTTTCACATTCTTTTACTGGTGTAAAGAGAAAAAATTCTGATCATTTACTAGTCTTACACATGACACACAAATAGTATGTTTACAATTTAATAACTGCTCATGTCTTGTCAGTTTTGAACATTAATGCTGTGTGTTTACCGGTTATATTCCCCTCTTCTGGACACTGTTCCCATGGTAAAGGGTACTGGAAAGAGTTCCCAAGATAGAAAAGACTCCATGCAAGGATCACATTGTAGTAGAGCGCCACAAAGAAACACACCTGAGGACATTTGAGAACAAGATTATCAGGTTCATAAGAAAATTGTATTATGTTGTCCACTAATTTAACTGTGCAAATACTATTTACCACATGTTAAAAAAAAAGACGGTGGCAAAAGGTGTTCTGACAAACACAAAATTACTGACTGAAGCAGAAATGTACAACACAAAATGACACCTGGAACGCAACATCATATACTGGATGGGTCAATCATCTAACAATCAGTTTCTTACCACACAGCTGGAGTAGCCGATCCCTGCGAGCCTGGGGGAGATGTGCTTCCACACTCCGATGCTGCCCTGTCGGATGGCCTGACCGGCTGCCAGCTCCAGGAAGAACAAGGGAATGCCCACAATCAACATCAGCAGCACATACAGGAGGAGAAAAGCTCCTGAGGAGAAGAGGTGGCCAGCACTCAGTTAGCAAATGAGCACAACAATTTGATACTCTGAACAACAATTATGTAAAAGGGGAAGCAGATGTTCAACTTGTGGACTTTGTATTTTTCTATTGAGTTCATATTGTTACCCCTGGAAACAGATAGAAACCAGATGTTGGAACATCTGACTTCAGAGCAGCAGAGTTTAGTTCAGTTTATTTACAGATAGTTTGTAAATCTATAAACACTATGTTAAACAGTGTACCGCTCAGACATTTGGTAGTTAATTTGCACGCATGGTTAAGGTCAATAATAATAATAGCCTCTCTTTCCCTCACATGCTCGTCCTGTGGCGATGACGCAGACTACCCACTGTCTCATTTGAGTAAATACTGAACATGCTGCACCCACAACAGTTGTTTGTTTGGTCCCGTGGGACCCACAGGACCGAAACTTGTGGCAGCCACCTAACATGGATGACGATTATAGGTACTCACCTCCTCCATTTTGATGGCACAAATATGGAAACCTCCAGACGTTGCCGAGCCCGACGCTGAATCCCACCTGAGCCAAAAAATACTCTATTTTACTGTTCCATCCCGCTCGAGCAGCCGGCTCAGGTGCGCCCTCCTGGTCCTCCTCTCCAGCGTAGCCGTTGATCTCCGGCTCGGTGGCTACTGACTTCTCCTCGTCGGTTGGCAAAGGCTGCTTCTCCATCTGAGGCAGAAGGAAGAAAAGAAAGAAACTGGTGAAAATGTGAAGTAGTACATAACCACTGCACTGACGAAGTTCAACTGGGGCTATCCTGTTGACTTCTTCCAGATTTATGGCACACTTTGCTGCAGCTGAACGGTTGTTTTTTTCGGGTCAATCGGTGCCATGACTTATGGCACTACTCCACTCTAGTGGTGGTTGTGTTGTATGTGTGTGTGTGCTGTTGCCAATTTATTAGGTGCACCTGTCTAAAACTGTTGACTGAACAGTCTAACACAACAATAAATCCTACCTTCATAAAGGTCTTCATGTTCCTTTTCTTGAAATTGTTTTAGAGAGATGTTAATTAAACTTTAAAGTCATTTTGGAGATTGCAGCTGTAATTGGAGATATTTTTTGTCCACCCTATTGACATCAGTGAGAGCAGCACTTGTTGCACGGCCCCATGCATTAGACTGTCAGCTGTAGCTCGGTGTCCCAGCAGGTGGTTAATCACACTAACTGTATTCGCCCTAAACAATCCCTGATTAGACCAGATGGGTCCAACAAACATCTCCCTCGCGTTACGTACAGCTCTCAGTTCCTAACTAATGTTCATATCGTCTTCACTTTTGAGGGCTGAAAGTCAGTCGTGGCTTCTGAAACAAACAGTGGAGATGCTAACGAGTCTGCGAGCTCGACAGACAGACAGACAGACAGACAGACTTCCTGTCTTTGTCCACAACGCCCCAACGTGGACACAGACAAAAAAACGGACACTTCAGGTACACCAAACTGACCTGGTTAGCGAAGAGGTAGAAGAAACACCGGAGAAGACAGGAAAAAAAACAAAAAAAACAGCGACAGTTTTCCTTCTCTGTCCGTTACAGATGGAGAGAGATAGAGAGAGAGCACGTGTGGCCGCAGGTTTGACTGTCACTTTGTTGTCAGACGCGGCGCGAGCGAAGTTATTCTTCCGTTTCTGCGGTTAAAATGAGATGTAACATGCGGATAAATGTAAAAAAAAAAAAAAAGCCGATATTTAACTCTACAGAAAGATATAAAAACAGACACACATGGGCTCTCGCGGTTTCTTGGTTAAAGCGTAGGTTTGTTTCTTCCGCGTGATGCAATAATGAAGCGCGCCTACTACTGTGGTCACGGTGCTTTCAGGGGCTGTGGGAAATCTGTGCGCCGTTACTATAAACTATTAAAAAAAACTATTCATCCGCCTCCAGAGTGCTTGTTAATCAGAGTCGGGTTTATTGCCATGTAGGTTTCTCACATGTAAGGAATTTGCTGTGGTGTATTGGTGCGTAACAATATAACTTGGGAGAGAAAAGTACAGGTCGAAGACAAGTAGTGCAAAGGTCGACACAAACATAAATCTAAAATAGGAATAGAAATAATTACAATACAGAATATGAAAAAATATTAAAATATGGGCTATATATATTGATCTAACAATCCAAACCCCAAAATGTATAACATTTACAATTATAGAAAACATAGAGAACCAGCAAATCATCACATTTTCAAAGCTGGGAATCAGTGAATGTATGGCTTTTTTGAAGCTCCAATAAGCTATATTTGATATTGGTAATGATGGAAGAGTATTCAGATCCTTTAACATAAGTAAAAGTAGTAATACCACAGAGTTAAAAATACTCCACCATGCAATCAAAAAGAAGGCAATTATCAGCAAATTGTACTTTGTAGTATTAGGAAGTAAATAAAGTAGGCTGCTTATTATAAGGTGATCAGGAAAGAGTCCTCAGTCAATAGTTTTATAATTTTTATTTATTTTTTGTTATTTGTTATTACTGATGCACTAATGTGTTTGCACTATTTTCGAGGTGGAGCTAATTTCATCTACTTTTATACACTGCTGGATAATTCTATGTAAAGCAGTTCATCAATGAAATAGGCCGATCCTCTATTTGTACATAAAACCTTGATCTTCAAAGTAACTAACTAGTAAATATAGCTCTAAAAAAGAAATTAATTAGAGTTAAAAGTACAATATCCCCCTCTGAAATGTAATGCAGTAGAAGTTAAAAAGCAGCAGAAAATGGAAATACTTAAGCAAAATGCAAGTACCTCAAAATTGCACTTCTGTACAGTAGTAATGTAAATGTACTGAAGTATTTTCCACCACTGCTGTTATTTTTTAATGAAAGGATTGAGTCCCAAAGGCTCTCATATACACATCCGGAGCCCTGAACGCAGCACAGGTTGAACCTGAGCACTGATCCGATTAAGATTTCAGTTTCCAACAGGTGTGACTGTACGATGTCAGGTTTAATACAGAGATTTAGAAGAGGAAGTGTGACCTCGTCCGTCTTTTCCTATGTATGACTGTAACAGATGGGACGCCATTTTAAATGGACAAAGTTTATGGAACACAGTTGGATCATTTGATCTCATCTGATCTAATATTTGCTTTCTCTAACTCACCTGAGACCGTTTTTGTTTCTTACTATCAGATATTTCCTCCATGTTTTACTCCTTTTTAGTATATGAAAAAAAATAAAAAATTGGATGTGCTGATGGTATAGTCTGCTCCTGTCGTCAGGCATGGTTTTCTCTGAGACTGGAAAAACAACAGGATTAAGGGCCGTCCACACCAAGAACTATAACTATAAAGATAAGCATAACGATCACGATATGAGCACCCACACTCAAGCTGCACACAGTTCTGTGTCTGCAGTTTATGAAAGTGGATATTGATGGATACAGCTGATATTTATTACCTGTTTCTGCAGCACGTTGCTCAGTAAGAACCAAATTTCAGAGATCCCAGTTTGGCAGCATGTCTCAGCTGAGATTACGTTGTTTTTTTTTTTATGTGTAATTTGCAGCGAAATATTACAAACGTACATAAACGTTCAACAGGGTGAAGTGGACCTGACGCCGGATCGATTTTGATTGGCTGTCAGTGTCTCTATCGTTCATCAAATCGCTCTGAAACTGATCCAAACGACGTCGTTCCCCTCTGTCGATCCCATCCTGTTGAGTTCAAACTATTTGCAAAAGGATACTAAAACTATCTTTGCAGCTATCGCTCTCGGTGTGGACGGCCCCTCGATCTTCAGATTTTGCAATATTTCGAGCTTTTATTTCATTTATTTATTTGCATCCAGGTTATCGTGCACCGACCCGGCACAGTGACATTTCTCTGGACCTCACCGCTTAGCCTCACACACACACACACACACACACACGCTTGTATGCCACGTATGCCTGTCTCGGAGGCAAATAAAACACCATCTCCTGCCACCAACAGCTCACGAGCAGCAGCAGGCCTGTGGTAGTCTATGGCAATAACGTCATGCATTTACATACAACTGGTAAATACCTTGTGGTATCAAACAGTAGAAATCCTTGAAAAACGGTCCAAATGTCCTCAAACCAAAGTCAAGTGCTGACCCTCGCTTGCTGCCACTTCACCTGGCTCCGCCTAGCTCCTCCGCTTTCCCTCCAGTTAAGGAATGTTATGAAACGTGACACCCCGCTTTCCCATTTTTCAGCTCCGTGTATTTATGGATTGTCTTCACTCCTGCTCCCCAAACCTAATGTGTCAGTAGCCTATTATGTAAAGATGTTTGGTTTTATTCCCATGGATGCTATGCAGTTGCTACTTTCAGTAACTTGCTGAAAAGGCTGTTCCAATTATATATATACAGTTTTATTTCCCAACATCCAGGTTAAAATGCTGTTCAAAACCTTCTCCACACTGCTGGAATAATATTTTGATGGTGAGTAAATAGTCACTGTATATATTTAGTTGTTTTAAAAGTCCAAAAATATTGGAGTCAGCCTATAAAAGACACACCATAGGTAAGAGAAATACAGAGGATATGACCTCAGTTTTATTGTTGCTATGTCCCAAAGGTTCCCAATGTGAAATTCATGTACTTGTTAGTATGTGGTTGAATGAGTAAATATTTTTATCTCTAAGGTGGGGTGGTACACTGGGCGGGACCGCAGCAACGTGACACACCTTTTGTAAAATCTTTCAATACCAAAGGAAGGAGAGTGAGGAGTGAGATACATGCAGGTACGTGAGACACGGGCAGGTTTGACTGTCAGTGTAAACACACACACAGCTGTTAACATCAGGAATACACTTTTGGAAGCCTGTCAACACCGGTAAGTCGATCAAACATCCATTTCCAATCATCATTCACCGTCTCTTTAGTGGTCAGAACTGGCAACATTTAAGACTTAATCCTTAAATGAATTTGGACATGTACAGGAACCATGAAACAGAAACTGCACTGAAAGATGTGTGAAACTTTGTCACATGTTGTTTATTTATGCCAATAGTGGTGGACTGTAATTTGTCAAACTAATTTAACATTTCTCGTCTATTTCATAGAATTTCAAACTGCTGAGGCGGATTTACTGAAATCAGAAACATCTGGTACATTTAGCCGAATCATGGGTCATGTCCATATTGCAACACATTTTTTGTATTTTGAAAAATTGTGACCGAAACCTGAACCTTTTCCACCCAAATTCTAGTGCAATATAAAAAATGACAGATGGATGTACACACAGTACATTCCAACAATACTCTGGATGGCTGATATCGTGAGTCCCGTAACCTCAGGGTGCTGAGGTTGATTTTTGGACATTAATTCTCAGTAGTGCTGATATAGGAATTCAGTCAAGATCTTAAATTGTATTTTCACTTTTTAAATTGAGAATAGTGTGCACAAAATGGCATGCTACTTTTTTTCACTGCACTGTCTGAGTCTTTTATTTTTAAACATTATATCATACACTGTATGAGCACAACACCACACCAATTTGGCACTGACTGTATGAACAAATAAGATGGAAACAAATTATTTTCAAAGAACCCAGCCTAAAGGAAGGGGAAGTGATACTGAACGTTGGCTTCATGATACCAGTGATCCCAGTATTGATGGTCACCGGGTAGCAGAGAGAATGAATGGTGAAATACACTGTATTGTTGTTAGACTAGTTGGGCGGCTCACTCACTCACACGCATAATCCCCACTGAAGCAGAGAGGCATGCCGAAGGCTGACGTACACTCAAACATAGGAAGGGAAAATTTGAATGAGTTGCTTACGTAGTTGTTACTGCTTCCTGCGTTGAAATAACACCACCAGTATCACAAGTACTGTTTATATCTGTTAGTGGATCAAAGGTCCTTGACAACACCCTTTGTAACTCCACCTAAAATGTTTTCTGCCCCCCCCCCCTCTCTCCAGCTGTATATTCATAGAAAGCTGTTTTCACCTAAACATTTTCTCCCTACAGAGCAGATAACACAGTGGACATAGGATGACAAACATCTCACGATATCTTGTTAATGTAAGTATTATCAGCTGCACATACACCCTGACCCTGCCCATATTTGAAGATGCTTTTCCCCTCACTTCCTCATCCCTCACTTCCCTCTCCCTGCTTGCAGCACCTGCTGACGTTCTCGCTCCAGGACGGGGATGTGCAGAGTGTGGAGGAAGCCCAGGCACGTCTCTCCTTTCTGGCTCAGACCAAAAAGCTGTGGAGTCAACAGATGTACCTGGATGTCGGAGCAGAGGCCCTCCATCTCAGAGACGTGCAGAGCCAGGTGAGAACAGATGCATGATGGGTCCACAGGCCTGTGGGTGAGTGGATGAAGTGTTGCCTCTAACGTTGGCATGCATAATGACCATCAGTTTCATCTACTCATGCAGGACGAGCTGGAGAACTACCCTTTCAAATCCATCTACCGTTGCGACGCCATCAACACAGAGAAACATTTCTCATCCCTCCTTCTGCTAGTCTGCCAAAGTGCAGATCAGAAGAAGCCGGACATTCAGTTCTTTAACTGCGAGACTGTGAAAGTGAGTAATAACACCCGAGCAGCTTCCCAGTCTGCGTGCCTGACTCAGTGTGTTTGAATTAGCCTGGTTCAGGTTTTACAAGTGATGCCACTTTCCTGTTCTTATTCTCACAGGCAGAGCAAATCTGTGATGACATCACACGCAGGGTTTCGGGTTCCTCCACCAGCAGGAGTAAGAATCTCCCTGATGCCCTAAGGTACAGTGAATGTCATGGTCACAAGCTCCAAATATCTGAGGAAAAAAAAAATCAAAATGGTTCCCATGAAGACTTTAAAATGGAACCCTTAATTTGACGTTAGTTCCTTGTGAAATTCGAGCTTTTAAGTGTCTTATTTCCATGGTTTCAATGGAAGGAAGTCTGTTTTTGTCTGTGTGTGTTTGCCTTCATATTGTATGGGAGGAGGTGAGTAGACAACCAAACAATAACAGATACGCAGGCAAACAAAAAATACAGACACAGATGATACATGATAATTCAGATCTCCTATTATAGTGTTTGCCTTCCTCCTCTTTTACTGCCGTTGTGCCTTATTTTCCACTGAAGCACTGGAAGCAGCCACCATCCACCTGTCTGAGAGAGAGAGACAGAGAGGACAGTGTAAACAGCTGAGCAAGAGAAAGACTTGTTTTACCGGTTTCCACATAACTTAGGAAGGTGTGACAGAGATAACAAGGCCATTGTGAGCAGAGAGAGCAGAGGACGTGGTCTGCCGATGACGGCTGTTGCGAGCAGGCTCGGGCCCTAAACGGATTACCTACTCATAAATTTCTCTTTAAAGGACGTTTGAAGGACAGACACTAGTGGTAAGACAGACAGCTGGGTTTTTTGCATTTTAAATGCTGGTTAAATAAAACCATGGAAAAGGTTGAGTCAGCACTCTGAGGTATTTGCATATAGCTTATGCGGGTGCAAAGATAGGCAAACACAAAAGTTTTCATCTGCAGTGATCCATGTCCTTGTCTATTGCATTTACAACTGGACTGCTGATTGGTTTAAATGGATAATTTAGATTGAAGCACAGTGTTGTGTGCAATATAGGCTTTAACCATGAGTAAGCACAGACTGTTTACTGTACTTTCATAGTCGAATAAAGGCTGCGTGGTTGAGTTTCAGAGGCATCACATTATGTCTATTGATAGAGGACTGCGTTGTCTGGCTGGATTCACTGATCATGATGTCCTCCTGTTGTAACTAGTCTCCGCGGCTGCATCCATTTGAGTCTGAGAATGAGGGTGAGCCTGTCTGTGTTTGACTTCTTTAAGCCGCTGCAGGGTATTTTCCTGTGATGGTGCCACGAGTGTCGCGGTCACCGGCACTTTTCAACAAGAAGGCTGTTAACATTACCTGTAGTGCAGTGTTGAAACCCTCCTGTCGTCCTTTCAGACATCGTCAGAGTGGGGGAGAGATGATCGACCCCTATGAAATCCCAAGCCCCCCCATCCTACATGCACCAAATCCCCCACCAGCCAACCCTCCACCTTACCCTGGACTCCGAGGTGAGGAAAAAAAGACTTATTTTCACATGAATGATTGTGTGTGACAGTAACAATTTAAATATACACAAAAAAAAATATTATTATAATATTGTATTAAAGTATTTGACATTAAGAGAAGGTAAGAAGGAAAAGAGAGAAGTGAGAGGTGTTAAAGGTAAAAGGCTCTCAGGAGCACAGAGATTGCTTTGTGTGAGTGTGTGTGTAAGGGGGGTGGGTTTCAAGGGTAAAGGGGGCAGGAATTCCAAATGCAGCAAAGACCAGGGCCATGAATGAAAATGGACGAACTGAATCCTCTCCTCTCTTCTACGACAGCGAACGGCGTGAACGGCGGGCCTGACGTCTCTTTCCTGCGAGCAGAGAGAGAAGTGGTACGCCTCCTCATCACCTTTGAGTCTTCTCAGTCCCCTCCGGCTGTGATCCTTATATGAACAGCATAACAAACTGGTTCTCCCTTCCTCAGGGGATCCTCAATCACTGTTTCGATGACATCGAGAACTTCATGGCCAAGCTGCAGCAGACAGCAGAGGCTGCAACGGTGCTTAGCCAGAGGAAGAAGAAAAAGAAGAAAAGTAAAAAGCAAAGTGCTGAAGGTAAAAAGAGATGGATGGACTTTTGCGAATGATATTCACAAGAATATCTGTTCAAGTTGAAATATCACAGCCATTGCTTCTGATAACACTGTGGGTGACCTATTTTTCTTGTATTTTGTGTGTCACCATTACTGAACAACAGAGGATTTACTCTCAGTGAAGGCCCGCCCTCCGCCAGAGGAAGAGTTCATCGATATCTTCCAAAAATTCAAATATTGCTTCAGTCTGCTGGTGTGTATTTAGTCAGGGCACATTCAATATTTTTATTTATGTTTTTGGTCTAACTGTGCTACATAGTAAATACCTCTATTTATATCGTTATAGGCCCGTCTGAAATCAACCATCTCCAATCCTTCATCAGAGGAGCTTGTCCACCATGTATTCAAACCTTTGGATATGGTGAGTGAGCGGTTTAATGTCTACGTCTCAACCAGCCGGGCTTGTGGGGGGCAACACCTGTTGTGGCTGTTGCTGTTAACACAAGGCCTTGGCTTTTATAGTAGCACAGATAAAAAAGCCTGGGTAGGACATGAGTAAGATCTTAAAATAAATCTAGTGTTCATGTGTCAGATATTGCCACATCATTTACTATTTGGGGGCAGATGAACAGAGGATACATTTGTAGATAACATTTGGAGACTGCCGTGGTAATTAAGTTACATGACAGATGTTATTTTAATTATTTACCTGAAGGTAGTGGTTCAAAGCCACTAGTTTATAGGCCGTTTGTTTGTCCCAGAGCTGAGCTGAGCATGTGTCATGTCAAAATAATGGAAAAGGCGTCAGTGTAGTTGAGTAATGTTGCCAGAAACTACAAGTTCCATTCAGTATTTACACAGGGCAGTTCCCTGTATGCTAGTCTAATTGACACTCCAAACACTTGATAAATTCAGTATTTGTTTGATCTGCTTTGTGTGGCAGTATTTGTATGCAGGCATGTGTTCTTGAAAACCTCCAAAACATTTGGTTTAGATTTGAGCTGGACTCTTATGGAAATGCCACGTCGCTGTCCCCTGACTGCTGCTTTGAATTACAGTACGGGTATATTCCAGCGGTGCAAAATAGTTCCTCTGTGACCTTCTTTAAAAGCAAGTGCTATCAGATTTAGAAAACGATAAGACAAAATGTTGTTGTAATAACATTTACCTGCTTTATTTCATGGTTCAAGGACCTGCCAAATCTATAGGCCCTTTCATTAAAACCACAACAATAATGTAGCCTTAGTCGTGACATTGCACTCTGAAAAACTGGAAGAATTTTAATTCAAATATAGCCAGTATTTAACTAAGTTCAAATAAAAATTGAAGAACTAGGCATGGAGTCTCAGGCGTGTCTTGGTAGGTATGAATCAGTCCTCATTAATAGCATCAAAGGGTGAAATAGGTGTGTTTGATTTGTGTGTGCTGGCACACCTGAATGGACACACACAGCCTCATAACTCTGGGATTGTGTATGTCACTTCTTTATGTGGGTGTGTGTGTGGGTGTGTGTGTGTGTGCATGTGCTGTTTGTGCGTATAGATACATCCATTGGGGTTTTTTTTTTTTGTATGTGCTTTGATTGTCAATGCTCAAATAATCAAATAATGTCAGACATCAGTGTAACCACATGAAATCAGCAGGAATATCATCAACTTCACTTTGTTTAACACACCAGTGATTGTTAGACTTTCTGTTCTCGCAGAATGGGAGCATGACCATTGGTTTTGTGTGTGTGTATAGATGGTGAAAACCACGGGGGGGCCAACTCTCGGGGCCTCGGTGTCCAGCCCCGCCCTGACCAACTCTGCTGTTTCCCTGCTACAAAACAACCTGAACGAGGAGGAGAGGCAGCTGTGGACGTCTCTGGGTCCCAACTGGACGCTCCCACGGTCAGTACCAACCATCACTGGGTCACATGAAATACATTTAGTCAAGAATAATAATCTGAATAATCCAATTTTTACTTTTCTTGCCTGGCTTCTCCTGAGATACTTCATTATACTTGTGTCTTGGAAAAAAACAAATGTCATATGTATCAAAAATTGGCTGCTCATTCCCCTAGCATATGATGGAAATGCTTCACTGACCACAGCATAAAACCTACAGTGACATTTTATTTGATTTATTATCTTTTAAAGATAAAGTAAAAGTTTTAATGGGGATTTTTTGTGTAATAAATCTTTTCACTCAGCTAACAATATAATTACGGTGGCCACACTGACCACATATTTTAGAGAGATTTCTCAGACATGAAAATGGTCCAATGTGAAGATATTTAGTATTGCCACAAAATAGAGGCTACTCAGCAGCTTTGAAACCAAAATTGAAGTCTTGGTATTTACTTCCAAAAGACCGGATGGAACTCTGTTTAACACTAACAATAGTTTTGGTCACACTTTAAAGTTAAAAAGTGCAATGTGGACCAGTGCAGTGACTCTTTGTGCTCTCCTAGCTCTCAGCTCAGAGGGCCTGTAGCTCCTTACACCCCCGTGTTCTTGGACGGCTGGAAGCCAGAAGCCTTGAGGGCAGACGGGCAGGTTTGGGAGGATCCAGTTGAGTCACAGTATAAACATGAAGACCTCCAAGTAAAACAACAGGTATGGAATACCTGTGAGTGAGTGTGTGTGTGTGTGTGTGTGTGTGTGAGTGAGTGATATGGGTTTGACTCTCGCTCCATTGTGTGTCAAAAGAAAGGAGTGCTCAAAGTATGTGTGTAATAAATACACACAACACAGTGGTTGACAATAATACATAAATAAAGTAAATACCTGAGCTGCACTTTCCTTTTAGATTTGCCTCAGTTCACCTCACAGTTCTATTCTATTTCTAAAACTATGGTTTTGTGCTGTTTTTAACAGTCAGTCTCTGCTGGTGAATATTAACTATTATTCAAGCTGATGTTCGGCATATATTATGACTATTTAACTCATCTTTACTCTCTTGGCTCCTTGCCTAATTTTTCTTTTGAAAAACAACTCAGAAAAGAGGAAACTGTCAAAGCTCTTGCTGTACAAGATGTGTATGTAACTTGAGATTCTTCTATTTTGTCAACCACCCCCATCCCTCTGTATGATGACCCTTTACTCGCTCCTCCCTGCCTGTGTGGCAGTGTGTGCGCTGTGTATTCATGCATCTTGTTTTCACCCACAGCAGCACCAGCCACCTCAGCCCCTCGGTCCTCCAAACATCCACATCGGAGAGGAAACGTAGGTCATCTTTAAGGAGCGAGAAGCTGATACCATTTAACCTCGGACTGCGTGATAACAGTGACTTTCTTGTTTTCCTCTCAGAGATGGCAGCACATTCCCACCAGAGCCTGAGAGACTCTACAGCTGCACCTACGACTTCATAGCCAGGAACAGCAGTGAGCTTTCAGTGCAGCAGGGGGAGACACTGGAGGTAATGAAGTCCAAGATCACACAGATGACATAAGATGTGTTCATGGTGCATCCGGGGAGCTCCGTGAAAGCTTGTAGAAAACATGCTGTGAACGGAGCACTGGGTATGACATCATGTGAATAACAAGAGCAACAGCGCGCTGACTGACACTGACTCCTCCGTCCGACAGGTGATTGAATCGTCCAAGCGCTGGTGGAAGTGTCGTAATCGGTTCAACCAGATCGGGTTTGTTCCCTTCAACATCCTGGAACCCCTGGCTCACATAGACAGCCCCGTCACCAATAAACCCCCCAGTGTAAGACACAAAAACACACACACACACACACACACACACACACACACACACACACACACACGCATACACACATGCATACACACATGAATCACATGCACGGAGGTATGCTCTCACCTGTACATACCTGAGTGAATTCCAGTGTCATTTTCTCTCTGCTTCTCATTTCTATAGGCTCCAGCTCCGCCTCCCCTCGCCAAGACTTTCTCTGTTGTCCCACCCAGCCCTCCTGCCCCACCCAAGGCCCACTCCCCACACCAACGCCCACACAGCTTACCAGCATACAGCCAACATATAACAGCTGCAGAGGACACAGATAATAAAGGTAACAAACTGTATGTGCTTGTGTGGGAGGCGTGGGGTGTGTCACATACACGCTGTGATAAGGGGGTGTGATATATGGAGCATCAATGTCCCAGGCTGTCTCTGACACTTTTACTATGTATGTGTGAGTCAGAGATTAAAAGCACGAAGACAAATAAAGGATGGGCAGTAGTAAAGTGCTGGAATGTTTAACATAAGAACATACTGTTACTTTACTGGTATTTCCTTTAAAAAAAATAAAAATGCCCGAGCTTTTTAAATAACAATGTTATAATAACAATGGATCTGTCCCAAGACAGAGGTTTAATTAAATTCTTTAAGATGGGAAAAGAGAAAAAGTAAAAAAATATTCAAAAAAGTACACCAAAAAGCTGCACATTAAACTGGTTAGTACTTAATGATGTAGCATCTACTTCTACCTTTGGAATGAAATTATTGTCTTCAGTTGTTTGTCCAATCCTTGTGATTTTTCATTTCCTACTGAGCCATGTAGTTACCTGATCATTTGGGTACGAAAGGCCTATTTATCACCCTTTTTCTATCACTTTTAATCTTTTCAGTCATGCTGATGAACGACGAGCTGCTCCAGAGGCTGACCAACGGAAAGAATCTGAACAAACCTCTGGTCATCCCTCGCTCCTCAGAGACCTCTGTTCCTCTGGACTACCACTCTCCTCCAGAGGAGGTCACCGAGTGGCTCAGAGGGAAGGGCTTCAGTGAACCGTGAGTGACGTCACAACTCCTGACCACAGACCTGTTTACACACTGGGAGTGCTGCCAGTGCAATGTTACTTATTCATTATACGTTCAACATAAATGACCTTCTTCCTTTAACACCGAAAAGGACACACAAAACACAAAAGGAAATAAATAAGATGATTATTTCCTGTATCAATGTACATCCCCTTAAGGTTAAGGTTGGATGGATATTATCGTAATGCAACGTTTATAAGGATGGAAAAGCATTAGTTTAGCAGCTCCAGGAGAGTTTTAATTGTCCAGAGTCTAACTGAGTCTTTGTCTTTTCTGTCCCTCAGGACGGTGTCATGTTTGGGAGTGCTGACCGGCGCCCAGCTCTTCTCCCTCAACAAAGAGGAGCTACGAGCTGTGATTCCAGATGAGGGCGCCAGAGTGTACAGCCAGCTCACAGTGCAGAAAGCACTGCTAGAGGTAAAATTAAGGAAAATTATGGCTACTTTAACGTTGGACCTTATTTCCCTGTTTTTATCAGTTTATCAATGACAAAACTATTGAGTTACCACAAAACAAATTTGACCAGTAATCATTATCTTATCAAACAGTAAATATCTGAGAGTACAACTTTTGACAGGAAGCAAAGACAAAATTGTGAGTGTAATCGATGTTTTAAGTTTGAAAAATTGATTTTGCTTAGAATTTTTTCACGTGCACTAAAATCAACAGCAAGTTAAAAAAGTCAAACCCAAAAACATATTTTTCACATAATTTCAGGAGAGTAACACTCACAGTAAAACACATCCAGGCTTCTGGGCAGAAAAGTGCACCAATTATGGTTTTTAGATTATTATTTTAACCAGAATCAAGTAGTTGTAAAATGAACAGTTTGAGAACTGATTCTACATTTATTTCATATAGATTATTCTGTAAATGCAACCTGCTGATGGTGAAAACAGTCTGTAGTATAATTTATTGGTTACCAGACATGATTCACCTAGTGTCAGAAATATGGAATAATTGTCCATTTTAATTATTAATTAATTCTGTGAGCATTCTGTCATGTCACTGTATTTTTAAACCTGCATGTTATGACATAAAGAAGTCTTTGGTCAGCCTTGTAGGTCAGATTTACACTGTTTGAACTGAAGGCATTTTAAACCTGTACAAATATCAGAGGTTAAACTATAAAGATCTTTGTAACCACATAGCATTCTTGTTAATAAAAACCTGAGTTTTTTTTTACCTTCATCCATCCTAATTTGCTTCTGCTTTCTGCAGGATGCCAGAAGGGCCACAGAGTTGGAGGCAGTCATGGAGAAACAGAAAATGAAGGTTGATCTGAAACTGGAGAGTAGCACATTGTGAGCAGCAGGCGTCTACATCACAAGGAGTTTCAGATGAAGGATTGTGTTCTTCTGGTGGTGTTGTCAGGGGTGAACTCCTGAATTATTAATTGTATTCACCAGAGAACAAACATGTGAGAGTGGCTTGACCCTCCAACATTGCCTGTTAAGACCATCACGCAATAAAGGGCCATTATGACATTACTTCATTTTAAAAGCAAAGTATTTGGCAGCAAATCAGAAATGTAAAGTTTTAATGCAAGCATGCGCTGTTCAAATTATATTTTAACATTAAAGTACACTTTAATTTGTAATGTATGTTTATTTTAATGTGAAGTTTTCTTCTGTCTCATTTATGCCTGGTAGGTAATGACTAACTTAAATTAAATGTATTTATCTTGGTTTGTAAAATACTTGTCTAATAATTCAACTATGATTAATATGCCGTGACAATGAAAAGACCTTGGCAAAAAGGCCAGCAGACAATAAAAAAATAAAATGGTGGGATTTTTTTAATTGAGACTTTAAAGAAAGATTTCCAGCATAACAAACAGATATGACTTCACACATTAGGTAAAGCAATGCATCCATTAAAATCTGTTTGCAATTATAAATCTATTCACAAAGGATTTTGTCCAAATTGGGCCAAAACATCCTTTTATGACTTGACTATTAAAGATATATACAGTTATAGCATTGAATTTCCAATGTATCATTTCTGAACCTACTGCTTCACATGCCGACACTAACTTTGAAGTTACCATTCATTTTTATTATTTTAAATAAAAGAAATCAAGATGGAAACAAATTATGAGACAACAGACTTCAAAACAACAATTTACTTATACTGGCCCAACTCTCAATCAAATACATTCCCTTCTCTACTGACAGCATAAAATAAAATCTGGTGAAGTGGGAGAAGATGGGAGAAATAAGGTTGATACTAATACTCTCAACTTAAAAACCTTTTGGTTTTGAATTGGGTTCCTAAAACTTTAACTGGGCTTTAGCAAACTATATGTGGACAGGCATTCAAGAACTGCCGTTTACAGGAGGATCTTCAGAGGGAAATAAAAAAAAACACAAAAACCTTCTTGATAGGATGAGGCTTTTCAGACCTTGACAATCAGTAGGCCTTAAACACATTTACAGACAGATTCTGTATCAAAAGACCATCAGTTAGTAATAAAAGAATATGGATTAGTTACATTGTATGCTTCAGTCCAGCAGACCATCAGTTTGTTTGCCTTTTCTGTAGGAATCATTGTAGGGTAGTTTAGAACAAGACATGGGATGTACTGGATATAGACAGCCACCAAATTACAGATGTGGGTTACAATACACTCCACTACTGATCAATTACTAATCCCCCACCCCCATCCACCCCATCCAAATGCAATCTTCTATTCGATATATCTGGATGCTAGAAAATTTAATCCATACAATATCTCAAATATGTGTACACTCTGGGTCGGCTGCATTAACTGTTAAAGCAAAGAAAGGAGGCAGGCGGGAGAACACAGGGGTCAAGGCAAGGACTGTGTGTAACATCAGGTTATTATAAATGGACAGACTGGTGAGAGAGACAGGAGGAGGTTGTGTGTCGTGACTGATGGAAGTTTGGTCTTCAGAGGTCCCCCATGTCCCTGTCGTCTGCCCGGCGGGAGTCCGACCTGCCGTTCATACCGTCCCTCCTGTCTCGCTCCCGTGACCGGTCTCTGGATGAGCGCTCTCGGTCCCTGGATGACCTGGCAACACCGTACAAGATATTCAGTGAAGTAACATTAGTACAAGCATACAGGAGATACAGGTAGAAAGCAAGAGTGCATTTGTAAAGTGCCTAATTATAAGCTCCAACAGTCTGAAGGAGTTTAAGATTTATGACCACATGAGTGTGCAATATCTTGTTTATTGATCCTGGAAAGACAATAGAGATTTAAACTTGCAGATAACTTTTAAGCTTCTGCCACAATATATAAAAAAAAGATGAGGTGTGTCACTGTTTAATGTGATGATGACTGCTGAGTGATGCAATCAAAAACAAAACAGATTATTAGATGAGGCAGTGATTTGTTTACTTCCCACAACTTGATCTCCACGCACTTGTTTGCCTAGAAGCTTATCTTGTTACAACCTGCCTGTGCAGGAAAACAAACGTGCATTCCATGAAGTTACATTCTCCGGGGGTTAGGGTAGTGCGTGAGCTTTGTTGTGCATTTACTTGTGTTTGGAGCTCTGCTCGTGGCTGTGACGGTGTCCTCGGCTGCGAGAGCGGGATCGGCTGCGATGCCTCCTCCTCCTCTCCCTGGAGCGTGAGTGCGAACGGCGCTTGTCTCTTGATGTGGAGCGTGAGCGCCTCCTTCTGCGGTCACGAGAACGGGACCTGAGAAGAAAAACAGGGCAACATTTGCGTTTACCTCAGATAGTTCTTCTAATCACAACAACTGATAGAACTGATAGATGGAGCAACTTTCTTACCTTCTATGCTCTCTGCTCCTTGATCTGGTCCTACGAGGTAAGCGGATGCCAAAACCATAAGTTTGAGAACTAAAACATACACTGCAACATATGAAATTCCATAAGTGTCACCCAGATTTGAAATGTCTGCACTCACCTCTTCTTCATTTTTTCCTCTTTTTCCCTCTCTTCTCGTCTCTTTAAGCGCTCCTGATTCCTTTTCTCCTGCTTGTCAACCACAGTTTTCTAGTCAAAATAAAAACATAGTATCCAATTAGAGGTGAAACCATCTTTATCCCAATCTTTAGACTGTTTATGACCCACTCCTAGATATATTTGTAATTCATTATATGGTGGGACAAGCTGGCACATACCTTTAGTTGGTCCAGCTTCTCTCTGATCTGGATGAAGCCCAGATGAAGCTTCCCACCAAAATGGTCGGCCAAACGACGGTCATTGTCATGGAGACCGAGGTAAGCAGAGCACACCTCGCACACCCGAAGCTTCTGCTGCTGGAAGCTGGAGGCCGGCATGGAGTTTCTGTACTCTTCCTGAGGAGAAACAAGAGAAAAAAGAGAGAGAGAGAGGCATTAAAGGGTCAGAAGATGAAACTCTTCATATAAGTAAAGCACAACACCTTACTTAAACTGGAAGCACCTCCCAAGTACTCCTTCCTCACCTCAGCATCCTTCTTTCGAGTGCGGACCTTCTCCACTTCCTGCAGGACCTTCTGGGCCTCATCAACATTGCCCTCGGCTCCGAGCTGCTCAGCCTTGGCCAGGAGCTTCCCTATTTCCTCATTCAGCTCATGAACCTTCTCTGCCTGCAACACAGCACAACTTACATCTGATATGTCTTTCACAAAACAAATTGTAATAGTGTGAATGTAATACATGAGCGTCACAATGTCCGTGTTTAAAAACCTTTTGACACTCACCTTTGCTGCCACTTCAGCACTGATCTCTTCTTGGGTCTCAGCCAGGCGCTTCTTGGCTAGTTCTGTCCTCCGGTCACAGTCAGCAATGAATGACTCCAGGTGATCCACCGCCTTTTGGAGTGAGAAAACAGAAAAACACACTCAGATCTGGGACTTGGTAGATTTGCATACATAGGCACACAGGAAACTTTCAGTAGGGATAATCTGTCTCAACAGTCATCTGACTGTGAGTGATAGACATCAACTGCTCCCAAAACAAGTCATGGGGTGCCATTCTTTAGTGGACTCGGCATGTCGTCTACAGCTGCTGATCCAAATCAAATTGAGCAAACATCGTTTTTACAGTGCATGTTGTCTACAACAGTTGGTTTAAAACTGAAGTTGTTTTGTGGCAGCACCTAAGTGGTACTGCTGAACAGCATCATTTAGCTATGCTGTTATTAAGGTGGATGAATGAGCCACTAGCTCCTTCTCCAAAAAAAGTACAGAA
Source organism: Lateolabrax maculatus (assembly GCA_031216445.1). Lineage (NCBI taxonomy): Eukaryota > Metazoa > Chordata > Actinopteri > Acropomatiformes > Lateolabracidae > Lateolabrax > Lateolabrax maculatus. The sequence continues at coordinate 12,799,878 of CM062200.1, forward strand.
ACTGATAAAAATAGCCAGATCTGTAATAAGTATCTGAGTTTAGATTTGTAAAAATTGCCTTTATTGTGGTTATGCTAAATCCTGTGAACTGAAACTACCGTCACTGACTGTTTACCATTTGACTTACTATACTATAAGCAACAGTAAGTATATAGCCATACCATCCACCTCGATATCCCACTATAACAGTTAATCTGTGTTTTATTATTTTGACTGACAAGTCTATGATCTGCACACCTGTATTATTTATAGTCGGACATCACTTACATCAAGCTCAAAGAACAGATCTCTCTCCTTGGAGGCAATTTCATAGTCTGCCCGAAGAGCCAGGTCGTGGATCTTTGTGCACTCCCCCAGGTCCATGCGCTGTCAACAAAACACAAGCAGACATGAGTCAAACTGCACAAAATCATATATGAATGAATGATATCAAATTGTTTACAATTACTTATTCCTTTTCTGCATTTTACCGATATCCTGAGAAATAAATACTGGAATCATTTTAAATTGTAGGCCACTTACAGTTCCAGACAGGATGTCATGTGGACAGCAGTTTAGAAGATGACTTTTGCAGACTCGTTCGTCGGTGAACTTGACCCTCTGTCGCGTCTCATCCCCTGAAACAGTCCAAAAAACAACCAGTGAGAAGGACCTCACATATTTGTTAGCAGGGGCGAGGTATCCAGTGCTTTAATATACTTTTAATTGCACAACATTAATTGGGCAGATATGTGTCAATATAACAGCTTTCAAGGGATTTGTGCCCACATAAATGAGTGAGAACCAATTCTTATATTTCTGTTTGTCAGAGTTTTACATATACTTCATTAGTGTAACATTATATTTACCAGTAATACACTAACTGTGCCGCTGCTGGACTATGTTTATTCATGTGTAAAGACTGAAGAAGTAAAAGTTACATGTGCGTCCATGTATACAGTACTTCTTGTTATTCTTGGTGCTTACCTTACCCAAGCCTCAATAAAAACAAAATGCGATGATGTTAGAGCCTAAACTCAGTTTAATTAGTGATAAGGTTCAATGTCCACTCTGTAAATGTGGAGCATTACAAGATTAGGCTAACAAAGGCACAACACTGGTAAAAACTATAACCCTGTTGTTTCAATTAACTAATGTGAACATTGCTACCTTGATTTTGTAAAGTTTTCATTGCCATTCAATACATTTGACTATGCAGGGAAAGACTGTTATCAAGACTGTGATAAGAACTGTAAACATTTCAGACAAATGTTCCAGCCAAGCCTTTTACAAATATCAAACATTGAAAAGAAATTCAAAACAAAAATACAAAAAAAAAATCCAAGAAAAAAAAATGTAGTTTATACACACTGCGATCTGCACCACATACTGTACCCTTCTGCATCTTCAAGACCTCAGCTGCAGAATTTTAAACCCGCTGTAGAAAAGTATAAATGGGAACAGTTTTCTTGCCCATACCTGTAGTAAGAAGTTGGGAGTCATACACAAGTCAGATTGTAAATTATGTGTGCAGTTTTTTGTTTTGATGACTGCTAAAATTGCCTTCTGAAAACTGCTCGTTTGGATTCAGCGCGATCAGACGTCTTAGCTCAAGCTGCATAATACTACTCCAAATTGTAATTCTAGTGCCACTGAAGATATACCCATTTGTGTGATTAAAAAAAGGCTACAATAACTTCCGGAAGGCAAACAAATTGTTTGGATATTCATCATAACAGCTTTAAAAATTATGTGTGACTCACGGCTCGATGAACATGAGGCTTTTCTGCAACTCCTTTGCAGATTGATGTAGGCTGGCAAAGATACACTGAACCTTAATGAATAAAATAAAGGGGCCACAATTGTTCAGTTTGTATGCAACAAATGTATGGGAAGAATTTTATATCAATCTCATCACACATACACCCACAAACTCACAACACAAATTCACTCTAACTGTACAAGATTGAATTATCAACTTGTTAAAAGATAATCCAGTGGGCTGTAGCTCTATTCAATCAACTGTCAGGATGAACCTCTGATTCATAAAATGGCAGGGCAGCAATAGGCTGTCATTTTCTGCCCATGACAATCAGACATGACAGTTGATCTACCTTTTAATGTCTGTATCCAAATGACAGGATTTTAGCACGTCATAATAGTTACATTATCAAGATATATAACATAAGATATAAAACAGATTTACATTTGTCAGGATCCCAAAATCGGCTATTATTTGTTTAAATATCAAGCAATAATGCTGGTACACACAGTTGGTTTTCGTCAATGCAGACTCAGAAAACAACCACTTAATACAAAACTGTCCAGAATATAACAAAACACTGACAAGAGACATTCTGCTGCATAATGAGTGTTTTTACTTCCCACATTATGAAGTTAGCAGTCACCCAATTTATAAATTAAATAACCCGATCCATTAAGCCTGATGTTAATTCAGCAACAACTGGTAGGCCTAAAGCGACGTCCAGCCTGCGTGTCCTTTAAACGAGGATAACACTTAGCTTTAACGTTGTCCACTGGACTAGTTATAATTGTCTTAACATTGGGGCCAAGGATTAATAAATTGTTGCATATCTTTAACCAACGCTAGGCAACATCACGCCGGACGGGTTCCGTAACTTCCCAGTAAAGAGCAGCGTCAGCCAACTTGGCTACTGGTTGGACATGAAGCGTAACTCAACGCTAACAAAAAAAAAAAAAAGTGGCAAAGCGGAAACTAAAAACGTGGCAACTCCTTCAATTAAAATGGGCCAAAATGGATACAAACATTAAATTCCACCTTTAATCCGTAAAGGCTACTTGGGTCTAACGTTACTGTATTTTACACAGCCCTCTGCAGTACATCCATTCATGCAGGTCTGTCCATCACACACCAACACAAGCCAGCCTCAGCAGTGCCTCCATCTTGGCTAGCTAGCTAGCTCAGCTAGCATGCTACGGCGACTCACCATCCCTCGCTGTTCCCATCAGCTGGTCGAGCAAAGCTCTCATTTGAGCTTGGGCGGACATGGTTGCGGGTCTTCCGTCGACAGCGCTATATAAAAATCAAGCAACTGAAAACAGTTCCTTTGTGTTTTCGTTAGGTTGTTTGATTATTTATTCGTCCAAGCATCACCTCTCGCAGCTTTTCTCAATTTCGTGGACTGGCCAGTTTCCTTTTTACACGACGGAAGTGACGTCAGGGCCCGTTGTCTGAAAGTTCCGTTGGGCTAACGCGAAGGGGCGGGCTGTCGGCGCGAAATCGACCAATCGCGGCGCTTGAGAACAAGACAAGGAACCAATCAAAACAGGTTCGAACTTAACGGAGGCTCATGTTGCCCTGAATATAGCCTCTCAGGCAGCGGCTACTCACAGGCTGCCGTCCCCTGGCAGCGCCCCTAACTACAAGTTTTATTTAGGGTTAGGCTGCAGAAGGTTAACGTTAAGGTCGGTGTCGTAGCTGGGGAGGGGTGGTTGACGTCGGGGATATAAATCTTCGACGTAGGCAGAGAGACAGCTCTCCCCGAGAGACAAACTCAAGGCAACACAACCTCCCTGCAGCAGTGGGCTCGCCTGGGATTTGTTTACGTAGCAAGGCTTGACAGGCGCCTGGTGTGTGTGTGTGTGAGTGTGTCAGGCCTGCTGTCTGTAGTTAGCTGCGCCAGTGACCGACAAAGACCACAGTGGAGAGTGAAGTAAGAAACTTTTTTCTCGAGTCGGAGTAAATTCTACATTGAACTTGAAGTGGCGGGACGTTACCCTGTACCTGTTGGTGTTGTTGTTGTTGTGTTTTTTGCGGGGGCTGGGCTTTGTTCAACAAGTTAGCAAACTAACCAGGTGTTAACCGTCAACTCTCCAGACTCGCTAACAACTGTACATCATTTAAAGCTGTCCGACGTTTAACTACTCGGAGGAAACTGTCCTTCTTGGGCTACTTATCTATCTTAGAAAATGATCTGTTTTTTAAAATCACTTTGACACCTTTCTAACTCACATACCTTTAAGAGTAATGAGCCCGTGGCTTGGGGGTAAATAGCAGGGTGTGCTTGTCTGGGTGATGATGATGATGATGACGGTGATGATGATGACTGTTCATTATGTGTTTGTTGTTTTTGTGCTGAGAAATCTCTGGAGTCAGTGCTGGCACGTCTGAATAGGCTCAGATCCACAAAGGTTGATGCAGCAGAAATAGCTGGACTGACAGACACTGCTGCCTTCAGTATTTTTTTCATGTGCTATATCTGTGATTGCCAGCGAGTTTTGTCTTGTTATTATTGCTGGATACTTTGACGCATGCAGGTTTGTAGTTTACTCCTCACTGGGGTGGGGGGGGGGTGGGGGGTAGAGAAGCAAAGTCATGTCATGATGGGAGTATTCACAGTCTGGTAAATAAGCAGGGGTTTGTCATTTAAGTGTTTCTTTAAAACTAACATTATATTATGGTTTTACTGTAAACTCCTTCCCCTGTTGAGTAGAACGGTGGGCTGGTAATGCATTGAGGCGACAATGGAGACCACAGGCAGTGCCACCGAGGGCGACCCTCTGAAGAGGGGAGAGGACGGGGCAGAGACGGGAACAGCGCCGTCGGCGACGCAGCTGAAGAAGAAGAGTTGCAAGGAAGTCTTGGGTTTTGCCAAACTGACCCATTGGCGAACCGCAGTCTTCTTCCTCTCCTTGTTCCTCTGCCTCACCATCGTGTTTGCCTTCTCCTTCATCATCCCCTGTCCTGTCAGACCACAGTATCTCATTACCTGGAACAGGACTTTCTATGAAGCAGGTGCGTACAGTTGTGTGCTTTCCACTGCCTGGTAGTGTTTTAAATGTGGGACTAACCACTATTCTCTCCTTGTCTGCCACAGCAACCTATGACTTCTTAGCTTTTGAAGATGCAAGCAAGGACAAGGTGATGGATGTCCTGTTTGTCCTCAGAAACACAGAGGGCAGCCAAAACAATACGTGTGCTGACGCAGGTATAAAATGTTCAAGTTTTTAATGTAAGTCTTTGAGGAAACAAAAGTTGGATTGCTGTCTGTATGGTGGCTCTGTATAATGTTTGTTTTGTGTAATTCAGACACTCTCTCTGTGTGTTTTTCAGGTCTTCCCTCGCCATGTGTGTTTGTCTTAGCGGTGGATGGGACTGATGGAGAGATGCTGTGGGAGCGTCCGCTGGATCCTGAGTTCCACTGGGCCCAGTGTGGTCTGGACAAAGAAACAAGCAGAACCTGGGACTGCCTGCTGTCCCATTCTGACAAACTCACAGCCATTGACAAATACACTGGTTAGTGACTCCTTATGTATATTTCTATGCTGAACAAAGTCCTTTCTATCTTAACACGTTGAAAACAACACAGAACTCCAGAGTCGAGAAATAACTTTCATGCTCAAGGAAAGTTGTACTTTTTGTTTTTAAATCACAGAACCTCAGATTGAGAGCTCTGTTCCTGTGTGTGTGTGTGTGTGTGTGTGTGTGTGTGTGTGTGTACAGGTGACGTCAGGTGGCAGCAGCCTCGGCCTTCTGGTCTGCAGAGCACTGTGCCCGTTCTCAGTGTCCCAGATCTGGATGGGGACAAGGTCAACGATGTGGCTCTGGTGGCATCCGACAACACACAGGTTGATGTTCTTTTATTATTGCTACATTTCTTTCCTTGCTTTGCTCCTTTCTTACAGTGTAAGCACTAATTCACATTGTATTATTTAATTTTCTTCAGTAATAAGCTGCTGTAACAGGACTCAGATCTGGAAAAAAAATAAGCATTGGCTGTGAAATCACCTTTTAGTGTTGCAGCAAAATACGAGTCCCCAAATTTCATAGTCTCTCATCACATCTACAGACTCAGCTGGTATTCCTCTCAGGGAAGACGGGTGTCCAGATTGGTTCTACTGTGGTTCTTGACTCCACAGAGACTGCCAATCATCTTCTCCATTGCACTACAGAAGGTTCTCACTATGTACTACTACAAAAAGGTTTGTATCTGAAATCAACTGACAATCACAACAAGTTACTGCCCATCTGCAGCCAGACCAGCTGAGTCTTTCCTAATGGAGGAATGCTGCACTGTATCAGAGTAGTTCAGAAGTGTCAGACATTAGAAGCTGGTCAGCTGCTCTGAACTAAAAGATAAAAATAACCAGAAGTTAGAAAGAACTTTAAAAAGCTGCTATTGAGTATCTGGAAACCAACGGGATTTGACTTAAATCTGCCCTCAGGGTGTGCGCTATTTTTGTCAGGAATTGTTCTATGAAGAAAATGGTGGCACTTGATCAGAGATTAGAGGGGGGGAGTCATGGGGGAATATTAGAGTTATGCGGTGGCGCTCGGTATTCAGTATTCAGTATTCAGTATTCAATATTCAATAAGTAGTTCTATGTGATACATTCACCAAGTCCCAGTATTATTTTATGGGATTGTTTGAAGATATGTTTAAACACCTTTCATCTTAGTTTTATTTTATAAAAATAACATTGCTAAGCACTTTTCATATAATAAAAGACTCATTATGTTCTATGTTCACACAGTTTTCGAAAGTACTGTTTTATTATGGCAGCTTTGGTTTTGGTGTCACAGTTTTGATACTATGACAAGAAAAAAAGTAAACTCACTTCAAGTTCTCATTCAACTGTACATAGACTTGGATGCACTATAAACTTGAGGGCAGTAATGAGTATCTTGTGGTCCTTCACACAGACACTGGCTTGTATGGACTGGCACTGTGGAGGATTGCTGGCAGGGCTAAAGCAGGGATGGACGTGGGCCTCAAGAAGGACAAACACTGGGAGAAACAGGCCAGTGCAACATCTGGCTTTGTACCCGTCTATGAGTAAGGAGCAACCTACGTTAACCTGTTTATCACTGCAACAACACAGATTTCACTTAACTGCTTGTCGTCATTGACACTTTTGCTAATTTTTCTTTCTACTTCGTAGGTCTGACTCATTGAAACAAGTGCTCAGAACAGAAGAACCAGATGATCCACACAACCTGCTGATTGTGACTGGGACGGAAGTGGCATTAGTTGATGGAAATAAATTGCAGCTACTGTGGCGATTCAATACCAGCTCAGTCCTCCGGTAACCCTTCTGTTTGTATTTTTTAATATTGCACATACAATTAAACAATTAGTTGATTCACAGATAAACAGAAAATCAGTTGGCAACTGCTTTTATAATTGATTGATCGTTTGAGTCAGGATTTCTTTCAAGCAAAAATGCCAAAAAATGCACTAGTTTGGGCTTCTCAAATGTGAATATTTGCTGGTCTTTTATTAAAGTAATCTGAATATCGCTGGGTTTTGAGGAGTTGGTTGGACGAAACAAGCTATTTAAATATGTCCACTTGGGCATTTGTAATGGGCATCTTCCACTTCTTTCAGACCTTTTTTTATAAACAAAAAAATGATTTGAGAAAATAACCAGCAGATGAATCAATAAAAATAACACTAATTGGGTGCTGCCCTAAAATGAATAAAGAACATGCACTGTAATATTTAATTGGTTATGAGGTAATTTTCAACCTTTATCGTAAACATCAATGTTTGTCACATCTTATGTTTGCCAGTTATAATTTTGAATAATAGTTATATACACTGTGCAGTAAGAAAAGGAGGCCAGGTAATTATAGCAGAGATCTAACTAAGTGTGTTTTAATAAAACAATACATCACAATGCAAAGTGTTTTTGGCTGGGAATCAAATTGTGTTGTGATGAGCCATTTGTATTGATCAGCAACCCTATAAAACCCTGACATAGATACATTATGGTAATTGCCTTGTTTTGGGAGAGCATTTAAAATATCAAAGTAAACAATAGACATCATTGTAATGTGATGTCAGGGTGGTTGTGTTAAATAAGTCTTGTCCTCTGTGTTCTCATTCCTTCAGTGAGCCCTCCTTTGGTCACTTTAACAAAGACGGTGTGCTTGATGTTGTGGTTGAGGAGGAAATTGGCAACTACACAAAGAGGGTAAGTTGGGTCTAAAACATACAAACCTAAGAGAGACCTAAATTTCATTTTCTGTGTGCAGCTTCTCTCATACGGTGTTCGATTTGAATCATACGTTAACTGTTCCACTGTCCGTCTTGTATGTAGGTTATAATTCTCGATGGGAAGACTGGTGGTGTGCTGTGGGAAGTCAGCCTTTGGGCCAGTCCTAACTCACCCAAACCCGCCGCAGTACACACCACCAACTCTTTCTCGATCTTCGTGTTTTGGGGCATGATGCCCTCAGAAACCAACGCATCTGTAAGTAAACCGCCTTTATTAAAATATGCACGTAAACAGATTTCTCACAAAGTGCTAATCAGACTCAAATGTTGCCTTCCAGGTACCAGTAACTATTGAGCGATGTTCTTACATGCTCCATCCTCTCTATTCCAATGTTCTCCTGGAGTCAACCAGTTCCATGGACCACATCATAACATTTAAAGGTGCTTTTTGCTCTTGAATTTCCTCTGCTCTAGAAAAATTAGATTATTTAACTACAGCAACATGGGAATCAGTCGTTGGAGGGGTGGGGAAACAGAGGGGTCAGCTCCTTGTGTGACTGTATTTGTGTTTTTATTTCATCTTAGCCACCCTGTTGGAGCTTGGACGCCATGCTGCCTACATCCTGCTGACCGGTCCTAGGGCGGAGGGAGCTGAAGGCACTGTAGTCCTCAGCAAGCGAAAGCTGAAGCAGGACGTCCCTAATAGCAAAGTACTCCGTATTGGCACCGGCGGAGGCTCAGAGACCAGTGAGGACATCAAAGAGGTCTTCAACCGGCTCCGCTTCAGCGAATGGTGAAAGGACCAACTGTAACGTGTACAGTATGTCCTCAGCTTTGAAACCATTTTGGCACAGCTGAGGGTACAGTGGGTTAACTTGATTATATAAACCAAAGTGTGCACACTAGCTATAACTTTCCAACTGCTGCTAACCAAAAGAAATATTTTATGTTTAGAGACTTTGTTGACTGATTTAACAGGGTTCTTCTATTAATCTCCACTGGACACACTGGTCCAAAGGGACACTGTTCCCTGACAATCACACAGCACAGATTGCTACCCTCCTGCTGACAGACTGGATCTGCCTTGCTGTATTGTTCCTTGCACTTTCATGCATCAACGCAGTGCCCCGTTTTTTTTAATTGCAGAGACTGGATTATTATTTCTATGCAACTGGTCTTTAAAGGTATCAGACGCATGCCACCACAAGTGGTACTTCCTGTGTATTTAAAATTATGGTAGCTTTAAAGGAATGGTTTCACAATCATGGGGCTTCTTTTCTTTTGGTAATTTTTACTCAAACTGTACGGTAAAACAGACAGACGTACATTGAAACTTGAAATATGAGAGAAACTCCACCAACCTTAAGGCATTCTTTGTGATTACATTTTTTGTTACGCATTCTGTTCCTGAAAGTATAGGTAAGACAGTGTTGAAGTCAGTGGTACTGTTGCCGATAATCAAGACGTGTGTGTGTGTGTGTGTGTCTTTTACCTAGTCAATCCAAAATGCTGGAACTAGTGATGCTCTTTATTGCACACTGACTAAACCTTTGATGCACTCAAAGCTGAGTCTCAGAGGTTCTCCATGATATTGAATTATTGCTGTGGGTCTACAGCTCCTTTTTTTTTCTCAGTGATTTATATTAGTTAAACTATGTAAAAATTAGGTTCTTATTTTTACTGTACAGTAATATATTGAACCTGGGGGACGGGCCTTTGTTGGAGCTGGCTTTTCTTTCCGACTTGACATGTTTGAATTTGAGCAATATTAAACTATTTAAAATAACTGCTTTTGTTTAATCTCAAAGATGTCTTATTTTCTAATTTTAGCAATTGAAGCTGTAGTCCTCTTTTTAGACCTTTTGATCTACATATAATTTATGATCAGTATACCTTTTGATTTAATGAAGGACATCAGCTCAAGGTAATTTCTTTTGCCTATATTCAACAAAAAATAGCAGGTATCTTGTGTATTTTGTAAAGGGGGGTACCACATTGATTTTATTCAGTTTTCATATTAATTTTGTTTCATTTACAAGTATAGTGTCACATAAACTTGACTAAACAAAAACTATGAATTGATAATCTAATATTGAACGTTTTTTTTTTTTTTTTTTTTTGCTATAAATAGTCTGTGTCCTAATCAATAACATGAAAGGAAACCTTTGCTGTCCTCTTGTGTGGACACTCGCTCAATGCATTGCCACAGATCACAGCAGCCATGCGCAGTGAAGCTGTCCGTCTGTCAGGCGGCCCATGGATGTGCGGGAGTCAGTCACGTACCTCTCTACACTTTACTCCCTAAATAATTACAGCGCGACGTCTCCACACCGTGACGCACGGCCGCTGACAGGCGCCTGACCTCCTCATTTAATCCGCTGAACGGAAAGTCGCTCCTTGTATAGAGATAACCGGATCGTGGAAGACGCGGCCCACCCTGCAGGATAGTTTTTTTCGGTAAAAGAAAAAAAATTAATATAAAAAAGGCGCTCGGGAGCGGAGCCGCACGGAGGCTGCGCGCTGCACGGAGCCGCTGCGTTTGCCTCCATCCCATCGGTGAAGTGGGATTAGTTTTTTGAGCGGCACGGCCCCCCCTGCCGTGTCCAGATCACGGAGTTTGAGCCGGTGCTTGAGAAGTTAAATGCGCGCTGTGAGGGAAGAAAAAAACAAAAGCCCACAGACAGACTGTAACACATGTATCGCTGTCACGTCCCCGTGTGACCCGGCAGCCGCGGGTTCCTGGACAGAGTTCCTGGTCTGGAAGAACTGAGCGTCTGCCAGCCGCTCACATGTCACTTTCTGTAGCTGAATAAAGAAAACCGGAGAAACATAAAGGCCTTATGCGCTTTCCTCCGAATCCAACTCCCACAAAAACCACCTGGTATAACTTAAACACTTATTACTTATTAATGATTAACGAGCGCGCAGAATGGCTGAATACTTCCGCGTCGGGGAGGAAAGTTCACGGCCGTGCGCGCAAAGTGGTGTTAAACATTATTTAAAATAAAAAAATGTAGAAAAAAAAAAAAAAAAACTGCTCCTGTGGCGTCTCGTCGCTTTCATCAACACCTGCTGAGGTGGTGTGAGGCCGGCAGACTGAGTGTGTGTGTGTGTGTGTTTATGAGTCTCATCTCAATGTGACCTGCGTCCGCCATACCGTTACGATGGGGCTGCACGGCCGCAACGTCTTCTCACTGGCGCGCACGGGCGTGGGTGGTGGTGGTGGGGGGGGGGTGTGTGTGTGTGCACGGCGCTTATCAGAGGAAGGACACACACTTTCACCGCCCGGTATAAAAGTCACGTAGAGATCGAGCCAGCAACTGCTACAAAAAAAAAATAAAGGTAACGTTGACTTGCATGTCGGTGCGTTTTTATTTCACTGTTGTTTTTTTTTTCTCGAGACGCGCCACGTGGATTTTGAAAAGCTGTGGTAACATCAGGAGGGGATCGGTTTAATGGAAAGCTCATGAGTTGCGCCTGTAGTTTTTTTTTTTTTTTTTTTAATCCACTACCACAAGCGTGTGTTTGACCTTCTATTAGAAACCGATCACCTTGGTAATGATACTGAAATAACGAGAGCGTCGCCTGTTTGTGTGAAAAAGAAACAGAAACTGGGTTATGTCGGGCGGAGACGCGTCGAAACGCTTATTGATAAGCTGTCTAGCCAACGTCGTTCAACACGATCCGTTTCGTATTTGCTCTCGGCATTTTTTGGGGCAAGATACCATTAGTATCTATAGTTAAAACTGTAGATTTACTCTGGGGAGAGAATGCGGTGAAAGCTCCGCGTTTTCCAGAAGCATCCTTCAGGTGCCGCATGCAGCACCCCGCAAATCTCCCCAAAAATAGTCCTCAGCTGAGCTTTGACGTAAAGTCAGTCCGCGCACTGCAGCCTCTCTGCACACTGTAGGCGCATCTATGTTCCTCTATGTCGATCCGTCTCTATTTGACACATTAAGGGATCCACCTATTTTGGTGACTATGTGACAGGAAAAGCTTTTTTTTTTTTCCCCCCCTTTTGCACCCTACAGTATCCATTGATGATATTCTCTTGACAGTGGGTGAAAATGGCTGAGGACATTCAGGCTAAACTCGAGAAATACCGCACTGCTCCCTTTGATGCCAGATTCCCGAACCAGAATCAGACCAGGAACTGCTGGTCCAACTACCTGGGTAAGACTGCATGGCAAGGTCAAAGCAGGGAACTGTGGTTCGGGACATTTCTCGCCTTTCCAGATGAAGATAAAATACAACCAATTAAAACTATGAAGACAATGCTGGGCCATCTACATATTAAAATACAATACAATACAATGTTTGTATGCGTGCAGTTTGTTTATTATACCTTCTGATTAATGATGTACTAGATCTAAGTCAAATAAAATACAGGTCTTTAGATGTGTTGACCCCTGACTTCTGAGCCTGAGGAAATCCAATCAAAGATTTCTTAAAACCTGGATGAAGACCACAGCTTTTTTTTAAATGTTCATTGTTTTCTTCCTCTCCATCAATAGACTACCACCGCTGCCAGAAAGCTCTGGATGCTAAAGGAGTGGACACCGCCCCCTGTGACTGGTACAAAAGGGTCTACAAATCACTCTGCCCCATTTCCTGGGTAAAGATTTCAAATATATTAAATGTTTTTTTTAATGGGAGAAACCACTGTCCAAAAGATACAAGAAACAGTTCAATAGTAATATCAGAGCATACACGGCGGTGCTCTCCCCTATGTGGGCTGAGTTTGTTTAGCCGGGGTCAAACAACTTTATCGTTCCTTGCATTCCTGTGAGTCTCTGCTCCATCCTGAGAATCAAAACAACATGAAGAGTCTCAGTCCAAAATTAGAGATTGGAGTTTTCTCCCTTTAAATCTTTCTCAGCTCAATAAAAAAAATATATTTTTGGCACCTTTATGACTAAAGAAAACAAAAAAAAGGCCGTCTCCAAATAAGTTTTCCTCTGAACTGTTGTCCTTTTAGGTCCAGAAATGGGATGAACAGAGAGAAGACGGGACCTTCCCAGGAAAAATCTAAGATTGTCATCTCCAAAGCTGTTCGTCTGCAAAGATGTAATCTTTTCAGCTAAATGTTTGTATAAGTGGTGGGAGACCACGTGGCTCCGTCACCACCTTTCTACTACTAATCCTTTCTCCTGTAACTGAATGGTCATTCCATACAATTACCATGAAATGTACAGCAAATTGTGCATTAAAGTACCTCAGGATGTATTTATGTAGCTCAGTTGTCCCCTATTTTTTCCCTCTTTGCTGTGAGCTGTTCATCCCACCAAGAGTAATAATAGATAATAATAATTATTCTAATAATAATTCAGAACAGTATGGGGTCAAGTGAGACATAAAGTCTGAACATACAGGCCTGTTGCACAAAGTTGAGGTCAGTCATTCACCCACAGTAAAGGAGCTTTTATCTGTTGAGCAGCTCTTTGCGGCCCGGTCATGCTTTACACTGGACAATCCAGACGGTCTAAAAAAAGAACGACAAATGCAAACTAATATCTTTTTACATTTTATTCATTCAAATAAACCTACATCAAATATACATATTTAATCAAGATTAGAAAAATAATTAAATATTTCAAAACACTAAATGTCACACATACAATAATAGCCACCACCCTACAGAGCAGGACTGAGATACAGAGTAATGACTATTGTTGCTGTTGTACGCACTGAAAGTAAATACATAAAACTGCATTTCATATACAATTTACTCCCATTATGAGTAAGGAGTAAGAAATAGTTTATATTGGGGCTCAATGAAGAAAAACTTCAAAAACTCCTCCAAACAAAGGTATCTAACATTTAAGGATGATAATAACAGCTAATGCTGAAGAGACTTTCCCATGCAACAAGTTAGTACAGTAAATATTGGATGAATGAATAGTACAACACCAACTACATAGTATTATAATGAAGGTAGAAACAGATAAATCCCTTTTAGATCATTCTTCTCAATTTGAGGTAAGGTAATAGTATTTTGCATATTAGAAGTTGCCTGTTACTGAAACTACTCAAAATCAAATGTAGTTTGTTTTTTTTTTCTATTTCCAACCAAATTACTAAAACTGCTCAATAAATGTTTGCCTCCATAACAATCTATCTTATACAGCAACTTCAATAAAAGGTCACTTGGATTGCAAACAAGTTATTTTTTCTACCTGATGCTAAGCAGAAAAAATATACTGACCTAATTTCGTCAAGCCAAATATATGTCGAAGATTCAAGTGTGGAGTCTGCAAGTTGAAATGTACAAAAATTTGACCACTGTACTGTTTTTCAACTACAAGTGTACCACTTTATCCATCGATATAAATCTTCCAAAAGGTGAAAACCTCTCTGGAAGCACCGCCCCAAGTAAAACCATTAGGCTGTGAAATATATTAGCCAACAGATATAAATTCTTAACAGATATAAATTAGTGTCTGCATAGCATTACGATTGGTTGGTGCACTGGCGGGAGTGTTAGTCAGTTCTTGTGCCTATTAGGCAAAGAGCTGATCGTCTAGGCTCATCAGTGGATAAAATTCATTAATAAATGTAGCATTGGCCACATCCTGATGTGAGAGTGTATTCATGTGGCCTTGGAGCATTTTTTTATTTTGTATTTTTTTGTGTATGCCACAAGCAGCATTTAAATATGCAGCACAAAAGTCACAAGTAGCAGCCACAGATATAGTGTTTAGTACTAGGCACAATAATAGGGCTGATAAAAATGCAGCCTCACAGGTTTATCCTGGCACTGTGGGAGGGACAACCGGGGCAACCATACAGTACGTGTTCAGTATTACATGTATCTGGGTGGGTGTGTTTTCACAGCAAGGGAAAGGGGAGTAATCCAACCATAAAGTGGAAACCTGTGTGTGTGTGTTCGTGCGCAAACCCATTGTTATCAGTGCAAGCTCGGTCCTCGTCAGTGTGGGCCATGTGAGCCACTGTCCAGCCACCATTACAAACCATGACTGGCTGGCTGCTTTGGGTCTTAATGTAAGGGCGTTTTTCAAAAGTCACCCACCAAAGGCGCCGTTAAAAGTCAGCCATAGTTCCTCCCTTTCAGTTCTGTGCTCTTTGTATGAGCAGTGAATCCAGGTATGTCTGATCATCTGTCACCGTCTGTCTGTCAGTACCTCCTCTTTCCGTGTTTCCCACCATCAGTCATGCAGGTTTTAGGCCGAAGAGCTGCAATGAGGCACAACAAATAAGCATATAAGATGATGGACATTTTCAAACTGGTGAGTAATAATTAAAAAAGCACTCTGTAAGTATATGTAAGTCCAACATTTTCCCTGACTCACCTGGATCTGCTGTCTGCTTCTTCTTGTTGTGGTGGACTATCTGATTCTCATTGGTCATCTTCACATCCTGATCCTCCACATAATTACTGCAACACAGCAAAAAAATGGAGACACCGCAGATACATTTAAGTAAATTTAAATTTAAAACTGGAACAAGGCACAACAAAAAATGGAGGGCTGACTGATAACAAAGCTGGAGGCCAGCAGGTCCAGGCCTTGAGACCAAAGATGAGGCAAGGGAGGTAACTAAGAGGAGAGAAGGAGGGAGAGGAGGGACAGAGGAGGCATCACAACTTAAGTGTGTGGTAAGGAAGGTGTGGGATGGCTGGGGAACATTTGAGGACATTGGAGGACTCTTCATTACAGTGATGGACCACAGGGAGGTGCTGACACAGAGCTTTTAGAGGCTCTGTTACTCACTGTTGGTGGTGTCTGCTGCCACGGGGGCTGAAGTGGAGAAGAGCACATCTCTGTTCAAAACAACTCAACATGTTGGGACAGGGGGGTTCAATCTAACCTTCTTTGTAAATCCACTAGTTTCTCTGTTTTAGACATTGAATTGTATATCAAAGGCAACATGCATTGCACGTTTTGGAAAAGCTGCAGGGCTGACCTGTACTTTCTTTATAAAAGGCACTGTACAACCAATCATCCAGCAAACCCTGTAGTCAAACATGTATCTACATCCTAAAAATCCAGGGTACCTGATGACAGTGTTCCTCTCACGGTGTGCAATGTAGGCATTGTCTGTGAACAGGATGGTGTGGTAGGGCACCACTGGATCGCAGGTAGGCAGAATGCCTCGTGCTACATGGCTTACACTGTCCAAGATGCCGTTATACACCAGGAGGTCGTCCACCAGCAGCTGTACACAGACAGATATGCAGATTGCTGCGTGAGGTCCAAATGAAAAAATACAAAAAGTGACTGCCCAGCTCCCAGCAGACGGATATGCTTACCCCAAACTCCTTTACTCCCCTGTGTGGTGTCTTCGAGTAGTTCCACAATTTGATCATGGACACCGTCACTGGCTGATCAAAGATGACGTACACGCGGTTCACCTGCGTTGAAACAATCAATACACTGACACAAACATACTGGAAAACTCTCCTCTGAGTGTGTAAACTGAATGCACTGTAGTGGCTACAGTCTCCCTCTCTCCAATCCTCACCAGTCCAGGGAGCACCGGGGCTAACCACATGTGTCTTCCATCATTGGTACTGTTGACTCCATCTATTAATTTATCTGGAGTCCTCACATCACCGCTCACATTGTCCAGTATATTCACACTGTCTGGAAAAGCAGCAATGTCTGGTGGACATAATGTTGAGGAGCAGACACAAATTTGTACCCATTAACACTCCTTCAACAGCTATTACTAATTTACCGCCTGGGTCAATCGGTAACTGTCTGCATCTTCTCTCTGAATTGAATCAAAATAGGACTAATTGTGTAGCAGTTATGACCTTTTAATAATAGCATGATTATAGCATCTCCATTTAACAAGTCAAAGTGATGCTGGAACAAAATAATCCCTCACGGTAACAGAATAGGTTTTAATATTCATACCCCTAGATAAGAGACAAGAGATTCATAATTTAAAATTTTTAGTCATCTAAACTCAGTGTTTATGAATTTACACCACAAATTCATAACAAGATTAAAAGTGAAAATTATTATTATATTCTAGCTGGTAAACTCAAAACAAAGGATACTGTTGTCACTGAGACTGATCTTCTCATGGTTCTGGTCATAAAATTCGAGGCCATTGAGGCCGGTGTAGTACGGGTCTCCCCAGGTTGTTAACAGCTGCAGCTGAAAGATGACTGACAGGGGAAGGTCAAGGAAAAGACAACATGTATAGCACACATCAGGCCATGTCCGAAGTCACTCCCTATTTACTATAAAGTGTAGTAAATCTATTCTCCACCATTTTATTTGAAAGCCTGAAGTCTGAGTTTGAACTTTATCCTCTATATAGTGCCCTCAAAAATTCCAATAATGGAACAAAAGTAGTAGTTTCCAGACAAACAAACAGTTGAAAGTACTCAAGCAGTGTCAACATATAACTGATTAAATTCATGAATTTTATTACTGGCTTTATGTAACATTTTCACCTCAACAAATCATTTTCATATTTTTTTCACCTAAGCCCTTAAGTGATGTTAGGATTTTATTGATACTATATCTTATCAAGGTTCAGTTCTTTAGTGATAAATTTATTGAATATATAAAATATATATTATTAAAAAAATTAAAAAATATAAATAATTCAGAACAGGATTAGAATTTAATATTTTAAATGACTAAATGTTTCTAGAGCAGCAACAGTAATGCTGTGAACAGTTGTATTAATAAAGTTTTGGCTTTTTAATCGCCATGGTTTTATTGCACTTACAGTGAGGAGCGTAGCTGGAGGGGCTCAGCCCAACACAAAGAGCACAGAGGCTGCAGCGTGATAATAAACTACACCAAAAAGTTACCAAGTGCTGATATAAGAACCGGTATCGTTGGAGCTGATCAATAGTACGATCTTTAATAATTTAGTGACACGGTATATTTGTTTTTGTTCATGACCTTTAACTTGTCTGGCTGGGCGAGTCATTTTTTCTTCCACTTGCCCAATAGAAAATCCACTTGTCCCATACAACCCGGGAAGCCTTAATGTCGAGACCTGGAATGTCTATTAAATAGGGAGTGAATGATTGGGAGTGATTTCTGACACAGCTCATCAGAACAGATCCTACACATGCCAAGAATTCATGATGGTACACAGATGGTACTGTCCCGGCTGGCTGCCCCAATCTGCAATTGGTATAATACAAAAAAAAAACAAACATGGCTGGATACACAGTATCAAAGTATTAACCTCATCTGTTACTAATTTGAACTATAATCAGTGGATTAATCGATAATTAAAAAATTGTTGCAGCCCTAATGAAAATTGATTAATATTGCCTGAACATACAAATACAATGTGTTCATTTGCAAATGAAGAGTCTGGACACATACAACAGTCTGATTCGCCAGCAGTTTGAACAAATAGAAAGACTCTACTGACAGTGCACACAGTGGCAATAAATACAACCATGTCCAAAACATGTCAGAAGGATACATCCACAAGGCATGATGGGAGCTTCATAGTCCATGCTGGCCTGTTCTTGTTTCTTAGAGCTGCCTCTGAATTAGAGACACCAACATTATAAATTAGAAAATGCTGTTTTCAAACTTCTAATGAAATAACAATACATGCAAATTATATTTCTGGCTCCTACTTGTAGTCCCCTGCACTCTTGTTGTTGGTGGGCGTCTGGAGGAAGTCTACAAAGAGGATCTCCTGGGCAAAGTCAAAGTGACAGTTGCCTGGTCCTTTCCTGATCAGGAATCCCTCCATTGGGGAGATGGCAACATCATCCATGAACACATGGATCACCTTCACCTGAAACAAAGACACAGACTATTGTATGTTATATGTTTTTTTTATAGTCTCCTGCATAGAACTGTTCTTGTTTAATGTAAAAAAACATGTAGTAATAACTAATCCATGCCCTCAAAAAACATCTCTGGCTCCAACTAAAGCAACTGACACATTAATGTAATTTATCATATTTATTTGTTTCACAGTTTATTATGTACAGTATCATATTCGTTGATATGTACGGGTTACTAAGGGGACTCTTGTAACAACTGCACCTTCATAGCAAAAACAGTTTGAGCCTGAAAGAAAACTGTCTCACCCCTCTGTAAGAGTCCTCAGGGGACTTGTTGTAGTTCCAGATACGGAGTCCGGCGATGGTCTGGGCCTTGTTGAAGGTTATGTTCAAGGTATGGAGCTCTCCATAGGAGAAAGGGATCAGCCACATGTGCTGGTCATCAGTGGTAATGTTGTGGCCATCTATAAGCCTGGGTACAGACAAACAGACGCAGAGAGCAGGGTAGGAGGTGTAAGGGTGTACGAGTATGAAATATGATGTCGAAATTTATATGAAGAGAGTAGAGTGAGGAAACTGGTAAAAAGGATTGTTGTCAAAAGGTGTCAAATGTCAGTGTATTCAACATTTTCACAGAGCAAACAGTGTCAGACGTACTTATCAAGTGTGCGCAGGTCGTGCCCGTACTCAGGCAGGTCGTTGAGGTCCCTAGGTGAGGCAGCCATCATACTGAGGTCTAAAGGTAAACTCTCTCCATCCTTCCCCACCACCTCCAATCCTGTCAGGCCAATGTAGTGGGAGTCCCCCCAAGTCAACACTAGCTCTAGTCTAAGGCCTGAGGTGGAGGGAGACAATTATTTTAAGTATCCAAACAACAAAAAACAGAACTGGACGTGTGATGACAGAATGCTGATTATCTACTCACACTTTCCAGTGTACATCCCAGGAATTTGCTCCATGTTCTCCTCAGACTGGCTCACAGTGGGGTTGAGGTGGAGTTTCAACTATGACAACATGCAAACACATTAAAACTTTAATTGTTTTACACTGTCCTGTTAATGGTATGATGGCTAATTTACTCTTGATGCCTGCTATACTGTCCTTCCCCAGCAATATGGAAATGCTGAACACTATTGGTTCCTACACAATGAAATCTCATAACATGTTTTGCTGAACAGATGGTTTGAATGTCCTGGATCTTTGTTTAGTTATCACTGTCACGGTTGGAAAATAAGGTGCCTACATTTCAAAGCATTTGACCCTAAACAAACTTCTATGAAAAGCCGTACCCACTGCTGATAAAGCCTGTACTTACTTTGAGGTCTTCCTCTCGGAAACCGGCCTGTGTGAAGGGTCTTTCCTCTCCCTCTCCATCTGCAGTGCGTGGTCTCTGCAGCTCCTCCTCAGACACCAGGCTCTCGGGACCTTCACCTTCACCAAGGAAGGTTTCATCATAACGAGACATAGCCTCCAAGATCTCGTCATCAGTGGTGAACAGGATAGTGTCACCAAACTGGTCCAGCCCTGAAGTGACAGCAGAGTGAGGAAAGGGAATAGTTGATTAAAAGTAACACACAAAAGGAGGAAAGAACTTGTGTGGCTGTTCTGTTCAGCTACCTCCAGATAGGGTCCCTGATGCCTTGGCAATCTCGCCCCTGAAGATGCACCTTCCATCCAGCAGCATTTCCACCTCCTTCACCCCCCGGAAGGAGTGAATGCGAGACTTATTGTAGTTCCACACGCGGATCATGGCCACCTTGTAGGGAGCTCCAAAGTCCAGGAATATGGTGTGGCTTCGACCAGGGGTGAACGGTGCAAGCCAAAGATGCATGTCATCCTGGGTACGATTAAAGCCATCAATCAAGTTAGTGACCACACGTGGATCCTTGCCGTATGCGGGGAGAATGTTGATGTCTGGAGGGTCAGCACTGATGTGAGCAGGTTGTAAGGGCTCTCCACTGGAACTGAACACCTCAAGGCCGTTGAGGCCCACGTAGTGGCGATCCCCCCAGGTGGACAGGATGTTGATGACCAGCCTCTGGCCCTGGGGCAGCACCGGGATCTCAAACTCGTCCTCCCGCTCCATGGATGGATCATCATCAGGGCCTTCACACAGTGCGCCCTGAGTGGTCATGGAGGAAAGTGGGCTCCTGGGTGCTGTGGAGGGGTTGACTGGGACTGTGGGGGGACCACGGCCCTGGCGCTGGAGGAACTCATCAAAGATGTCACCTTCGAAGCCCATGTTGGAGATGCGTCCCCGTTGGCATTGGTTGAACTTAGTGAGAGAGTCCCAGGACTCCATGAGGTTGTCATCCTGTTGGCTGTGCAGCTGGGTCCAAGAAAAGGACTGCCTCCTGCTGGTGCTCACCAGTGACACTGGCTCCTCTGCAGAATACACAAAGATTATCTATTACTTACTAACAAACCACAGACAAATAATCTTTATATGACTGTAAACTCCCTTTACATTTATCGTCAAACATGCAATACAAGAAAAGTGAAGCCATACACTAAATGTATTATCTCTGTCTAGTTATAAATTTCTAAATTTATATACAGCTATAAAACATACGTGTACAGTATCCCTGGGATGTACATTGTAAAGTACAGCCCCTTGAATCAAGTGGTTGATTTATTTGTAGTCTGGGATTATAATGGAAGAGGCGGTCAGGTTTGTAACACAACAATCTTCCCTTTTTTCACAATCTTTTTTTAGTTCAGACAGACATCTGTAAAGCATTTCTTCAAATTTCAATTAAAAAATATTTACAATACAATATTTTTTTAATTTACAGTTAAAAAATGTAAGATGACAAAAGTTAATCGGCAGCAGAAACAATGGCAATCATTACACAGCACAAAGGATAATAACTGTGGCTCTTCAGTAAGGCGTAGTCTGTAGTAAACTAAACTATATGGAGTAGAAACCCTTTCATTGTTCAACCAGTCAAGTGACAGGCATCACATAATTGCTGCAACCTCACACCCTAAACACATGCTCTATGTGATGACTGTCTCAAAACAGATTAACATCTATAAGTGACTAAGGGAGCAGCACTTCATATAGGGGCCAGTGATGACCCAGGTAGATTCAACTGATAAGTCTTTATTCAGATTCCTTGTTCGGGAATAATTACTACAGTGTATTATAAATGTATTATCATTTTAAGAAATTACTACATTGGTAGCAGAGGGGTGAATAGC
This sequence comes from Lateolabrax maculatus, assembly GCA_031216445.1. Lineage (NCBI taxonomy): Eukaryota > Metazoa > Chordata > Actinopteri > Acropomatiformes > Lateolabracidae > Lateolabrax > Lateolabrax maculatus. The sequence goes on from CM062200.1 coordinate 12,821,784, forward strand.
CTGATTGGTTAAGAATAGGTGAAGTACCGGACAAAATAAAGTACAAGGATAAAATAATCACATATATAAGCTCCCCTCTGTGTTTAAGTATCATAACTTTAAACTTGGGAGCCAGTAGCCTTTCCTACCTGTGTTTGACAGTGCAGAAGCTCTAAGTTGCTGCTCCTCCGTGGCACTGACTGTAGTGTTTCGGAATGAGCTCCTGCGTCCGCTGATGGGCCTGTCTGGCTTTTGCTCCCCGAGCTCCTCCAGCAGGTCACAGCTCAGGTCCAGAGAGTTGGCCTTCCACTGACCCCCGTTCACCGTCCTCTCCATTCCCCTACAAACTCGGCCTGGGTTGCACGGCAGCTCCGGGAGCATTGAAGAGGATGAGGCCGACGGCGATTTGGGCTCTGCAGACTGCTGAGGCACCAGCCACCGGGGCCTCTCCCTGCTGGCCTCGCAGCCTTCTGGCGCTCCTCTGTTCAAGGGCTGCAGCCACTGGGGGGCCACCCGTGAGGAGGACGGTTGGGTTGTGACTGTCTGCTCCATGGGTGCAGGCTGCTCCACCTGCTGCCTGAGACAGAGGGGCTCCTCTGAAGCAGACAGGTCAAAAGAGTTTCTTTGTGCGGAGGAGTGACGAGTGATGGGTGGTAGCAGTGTATGTGATTTCTCCTGCATGTCTATCATAGCCTGGCCTGCTGCGTCTGATGGCTGAGGATTTGGACTGTGGTGTCGTTGGGTGCTGCTGCTCTCCCCACCCTTACGCTCTTCATGACGCTGGGGACTGACACCCCGTAGATTGTGTCCTGAAGACACGGGGCTGGAGAACAAGGAGTCTGAGACCTGGAAATCCTGGAGGTCAATCGTGGTGCTGTAGTCAAAGACCTGATTGCCGCAGCCCTTCTCCAGCTCACCTTCAAACACCAATGTGCTGTTAAGGTACAGCTTTATATGCCGTGCACCAATGTCAAGATCCTAAAAGGGAAACAGAGCTTCAATTTACCTGAATATACAGTCATGTTCAACAGTTGGCACACCATTTGACTTTTGGGACCCAGTTGTGCTACAAAATGCCCAATTACTTAAGATTTTAATATTGGACATCTACAACAACAAATCATTTCTACACATTTAAGTAAAGATATAAAGTTGAAATAAATCAAACATAAAGGATTTTGTGGTTAATATCACAGTATACATATGTATATGATAGCACATATCATATACATAGGTCTTTGTATACTTACAATTTTTTGAGCACATAATGATTCTAATTCAAAGCAACTCAAGCTGCAAACCCAAGAGCATATAGTCCAAAAAAGTATATCACTTGGTTAATTTCCTACATTCACTATTGATTCCTTTATCTATTTCTTACATGCAGATTAAGGGCAGTAATTAGCGCTCCACAGACACCAAGTCATGGCTACCACAAAGAAATGGCTGAAGCCCAACTCAAATCTGCTCGATCCTTTAGGCAGTAAACCACTATAAACCCAGGTTAACCTAGAACCTATTTCCCACCAACAGCTCCTTACCTTCCAGGTTCAAGACATCAAGCAAGTCTAGATAGCTCTAATAACACAGAAAGAGATACGACGGGGTCTTTGTACCCCTCTATGAACAGCAGTGAGGTTGAGAGGCAGACGCCCGAAGCCCACGTTTCCCCCAACACTAATCCTCTGGGGCTAATCTCTGACTGTTCCACATTTGGACAGTCTGACTGGCAGCTCAGCCAGCCAATGCTAAAAGAGAGCCACACCCCTGACATGACCACGCCAATGCAGTCACCCGTATTACAGTGACAACACACAAGCATGTAGGATTTATGAGCTCTAGTGCTACAGACAGCAAAATGAATAATCTCTGAACTCGAGAGAGGGATAAATCAAAGGATGTGTGGAACGGATTTCACATGGGATGAACAAATGTTATCTAACAATTAAACTTCTAATTAACTATAATGACACATGAACAGAAATAAAAAGCTCATACATTGAGGCTTCTGTTGTAGTTCCAGATTTTGATGTGAGATACTCCAAAGTCTGGGGAGTGCTCTGTGTTCCTGATGATGAAGTAGAGCTGGACGGGGGGGTGGAACGGACACGTCCACATATGACGCTCTTTGGTGGTCTGTCAACCCAGGATATGAGAGAAAATCAGCAAATACTTCGTCCATGTAAATAGCGAGATTCAAGAAACTTGTATATAACCAGCCTTTTACACAACAGACAGGTGTAAAAGCACAGGTGTAAGTAATAACATTGAGGATGGCTGCATCCCATTTAGATGTTCAAGCTTCAGGGCCCTGTTATTGGGCACGTTTGTTTACTGCCATGCCCTACTGGGAAAGAAAAATAGAACTGAGCCATAATAAATGCTATTAGCAACACCTGTGCTTTTCCTGCTATGACAAGTCAAAATGTCTGCTGTGTGAAAGGTCTACTGTAATTTACATCTTATCCAAAGAACATTTGCAAATGTGATAAAAATGCTAACAAAAACTTGCAGGTTATACATTTAATTTAATATAGTATCATTTTCAATGTATAATCCCAGATTCGGACAGGATACAGAGGCGGGCAGCAGAGACTCACCTTCACCTTTCCGTTGACAAGTGCCCCCAGATTCCCGGGGTAGCTGGCGTTCCTGATGTCTAGGTCATGAGGCGACACATACAGCTTCTTGTTTCTGAGGCAGAAGAACTGCAACTCAGTCAGCCCAACCTGCAAAGCGTTCCCCCAGTTTGACAAGATCTCCATGGTAACGTACAATGCAGGGGTGACCTCTGCTGAGGACTGGCTTCTCTGCAACGACATCACAAAACACTGACAATTGCTTCTGTACACTTACATCTCTATGGCACCCAGCAGTTTGAGGATTATTCATTCTGAACTGCGAGACGGTGTTACTGACTCACCGGCTGCTTGTTGTAGTCTGCTTTGACACTCTGAGCAATGTTGTAGCTGGGTCCTACTTCAAGTTTTTCCAAGGCTTTCAGCAGCTTCTGTTGTTCCCTGAACAGAAGGATGACACCCTCAGCTCTGCTGCTTTTTTCTACTGTCCCTGACCTTCATATTAGTTGTGATGAATGGATGAGCACAGCTACACTGATAAATCACCCTTCATGGTCAGAGGTTGGACACACCATACATTTCTGTTAGTATTAGTTTCTATAAAACACTATTATGACAGTGCAGGATGTACAGGATTGCCACAAGTACCAATTGTCCCTCTATCCGCCTATACAGTATCTGTGTGTTTAAATGCCATATTCTATCAGCATACTTGGGGCCCATGAGTGTGATTCTCTGCATGGCCACAGTGACACTGTTTTCATCCTTGTTGTGGATGTTGTGGTTCACTAAGCCATTCATCATCTGGTGTCCCCTGCCCTGGATAAAAAGGAAGCAAAATAGAAAAGTCAGACATAAGCTTGAGGGGCAGACTTGAAAGCCTAATCCATAAAACTATCACTGTACATGTGTAGTGTTATGGGTGGACAGTGAAAAGAGATATCAAGCAGTAAGAGTAAGTGTGCTCTGGAACATGGCCTTAGTTGAGGTGAGACATGTACAGTGTGTGGCAGGCAGACCGTGTTGCGACTGAAGAGCTCAGGACTCTGCACAGGGTCGTTTTCTCTCTGGATGGCCTGGCGCACCCTGCTTGCCATCTCTTCAGAGTCCTGCTCTTCAACGGAAGTCTTTCTGGCTGCTGACAGGGGCCTCTCCACCCGACTCCTTGGCCCTTAAGCAAGAAACACAAGTCTTTTAAACAACAATCATACACCATGCTATTCAACAGAAACATTTTAAAAGGGCTGTATAAAGAGTTTTATTACAAAATGGGTCTGACTTTTAAGGCTTGTTAATCATGAATCTCAGTTTAGCACTGACTTAATTTAAAAAACGTTGTAAATTACTTACTCTGACAATCCCAGCTCTCTTTGGAAGGTGGTCTATCTAATGTTTTGCTCTTCACCAACATAGGCTTGGTGGGTATAAAGGTGTCACGGTTTTCTTTCCTTTTTGCAGACAGAGAGCGTTCAATATTACGACCTGGAGAAATGGAAAAAATTCAAAATGTTCAGATTGTATGCATAAAAGCACAAAGTCCTTCTGCATCCCAGGGGGGTGGCTACCATGCCACGCGAGCTGTGTATAAACGGCTAACATACTTGCCTATTCTCAATGTGTAAAGGTCAGTGCTGATGTAGCAGATAAGGAGGAGATGGAACCACTCTGGACAATTAAGACTCAAATCAATAACACATTTACATATGAAAGTGGATGCTGATGTCTACCTTTAGATGAGGGTCCAAAGTCCAGGACAATGAGGTTTGCTGAGTCCAGATGGCTATGGGAGCTGCTGGGCAGAGGGTTGGAGGAGGACTTGGATGATGTGAGAGGCAGCCCCAGTTCGTCCAGACTCTCGGTGCTCTCGTCCCTCTCAATGTGCTCCTCCACCCACTCCTCGTCTGACTCCTCCCCGGCTGAGCCACGGTTGCTCCGCCGCATGCTAACCTCCAGGCTCCGACGCAGAACCTAGTTTACAAAAGGTCAGCGTTTATGTATGCATCAGTGCACACAGTCATCAGTGTAAGCGCTCACACATTCGCACATGCATGCTGACAGTTTTAAACATTCCCTTGATTTGTGTGACAACCACTGAAAAGCCATCATAAATTACCACCCAGGAGCATAAAACAAATTCAGATGATTCACTAAATCTCAGGCACTTTGACATGATGAAATTAAACAGTGTACACGTTTCTTCTTCCGCTCACCTTCACTTCCTCAAGGTTGAGAAGCACCTTCTCACTGCGCTCCTGATTTGCTTGGCCTCCTTGGCTCTCAGGCCTGGAGCTGAAGGAGTGTGACACCTTGCAGGTGTCCCTCAGGGTGCAGGGACTACGAGGCGACCGCTGACTGGAGCTCTGTATCAAACAAGATGATTGGATAAGGATAAGGGGGAAATGGCAGATATGGAGAGATCCTAAGTAGTACAGACAGCTGCATCTGACACATAGCCCCTCCCCTAGAAAAAACGCCCACACACACAGGCTTAGCAGGCATTGTTACGTCTTCACCCTACCTCCATGTCTGCACTTTCATATGGCTCAAAATCCTCTGAGTAGCGCTTTTTTGGGGAGATCAGCAAACTTGGTCCAACTTCTGTTCGAATCCTGACAGAATCCTGCATACATGACAAAAGAGGAAAAATTGAATGTGTACTTTCATAGGAAAATATGTATTTTTGATGCACCATAATCAAGGATTACATTATTAAAGTTATAACAACCTACCTGCACCCATTCTTTCCTCTGGACCTTTCCTGGGGCAGTGTGGCTCCTCTTCCTGTGGGTCTGGTCCAGGTTATGGCTATCTTCAGTTAGCTGGTGGGCGCTTCTACAGACATCTGCCGATGAGTAACAGCACGGAAAGGAACATGAGCAGCGTGCAGCAGACTACTGCCTCAGAGGAAAAGGAACACACAGTCACATACGCAGATGGTCCACAGCACATAGAGGAAGAACAAATTACTGGCTGCCAGCTACAACTATCACTATCATTTATTCACTGAGACTGGGCATGGGATCATCCCATTCAAACTACAAGCTGAGGAGTGGTGGCTATTAGCTGGTGCTCCATATGGTCTGGGGATGACAGAAGCAACAAGAATACAGAATGAGGTGGCGCCTTCAATTGCAGTATAAAATGACTGAATACTCAAGAAAAATGTTTCCCCCTGCACAACAGAGATGTAAAAAAATGATGAGGTCTTACATAAGAGTTTTTTTTTTAATGTCTGTAGGTTTATTTTGGTCAACAGCATACCTGCTGTACGAGCAGTCCTCCAAGCAGGTGGGGAGGTGACAGCCTTGTGGTTAGAGCTCTTGGACTGCTTCCTACTGGCTTCAGCATTGGCTCCGTTAAGATAAATGGAAAAACCTTGCTCAAGCTGTTCCAACTCAATCTCCCTGGGGTCTTTGAATTTAAGGCGCTTTAGGATCCTGAGGAGCAAATAAATCTGGTCACTACCTCTGCAATTATGAATAGAAATCTGGCAAACAGTGTATTACAGGTTTGATATGGCGAAGATCAAGATTCAGGACTCACAGGAGAACGTCACATATTTTTCAAGCTATTCTAACCTCCACTCTCCAACATTTCACACAATAATGTTTAATCAGTGCTCCCATTAGGCAGCACTGAAAGACCTGGAGGAGTTGTGCATCTCCTCTGTGATATCTAATCTGTCTCTCCCCAGCAGCCTGTGCTCACACTTCACCTGTTTTTGTGCTGGAGGGCGATTAAATATTCATCCAGAGAGTCATCCACAGCAGAGGCAAGCTTCTCTCCTTGGCCCGTCTTACTCTCCTTCAAGAACACGAGCATGAGTACACACACACACGCGATGCAGAGTCAGAAAAGCCTACATCAGCTGTTTGAGGTAAACAGACGGTCACCATACACTTCACTGTTGCACAGGTATTCACATTCACGGACTACAATCAATATACACTTTATTCTGCATATCACAACATTTAGGCAAACAACTTGCTCTTCCAGTCTTGAGTAAATAAAGCGTCAATACAACTCATGCAATAAGTGAAGCTGTTAAGTTAGATGGTAGAAGGACAAAACACATTTATGTAACTTGCAATATGGTAGGGTTTTGGTGCCAAACGTGCCTATATGACCATATCATTGTACAAGGGTGGTACCAGATTCAAAAAACATTCAGTCAGTGTCAGTCCTGGGGTTGAAAAAGTGATGTGATGATTCAGTGGAGGCCAAGATCCCTGCGTAATAATTCAAACACTTATATGAAAACATGCCATGTCAAATTCAGGCTTTTCTTCATAAGGCAGTGCCCTGTACTCATTTTGTGTGAGCACAACAGTGGTTACAGAGAAACTGGAATTACATCGTGCAATCATGTGTCCTTGCATAATAGATAGTGTGTAGCGTTTCAAAGAACATAGCATTGACGATACACGTAAACTATCGTTTAAAATGTCACGTAACTAGAGGGTGATGAACTGTGTTTAAAAGCCACGCTTGACAAGTGTTCTTATTGTAAAACACTTGTCACATAGCCACAATAGTGAGGGTCCAAAGAACGGGTCTACAATCCTCACAATATGAATTTCGTTCAGACATCAACTAAAATCAAATCATCCCGCTTCAGTCTTAAAAAATGTTGGCCTTGACCCTCAGCCAGTGGTAAATAAGACAAGATAGTGTGTCTTGGAAGGAGCATCAGTTGTCTGCATAACACAGTCACCTACAGCTCATGCCATTCTATTTTTATAAATGAACATGCAAGACGAGCAAAGAAAAATCACCAAGCCCTTACTTAGTTTCTACAAGTCAACTAGGCTACAGCATCTGTCAATGCCAGGAGCAGAAGAGAAGCAAAACAAATGTGAAGGAAGAACAGAGAGTACTAATTAGTGACAGCGTATACAGAAACAGAGAGTCAGCTGAGACACTGCTGTAGAATATGGCACGCATTGTTGCGATTAATTTACGGAGCTGTGTAGTGTCTCATGTCAAGTAAAACCACGACGTGAGACTTGAAACTACTGACAGATCAGACGAGTCGTTGGACGAAACCACCCGTGCTCACCTCGTTATCCATTGTGTGGCTGCAGCAGACGATGCCGTTCACATAACCCTGTCCCAGATGTTGGTGGGGGGCGACGGTTCCTCGGCGACACCATTTGAACCCGCGTTGTGTTCAATCACCGCTGCAGTGGCAACACAGACGACAAGCCCAAGGTTACCTGTGACATGAAACTTACCATTACACTGAGCGCGGCCGGTTTAAGATGTCGCCACACCCGCCGGGGGACGGTTCGGCAGAACCAAAAACACACACCACATCCGCCATCTCCGAGCCAAACGTTGCCCATCTCGTTTTGACCATCTTTTCGTTTGAAGCAGCGTAACGTTACGTGAACCCGACCCTCCGTGCAGGGAGCTCACAGATGTGCGGCTTCAACAGCGAACACGACAGCCATTTCTGTCTATGTTACACCCCTAGTCAACGCTTTCCCACCCCCTATTTCCAATACCCCTGGGTGTTAACTGTTTATCGATTAGATTAACTCCTGGAAGGGGGGGGTTATCGAGCAGGTCAGTTAGCACCGACGCTAATAACAAACTGAACGGCTAACCAGTTAGCTCGTGTCAAGTCAACAACAGCTAAACGGCACAAAAACTGTCTTTTTCGCTCATATTCTCCCACTGACATTACTTCGGCTCGAATAATTATTAGAAATATACTTACTGGCTCTGTGAAACAGTACTTTGTAAGCCATTAAGTTTAAAATTAACGAGTTTCTCTGTGTTTTCTCATGTGCCCAGTCAGTGGTGTTGGTTGGTAACCAGGAGAGCTGTCGACCAATGGGGAGAGGCGCGTCCGTGTCAGACCCGCCCACCGGCCGGCTGTCTGTCTGCAGCTCACACATCCACCTGTCTGTCTGTCTGCAGCACACACATCCACCTGTCTGTCTGTCTGCAGCACACATCCACCTGTCTGTCTGTCTGCAGCTCACACATCCACCTGTCTGTCTGCAGCACACATCCACCTGTCTGTCTGTCTGCAGCACACACATCCACCTGTCTGTCTGTCTGCAGCACACATCCACCTGTCTGTCTGTCTGCAGCTCACACATCCACCTGTCTGTCTGTCTGCAGCACACACATCCACCTGTCTGTCTGTCTGCAGCACACATCCACCTGTCTGTCTGTCTGCAGCTCACACATCCACCTGTCTGTCTGCAGCACACACATCCACCTGTCTGTCTGTCTGCAGCTCACACATCCACTTGTCTGTCTGTCTGCAGCACACACATCCACCTGTCTGTCTGTCTGCAGCTCACACATCCACCTGTCTGTCTGCAGCACACACATCCACAAGAGCCTCCACATCCACCTGTCTGTCTGCCTGCAGCTCACACCTCCACCTGTCTGTCTGCAGCTCACACATCCACCTGTCTGCCTGCAGCACGCACATCCACCTGTCTGTCTGCAGCACACACATCCACCTGTCTGTCTGTCTGCAGCTCACACATCCACACTAGCCTCCACATCCACCTGTCTGTCTGCCTGCAGCTCACACATCCACACTAGCCTCCACATCCACCTGTCTGTCTGCAGCTCACACATCCACCTGTCTACCTGCAGCTCACACATCCACAGGGGCCTCCACATCCACCTGTCTGTCTGCAGCACACACATCCACCGGTCTGTCTGCAGCTCACACATCCACCTGTCTGCCTGCGGCTCACACATCCACAGGCGCCTCCACGTTAACACTACACCTCTGAACCACTGCGAACACTGATATACAGGTGTGACTTTCAGCAGCAGCGTTGCATGAGGTTACAGAAGAAATAATGAGACATGTGAAGCAATATCACTCAGATTCAATGGTCAACAGTCAAAAGTTGAACACTGTTTTTATTTATTATAAATCAATACATTTTATATAAAAAAAAAAAAGGACAAAAGGGGCCTGAAATAAAACCACTGTAGATGTAAACCAAATAGATCAGGTTATGGCCACCCTCTTACCACACTGGGCCCATATCATAGACTGTTGCCAGCATGTCTAGTTAACACTCATTCACTCATCCCAAAACACCCCAGGCTATATTTCTGATCAATCTACAGTTTGGAAAAGGTTTAAAACGGAAATTATGTGGTTGACATCAATCTCTCTCCAAAGCATTGCAAGTACAAGCATGCCATGGGTTTTTGTGCAATCCATTACAACTATCACCAGCAGCAGTGCACACGCACTTACATTTTTTATTTTTTTTTATATCAGTTGAAGGACGTGAAAACTCTTAAATTCCTGCAGGTAACCAATATAAGCTTTGTGTGGCGCCCAGTGTAATGGTCCTGAATGTAACGCAGGTTTAGGCATGTTCTGTCGAGAAATGACCAGGACCAAGCTTTAGCCGATTTGTTTTGTTACAGACTTCCTTAAATGAGATCAATGAGGAATCTGAGAAAAGCCAGCATCATTGTGTTATGTACACTTAACCGCTTCTTGAAAATAGGTGGACGTCAAAATGGTACATGCTAGAGGTCAAAGGGAGCACAGCCAGCTGCTTAAACAAGCTAAGCCGCTCGTTGTACTAGTAACACTCAAAAACACTCAACGCGGAAGAGAGGGTGGGTCTGTTACTGAGGAAACCAACCTGGATTTTTAAATGGATATCACAACTTTGTATTATTTTTAAAAATAAAATGCCCTTGTGACAGAATTGTAATCCATTACTGTTTGCCATGTAATTGCAGGCCAACAGTTATGAAGGCAATACAAGTGCAACCAATTCATCCTCACAGCACTGCAAGATAAAAGTATACAATGTAGCTAGATTAGTCCAATAAAGATGATTTGACTGACCCTGGCCTTGATGATAAATCTCATGTTTTGGAAGTAAAAAGATTATTTGCAGATTTATTATTTGTTGCCCAAATTTCCCTTCTTTATTATTTACTATTTCCTTGTACAAAACATATCAGCAATGTTACCAGGTCAAAATTAACCGTGTATATGATAATTGTGGGAAAAGATTATGGCTTTCTGTTGCCTGTTTTTAAAACCAAGCCGTTACTGAGCTAACTCCGCTGGGTTATGGTAGGTGGGTGTAGGTTAAAATGGACCACATGTCCAATTACTAAAAACACTCATGGGAGGAGGAAAAAGTAAAACAATAACTTAAATAGAAGTGCTTAAAACATAATGGTTCTTAGAGCCCTTTCAAAAACCAAAAAGTAAGGTTGCAAAGCAGGAATCCCACCCCAACAGAAAGGAGAGCGAAATGAACAGCTGTAATGGTAATACTAATATTCGTCCAATGATTCACAGATGTACAGTTCACGCTTAGGTCATATCCTTCCCGTCCTTAGAAATATTTCTCGTTTCCTGGTCAGTGCCCCCCCCACGTCTGTGAGCCACGGCTTCCCTCTGTTTCAAGTCTGTCTGTGGTGGGAGAACACTCTGTCTCAGTACACCTCCCCTCTTCCTCCTGTGCCATCAGTGCCTGTTCCTCTTTTTTCCTGCGCTCCAACTCCCACTCAACAAAGGTGTCGAAGAGGCTGGGCCAGGCCTCGTCCTCACTGTAGTTGCTCAGGTCAGGCCCAATAGCCTGGGTGAAGTTGAGGAACATGTTCCACGTGTCCCTGGAGATGCCCCGAACACCCGGGGAGTTCTCCGCCAGGAAATCCAGCCAGTGCTCCAGGATCGCAGGTGTGTCCTGGGTAAAAACCAGGCGCCACAGGGCGATGGCGATTTCACGCTGCAGCGAGCGTTGGCCCTCATCGGCGTCCAGGCCAAACTGGAAGGTGAAGCGGTACAGGTCCTTGAAGTTCTCCTCGCCCCTGGCGTCCAACAGCATGCAGGAGAAACGTGAGCAGATGCCCTCGAGGCTGTCAGCCTGGATGGCCTTGCAGCCCTCGACAAACTCCTTCCTGGTGACACAGAGGCAAAAAGCATACTTTTCAACAAAGCTAAATGAACAGCACCAGATCTAACTTATAGCTAAGTTTACTAAGAGCTACAATAAAACAGTGAGGTCATATAATGCAGTGAAAAGGTCTATAACAACACCACAAACATCACTGACAAAGACAGAGCCCCCTTGCAGTTTAAGAAATACATGGCACTGAAAACTGTTCATTCTTCCAATGGAACACTGACAAACATTATTTCACTTCAGTACTGTGGGCCTCAACGCAGGCAGATATACTTATTGTTACTTGAGCCCTACAACAATACAGGCTTTCAAAGTCAAATGTAATATAAACAGCTTCAGTAAGCATCAGTTGACAATGAAACATGTTGGTAACCAGAGTGTGGTGTTGTCAAAAGCCTCTGGATAGAAAAGTGCTGAGTTAAAAATCACAGGGGGGGGGGGGGGGGGGGGGCAGTGACAAGTGACCCGGCCAGCAGGCAGCCCTATTCATCTCCGACACTAACCGCAGAGTGGGAGTGTGCACAGCAGGATCTATTTCCTGTGTGCCTCCTACCTGACAGTGGGAAACTGTTTGTGTATGTGTGTGTGTGTGTGTGTGTGTGTGTGTGTGTGCCTGTGTGTTTAGTTGAGCTGCTGAAAACTGAGTGTTTGGGCTGGGATGGATGGACCACTGCAGAGTGAAAGACTGAAGACTATAAAAGGTCAAACAGTGCAGGGAGGGGAAGTTGCTTCTGTGGCTAGAGGTGTTATTATAATGCATCGAGCTACTTCTTATTGGTCCACAATACTGCAATGCAAGAATATCCTGAAAATATGTTATCAGTATCAGAAACCATACAACAATTATGCCAGACAAGGTGACCTCCCACTTTTATAAGTGGGTGATTTGTCTGTTCATTTCAAGTGCTTAAATGTGTGCCATTTATTATAACTATAATATACTTTCTTCGTAAGTGTAACTATGACTGGCCAATTTTAAAGTCGTCTAAGTTTCTCTGCATTTCTAAAAACATTTTACATTTAGCCCAAATTTTGTAGAGATAGGGGTGATATTCTCACCGACTTTCAACTGAACATAGTGCTGGTCATGTGGAAGTGTGCCAATAGTCTGTCCTTATAACATGCAGGGGGTCGCCCTTATATTGCCTAGATCAAAACATGTAAAGCCAATCTACTTTAGAAATGTGGTTAATAGCCAGTACCTCCACATTAGTACATATTGTTACGTAGTGTCAGTGTGGACCACTGTGGCAGGACATTTTTGGACTGCCTCTCTTGCTCCCCGGTATGAACAAAACAGTTTTCAGCCAACAGCAACAGGTGTGGTGCACCTGTAAAATGTCACTTAATGAGACACAAAGTGACTTATCAAGTGCGTTCAGGAGTTTTTGGGTTCACAGAGTGAATGGGTTACAATAAACAAAGGATCTGACATGGAAAAAGCCGTATGTAACAATGATCATGAAATGCCTGGATGGGGCCCAATCCCGCAGATTTTCTTAGGGAATCCCTTTAATGTTTTCACTTGAGGTAACAGAGCTGACAGCATATTACAGGGAAGAGAAGGACCAGTTTCATGAAGCAGAGTTTCCAGTATTTATTTGAAGAACTTTCTTTATACTTTTCTTTTTACATTACTTGTTCAAGATTTGATGGGGGAAATGGCTTTGTTTTTTTTTTTCTCCATTTTAACTTTTATTGCATACGCTGGAAGCTAAAAACAGGAAACATGGGGAGAGACATGTATGAGGTGCAACAAAGGAATTTATCCAGGGATGTTGCAGCTATATGGTAAGCTGCCACTAGGACAAACTGAGAAATGGCAAATATAATACCAAAATAAATGTGACATGTTTTATATACATGTGACTTAAAGTAGTCTGTGCTCATCTTCATGACTGTTGGCAAATACTCAAAAACAGCATCTTGTTGGGTAATTAAATCAGGGCAGGCACTAGTGAATTAGTCAACTGATACACGGGAAATATCTGTATCAAACTGTGCAGTAGTCATGCTAGTTCATCCTGATTAACAAATACCAGTGACACACACCATTTCCCAAAACTCCACCTTACCTTGTAAACTTGCACATTGTGGCTGCTTGAAACTTCCAGGCAAGAACAAGCACGCGAAACTCTGCTGGGTCCACACACAGGTCATTACAAAACCTCTCCATGCCCTCCTCCAAGATGGCATCTTCCTGTTCATCCTTGTAGCAGCAGAACAGCTCCTCAATGCGCAGCATTGACAGCCCATCTCCATCCAGACACTCGTCCTTGCGTAGTTCCCCCATCACTGCAGGGATGACGGGTGTCTCCACTGTAACCTCCAAAGCCTTGGTGCCATTCGACAGCTCGCTGGGGGCTTTGCTACACGGGGCGTTGGGCTCCTCTTTGTGGCCCCCACCACCACCAGCACTGCCTCCTTTCTTGTGGTGGGACTTGGAGCCGCTCTCCTTGTCTCCACTCTTACTGCCGAGTGAGGACGTCGGATTCTTACACTTAGTGACACACTGGCCCATGTCTTCCTCCCTGGTCCCTCGTCTGCCTTTCCTCCTCACCTTCAGTCCCCGTCTGAACCACCTAGACGCCTCTGCTCTGGCCTGGCGAGACGTCTCAACATACCCTCAGGCCTGAGGTGAAGAACAATTTGTAAAATGTTAATTGTCGCAGTGTGCAGCTCTAAACTGAGTCAGTCTTGTTCACAATCAAAAGGTCAAGATCCACATTTATGTGGCTATTAGTAAAAGGAAATTAAACTACGGGGATTTTTGAACATTGAAGTTCAAGAAGTTAAGCTACCTGTGCCAAATCTGCCACGATCCAAGTCTTGCTCTGCCAGACTTAAAAACTCTAAAAAGTGAAGACCAGAGAAAACAACAGTGTATGTGTGTACATAATTACATTGCAGATTACCATAGAAACCTCGACAAAAGAAATTCAAGAAAAACATCAATGGTAACCACAGAGATGGTAGAATTGGTTTTGTGTTACACAGAGCAACTACATTACTTTAATATGCCCTCTTTTAGGTTTTCATAGGCAATTCAAATATGACTACATTTGTATAACTTAAGTTTTATATTTAACTTATAAGCTTTATTGTTTTATATGTTATTTCACAATGATCTATCCTGTCGCCACATAAAAAAAAAAAAAAAAAAAAAAATGTATACAATGGTGTGTTCATTTTTGCTTGGTATCAGGAGTGAAAACATAGCATCAATCCCTATTTGACAAGGGGTTTCACCAGGTTCTACAAGAGGCAATACATACAGTGCTGCTGCTTTACTACTGTACATCCCTGCAGAATTGGCAACAGATCACAAAAATGATCAACTTGTTATAATAAAAACCAAGGACCAAGACTATGGAGCTACTATGTTTGGCAATGAAACTGCAATATCTTTTCTATGACATTTTATCATTATGTTTAGATGGACTGTGGAATGGGAGTATTGCCAACTTTCGGCAGCAAAAGGTAAAGCTGTTTCCAGGAAAACATGATTACTTGGTCATGTGGGCTCCTTTCCAGGTATTTTAAAAGACGTATAAAAGTGCACATACACGCATGGAAAAGATAAGGGGAATACTGTCACGCTGAAAACATCACCGTAGGCACTCAAATCTTTTCCTGATCTTCCAAATAATCAATGCCACAGTGGTAACTAAGGTTGTAACTGGCAAATAACATAACTTGAGAAAAGAAACTTAATATACAGAACATGCAAAAAGCAAGTACATCAGATTGTTTTATGGAGAGGAGGGTGGAAGTCTAATTACTGACTGAACTGCATGTAAACTGGGGCTGAGAGTAGCCTAATCAAACTAACGCAACATGTATAAAAGCATTACCTCGCTTCTACCTACCACCCTACTCTCAAAGCAGCCTGATTTCATGTGTATACGCTAATACAGTTAATCATTCTGCTGTCACATCCACACACATAACATGTATGAGTTGATCAAGTGTTTGATAACTAATAAAGTAGCGGGTCAGGAAATTACTTACAGACAGTCCCTCAGATGGCATTGGCCACAGATCGAAGCGTCTTTCTATTCTGCTCCATCATTGTGACCTTGACATCCACAGTGCTGAAAAGACACATTATCTTGTCATCATAGGCAGAAAGTGATAGCTCATCATACCTAAACCTGCAGGACTATCACTGTCAACATGCTATGAATATGTAATTTGAGCACAACTTAACAGTTTGCCTTACTGCGGGATTATTCAATTACTGATTTATAACTACAAAGAGCATGGTTTTAAAAGCATTTGCACTGACTATACTGTGCAGTGTGGACTTGATCAGGGCTTTTACATCTCTGGCCCTCGGACTGAAGCTCTCCATCATTAGGTGTCCAGTGACAGACCTCTCGCAGGGCACAAGGCTTTGTGCTTAAAATGCACATGAGCTCTGTTGGAAAACCCACAACCTCCGAGTTACTCCTGAAACCAACTTTTACTTTGTGTTGTGATCACTGAGCTTGTCCAGCCACGAAATTAATGCATATTTAAGAAACTGCCTATTCAGCACAAGAGCAAATCGACTGTACTGATCATCGCACTGGGCATGTTGGGGCAAATGTCTGACTGGCTCATTCTGACTAACTTCACCTGAACATCTGACGGACGTCCGAAGGCGCCCATTAATGTTATGTCTTCCAAGTTATGTTCGCCGGGAAGTGGCGAGCTCGAACAGGATCAGGTGAGCTTAACAGCACATGCACAACACTCACGTAATGTCACGTAAACAGCGTTTGGATCATCGTCATCATTTACACCTGGCGACTGTGACACATTCACGAAATCGGACGGTACTTGTTGTGAAGCGGTTGTTGGGTCACATTTACACCAAACTGTCTCTGTCTTTAGACACCAAACTGTCCTTCTTTAAACACCAAACTGTCTCTGTCTTTAAACACCAAACTGTATCTGTCTTTAGACACCAAACTGTCTGTCTTTAGACACCAAACTGTCTGTCTTTAAACACCAAACTGTCTCTGTCTTTAAACACCAAACTGTCTCTGTCTTTAGACACCAAACTGTCCTTCTTTAAACACCAAATCGTCCCTCTTTAAACACCAAACTGTCTCTGTCTTTAGACACCAAACTGTCTGTCTTTAAACACCAAACTGTCTCTGTCTTTAAACACCAAACTGTCTCTGTCTTTAGACACCAAACTGTCTCCCTCTTTAAACACCAAAACTGTCCTCCTTTAAACACCAAACTGTCTCTCTTTAAACACCAAACTGTCTCTCTTTAAACACCAAACTGTCCCTGTCTTTAAACACCAAACTGTCCCTGTCTTTAAACATTTATTTCTGGCCCTGGCGACGTCGCCATAGCTAGCCTAGCACCAGCTCGCCTAACTAAAAGTGAGCTATCGGCTAGGCTAGCTCTTCCGATTAAGTCGCGGAGAAACACACTGATCCTGTCAAAGAAACTTACCTTCCGGGGGGGATTGTACGGTGTGGAGTTGGGTGACCATCACTCCGGGACTGCCAGGACAGGACAAGCGGTGGGTCGAGTTGGCCGAGGTAGATTGAAACGACCAGAGACGAACTGGGGAAAACTCGTCGCGTTAACTCAAATCGCTAGCCGACTAGTTAGCTGAAAAAAAAAAAAAAAAAAAAACTTCCACATCGAAATCCTCTTCTGCTTAAAAATAAAATAAAAAAACAAGTTAAAAAAGCTAGCGACCGGAGTGGGCTTTTGTGTCCATTCCGGGTTGAGTTCGCTGTTTGGAGTGAGTTGAAAGACCACCTCGGACTAAGTCGATTTCTTTGTGCTTCCCCCTTTGAGTCATTGAGTGGAGCTACATTGTGGGCATTTTCCTGCATCACTTCCTCCCTCCCTGCCTGTCTGTCTCCAGGCGGCCGACAGCTGATCTTCCTCTTCGATACCAAGACACGTCGTTTCTCTCTACCAGAGCAATGTGTCTGTGACCACTGAGCCACGCAGGTGGAGAAGCTTCTATAAAACCAATAACTGAGACGTGTGTTTTGTTCGGTACATTTAACAGGGACTGAGAGGATAATATTGAACGCTGGAAAATGTGTCAAAACACCTTTGTAACTAATTTTAAAAGGCTTAAACTGGCTCTAAAAATAGTGAATTATAAAACTGTGCTACTACAATAAATAGGTAAAATATCTCCAACTTTATTTAGAAGAAAAATGATCTTTGTGGGTTTTTTTCCGTGTCTTCTGCGCAGCCTCCCCGATTAGAAACGTCATCACCAGGCGACAGATGTGTTTCTGCTGTCCGACTCTCAGCCAAGCTCCCGTCCAGCTTTCCTCCTCCTCCTCCTCAGACACAGTCGGCAGGCCAAGGTTTGTAATATTAAATAAACTGTTAAACATAATGAGTGGTAAGGCTGCTGCAGGTCGTTAACGTGAGCGGCACTCGCGTCGCTGTTAATGTAATCCCCGTCCTTTAACAGCATGTGTCCCATCAGGGCTGTCAGCAGACGGCTCGAGGATAGATAGCTTCATGTTGACGGGGGATGCTCAAGTACTGCATCAAGTTTCACGTGTGGGAAACAAAACTTAGCAGGAAAAGAGGTGGTGACATTATTCTTAAAACGTCCTTTAATCCCAACGCATGTCAGCACACACGAGTAATGCTTCCCAGTCAGTCGTGTAACATGTTAGGTAAGGCTGTGTTTGGAAAACAGCGCTGTGTTGGTTTTAGTGACATCTAGCGGTGAGTGATGGGATCGCTCAAGGCTGCATGACAAACCCGTCAAAGCGAGCGAGAGCCCAAATGTAGGTTCACTGCACGTAAACAGCAGCTAAAATACAACTTCATCTGAGGCGGTTCCTGCATTATTTGCTATCGTTGTAGAGTTAACCTTTTTGTTTTTTTGTTTTTGTTTGTTTTACTCGCATTAAGCTTATAATTTTAATAAAGATCCCCACAAGCTTACGGAGACACTGGAAACCTGGGCCCTATTGGTGTTACAGCATAGTGCTGGTTGGTTTCTTGGTCTGCTGTGTGCACAATACTTATTGGGAACTTGGAAGCGACAGCATATAGACACAATGCACAGAAGACGGAAAGTGAGGTACAACAGGTCCAACAACACATTTTTACCCCAGAGCCCCTTAACAGATTAATCTGACCCAGGCAGCAGTACAGACATAAATTAAAGTGATTTAGTGGAACTTCAACCTTGTTCACAAAAAGATATTTCTTAGTAGGAATTGAGGATTATACACAGAGAAAACTGTATTAACTGGGTTTGCGATGCCATTATTGTTCTCTGTGCAACTTACATTCTTTTATTGTGCAGGTAACTGTTGTTTTGGAGCCCTGATGACGGCTTCCACTCGCAGGACGGTGTTGTCACTGTACATGCGGGTGTTTCGCATCGCCCGAACCTGGCAGACGCAGAGTGGAGTTACAGGTGACACAGAGACTGAGAAAAAATACATACTCCAGGAGGCCCGCACTCTGTTCAGACAGAACCAGCAGGTATGAACAACAATACTCCGCTCACACAAATGGAAAAAGCTGTAGTTTTAGTTGCCAGTTTGTATGACTAATCTTCTGTGTGATCCTTCTCAGCTCACAGATCAAGAATCAATAAAGAAGTGTATAGAAGAATGTGAAGCAAGGATAGAAATAGGTAAGTTTACTTACGTAAGTCTTGACTAAGCCATATCCTACTCAGGCGAGGACCACAATAATTCGTAATACTAATCTTTCCATGTTTTCTATTTATCATGACAGAAGTTTGGGATTTTATGGTTTTTGTCTTGTTAAACTTTAATGTCGACAGACTTGTCAACCAGTGTGATAAATTATATGTCACTGAATGACTGAGCAAGTTCAACTGAAGGTCTTGAGTGTTTCAGCATGAGTAAGCAGAGGAGTAAACATTGACCTAACGGTCCCTGTTAAAAGGGTTGTTTTGGGGGAGTTTTTCCTCATCTGAACCGAGGGTCTAAGAATAGAGGGTATTGTACACATTTTGGGCTGTGTAAATTAAATTTGACTTGACTTGGTCTGAATGTTTTTGACAAGAGAGTCAGATGCCCCATGTAGGATCACGAAGGACTGCTGGATAGAAAGCTTTCTTGCTTTGAGAGTGATATTTGTAGCCACTGATTTTGTAGTTTTATAAAATGTTGACAGTCGACACTGACACTACCATTTTTTTCACAGGTCTACATTACAGGAACCCATATCCAAGGGCTGTAAGTAATCACCAATATATCAGACAGGTTCCCTTTTTTCTGTCTGTGTGGGCTATTGTGTTGTTGAGAAATTCTATTCAGTTATTTTGTTGTCTGAATATTCCCGTAGACATACCTGCCTCCAATGGGACTGGCCACTCAGAAAGGCAGGAAGCTGCGGGCACAGCAGCGCCTGAGGAAGCAGGCCAAGCCAATTTACTTACAGTCACATGACGAGACCTGATGCTCGATATCCTTTCTCCTCGCCAAGAGTTCAAGTTACCAAAGACAGGAAACTAGAGTGCAGTCTCAAGCAGATCTCATGGGCTGAGTTGTTGCAAAAGCACTCAATGATGCACGGATCTCAGGAAAAAGCCATTTTTCATCATCAGTTTTTACTGTTAAGTGTGTCAACATGAGCTCATCTGTATCTGAAAAGTGTCAGCTTCTGTTCAGCTGAGGGAGCCTGTCAGTGTGGAGTGACCTGTAGTGTAATATCGAGCTGTATAATTTATTTATTTTTCTCTGTAAAAAACTGTTGTAATAAACACTTCTTATGTTCATATTAAATAGAATCACATAGAGTAAAAGTTTGTGTCTACATTGTTAAAAAACAAATACATATTCATTTCAACAATATATGTTTTAAGCAAGTAATTAAACAGAAAATAAAGTTGTCTTAAAGTAAAGTCTTATATTCCAGTAATACATTTGTGAATTGACCATCTATCTTTTCCAGCATGCACCTTTTTAAGAACCACCCCCTAATATTGGCCCCATTATTCAGCTGTTCAATAAAGAGATGTTTATTCACTTAGACTCCAGAAATGTTGGCAACAGTACAGAGGAAGATGGGGAAACAAGTCATTTTTCACTTACCCAAAATTCTGAGCCAATGTAGTGTATGCTGATGGCGTACTTCCTATGAAGTTCTAAATAACAAGAGAACACCAGGGAGCCAAAACACACACAGTAGGAAGGCCTTTCACAATACAGTACATTTTTATTGTAACAGAAAAACAAGCACATGCAGTGATGGCAACATGAGGCAGATTTTACAAAGTGCTTTCCAGGAAGGCATCAGAACAGAAACGGGCTAAAAACGGAAAATTAAAAAGTGTATAAACATTGTGATAAAAGGGAGAAAAAGCAAGTTGAAAGGTGAGATATAGCAATAAAATAAGTTTGTAATATGTATTGTAATTTAAAGTGTAATACGACACAACATTTCTGCTTCTACGTGTATTCAACTGTTTGTTTTAAAAGGGAAAATGCTCAATATAAATGCTTGGAATTTTTTGATAAATCCATCATGTTCTTGTAAAGGAGATGAGACTTCTTAACATCTTCCATATGTTGCTTTTAAACAAAAGAAAGATATGCCGCTCGTTAGGCTCTGAGGAGGCTGCAGATGAGGCAAAATGCATTAAAATCCCTTAACATCTCATACTTGAACATTTGGTTTGTGTTACAATAGATTTCTTGTTCTTTCTTTGTTGAAATAAAACATATGAACTGTCACTTCAGACTTGGACAATAATAGATTTATATACAGGCTGAAATACATGAGGCAGTGAAGATAGAGCCTACTTTGTGAACTGCCTCAGTATAGCTGTCAAGGTCAAAGTGTGCATTTATTCTTTAGCGTCGTGGACATACAGCATGCAGACCGAGGGGGGGGGGGTGAAAATCAGACTAACATATTTTTGGCACCTGGCCCGTCGTCATGTATTGTTGATGATGTTGTCAAACTCAGCTACTGTAAGAGAGCACCAGCTGACCTGCTGGATGTCCTCCAACCTGATATGCACCACCTGAGAGGAGGAGTGCGATGAAATATCCACATACAGTATTTCATGGTTTTATTCTGCCCTGGGAGAGCCATGAACATAACAAATGAATACTGCACCTCGGGTTTAACAGGTGTGCCTCTACAAGCCATACTCTGGGATTGGCAGTGTTTGCAGGTTAAGTGTTTAAATAAACATAAAGTGGCAGCAAAAAAGTGTTTTGTCAGTCACTCTGTGGGTGTCATTAAGAGTATCACCTATTTAACAGGTCTATTTATTCTGCATAATTTAATTTTAAGCATCATTGTGACAATTTGTTTATAAATTGAAGGTTATTTTCAGTAATTGTGGATGGTGATTTGAAGAGCTGTAGTAGTCTTGTCTTTGTGCATAAAATCTACAAAAATTGTCAATTATTTATTCCAAATTATTTATGTTTTGGTTAAATTAATAGACTCAGAATGCTATTATACTATCCAACATTTGTGGAGCTGTATTTTTAATCTTACAAGAAGATTATGGAATATCTAGTTTGCTTTGATATTTCTATTATCTCTCTGTGTCCACATAATAACGATGCCTGTGTGATGTAAGAGCAGTTTGGTTTGTGCATTGCTTTCAGTTCTATTTAGAAATTAGAGTAGGAAGACGCTTTTCTCTCATGTCAATAGACACAAGAGTAAGCTAAAGTACAGATGTTCTTACATTACCTAAATTAATCATTTGAACCAGTAAAAGATCATATGTAATTTAAAGTTAGGTTTCTTATACAATCAGGTAACTTGATATAAGGTTAAACCAGCCTGCATGAATGATATGCCTCCACTTTGATAACGGGGTTTATTTCAGTGAGTTGGCTACAGCACAAGTGTACTTGAAAAGCCCTTTGTAGCTGATGTATTCTGTGGGGACTGAAGTATATTTTATGTTCTGCTCCACTTTCCAGCAGAGTGGAAAATCAAAAATGTGGATCAGCAAACATGACTTCTGATAATCTCTGTGGGGCAGGCATTTACAGTTCAGTATTGTTGGTACAGTGCGGTATATCACTGAGCTGCAACACCCCAGAGCTCAGGATGTTGACTTTACCAGATCATTTTAAATTTACGCTCCGGAGTCACCTTGACAAGCACAGTCCCCTCTCTTCTAGGACTCTTTGAGGTCATTTTTCTTTGTCCTCCAGTACCACACTGGCTTGCATGCAGCCACATGATGGAGCCAAATGGACACAGAGTGAAGGAAGGTGTGCATGTTTTATTGGGTGACGTCACCAGACTCCAGCTTCAGGGGTCAGGGCTGTGGTATCTTCAGAGGTGAACAGTGTCCTGGTAGAATGAAATAGTCTTGATTTAAACATGGAACTATGTCCTACATAGACAGTAGTATGTCTTCACATTGCAGGGTACACAGAGAAAGAGGGGATCTATGTTTCAGTCGTACAGTCACAGATCCGACACAGGGCTACAGGACCTAATGAGTGACGCACGTAGAAAATGAGGTTTGTAAAGGAATACTCAAGGGAGACTGTCAGTAAAGTAATCTCATGAATGACAAGGGGTCAGATGAGGAGACAACAGTGGGAAAATGAACCTGCAGCAACATCAGAATTCACTAAATTAGGTTGTCTACAAAAAGTCGATCTATAAACCAGAGGAACCGTCACGAGTAATCCTGGACATCAACTCTAGTTTCTGCCCGACTAATTGGCAGATTGACTTACAGATTGATGTACCGAAAAAAACACAATAAAAAACAATAAAACAATGACAATAAATGAGAATGAAACCATACACCTTCATGTTGTCAGATAAAGTAATGTTGGACAACTGAGAGGACTCTCCTCTTAACAGTCAAGTGTACTGTGAGAGTGGGCAAACAAAGATTTGAAGCTGTTAAGAAAATGTTGAATCCCTACACTCTTCAGCCACCAGGGGTCACACCATACTAAGTACTGAAGCCTTATATAGTTCAGCGGGTTCAGTCCACAGAATCATGACCGAACTTTACCAGTGCGAGTGGACCGCAGGCTCTGCTGTGCAATTAAGATATCAGTGGCAAAATCTATCAAGTCACATTAAACATGACAGAAATGGGCCTTTGTCAGGGGCGAAAACAACCAGCTATCGAATCACCAATGCAACCTTTAACATAAACTGAGCTTAAAAAATGATTTATTTCCACCTCGCCACAAAAAGCGTCCACTGTTCGGTTCTCTGAGGACTGCCTTTGATTCAATAGCACTTCAGACTTGAATAATTGTCTGATGCACAGTAAACACACTTTGTTAAAGTGTGCAGTTGTTGCTGCTTTCACTGTTCTCTTTCTGGAGACTACAATACCTCTGTGATAAATGACTGTCCTCACTGTAATTGACCACTGACAGGAGAGCATCAGCAGACTGCTTTAACATTAATGCAGAGTAGTGACTCACTCTGTGCATTCACATATAGCATTCCTTTTGGACAATGACTGTTCTTTTTTTCAGAGTCATTCTTACTGGGATGATATTTCATTCATTTAAACAACTCAGTGATGGGTTGGTACATATGACTGAACAGATAACAGTCCATATGTGACTCCTCTCAGTAAACTAAATAATATGAGATACAACGCTCACTTGGATTTGCGATATGGGGTAAAGTAATTTACATTTTCCCCAGGAGTACCCAGGTGTTGGTCATATAGCACTATACCTGCTATGTACTATGTACCTTCTAAACATAAGCATGTTAGAATTATCCTGGTGAGCATGTTAACGATTGCATTGAGCTCAAATATATGTAATTTTCCCCCCAAAAGAACCTTTCTAGTCCCTTTTTTTCCAGTGTCTTACTCTATAAAACTAAAGGGCATTGCAGTGACAACTATGAGCAAAAATCTGTTACTTTCCACACACTGTCACATCTGAGGCAAGAGGTGAAAGGATGATTTCACTCCAGCAAAGATGGAGGAGTGGTTGTTAAACAACGTGGGGAAGCCTGCTTTTTATTTGAATGTGAAGTGTCAGCTACAACAATACTAGGATATAAGGTCCCTAAGATATGTCTTATACTTTAGCTCTGTAATTTCTATGAAGAAACTGTAACGGGAAATTAAAGATGTTTGGTTAAAATACTGTTAGTAGCAAGTAAAAAGAGATATAGAACTGGGGTAAAGACCAAAGGAAAATAATCCTTGGAGAAATCTTAAATGGAAAAAACTGACACATGTTGAAACTGCAAGAAGCACAACTGTAAGAAAAAATGGGAAAAACTGACATGTTTTTATTTATTTTTTTCTGTTGTTGCTATTTAATGTTGAAAATCTTTCAATATACACGAAAATATGAAACATGAAACACAGTAAATAAACACTAAATGTGTAACATGTTTATTTATAGGAAGAGTTGTTTTCTAAAGCTAAAACAATGTCTCAACCGTAAAGCAAATTTTCTTTCCCCAAAAATGTCAAAATGTCAAACTAAACAGGAGCTTTAAGCGCGGTTTTAAGATGTTGATGTGTATTCAAAAAAATGCAAAATAGACCATTCAGACATCCCTTGGATAAATTCTCCCCTTATGTTATCTGTCTTTGATTCAAGCTTTTCCACATTTGCATTATAATACATTCAGACTGAATTTCTGTATAAATATGAGTTCAAAAGAAAGACTGTGTATAACTTTGGATGAACTATAAATTTCAATTTGTTGATTGTCTGTAAATAAAATTTCAAAATAAAAGTCGCAAAGCAGGGATGTGACCCATTTTTGCTGTGATGTCACGTACTAAAAAGTGGATCATGGGAGAAAAAGGATCTTTTTAAAGGTTGTCTGGTGTAAATATAGATATTTAGAGATTCACCTGAGAGCAGTGTCATTATGGAAATGATAAATAAGCTTCAGTACAAGAAGAATACAACAGGTCTAGAAAGAGGAGGGTGATCCATCATACAGCCCCTTTAAGCCCTTCACTCGCTGTGCATTATTTAGGGGTTTCAGAGAGACCCTGGGGGAAATATGGTGGAAGAAACAGTGGGAGCAGGGAAAAAGGAAAAGGATAGGGTAAAGAATAATGCAGGAGTTAGGCATCTAATGTTGTACTTACCAAGCTACGATAAGGTAATTAGATGCTTGTAAATGGGGAAATCCATCTCCTCGTCTTACCTGGTCAACTTGCCTTAATGCTTTGATGCGGATCACATTGTCTGTCCTTACAACAGTTGAACCAGCATTAAATAAATATCAAGCGTGTTATCGCTTTATCACACCGTCAAAACACACACAATAAGACAAATAATAACGCTCCTATAATGGCATGTCATCTCTGATGAGGATTCAAAGAAAAACTCTTCTGACCTTAACATACTACAATGCTTAAAGCTATTAAATTCGATTCTAGCGCAGTACATTTCCTATAACAATGCCACAGTCAAGTTTCAGCCGTTCTTTAAGGCTTTTCATGCTTTCCAATGTAAATCTCTCTTTGTTGCACACTTGATTTAAATAATTGTTAATTGTTTGTTCTTGATTAGATTGGTGCTCCAGTGAATCAATTATGAGCAATCATCCTCATCAAGGTCATGGTATGCATTCATTTCAAAGGCAATCAAGCATTTTCTGGAGCCACTAAGAGTTGAATACATCTCACTAGGCTTGTTGGATTTTTCTGTGATTGAATAATTTATAGATAAGTTATATATATTTTTTGTCTTAACTCTGCATAGAACACTCATCCAAAAAACTTATATATACGGTGCAGTGCAACATTTCTACAAACTTCTGCCTCACATTTTTTCTCCAGTAGACAGTAGAAGACATTTCTGCACATACCAGCCACAGCTTCTGTCCATCTCAGTTTTCAGTATATACATAATTTGAGTTACGTTAGAAGTAAGCAGTGTCTTTAAATTTTTTTCAAAGGAGACGGTTACAGTGCCAAAACAACAAAACATATCAGACAGTGATTAGACATTTTTTTTGTTAAGTGTTATACTTGGAGTCACATATAGGCAGTAAAGGGATGAGATGTCCTTTCATGACTAAGCTCTTAATTGCCCTTTCGTGTTGCCGCAGACATTTGTCTTATCTCCCAGCTCTCTTGCTCACTCCCGTCCCACTCATTCTTTGTCTTTCTCTCGCCTTTTGTTCCGACTACGCGCCTCACATTGTCTCAGCTCACGGAGTAGGTACTCTGAGATTGGACGAGGACGACTGATGCGCGTGTGGGTTAACTCGAGTAGTGTAGAATTTGTATTAGTATTGAGGATTGCTCAATGCCTGCCGTATGGAGAGGGCAGGCGAGTGCTGATGCATGCTTGGTTAAACTCTGTCCACCGGGACGCTACTCGGGAAGCGTGTGAAGTGTATGCAAGTGCGTGATAGAGTCAAAGTGAGGTCAAGGGCGACGATTAGCTTATGATGAACGAGACTAAAAAATGCAAGACATCAGACTTATCCTGCATTTTTATTGAGACTTTGATGAAAATGGAGTCACACCTCTGTCCTCTGGATTCTTACAGTTTCTTTTTATAATCACTTCACGCACTGTAGAAGAACATCTATAACTGAATGAGTTGATACAGCACACTGAGGACCACTAGTTGCTGAGAGTTCTAATTGTATACTGAGAGCAGAGAGAGCGCAGAGCCTGAGAGTTCTTCATATCATTTGCTAACCAGAGTCATGTGCCCACAAATGTGAGCCAGTGCTTTGTAGAGGTGTTTAACAATGACTGGATGTGCCAAGGTCCAACTCTAGTGTTGGGTCACAGGCTGACTGATCCTGGGTAACTCGAAGACGGCATCAAATATTTAGCTGGCCTCCTTTTCATGATCATGGTATGTAAACAAACATATTATCTGTGTGATTGACACACGATCTTTTGGCCTGGCACGACAGTGAAAGCCTAGACAACTCTCTAGTGTAAAAGGAAAAGAGGGTCACAGAGGAGGAGTAATTATCAAATTAATTTCCGCAGGGTTTGATCAGACCACCGGGAATGTTGCACTTTTGCAGGCACACTTAGAGGAACACAGTTTGGTTTTTGTAAAGTAAGCAAACTGTTGGCTGAATATAATTTGTTCCAAGAGATTAATGAGAACGTGAAAGACAAATAAGTTTCAACGCAGCACCTTGTGTTCTCCGTGTTGCTGCTGTTGTTTTTAGGGCACTCTATCTGCTGAAAAATGTACCCTCATTTTCCATTTTCTGGTCCATTATTTAGTTCCTCCTCACTTGTTTGGCTACTTTACTTTACACTGAGAGAAGCACTTAAGGCAGGATAGATGCATTTGTACAATAATGCTTTGATGAAATTAAATTAAAGTGATCAAACACAATAATTGTTTGTTTTAATTGGGGTACATGCATGAAGGTGGATGGAAAACTCATTAAAGGGGCTAGATGAATAATGTAGGAGGGTGTGTTGGTGTTGTGCTAGCTTAGTTTACATCTTCGCTGGATGAAGGGCGAGGGGGGGGGGGTTCAGGGCAGGTGGGGCGGTCAGACACAAAGCGAGGCTGCAGGGGGAGGAGGCTGGCAGGGCAAAAAGCCAGAGTGTCTCAGCACTGTGCAGTGAAAGTGAGGGGATCGCTTCACTAACAGGCCCAGCCAGCACCAGCCTCATCAGGCAAAAATGGAAAAAGGTTAGCCAGCGACAGCCATGACAAGAAACACAAGCTTGCTCATTGTAGTTGCTGGAAAAAAAAAAACTGTGGGTGGGAACTGCTTCATGCAATGTGATAGGCTGCCTGATTATTCATGTTTAATGCACATTTTGTTTGCTGAATGTTACGTGTTATACTATGTACTCTCTAATTCAACTGTGTGCGAGCTGCATTTTCCCCCTTGAACTGTTGAATTGTAGGAAGGAAAATGCCTGTTTGTGTATAAAGATGATTTCTATTCAGAATCAGAATCAGATTTAGATTTAATGTAAAGTAGGTTTTCACTTACAAGGAATTTTTCGAGCAATAATGGTCCTTTTTTTTTAAACAATAGACATAAAAAGTATAATATAGAGATATGTAGAAATAGCAATATAAGAAAGATAAGCAAGCACTGCAAGTCAACAAGTAAGTGTAAAATGGAAAATGTACAATAAAATATGAACATATAATTATAAATAGAAAATAGTGTAAATAAGAATAATATGTAAAATGTGAAAAGAAAACGATGTGCAGGAATATTGCAATGTGCACGATATTAATCAAAAGATGCATTAATATAACACAATGGATCAGGAGTTCAGAAATGACTTAACGTTAATATAACGTGTAGAGGGGGAGTCAGTGTCAGTGTCAGTGGGGGTCCCAGGCCTTGTTGATCAGGCCAACTGCAGATGGGAAGAAACTGTTCCCGTGGCGTGAGGTTTTGGACCTGATTCTGAAAGGTGTGCTTGTGGTCCCTCTGTGACATAATGAACATCTGTTTGCAGCAGTTACTGATAAGTCACCATGTGGCTCAGGAAGGGGAACTGAGCTTTTATACCTTCAGGCAGAAGATATATAATGTATACAGCGCGTACTATTTGCGTTGAAAGTGACAAATGAAGCTGACTGGTTGTAGGTGGCCGTGGGTGCTGGGTTTCAGGTGACCAGTGTTGCATGGTCAGTGTGGTAACCAGAGCTGGAATCTCCCTTAGGGAATAAAGAGTCCGGGCTCCATCGGGATCAGCCTGATATGTCATGATCCAGAATGGGAAATGAAAGGCTCAAGACATGCACAAATGCGGATGCAAAGACTGACACAATCAGGCATAAAAACAGGTACATGACCATACAGACCAGTGCATCCATGCATTCCGACAGACACACAAACATGCACACACACCGAATTAATGTCAGCCATGCTCAGTGCTGCGGTTCCTCCTAATGCTTCATCCTCCAAGGTGTCAGGGAGCGTCTGGAAGTGAAAATGAATAATCACAGGTCTCAAAGTGTGATCTTTTGCACATCCTTTACATACGGCTTGTTACGAGAGACAAGGGAATGATGTGCTCTTCTAATTTTAGAATGTATCTAAATAGCTGTTGGCAAATCATTTGCCAAATTAGCATTTCTACAGACTAGAATCTGAGTGGAGATTTTAGGGGGTTGGGGGATTGTAAAGGTTGTGATAACGAATTTGTGGCTCAAAACACAAAATCATTTTAGGGAATGGGGAGAATGTTTAGATTATTGATGATGATGCTGTTTGCACATCCTTAAAGACCTTATCAGCAATACTTTCAACAGGATCTAAGTGTGGAGGACGCGTGACATAGTCATTCTCCTCAATAGAAGCATTTTTGTCTTTGTCTTTTTGGGTGTTAAATATACAAAAGCCTTTCACTCTGTCAATGCTGTGCTTCTGTGTCTGTTCAGAAAGAAACGGGAGTCTCATTTGTTGTTTTTCACCTGTGGAGTGATCCATTTTAAACAGAGGGAGGGGCAACGGGTGCAAACTCAGAGAATGACGGTGGCAGGGATGAGGTTCAGTTGGGGTTTAGGTTGGTACAGAACCGATGCTGGTGCAGCAGGTAACCTGGTCAGAAGCATTGCACTCAGAGTGGCAGATGATTCATTTTGAGTGTGATTGCACAGCGCTGAGAGAGCAGACAAAGAGAGCGTGGTTGAGAAAAACATTCACCATGAGTAGGAAGACTAACAATTCACAGCTTCGAAATTTAAGCCAGAGTCAGATTCATTTTCATTGTACCTATGTTGTATTGTGTAGGTTAATGTTCTGAACAGCAAAATAATATATTTTTGATGCTTTTGAATTGCCTTTATTAACATTATAATATAAAAATGAAGTACCATCGCTATAATAAGCAGGGGAGACAAATCCCAGTGACTTGTTGATCATGTTGCTTGCAGTATGAAAACAAAGTCAGTGTCTATAGTATAAACACATGGAATAAAAATGGGGCTTTCCACGCAGTGCATAGGGGCTGTTTAAGACTAGTTATAGACAGGAGAATAAATATAGCACTCAACTTAGATTCATTCAGAGTCACTGTTAAAAAGCACTATGTATTCAAGCTACGTGTCATTAAGAGGAGTTTCAGCTTTCAAGGAAAGACAAGTTGTCAAGTGAATGACCACTAATGTAATGGGTTATGCTTCATATAAAAAGGCACATAAAAAAAAGAGCATGGACCTCTTGCTAGAAGCAGAGAAGAAATAGAAACAGTATTACAAATTACAAATTTTGTCTATTATTATATATAATTGAAACAGGATGACAATAAATAAATGCAGGGAAGTCTACTTAGTGCTAAATACCTGATGTCATTTATGTGTAAAACTGTATAGTATCTTAACTGTCAAAAACCTGGGCCAGATTATGAAACCTCCCGCCATGACTTGTTTTAGGAACAGCCGCAAAGCACAACCACTTATTGCTCCATAGATATTAGTTTGTTAGTAGACAAAAGCTAAAGTAGTCATTTTTTCATTTTATTGTGATTTCATAGACTGGTAAGATTTCTCATAGGAAAGTTTTGGAGAAGATGTTTGCCTGTGTGGGCAGGTCAGTGGTGATCCTTCCTGTCGCTTCACATCACTCTTAAAGCTGCCTTTTAGCTGTCTGAAAAGGCATGTCCTCTTCAAGGTCACTGCTTTGTTTAAATGGCAGTAAAACACTGCTTATAACAAATAAATGATGCAAATCCTTTCAAAATCTTTAATTTGTAATTACTAACAATCAAAGTTTTAATCAATGTCATTTATGGTGTTTTATCTTAATTGTGGAACATATTTGTTGCTCACCAGATCACTTATTAGATGTATCAATCAGCAACAGACAGGAGCAAAGCATTAGTCACAGATTATTACTTATAGTTTGTGTATAGCCACACAAATCCAGCCAGTCCACACAGGTCATGGGGACGCCAGGCTGACCTACATGCTAAAAATACAACCGGCTGCAGTTAATCAGTGAAGTAATAAGATTAGATAGCTTGACTGGAAAGAAATGGACAGGAGGAGTAGAGAGGACTAATCCTGTTCAGCAGCTGTGAGCCTAATCAGAAATCCATACACAGCAGAAAACAGGTTGACAGTATGACATAAGTGTGAATTTTATAAATCACTACAACATGAGAGCAGTGTGTCAATTATGATCCATGGTAAGAATACAAGTACAAAGCAGCTGTAGCAGCCATTGCAAATCTCGGTTTTTCCTCAGTTCTCTACAGACCTTTTAGATCAGATTTCAGATTTTTATCTGAAAATGAACTGAAGTGCTCTTTTTATAACTGGCTGACAGACACGCATCTACAGTGTTATAGCAACAGTACCCAGCTTTACATGCATTTTGATTAGATGTCTGCTTGAAACGGCATTTAGCCGTTGGCTGAAGTAACCAGCATCCATAAAAAGACAACAGGCGTCAGGGAAGCAGATGGCAAATGTGGGCAATGTGCATCCAAAAACAGAACAAGAAAGAACTGGGAATGTTTACCTGCACTTTTGAACAGGTGAATGTCTGCTAAGTTCATGTTTCTTACTCTATTCCACCGCTGCTGCTGTAGTTATAATTCCCAGTTTTCAAATAAATCCTTTCTGGTTGGTTAACACTTGATTCAATGCTGTTGACACTAAAATGGAGAATAACTCTGATTCAGAGATGCAGTCTGAAGAATTTGACCCTGCTTTGATATAATGCGAGTGTGGCTGGAGAAGAAGACACTCCACACTGACCCCGCAAAATACTGAAAGTCCTGTTGTACTTTGGGACTCTCACTTTGACAGTGGAGTAGTTACTTTGCTGTCAGCCGCATGCTCAGCAGTGCTGAGGTCTATAAAAGCACAGAGCACTTTATCATTCCTCAGGGAGACTCCATGAACAAACACAAAGTGACGCCCCATTTTTCATAAAAAAAAAAAAAAAAGGAAGGAAACTGGGAGGAAATGACATCTGTCTGACACAGTCGATTGCCCAACAGACACACAGCTTGGTGATAGTGCTAAACGAATCCAAAAGCTCCTCTTTGTTCAACCAGCGGCCACTGAGTGTGACAAGCTGTTCAACCCATTTTCACTGGTTTCTTACACTGAGACGTTGGCAAAAAACAGAGACCAACCAGGTGATACGAAAGATAATATTTGGAGTTTCTTTCTCCCCAAATATGTTGCATGAAACTTACCACTTAACAGACTTGTTTTATATCACTTTGTTTTATATATAATTCCATTATATTTATGCTATGGGGAAGAATATATAGACACTTGCCAGTAAACAGTTGGCATGATATTGTCAGATATAGTAAAATATAAATCTTTTTCACTTCCCAAATCAATCTAGACATTAAAAAATGACAGTTTTCCTATGCAGAGCCAAGTCTGACAGGACAGAACACAAAAGTCCACTATGGGCACTGATAAAACTTTTATATTGGACAGATGAAAAGACCACAAAGTCTGGATAATTATGCATTTCTTAAAGGTTATGAGGTGAAAAAGTGAGAAAATATACAGCATCTTATTAGAGTTCCCGACTCCCTAAGGACATACCATTTTCCATTGTAACCAAAGGTACCAGTGTTGAAGTAATAATTGCTCTTGCCAGAGCACTACAGTTCACATTGTGTGTGTGTGATTAGAGCCGACGTCCCACTCCTGCAGATCATCTTAACACAGCTCCAATTACACAGGAGTTGATTAGATGTTCCCTGGAGAAAAGGCTGGGAGGAATACAGAGGACCCAGACAGACAAATTAACCACGAGCATGAATGCTTTTACACAATTTTGTGCCAATCCATGCAGAAGATGTTGAAATTTAGAAAAGTGAAAACTTCTACTTTTGAGGAAAGGTTGGGAGATCACTGGAGTCATTAGGATTAATCTAATTGGCACCCTGAATATGTACCAAATTTCATGGCAATACATCCTACAGTTGTCATGACATGTCACTAAAAAACTAAAACTAAAACTAAAAAATGTATATGGACTAGAGGAAAAGTCAGGGAATCACCAAAGCAGGATTCATTCTCTGGAGTCCATTAATGTCAATGACAATCCATCCACTGGCCAAACAAAAACAACATGACATCATGCTAGTTATCAGACACCGTTTCATCCATACAAACATCGACCATAAAGGTCAGTCCCTCAGAATAAATGAGCAAGAGTAGAAGTGTAGAGCAGCAGTTTTTTCAAAATTCAACACCCATGCAGAGGGAAATCCATCACAGGAGTGTTAACCCTACTAAACAATCTACAGACAGAAGCCTCAAGAGACCATGATGCAATGCAACCAAAAGACATGTTGTGTTCAGTAAAGGGTCCTACTCTCAGCTTTTCTCAGCTAAAAAATTTCTCACTCTGGTCCATTTAATAGCTCTCCCCGCTTTCTGTACACATGTAAGCCTCAGCTAAATGCAACGAGTTCACACCCAGTCACTGGAGGTTTCTGAGAGACATTCTAGGAAATAAGTACACAAAGTTGAGAAAAAGTGGGTCCATCAATGATATCTAGTACAAGACAAAGATCATAAAAATAAATCCTGGCATTCTGATAAAATATATGAATATCGGAAATACCACAATTGCTAATTTTGTTGTAACAAACGACTGCACGACACTGTAGTCTTGTACACAGTTTGAAGCTGATGTATCAAAAAGATTGTTAATATGATGTAAATGTATACTCCTGAGACGTCCAGTGGAGAGGGCAGTCCAGGGTGACTGTGGGGAAAAGGTTGCATGTCCTGGGAGTGTCACCGCTCTGCTGGTGCCCTGCCTTGGAGACTCGCTGTGACACCAGCTCAGCACGGCCAGCACAGGCCCTGACACTAAGCCGGGCTGACAGCACCATACACTGTCGGCTCTCCTTCGCACTCCTCCCACCTCAGTCACTTCCAAAACTGCCGTGTCTTGCTTAAAATAAAAATCTCTTTGGTTCAAAGGGAGTTTTGAGTGAAGCAAAGTCTTGTTTAAAGACACTTTTGGCTTAGAGTTTAGCCTTATTCCTTCAATTTGATCTCTTTGGGTTCTGTTTGCTCGTTGAAGCAAATAGTTGGTACACAGTGCATCTAAATATCAAAATAGCTGGGGCAAAATGGGCGTAAGCAATTGAGTCAGTTTATGAAACAATTATCAAACTATTAGAGTTAATACTGGAGTAACATACTTGATAGAAATAGATGTTATCCCTTTACCTTATAACTGTTTTGACTATTCAAACACTTATGTAAAGCCCCTTCCTGTATTGAACTGTACATTACAATAGTACCATCAAACTGCAAGGGGAGACAGCTGTAACATTGTTTCGTATTGATTACGTGATTGATTGGGTTGGATTTTTTTGGTTAGCCTTCCAAATCCCACTGTGCACGGAGAAAATCAATGATCGATGAGATTTAGCTGCTCTTTAACCTTAGATCCAAAATAATTGAGGAGCTCAGCCCAGAGGTAAATTTTAGCCAATTATAGACAATGGGTACAACATTTCAGTAAATGAAGATTCTCTTGATGTCCACTGTTCAATATTTTATCACTCCGCATTACTAATGTACCAATGCTTCCAGGATTAAAGGTTTTGGTGAAAACCGCAGGTCTTCTGCCCATACAAAAATACAGAAACCCTCCATGTGAGGGCTCCAGGGGGGTGGAGGTGAAGAGCAAACTGGTGAAACACAATCCAGGAGGATAAAGTGGTCGGAGGTGATAAAGCAGCCGAGGCAATGACGCTCAGAGGACAGTCAGAGGCCGGTGATCAGGCTGCCACCGGGCTTCTCCATGCCACCACACCCACTTCCTCACCAGCCAATTAGAGTAATTAGAGGATCGTTTCCAGTTGCTGAAAGATTAAACGCTCAATTTCCTAGCTGCTGGGTTAGCTCCTGTTGGACATGTTTCAGTATCAGTATGGAAAGTGAAATTGTTATGAAACAGTTTGCAAAAGCTATGAGAATCACAAATCATCTAATAACACATGCAGTGTGTCCATATCATATTTATGTGATATGAAATTGAATATATGAAAATGTGTCACTTTATTCTCATGAACAGCATATGTTTCTGTGATCATTAGTTTAAGGGCGGATTCCTTGCATGTATCAAGTCAATGTAAATGACAGTAAGGCAGAGCAGTCTCTATCTGTCATGCATTAATTGCCATGCCACTGAGGTTACTGTACAGTGCTATTGACACAGCCACTTGAGCTTTTGTGAAGCGAATGAGCCAAAAATAAAATAAGTCCTCTAAATGAGAGCATGAAGCATCACTACTTGGGATCTTCCTGTTCTCTATTGTTATTGCCTTGTGAAGCTCTGATGCAACACAATGAATAATCCTACAGTTTAGTGGCACCTCAACACAAAAGTGAAATTCACAAAATGAAAGAGAGAGATATTAATTTGTTGAAGCTGAGGTTTGAGGAAAAAAGCTGCCTGTGTATCTGGATTTCTTTCGGGGATGACGCAGCTGCATCAGTGCTTTAGACAACGAACAAGTTGAGCTGGGACTGACCTATAGTCATTCTGAAATTCACATTTGAAAGCTCATTCTTGTAACTATCATTCATTAATTTATCATATCCACGTATCCTGTGCATGGTTGTGGGTTAGGGTTAGTCATTGACACAACTGCTGTCTAATAACACTTTAATGTTTAAAAGTCACAATAAACCAATAAAAGATCTAACTTTGACAAATGTTTGACGCTTGTGGATACTAATATAGTATAAATAGCCACTTAGTCACAATAGTCACTTCAAGGTTAATACGATACTTAATTATAATTATATGTGGTGTGGAATATTATGGTCACCACAAACACAGCTGATTTAAATAAGATGAGAAATAAAATTAGGACATATTTTTGTGTTGATCATGAATCTATTTCCAAAGAGAGATTACATAGCCAAGTGCATTGTTGATGAAAAAGTAACCAATATACAGGAGCAATTTTGACGACATTTCTTTACACATAAAGTTACATGTAAAAGTACTGTAGCAGACAAACACATTACAGGCACAACATTACAAAAAATATGCATCATGAAAATGAATCGATCAATATGTATGGTATAACTGATCTACTATTTGTGTTTGAATGTGGTATAGTCTGTTGTCTTTGTCTTTTGTTTTCTTTTGGACTGATCTAGGCCCAGTAATTCATTACGTTACTGAGTTATGATTAAGCGTTACCTTGAATTCACATCAATTTGTATGCAATAGGATGATAGAGTTTAGAGGGGGTGAGATGGAGTTACAGGTGAGACAAAACCTCAGAGGGTGTCCTCTGTTTCTAGTCTTACTGACGTGTGTATTGTCGGGTTAATAAGAGCATCTCCCCATCAGTGTAATAGAGAAGAGTGCTGACTGTCAGTTTGCACCTCTTCTTTCATGATGCGGCGGGTCTGAACCTGATGGTGACATGAGGGCTCACTCAGGAGGCTCATTGCTGTAATGAGAGCACCCCATCCCAGTGTCTCCTGAGTTGGATAATGTTATGAGCGTGCAGCTTCGGGCTTTAATTCCAGAGGATTAGATGCACTAAAGCTAAATGTTACATAAGTTTGGGTCTTCCATCACTGAAGTCTCCAGTGTAATGAAACTATCTTCTGTTGAGAACGAGAAGTCCTCCACCCAACAAAGTATTAAAAGGTACGACAACTTCAGGTCCAAATTAAGTTTGTATTATATCATCTTCTAATACAACATTAATTAAACATGAATTTACCATTGTAATGTAAAGACTTTATGGCTGTCTAAAATTTTGATGACTGTCTTTGCTTATACTTTCTTACTTTTTCTATTCTGTACTAAAGTACTTTATGATACTCTTTTGAAAGGGGCTAGTGAATAAAAGATTTATTTTTATTATTCACATATGTCTCATATTCACAACTGTTTTTTTTTTTTTGTTGTAGTTAAATAGAAAAGTTAACACTGTGCTACATTACAGAGAAATTTAAAACCGTAATAATGAGCTTTTTTTTTAAAAAAAAGCGAGCCGCCAAAATACATGGGGACATTATAATCAACTTTTTGTAAGACTCTTCTCATCGACTAATGTTTGGTCGACTATTATGGGGGCGGCCCTATTTCAAAGTTCTTATTTACAGGCTTAATTTAAAAGGGCCATGTGTCGCATGGACTGTTAATTCAGAAAAAAGGCTGCAAACCCAAAAAATTACAGAAAGTCTAAATTTTATCAGGACACAAACAGAAAAAGGCAAAATACATTGAGAATGATTTCTTATGGTACTGTAGACATTAGTCAGCATAAGCCACTTGACAACATATTAGAATTAGCAGGTACTTTTCTGGTCTAGTGTCATACTTACTCATTAAAAAAGTATTCTGAGTGCAGTAGTTCAAGATGATTGATTGATATGAATCCATGTAGCTACTGAGTTTGTATTCTTTCTCCCAAAACTATGTGATTCCTACAACTAAAATGAGGGCTGACTTTTAATACTTTCACACAGCCTCAGTCTATTTCTCACTTCTCATCCACACGCCCACAGTGAGAACTGTTAAAGAGGGACAGAAACTCAAAAAGCTTAATCTCACAGAGAGACACAGTGAATCCCACTGGGTTACCTCGGGTCAGTGACACACAAACACACACACACACATACTGTACATATATGTATATGCACTTTGCTATCAGAATGTCTCAATTGACAAACATATCTGGTGAACATCACCCTTGTAAAGATTGGCAGTCCCAAAAAAAATTGCTGAACATCATCGCCATCCCCAGCCACCCCTTTAAATCCGGCCTCTCTCAAGGGAACAAAGGGAGAAATGTTTGGCCTTTGGAGCTGGTGAGCGGGGCCATTGAGCGCCTTGCTGCAGGATCGGATGCAGTGAATTAGTGTAAAGCCTCAGCAGAGAATAAAGCTGACGCAACGGCACGGCTATGGCCTTGCTATCAGTTCCTGCCACGCAACACTGGGCCCGACCTGGAAAACTCCAGTGTTGAGGGGTATATTTTTATATAGACATGTAGATATCGGTGTGTGTGCAAAGGCTGAATTGCACCAGAAGGCTAAGGGAATGGGAAAGTGTTGATCTTGACCTAGAAGTTGTGTAAAGAGTTTTCCAATGGTTTAACTGCCAATCAAGGAGACTGAATACACGTCAAGGTGCCATTTATTTGCAGAAACATATTTAGTAGTGGTATGTTTTAGTCCATTAACTACAAATCAGGTATATAATTCTCCTCTGGTTGGTAAAACTTCTATGGTTGATGCATTCAAAGAAGCTCCAACCTCAAAGACCCTTGAGACAAAAAGCATTGCATTCAGAAGCCATAATGTCAGATAATGAAGACAAACAATTAGCAAACATAAATGGTGTGAAATGAAAAGATGATTTTGGTTATTTCTTACACTTGAAGGGTTGCTGATTGCCACCCAATTCTGAAACGCTTGATGTCTGAGTGTCTTTGAACACACCATTGAGTCCCTTGCGTGCATCTACATAATAACGCAACAAAAATGTAACATTAACAATAAAATTAGTGATTGACTAATTACTGATTATGATTATTGAGCTCAAAGAAGGTGCATGCCTCTCCAAGTTTGTTTTTCATATTATTCATATATATTATATGAATGAAAACCACTTGGCTGCCTAAAAGGAGTAAAGTATGCCATTTCCAATGAATGGTTTGAAAGATGTAATACAGCCGGCATGGTCCTTTAAATAAATACAGTACATGGTCCTGGCATGTCCTCTTTACTCCAGCTCTAATGTGTAAAGGAGAGCTCCTCAGCCCAGTCTTATGAATGGCATCTTGTAGCTCTGTCCAAAAAGGCCCCAAGCTAAAGGGGCAAGTGGCATCCCACCATATGCCTGCAAAAAACCACCATATGCCCCACTGGTTAATTCATTTTTCCAAGGCCACAGGCCTATTTTTCAGCATCTCAACATTCCAGTGATACCACAAAACACTTTTGAACCTTTGTTCAACCTCCAGTACCGCATGGCATTTAATTCATGTGATGACATCTCTGACTTCCAAAATGTTTTTGCATTTAGTATAAATCTGCTGTTTCTGTCTTGTGTCTATTCTAGTGACATTACAGACGAGCGTGTGTAGGTGTGACAGTGACTGTGCCTGAGTGTGTGAAAGAGCATACGGAGAATAAAGATAGGTCTTGATGAGTGTTTATGTCGCGAGAAAGACAAAGAGAAAGGGGAAGAGGGAGAGAGTGAAGCAGAGAGGGTTAGTGAGAAAGCAAAGAGAGATGCTTTGAAATAATGGGGTCTATGATGCCACTGAGAAAAAAGGGTCAGTTGCTGGTAAATTATGGGTAAAATCAGGGCTTCACTGGGCTCCGCTGTGTGGAATCGACAGATGGAGAATGGGTTCCCATGGAGCCAGACCTGCTACAAATAGCTCCGCATGCACACACTCTCCTGTGCGCACATACAACCAACATGACAGAAGCTCCGAATAAGAGGATAAGTTCGAACACAGATGTACAGACACCCATACAGACACCTGTGCAAACAAGTACACGGAATATTCTACACTGATGCTTTCAGACATCAAATGTAGGCTTTCATTGACCTTTGACTTATGCAATGGACAATGAGACACACAAACAATAAGAGAGCAATATAAACTTGTCAAACTTAATTTTCACATCTCTGAACTACATGATAAGATGTGGTCTGGTTCTTGGCCTGTTTTCACTTGGTTTTGTCTAACGTCGTAAGCACAATGCTGTAACAAGTCCCCTTCTGGGAAATAACTCTGAGGGATCCACAGGAACTGTCCATTCACATTGCAGTTCAGCCATCAAGGTTAGAGGAAGAGAGAAAAGTGGGAACACGTACAGTAGCTCTGATGAAGTCACAATGTGCCTGCTGACTCTTAACTCCTCTCCCTGTCCTCGTTCTGCCATTTACAGCGAGCTAATTTGCAAGAAGTGCAGGGGATTTAAAAACTTTGAAGAATATAAAGCAGTTTAATAAGGACTGTGTGTCCTGTTTATATGTCCATTCACCCCTTTTCTTTGTTCTAAAGATTGACAAGGCTTTCTTTGCAATGATAACACCCTTCATTAGTCTTTTGCTGGATGAGTGACAAGCAGTCCTCTATACAGGTGGTCGTGTCCGTGGAAAACAAATGAGCTGGGTGTTTTTGCTGTGTGAAACCAGCTCTAAAAATATCAGCTATAGAAACAGCGAGGGAGCCCGAGAGCGCCTGAAGAAATAATCTAGTCTGCAGAGAGGTTTAATATGTGTCACGAGTGTCAACATCTGTTATAATGAACTTGCCAAGACACAGCGTCACATGGGAAAGAGAAGGCACCTCGGAACATCAGGTGAGCGGCCATGTCTCTGTCCAGACATTACCTAATTTAGTGGTATCACTGCATTG
Source organism: Lateolabrax maculatus (assembly GCA_031216445.1). Classification (NCBI taxonomy): domain Eukaryota; kingdom Metazoa; phylum Chordata; class Actinopteri; order Acropomatiformes; family Lateolabracidae; genus Lateolabrax; species Lateolabrax maculatus. The sequence goes on from CM062200.1 coordinate 12,862,556, forward strand.
GAGTTCACTGTGAATAAAAACAATCAACCTCATTTTCCCCAATAGACATTATGCATTTAATGTGGCTAAATTAAAATTACCTGAATCTTAAAAGTAATTGATTGTGAAGCAATCTTGCTTTGCACATATTTGCCTTAAACACCATGGAGAGATGATTATAGCGCTCAGCATCATGTGTCATGCTACAGCAAATTTTATTCAAAAATATTATTAAATCAACAAACAACAGGTAATTCAATGAGCAATAGTCTCTTTCACAAATTAAAAAGCGATCCCTGTTATTTTCTGCATAATGTCAAAGGTGCTGAATGTGTTACAACAAAAGCAAATGTAGCAATGCCACAATCTAAACATACTCGATTACAAGTAAAGGCTCTGCATTCAGCATTAGCAGCAAAATATACCTGTTAGATCAGCGTTTGATCACCACAGGGATGGTCTGGTGTTTGGGTAGAGGCAGAGGTCAGGGTCAGCAGAAGGAGAGGTGGCTGCAAGGACACAGGATCCTGAGCCGATTAATTTTCTCACCCCCCGGGTATCGGTAGAAAGGCAGACAGGAGCTTTTCTCAGCGTGCTGTCAAGGTGAGGACATGGTGAAGCATTGACACCCAACTGCCACCCCCAGCGTCGCACCGTATAGCACATTAAGTAATGAAAGTCTTGTGAAAAGCTAGGATCCAAGTTTCTAGCGAGATAGATAGATAGATAAATAGATAGATAGATGTATAGATGGATAGATAGATAGATAGATACATAGATAGATAGATAGATAGATAGATAGAAAAGATCTCCTATATAGAGGGTTTTGGTCTGTATGGAAAACATTTTTTTCTACCTGAAATTCATTGGGTGATTGACTGAATGATTCAGCAAGCCAATACTAACACATAGCCAGGAGCAGTCAAAATGAGAGGCAGGGTACTATTCTTTTTATTATGGAAGCTTTCTCACTGAAGAGCAAAACTCTTCAGTCTGTATCTCTCTTTAACAACATATCAAGACAATATTCTTAAAGATTTTGTGTTTATATGTACTTACAGTAATAGCTTCTGAGTTGTGCTGAGTGGCAACTTAAGTGGAAAATTGCATTTGTTCCGTTCTTAGTGGGTTCGAAATGTACAATGTCACACTATAAACTCTCAAACAAACGTTTGAGTGTGCTTATGTGCCTGTCACACACACACTTGTGTCGCTCGCCACCAAAGAGCCACACACTGGCATCGTGGGAGCATGAAAGCTTTACATTTACATTTAATATGTGTAGCCAGTAAAGACTGATCAAAACAACTAGTTATTGTATAATGACGCTTTAAAAGCTTATATAACTGTGGCTAACAATGGGTTGCATTTATGGCTCACTGAACAATACATTATTACAATCCACATGCCAACACTTGTCTGTCAGTCACCATAACAGATGTAAAGATAGCGCTCAAAACTTTGCCAGATGGAGGTTTTCTATAAATTACTAGGTGTGTCATGATTCTCCAAATCCACAATTCGATTCAATTAAAACTTTTCTTTTTTTTCACATATTTTGCTTGATTCATAAAGAACACATCATTGCTTTTATGTTTTCAAATTTCCAATTACTAATTTCGATCAATTTCTAATTTAAGATCGAAATCATGACACCCCTATAAATGACCAACTTTTACATTTAATTGATTGCTGAAACCCCCCACAGATTAGTATTAGCACCAAGTAACAATAAAGTAGATATGAGCTAAGTGGTAGGGACAATACATCAAACACAGGTCATGTAAACAAGTACTTTAGGACATATGGATGAGTTAAGAGCCACGGACTGTCGTGAGTTTACACAGTAATATGTATATATAATAACATGAGGAAATTAATTTAATAATTGTGCTTTTGTTTTGGCAAGTGTTTATTGTATAAAATGACCTAATCTGAGATTGCAGATAGCAAAGATAGTTCCTTTTAGGATGTCAGCCAGAAAAAAAAAATTACAAGAAAGAATATTTTACTATTAAGTATGTTAAGTTAACTATATTTAAGAACAAAAAAATAAACAATGACTGTATGATTTCATCTGATAATCATATCTAAACTACGTATTCATTACAAATATTTTTTCCATGTCATGATTTCTATCATCATTCCAGCATACAGATAAAAACTAAAAGCAAATGCACATTAGAGCTTTTATTAAATAGCTGTTGTGCCTGTCCAGTTTTAATAATAACGTATAGCAATACAGAAAGGGAGTCTATTTAGCAAAAAAAGTAGGCGACAACACATGACAAGAAATGATTGAGCTGTATTCCTATAGTATACTTATCAGTGAACGATCACGCTTATACCATTGTATACACAGTAAACCATGTTTAAATTCATTAGTTTCACAAGTGAGTTAAGAATTACTGCTATGGTTCCTGCAGTTTACAGTAATTTGAGCATTAATTTAGACCAGTGGTTAAACAGTTGACAGTTGTATCTTTGAGATGTCCAGATATACAGTTTTAATGAACACCTGCAAGCCAATCAGAGACACTGCCTGTTATTCCTTGGTTACCTGATTACCTTAATCATAGCAGAATGGAGGATACATTATATAAGTGTAGGCAGTGGACAGTTAATGAGAGTGTAAAATAAGATTACATTTGATCTAACTGCCATCTTTGTCCATTTCCTGGTATCAAAGTAGCACCAGCCACCCAGAGTGAGGTGTAGAGCAAGAGGGATGTTAAGTGCTGCTGTAGGAGTAATTATGTAAAAGCATTAACGGTCTCTGTCCTCACATGTAGTCATGGCTCCTGTGACTGTGATGGTGTAGTTGGTGTTGTGGATTGTCCTACTCTAGTGTTGTTTTCTTGAACAAATCCCCCATACTTTTTCAGCCCAAGCTTGACAGTATCAAACCTGGCTGGAAATCAACTGTGGTTCTGGTAAACAAACATGACGAGGGATTATTTTTCTTTTTCTTATTGCTTCCTGTGAGTGACAGGTGATGGTAAGCAGAACGTTCAGTGGTTTTGCATTGACCTTAATGTCTAGCAGCCACATGCTGGCAATAGTGTCAAAAACAAAGGGGTAACCATTTAAACATATTTATTATTTGTAAAAATCTACATGTGTAATGTGTAGGAAAATACATGTAGTGAGCTTTTTGTTTTTATGTATGTTGTTTTGTTTTGGGGCACTTCATCACACTCATGCACATCAATAGGTTTGTATGTGAACATAAACAATAAAATATTTCAATATTTGTCTCAAATTCTTTGTGATTTTCCTTTGTTAAATGTGTTTATGCAACACTGGAATCTGCTATGGACATCATGGTCTATGTAAAACCATTTAATGCGGCACTGCAGCACTGATATGAAAACAAGATGCTCAAAATTAAAGAATGACTAAACCAAATTAAGTCTTTATGCTTATATCCTGGGCAATTTTTATGTTTGTATAAGATGTTATTTTCCACACTGTCCAGCAGTGAATCAACTCCCCAACACACATGCACACTCCTCCAGCGCCACTCTAAACAACAACCAGCTGGGCCCAAGAACAAGAAGGCCTTTTCACAACTATTTCAGCCAGTGTGAGTACAGTAATATCACATTCCTAATCCCTGCTGACAAGAAATGAAGTTGCAAAAATGAAATGAACAGGAATGGCTCCAAAGCCTGAAATAGCTGCATCAGACAGGAGTCTCAGAGAATAATGTAATTGGGGTGCTTAGTGACAAGCCGAGCAGGGAAGGAAGGAGGGAGGGGGGAAGTTCAGAGCTCTTCCGGGCTTCCTCACAGCATAAAGACATTAGAGTGAGACAAAATGATTTGTTAAAGTTAGAGGTAAAGTGTAAAGGGTATAAATATAATAGTGTAAATATATAAGTATAAATATGTAGCTGTGGTTTTGAAGTATCAAAATGACAGTGGGTAGTTTCATTTATTTAATACTTCAATATGAATTAATTTAACCATCTTTAAAACAGTGTAATGAAGGACTGACATCAAGTACGAGTTTTGTACACTCTGTAAAGTCACATCCGATCTTTTCGGCTAATTTATCACTTTCAATAGCTCTTTAAAATAATCTTAACCTAAATTTCAAAAATACACATACTGATTTCATTAACTTCAAGTATCACACATTACCAACACAGCGCATATTTCATATGCATTTCCCTTTGTGTGTCAAAACCCTTGAGATGATATTTCTTGATTATGATGGAGAGAGATTGAGCTGTCAGCAGCAATAAGTCAATAGAGCTCCTGTGCAGTGTCTGCCTTAGGCAGGCGTCATTGTAAAATATGAAATGCCACAATCACTATCACCAGAAAGATTGTGAAAAGTTTATTCTTAGGGCCCTTCTGATTAATGCAAATTACACCTTGCTGCATAGAACTGGCAGGAGTGGCGATATCTCACTATCTCCGTCGCTCCTTTTTCTTCACTTCCTCTGCTTAGCTGCTGTTTTAATACCTCAGTGTGCCACTTCTTTCTTTCATTTTCACATTAAACTGTATTTCAGACATCCCATGTAAGTCTGTTTTTGTGATTTCTTTCAGTTACACTATGGCAAAGGGTTGCATGATTTTCCTTTTTTTGTTTGTTTGTTTTATAGTTCATGAATTTGAATTCCTTTTCCTTACAGGCAGAAATGTCACAGTGCTGCACTGCATTGAGGCACTTCAGTTCAAATGCTGTAAAATGGCCAGATTAGAAGGATTTTCCTAAATGTTTAGTGAGTGGATTAATCAAGTCCAGCAAATCAAGCCCAGCTCCATATATGGTGTATTGACTGGAGAAACAAATTTATGAACAATTAATAATTTAGAATGTACCTATGCAAGCAAGTTAAAATTGTAATATCATGATTAAAGGCTTAATTCCTATATTACCTCTTTAACTGCTATTAATCTCAATTTTTCCAATACACCCTTTCTCCAATGAGTCATGTTTACAATGGTTTTAGTATTGCCAAAGCCTTTAGTTGACCAACAGCCACTATCTTTCTTCTTTATCTCTCTGTCTCTCTTTGCTCCATTTCTACCAGTTCTTATTGGTCGGAAAATAGTGAAAATGTGTTATACCTGTAGCCATGGAAGCAGCAGTGAATACCACTTAGCCATCTCCCTGGGAGGCAAAACCCTCTCATTTAGACACACACATGCAAAGGATATGTGAGCTGCCACCTGTGATTATGATGCAGTTACATAACAAGGTTTACAGTCTGGATGTGTGAACCTTATGATCTACTGTTCTCCAGGCTTGCAGCGCCAAAGCCTTACATTATGCAGGTACCAGTACAGTACCTGTTGCCGACATAGGGTGAAGGCCGCTTTAAAAGGACGCTTTGAGCTCCATTAGTTGACGTCCTCTGTCAAACACAATAGCCTGGTGATGATCATACACAGGCTATTGCAAATCACTCTCAGAAGTCTGAAATCAGAGGCTGCAAGGGAGAGCGAATAGGAGCACAGAAAGAGAAAGAGAAAAAAAAAGAGAGAGAGGGTTCCTGCACTGATGAATCATTAGTGATAAAGCAGGGGCTGAGCCAGTATGGCTGTATTTAGAAACTTCTCACTCTTTCAACCCCCTCCCTTACTAATTGTCATCTCTTTTAGCATTTGACTGATGACTGGCTCTCTGAAAAGACGTGAGAAAAGGGGAGCAGGCACTCAGCTTTGAGGATAATGTCACACTTTGAAGCTGTCAAGGGTAACAGTAATGTACTCAAAAGTGGAGGCGATGGAGAACAAAGCTACAGCTTGCTCCCAAAAACAACTTAGGGCAAAACTCAGGGATGCTGAAGAATCTTTCAGAGATACAGGCATAGTGACACATCAAGAGAATAGTCCTGTGTAAACACTGAAAAAAAAAAATTCCTAGAAGGCTTTATACGTAGACCAATGTTACAGAACATGATGAAATAAGAGAGCTTACTAATAGAGTGATTGGCATACTTCAATTTCAATTCCTCTGACACGGGAGTCTTGGTGTGGTGTGAGTGCCGTATTGTCAAACACACATGCACACAAGCATACACGTACCTCCTCGGGTCAAATGTTGTTGATTAGTTGTTGGTGACAAGTGTGAAAGGCATCACTCTGTACTGACACAGCACCCCGCAGCATGATATATCAATACACACTCTGCATTGCACAGCACACGTAGACTCTTTCATTACGGCAACCGACTATCGCAGGTCGGAGAGATACATGAAGATTTGCCCCGGTCATGTCACGGCTGTGCAACAGTAAATATTCTCACCTGATGCTGCAAAGACCAGCTGAATTTTCTTTAGTTTAAACGAATAACCTCCCATTAATCAGCTCCTTTCTATGAAGGTAAATTGTGGAATAACAGGACTCATCTCAGAGTGAAAGCAGAGCAGATGGGCTAAAAAGGCAGAAAACTCTGGGCTGTTAATTTTATGTGGGAAGTCATTGTGAAAGCCTTTAATGTTGATAATGTTGCTTCCATTTAGTTTTGATTAACATCTGATCAAATACAATGGTGGATTGTCTGCTGGAGTTTTCTGAATGATACGTCTGTGCATCAAGTTGCTGTCAACTGGTAGTGCCATGATGTGGGAAGGAGGGAGCGAGACAACAAGAGAGAGAGAGAAAGAGAGGGGGGGAGGAAAAAAGAGAGGAGGGGAGGGAGGGAGCGAGGCTGCAAATGGCAGTTTCTGTGACATCAGGAGAGGGAGGGAGGGAGAGACAGAGAGGAGAGAGGGAGGGAGAGAGTGAAGAAATAGTCAGAGGGAGAGAGAGTGAGAAAGAGAGAGAGAAAGAGAGAAAGAGAGAGAGAACAGCAGTCCAACTAGATCAGATTGCAAACGATTCATAGAGAGAGCTGTTCAGTTAATAAGCAGTGAGGGAGTATTGAACAGTTTTATTGGTAATGTGATGGATAGACTTCACGTTAGTAAAGATGAAGGATGAGCAGAACACCATCTGAAGAAATTGCCTCCGAAGATGGAGATACAAAAACCTGAATTTTTACTGGGATAATCCTTGTTAAACCTTTCGTACCTGTTTTGCACGTCCGGCACGGACTGACTGACTTGGCCAAAGGTTCTGGTGTGATTCAGCCTGGTCACAACTGCGTTTCGTCTTCGCAACAGCAGCTGAAAAAGAGAGACGAAAGATCAAGCAAGGATGAAGAAATTCAAAGGAGGTCTGTGCCTTGTGCTGAAGATGGAGTGGATTTCTCCAGTATTAGAGTAACACACAAAAAAGGAGCAGCTGCGGAGGCAGATGCAGAGGATGCCTCAGTTTGGTTAACAGGGACACTGGGAGAGAAGATAACACCTTTTACTTCTGCAGTCTGGGGGAGGACAGGTAGAAATAAAGGTAAGAGAAGGACAAAACTTCACCTCAAACTTACAGCCTTAATGTCACATCCATATTTGTCAGATGTCACTAGTTTGTAGTGTTATAAAAGTGTCAGTGTCTTAAGCATTACTTTTGCACATCAGACATCTAATACTATCAATTTATAAATCAGTCTTTTTAAAAGAACTGTTCAGAAACAGTATGAAAACATAACTGATTGATTGCAAAGGATCTGCAAAGAAAATTAAATATGATGACAATTTAGGTTAATCTTTTAGTCCAAGCACAAGTTATCCCCTAAAAATGAGGAAAAAATGTATAAAAATTAACATTCCTAACAAACATTCCTTGACTATTCATTTGATCAAATAATGCAAACAGTTGTTTCATTTCAAATCCAGCAAAAACAGCCAATAATGTGTTACTGATCAGCTCCTTACAAGGGCACAGTATATGGCTTTACTTCAGCACAAAAGCTTTTCTGTAGAATGCAGTTAAATACATTTTAAATTATGTTGATTTATCTATTGCACGGTTGATCAGCTTTAGCTTTTAGCTTACATTTTTGAATGACCAAGAAGGCCCTGCCTGTCAATATCAGAGTGTGATATCAACAGGCTCCCAGCCCCCAAAAGGTTAAAACAAACACACAAAAAAATATGAAATATAGCAAGAAGGCAGACAAAGACAAAACTTAAAAGTAATCAATTAAAACAAAAATTAAATCTTGAAGTTAACAGCCAATGAAGGTTGATAGCGTAGAATTCATCTCTACATTGTCTCGATCCATATCACAGTTTGTTCACTCAAATGCACTATATTGGGTGGCAATAGTACTACTGAAATGATCAAAGAACATCAAAATCAAATATTCAGTCAACAGATATTTAATCAACAAACAATTAATGATTTTTATGTAAAAAATGCCAAAATTAATTCTGGAGGGTTGCTACTTTGAAATCATTGTAAACCAAATAGCTGTGGGTGACCATGAGTCAGACAAAATAATAATTTTTGGATACCACTTTTAAATCTGGTAAACTGTCATGGGAATTTGTAATTACTTTTTTACGATAGACTAATTAATAGCAGACATGAAGACATTTGTTTGTTTAAAAAACAATAAATGGAGTATGATCATCATTAGATTTACAAGTAGAATCACAAATTCAGTCTGCATTACATCTTCCCAATTTAACTTCAACAAATAACCTGATAATAAATCCACTGGTTACCACATGAGCACTTTTTAGGCGCCTAGTTTCCTGGGAGTGTTATATCAGATAACCAACTGTAGCATCTCATTTAACATTATAATACTGGAGAACAGACACAAGCAGGTATTAATGGATAAATGTGTTGCTTCAGGCACTACACTTTTCTATCTTTCTATCTGTTTTGTATAAAGAAATGACTGATGTGAGGGTACAAAAGAGACAGAGGATGAAGAGAATGAAGATTATGCAGCATTGCCTGAGAGTTCAATGACCTCATCCTGCTTTTCATCTCAGCTTAGTTCAGTTTGATTCACCTTTATTATTCAAAAGGGATATTTGGCATACAGTAGGACACACTGAAAACATAAGACATAACATATCCAAAAAAGGTACGATATCATATCAAACACACGGACTACAACTCGTATATCTTCTTGTATGACTCAATGTATTACATGTAGCTCTAACCACACAGGTGTCACTTAAAATTGGAAATTACAGAGTTCAGGTTTAATATGGGTGATTCAGCCTTTGTGAATGGGTACAAGTAATTAAAAAACTGCACAAATAAAGATCAAAAAAGCCCAGTGAGAAGCTCACATGTGGGAATGATCAATCAATGGGAACCAGGTGTTTGAACGGGCAAAAAAGGTTCAGGTGCAGCTAGCAGAAAACTAGAGATTTTGTTCTACTTGCATATAATACACCAGCTGTTATAACAATGTGAGAAGGTGACTCAGTTCTTTATGAACACTTCTCTCTACTACTTCTCTCAACAACCACCTGAGATGTCTCGGCACAGGGGATGGCCTACATACCGAGTCAAACTGCCTCCAGGGTTGGCTGCTGTCTCGTTCTAACTTATACTGTCTATGTCTTCTTGTCTATCAGCTGCAGCCTTTATGATGACAAAGTGTCACAAATTATTGCACTACATTTAAAAACAACAACACAAGAAGCTGTGAACTAGTTTGTATAACATACTGTCAATCAGACAACATCTCTGCATGGTGAAGTGGTGTTACTTTCTATAGGAAAATACCTGTAGGTCACTTGAGACGAGATGAGTTCCGCGTGATGAGCTATAGGAAAATACAATGACACCTGAGCCTCTGCTCTTCCTTCACAATGGCCTTGGGAGGTGGGCCGTGATCGTAGTGGCTGAGCTCAGTTTCCTGCATGCCTGTCTTGAGATGAAGTACCCTCTCCCACTCCACATCATTGTTTTCCTCCAATCCCTTCCATTATTTTGCACATCCAATCATTCACTCTATTCATCCTAATCAGCTGCAAGCTTATCATCTCCCCCTAGTCACTCCTCTCAACTCCCCAAGAACACACACACAGCCGGCGAGGTCACAAAAGGTTAGTCATGAAATTACTGGCTGTAGTGTAAATCACTTTCCGTGTCCTGTCTTATGAATATTCTTTGGTACTGTATTATAAATTCAGAGTGTTTTAACCGAAAGACAACATAACAACATAAACACAACAACACACTGGCCTCCCTCATATCTGCCATGTCATGCTGCTTGTAGTACAAGATTTGCATGGTAGTGCTGCAGTGCTCTACAAATTAACAACCGCTATTTAAGGCACAATCTGTGATACCAATATAAAAGAAAAGGTTGACCCATCACCAGATTCCAAAACACAGGATTGGAACCTGCTTTCACATCCACGTTGATTGACATGTCTCTCAATACAATGACTAACATTAGACAACTATAACTACACACCTTTAACAGCAGCAGTAATCTTATATTTTGGTTTTTGTTTAACTTTGAAAAACAGACAGGCTCATTTAAATTGGTAAAAACGACACTAAAGCAGAGGTATATTTCCCAAAAAAAGGCTTCTTTTTAGTCTATACAACCAGCTGTTTAATTACATGTGAATATACTCTTCCTGTATTTAAAGAAAACCAATTGCCCCCTTTAACTTCTAATTTGTTTTAATTGAATTCAATTAAGATTTATAGCTCTCCAGCTGTCACAACAGTTGCTCAATCTAATGTCAAACCCAAGTCAGAGAGCTGGTGACAAAGATTGATCTTTAAGCACCATGTACACTCAAAAATTACATGCACAACCTCTCAGAGGGACAATCTGATTTAAAGAGATACCCATGTAGCTACAGCAAAGGCTTTTTGCATGGGTTGAGACTCAAAGGCACTTATCTAATGACTCCAAGGACGCACGTAGGGTTTTTACTTTCATTTGACCAATTCATTGGACACCTGACACTGCATGACTACAGTATGATATGGAGACTGTGCACCGTGTAGGGCTACACAAGTCATGTGAGTAGTGTAGAGACAAAGACGCATAATTTGAAATGATCAGACGACGTTCAGACTCAGGCTTCATCTCAATTATATAACGCAGTCAGTGTGGTTACTATGCCATGCCACTTACTGCCACTACATGGGTGAGCCAAGAAGCACAAAATTGCTTAATTAAACTGTCAAAAATAAAAATCAAGTGCTAGATACAATTATAAAGAAAGAGACAATACATTTTGGTTGACATATGTGCCGATTTACATATCTGAGAGGAGTGGTAGGATTACTATTTTTAGCAATAACAGCTGTGCTCTTTTGGTAATGTTTTATGATATTGTCAAAATGCGAGAAGGGCCTTTGAAGTATACAAATAAAACATTACATTACTCCTGTTTTGCTGATATGTTTGACCCCTAAGGGACAATTTTAAGATTGGTCTTGAGGTAATCTGGCTCCAGATCAGGAGAAACCTGAAAGAGTGTGAGTGAGGACAGCATTTGTGTGAGTGTGTGGCAGAAGGCAGGACACCCGGGATTTGGGAACGCACATGAGTGAACTGTCAATTCTTCAGGGCCCAAATCAGGCAGGCAGACACAGAACGGAGGTGGCCAGGCGATAAAAGCTGTCTGCACCCAGAGGGGCCTCAGTCCAGCTCCCATGGGTAAAACTCCTTGACCCTGAGGCTCAACATCCAGCGCAGTGGCCAGGTTATCTGCTGCCTGGCTGAGAAAATCATTTGACAGCCAATATATCCACATATTGTGGATTCATTTCATACCAAACTAACATTTTGACACATACAGTATGAGTATGTGCTTTATGCTGTCAAGTGTGTTGTATGTTCAATAATGTAATATTCTTGTAAGCTAAAGTTCCTCTATGTAATTACACTAAATATGTAATACAGGGCATTACACAAGGGGGAACTCTACTACCTGCTTGTATGGAGCACCATGGGATTGTGAAGATTACCACATCCTCACAACATGATTAATAATACTGCAAATTGTACAGAATGGGGTCAAATAAATAGAGTCCTTCTCTCTCCATCCTTGTACCCAGCATCTGGAATTGCATGTCCATGAAAACAGTGGCACACATACAAGTCTCTAAGGACTACGTTTAAATACACACACACATGCCCTTCTACTCCCCTAACAGAAGTATTGTACTGAAAGAACAATGGCAAACTAAGAACAGGCAGAGAATAACTTGTCTGTTGGATGTTTGATGACAGCACTGCTGCTGATAAACTATAAATACAACCAAGACGTGCTGAAAACTAACATGTGATAGTCTACCCCGTCACTGGTAGGTGTAAAATATGACAGCCCTCCTCATTTTATAAAATACTTAACCAGATAGGAGTAATTGCTTGCATGATGGTCAATTTTTATATTACATATTTATAAACATCTGGTAGGTGATGACTTAGTTTTGTCTCCATTGCCAACCTTCTTTATAATTTGAAAGAGAAAAGCACAGGAAATGCCATGTGACAGAAGTGGATCTGCTGTGAGGCCAGCTCTTCACTTACCCAGCCGACATCAAAAGACATGAGGACCCTTCAGTGAGGGCCAATTGGATTTTGAGTCGTGATGTTTAAAGAGAGCAAGATGGCAAGGACAAGTGTGAAGTGACTGAAGTAACTGGTATTACAGATACTAACACTATAAACCTTGTACCAGGAAGTGGGACAGGAAAAAAAGTGCGATCATAAACCATAACAATGTTAAAAATACTGTGAAACTATATTGTTAACACAATCATGATAATTTATATTGTTTCCTATTATATCTATAATCAGAGTTAGATTTGCCAGAGGACAGTCTTAACAGAAGCTGGACTTTAGTAAGACTGACTGTTACTGCATTGGTTAATGGGAAACCCTATAACAAACAAAAAGATGTCACATTAACCGAGGAATAAATGAGAAATATATGGTAAAATAATCTTTTTAGAGTAATTTATCACCCCTTGAAAGACATTGACAGAAACTCATGAAAAATATGTCAGCCATATATCAAAAATCAAAACCCAAGTTAATCCAGTGCAGGTTTAACTAGCATATATCTTTTGGAGAAAAAGGAAGTGATGATGGTGAATTTTGGGTTCTAATTAACAGTGGCTTTTTTTTTTTTTTTTGCAACTATGTATTTGAGCTTTACTAATGTACCAATGTTTTGCCATTCAGTCACTAAAAGCTTTCACAGTTTGTTATTTGGTGATGTTTCATACACAGTTATGGTGTGATTTGACCATTACATCACAGAAAGACGCTCACATTGTTCTTCTTCTCCCGACACTCTCTACAGGGATTGGATTAAAGCACAAGGCTCCCATCCAGCTCCCTGTCTATGACTCACTAAAATGCAGCTTAGCCAGTGATCAAACTGTGAGGGGCCTCAATCACACACTGGGACTCCAGGCCTGCCCTTCTGCTCTGACACTGCAGCTGGAGGCGCAGCCAGTAGCATGAGTGTTGGAAGGATCAACCGCTACAGCATTGTGTCATCTGAGGAAGAAGGCCTCCGCCTCACTACCATGCATGGCATGAACGGCTTTGGCAATGGCAAGATCCACACACGTCGCAAGTGCCGCAACCGCTTTGTCAAAAAGAATGGCCAGTGCAATGTGCAATTTGCCAATATGGACGAAAAATCGCAGCGCTACATGGCCGACATCTTTACGACATGTGTTGATATTCGCTGGCGATGGATGCTGATAGTCTTCACTCTTGTGTTTGTTCTCTCCTGGCTGGCCTTCGGTTTAGCCTTTTGGGTCATTGCTTTGCTGCACGGAGATCTGGATAACCCAGCTGGAGATGACAACTTCACTCCATGTGTCCTACAGGTCAATGGATTTGTGGCTGCCTTTCTATTCTCCATTGAAACACAGTCTACCATAGGTTATGGCTACCGCTGTGTGACTGAAGAGTGTCCAGTGGCTGTCTTCATGGTGGTCTTCCAGTCTATAGTGGGCTGTATCATTGACTGCTTTATGATTGGCGCCATCATGGCCAAGATGGCTAGGCCTAAGAAGCGAGCACAAACACTGTTGTTTAGCCACAATGCTGTCATTGCCATGCGGGACGGAAAGCTGTGCCTCATGTGGAGGGTAGGGAACCTTCGCAAGAGCCACATTGTAGAGGCCCATGTCAGGGCACAGCTCATCAAACCTCGGATCACTGATGAGGGGGAATATATTCCTCTAGACCAGATAGACATTAATGTTGGCTTTGATAAAGGCCTGGACAGGATTTTCTTGGTTTCACCCATAACTATTCTCCATGAGATAGATGAGGAGAGCCCCCTTTTTGGGATCAGCAAACAGGACTTGGAAACAGCCGACTTTGAGATTGTCGTTATCTTGGAGGGGATGGTTGAAGCGACAGCCATGACCACGCAGGCTCGCAGCTCCTACTTGGCCTCTGAGGTACTTTGGGGTCACCGTTTCGAGCCAGTCTTGTTTGAGGAGAAGAACCTGTACAAGGTGGATTACTCTCACTTTCACAAAACCTATGAGGTGCCGTCCACCCCCCGCTGCAGTGCCAAGGACATGGTGGAGAACAAGTTCCTGGTCCCCAGCTCTAACTCCTTCTGCTATGAAAATGAGCTAGCCTTCCTAAACCGCGACGATGAGGAGGACGATGTAGGTGGTGGGAGCAGGGCACTGGCAAACCTCAGTCCCGACCGCAACAGCCGTCATGAGTTTGAACGCTTACAGGCCACCAGGGCGCTGGATCAAAGGTCATATCGTAGAGAGTCAGAAATATGACCTCTACCCATTGACCCAGGGTCAACTTTCAATAACTTTATCAAAGGGTAAAAATGCAGAACAATGCAAAGTGCCATAGGAAAAGCTGACTACTGTGAAAGACTGGAAAAGAAATAAGACAAGAGTAAAATGGACTTGAATGAGTACACAGCTTAGGAAATTGTGGTATGGAATGTCTACAATCAAGGAAAAGGCAAGAAAAAGACCTTCTTCCTTAATGGAAACTTGAATCTTTTTTCACATGGTCATTTTGAGTTAAGAGTGTTCAATGATAGTGCATCAAAAAACTATTATGACAGAACCTTATAATCAAATCTTAGGTGTAAATACATTGCTTAGGTAAGTTATGTTTTGTGTGCAGTATCAGTTTCCCAAAACACCTCTAAAAAATAGATTCCAACTTGTTCTTGGCCACAAATAATACTGTTACAAGGTTTCTCTTAAGCTCTCATTGCTGTAATTTGCTGGACCTGCATTCAGTGACACATCGAAAATTCGTGCACTGCAGCATTCAGATGCAATGAGCCATGATAAAACATGTGACCGTGAGCCACTGAGGAAAACATAATTCAACACCTTCAGTTTAGTATTGGTGTGATCCCAATTTCTACTAAAGTACGGGGAGTAGGCAAAATTAATTGCACTTTGAAGAACATTAAGGAATATGGAGAACAGAAATTAATTGTATAGAGAAACACTTTATTTTTAATCTCTTACTGCCTCATATTTTACATCTTGAAAACAAACATTTTACAAGCCACCAACATAATGATTTAGCTGCATTGGCCTACACATTACATGCCATTGCAAACATTGCTAAGTAGTCAGGTAAAACAAAACTAAAGCACAAATGATGGACAACTGACTTAAATAAACATTTTCACTAAATAATTATTTTTGCAAGATGCCAGGCAAAAGCCAGGTTTGGATTTATCAGATCAATAACTGAAAGCAGCAATTTGTAACCCCACAAAGAAATACACCTTAAAGTGTACCTTTACTTTTGCAACTTGAAATATTATCTAATAAACTAAGTTAAACTAAAACCTCTATGTTGGTAGTAATTAACAAGTTTTCTCCATTGCATATGGCAATTGAGACAAACCGGCATAAATTGATCACCCTTAATGTGTTTTTGTCCTCTTCAAAAATGAATCTATGCATATTGTTAACAGTATCAAGGGACAGAAACCCTATTAAGTTCTGTGTGAAATGAAATTATGTAATGACATCGCTTTAATCAATATCTAATGCACATTCTGAGCAGTCTGGAATAAGGAAAATACATAAACTCCATTTTTAAGAGTAGCTGTTATGGTTATCAAATCTATTTGATAAGAGCTAAAACAAATTACTGGTCAAAATTTCACATATCTCCCAAACAATTAAAATGCACACAGAAAGAACACAAGAATGAGAATTACTCCTGATGTGTTTCTTGGCAGGAGAGTAGTCCTATGGTCAAGCTAAATCTGTAATGTGACGTTTGGATGTTTCCAACCATCCAACAAGCATCCAATTCCAAATGCTATATGAACACGCATCATAAGGGCAAATGTGTCTACAACACTTTGCGTTATGCTAATAAGGTTAAAATAGTCCAAACATATTAGCCAACTTACAGTAGCTGGCTCTACGTTTCTATTCATTTTACATCAATAGTGGGTAAATTTAACTTTAACTTAATATTGATAATAACAGAGTTAATCTCTGTTTTAAACTGTACCTGGGTTATAGACTAATGACTGGTCAAAATATGATATAATTACTATATGGCAAATTTATCATTTAACAAGTAAAATGAATGTGTGCAAGAATGAGTTTGGCGAAAAACCTGTTATCATTTTCATTGCTCTCCAAACTGATATACATGAGCAATAGTGAAACAAAGAGAAAATAGATTCCTCCTTTTTCACTCTTTATATTGTTTCCTCTGGCATTTAAAAACATCACATACTGTAGACAGCTCAATGCATTATAGCAATATGCTAATATGATGAGTTAAAACACTGGACCAAGGTCTGAATGGAAGCAATAAACATTGAAGCACACCTTTCTGAATTAATTTTAATAAGCATATTCTTAATGATTCTCTTGTAATATACCGAATATGCATATTTATAATTCTTGATTCACAGATAACAAGTGAAAACCATGGTGTGAGATGAATGACCCTACATTTTTTTGTTTTTATTGTTGTGTATGCATATGATTTCTCAGATTTGATACCAAAGTAATGGTTCATAGCTCAGACAGACATTTTGAATTGACTGTTCCCAAGGTAATCTTGCAAAAACAGTTTAGACTGATCTTGAAAAATGGATAGTCATATTCCATAAAGGTGTTTGAGTCTCCAGTTTCCAAATGGTCTCATTAAAATTCACAAAAATATGCCATTAATTAAAGCAAATTTGTGTTATAACCAAATCGCCAAAACAATTAAGCTGTAGTTATAGATTCAATAATTTGCTATCACTATATACAGTAGTTTAAGAGACAAAATTATGATGCATGACAACTTTTTTTCTTTGGCATGAACAATAGCATTCAAAAATGATCCCTTAGTCTAGATGCCTCGTCAGAATGTATCATTCAAACCTCAACATGTTTATGCTGTGTCACAAAATACTTTTTATCAAGTCCAGTTTATCTATTACCTCACTAAAACGTGGATTTAATGTCCCTGTGGAACAATTTCTGTTGACTTTCACACATAAAAGATTACATATGTGTAAAGGAGAAAACATATAGGATATGGCGTAAAACTACAGCATGAAAAACCAAGAGGAGAACCATAAAATGGTCGTTATTTTGGTCACAATGACTACTATTTTCCTAATAGTCATTTAACTTTAGCTGTACGCTTGACTCTATGATATTTCTCGATTATATGTTGCTTTTTTTAGAAAATTGAAGGATGCAGTAAAATATAAAGAAAATTTTTTGGCAAATAAGTGAAGCGTTCTTTACCCAACCCTAAAGATTTATTGTGCTCATTGCCTTCTGGGAAGGTTCTATACACTGATGTGTAAAGCCTCTGCACCTATTTACAAAATTTCCGGGTTAAAAAAGGTGAAGCGTCAACAGCTTCTATGCTGCATTACTGAAATGCATAGTTCAAAAATTTCTACTGAATAATTTCTTTCACAGCTTTGATGTTGCCCACCTTAGCCCTTCAAAAAGAACCACATACACACACGCAAGTTTTAGCTTAATATAAAGGTTTATAGTGTAAAAAGCATAGTTACATTATAAAATATAATAGGGAGCAGCCAGGCTGAACAATCCTGCTTATTTTTATACAAAGTTCTTTTTGATAGAATTCAGCAATCAATATTTATCTGTTTTTATCAGAGTACTACAATGAAATCACTATTGAGAGGCAAAAATGTGATTCTTGTCTCAGTTTTCAATGATTTAATTTCTGTTGTTTCATTTCAGCACAGATGCTCATGATTAAACAGGTATTTCTCTTAAAGGGATGATTGGAAAAACCTTTGACCTCTGTAGAAGTCTTCCTATGTCCAGCAAAATGTCTACTGGACTTTTGATTTTAATTCAAAGTCATTTAAATTATTCAATTAAAAACTAACTGTGAAAAAAGATTGTTTTATCTCTTTTGTTGAAAGTGGTGCACCAGTCTGGGCTGTACTGAAAGGTAAAATCCCAAACAAACCCGGACATCCTCAAGCTTAATGAATGGATGAAGTGGTAGCTGAGGTAATACATCATCATGAAGGGTGCTTTAAGAAGAGAGATAAAGATTCATGTCACCAAAGTCAGATGACTTCCTGGTCTTGGGCCAATTATTCAATAGGGCTCATCAATTAATCACTGTGACACACAAACAACCAGCGGGGCCAGGGGCCTTTTGGCCCCGCTGAACTGGGCAAGAAGCCTGCAGCTGATTTTGCGAGATCAATAGGGTAACAACACATGAGAAATCATTAGGACTCTGCTACCTCAGAGCTGCGGAAACCTTAATGTTATTAAGCATTACATTTCAGTATGGGCCTTGTTCACTGAAGGCATCACAGTACGAAAAACACAGGGGAAAATAATAAAATTAATAATGGCTGACTTTCATTTAGCTTTTGTTTTCATTTAGCTTTAGTCCTGGTATTGTTTATGCTGGCTCACTGGGACACTTGAATAGAACAGAGCCATCATTAATGTTATTAGTAATACCTGTGTACTTCGTACTATGACAATTTACAATGTCTGCTGTGAAAAAGGCCTATTTTACAGTAACTGCACCATTTTCTTGTAAGTTGAAGTGTTACACTGTGTACACTCTTCAGTACAGCCTAACCAATACACCTATACTGGATATTTTAGGCCGTGGGAAATTTTACATTTGAAAATCAACTTGTCACTTCTGGTTGACAAACTATTTAATGGCGACACTGTTTCTCAATTAATGCCAGCATATCTTTAGCGTTTCTGTACTGTAATTTCTTGTTACTTAAAAAAAAATATATATAAAAAATAATATACACCAATACCAATCTGTGATAAGATAATATCAGCCTATAATATTGGTTCAGCTAATTCATCAGTCGATCTCTACTGTTCAGTGATTATGTTTTTAAGTATAATATGATTTGGGATTAGAATAATGTTCTTAACAATGTTTTGCAAATATGCAGTATACAGTCAAATAAAAAGGGTATTTGTCTCATAAACTTAGATGAACTCCTCCAGGGCATAACAGTTGTTGTAGTCTGATTCAAATGAGAAAAAGTGGAAGGACATATACATGACATCCACATGTACATAAAAACATATGGCATTTCTGTAATAGGGCCCCTTTAGAGTAAAGAACTGAAAGACAGAGAATTACTTGCTATTACAACGCCTTCATCAGCACCACTGAACACATTTTTGACTGGTGATGAATACTCCTACTCTATGCACGAAATCTGTGGCCATCAGTTCTTTCTAAATAATTCAGGTTGGGGTGATTAAGTCACCCACATTGAGTGACAGATGTAGGATTAACATGCTGGCCACTGGTTGTGCTGAGCTCAGGCGTTGGGTCTCAGCACTAACTGACACTGGGATCACAGAGGCTATGCTGGAAGCGTTTGCCAAGTTTGATTATGTAACATGGCCCGGGCAGTGTACTTTAGGCTTTGTGGGGCTTGGTGTCACACACATAGAGTAGAAGTGAAGCTTTCAGGATTAGTGGTGGACAGCAATGAGTGCCTAATGAATGAAAACATTATAGATTTTTCTTCAGTGTAACACAGGTTATGGAACTTAGAATTTGACTTTACTCTGAAAGTGAGCCTGAAAGTGAGTCTTTTGATATTTGCGATGTCAAACTGGTGTACTGTAATGGTAGGATTAGATGCCAAGAGGTCCTGGATAATTAAGGGCATGTCAGACTCAACTGCTCTGCAAGTGAGATGGTTGCTATGTAATCCCAAACACATGCCATACAGTTGGGATGGGTAGCCTATTGGGATGGGTACACTATGACTTATGAATCCCATGGTATTCTTGAGCAAAGTCTTTTTGGGCATCCATGTATCCATGTCCACTGTAGGTCACAATTTAACTTTACCAACTGGGGTCAGGGCTCTAGGATGCAAAGCTTGCATGGGTGCTTTTTTTTGCTAGATTTGTTACCTTGTCAACAAGGTAAGCAAAAGTGTAATAAAAAAAAAGCCTGAAAGCTACCATTTTTATCTACTTTATATTGGCTATATCTACTAGTCTGGCATCACAAGACTAATTTACAAATGCATATTATTCTGGAATAGCGGATTCAACAGAAAGTTCTACATCAGCAGCAGCCATTATGGTTGTTTACTTTGTCAGTCATCGTATCAAGAGTCAGTCATTATATTGGATAAATGGTCATGAATAGCCCGACAAATTCCCAGGACAGGTGGACATCTGTTTGAATGGGTGGGGGGCCAGAAGTATCTGCCAGAGCCAATAAAACATGACCTTAAAGATTCATCTGGTTTCCCGGCTATATTTCTGCCCACCCTCAGGCAGAAAATGCTGCAATTCAATAATGGTTTGTTAACACTTGTCTGTATCCCAGAGCTATGAGTGCCACTGGGGCACTAACCTCTCCCTTCACACTCTCCGCTCCTGCAAATAAAACCTATTAATTACCATATGGAGGCTGTTGCCACGTAAGCCGCTGGCCGAAAAAAACAAAACAAACAAAAAACAGTGTGGTAACAAACCAGAAACAACCTCAACAAAGACCTATGCACCAATGCTATATAATGTAAGCTGGTTTTATAGATAGATAGATAGATAGGCTGTGGTGATTTTTTCCTACGTCATCATGATATTTTGTCTAAATTACGCAACAGCAAGTTGACACCCAGAATCCCTTGGGAATGTCCCTTCTGTGACTCCCAGGGAACAGTTGATTAAGCCAGCTGGGGCCTGGACTCACAAATTTGCTTACATGATATAAAACAAAAAGTGTTACACCTACTAAAGCCAGTTAAAGGATGTGAAGGCATGCAAGTAAGTGGCTTCTCCAAGCTCTCTGCCGGCCAGCCCATATAGACTAGTTATAATTAATGCTGGAACAAACTCCCTGTAGCCTGGACTCTTGATGACAGTAAAATGAGGGGAAATCGTGTTGAAGGGGCTATATAAAGCTCTTCAGTGTCAAGCCGCATGTGGGTCTGTGGCCAACACTTTCTCTGCTAAAAGTACTCCCTGTTAGTTCCTGTGATAGTATCACTCAATCAAAGATACGTACTGGAGGTCTAAGGTCTATGTTATTATAATTACTCCTTTTCTGCCTTGAGAATGTTGTCTACTACAAAATAATTTATATACAAGTATATATAAGCTCATCTCATTTTTTTTTTGTTACAAATGTAGTGTCATTCTATCTTGTAAATGCAAAGTGCCATTTTTTTATAGGTCACTAGATAAAGTAATCAGACGAAGAACTCCACTGACATAAAATGTATATTACTATAGCAAATAATATAAGATAGGTACAAACATTTCCAGTATGATAGTATTAATAGAATCCAAAATGAATGTATTAAGTAAATTAAAACATAGTACTGTATTAGGAGATCAATGAATGGTACATACTTAAGTATAAATTAAGTTATTCTACAAAGAAATACAGACTACATGTTTTTTTTAAAACTTCAGAACAGATTGGTTCAAACTGAACATGAAACCAAAGGATAGCGCTGCTGAGTTGACAGAAAGTACAAACTGATCCTTCTGAGATCCTCAAGTGTGATGGGAATTTATCCAATGACTGAGAGAATGTTTTGTATTCTGTTGCCCAAATGGAAGAGACATAACTGCCCTGTCTTACTACCCACGCTTGTCATCTTGTGTAATAAGCCAAGAGCCATCAAAAGACTAAAAATGTTCACAGGATTTTAAAACACAGAGGGGTACCCTTGGTTGATGACATCATCCTATCGCTCATCTAGGTCAATACATTGACCTTTTTTAAAGTAAAAAATGCATCGGTGTAAATAATACAATTAATGATGGCTCAATTCCCTTTAGCTGCTTTGGTTTCAGGGTCCTGGTATTGTGTATGCTGGTTCACTGTCACACTATCATGGCTTAGTGGGACCCTTGAAAATGACTAACACCTGTATTGCTCTTGCCTATCCAAAACCGTTTCTGTCTGTCATTGTCTCTGCTTGCTGCTGAGAATCAGTAAATTACAAATGACAGTAACCACATCAGAAGGACCAACGACGTTTGGGCTACTGAGCTAATATTTTCCTAAGTACTGGCTAAGTAACCAGCTGGACTATCTCAGAAACGTACTGGATTCATCCTGTTAAAGGCCCAGTATATTCACACACAGGTTTCAACATGGCTAATTAGACCTCTGTACTAAATATACATGATGTTACAGGAAAGTGACAGAGATGTCCACTAAGCATGTCCTGAGTAGAGGTCTAATTAGGCAAAAACACTGAAAACATCTGTGTGGGTGAACCAAGTGTTCCATAGTTTATTTAAAGAATTGGTTTCATACTTTGACAGATTATGTATGTCCAAACAGAACTAATAAAAAAGATTAAACCAGATATCACACACAGCATATATAGCTTTGTGGTAGTCCTTGCACTTGCACCATTAGAGCTATGTGTTGCTTTCAGGCATGCATTGACAGTTAATTTTTTGATATTACCACTGGAGGTGACCAAGGCCAGTAATGTTGAAGTCCTAAACATACCATTAATGTTTGGTCCCATTTGCAGCAAATTTGCTCACTGCAACTTTAATATTAGATTTCTCAACCAAATGCTCATCTATGTTTGTTAAATCTTCAGCTGTTCATCCAGTGACTGCGTCCTATTTATTTTTGGTATCACATTTTACTTATTGCCTTTGAATAACTACTAAACATTTAATGAGAAGCCCAAGATCTTTGGGCACGTGATCTTTGTAAGTAAGCTTAATGTTTTATTTTCACAGCTTGCCTAAATGTTTGCTTGTAAACAAAATGTGGATTGAATTTTTTTAGAAAAGCCGTACGTTTCTTCTCATTTAAACTATCTCTGACTCACTGCCTCGCATCTCTGACTCTAAAGCTGTCATGTGAAAGCAGAGGAATGCATAGGGCTGTGCCGGGCTCTGCTGGGAGAGGTAGTGTGGCTGCTGCAGGGCTGTGCTTGGAGAGGCTTCACAATCTGATGAACAGCACCCAGAACAGAGCCCTGGTCCTCATCGCTCGGCTGGAGGAACAAGACACTGTCGATGCATGCCTGAAAGCAACACATAATTCTAATGGTGGAGGAACGACGATTATGTGTGTGCATATGTTTCCATAGGATTGTGCAAATGGATTGGGGCACAAACTTTTTCTTTTTTGCCACCAATATGATGGCCGTGCCCTGCCAAAGTTACATGAAAACCATCTGTAAACCTGAAGTGAGAGGTGACAGTTTCCCTTGGTGACCAAGCCAAGACTAATGCCACTGGGAGCTCTAACCTGAGAAAGGAGCTGTGGGCAGCATTAAACATGACGACACATCATGTGCCTTATCTTCTCTCTGTAACAGTAGGTGCCTCTAGTCTATCCTGATTCATGAAGTAACATGAATGGACAACCTGAGGGGACATGAGGGGGCCACTCTCATTTCCTGACTCTCAACCCTTGGTAATTACCTATGTGTGCCCAAAGGCCCTCGATGTGCTGAAGACGAAGAAAGAAAGAAAGCAAGACAGTGAAGTTATGTACTGGAATAATACTAGAATAGGCCTATTGTAACAAATATGCAGTTTTACAACAGCTCAGAGGCACAAGCCATGAAATATTACTTCTATTTTCTTCTATTATTTTATAAAGATTATCATTTAGTTGCTGAGGTTTGAAGATAGGAGCTGTTGTTCAGCCCAGTACAATAGAGGTCAAACGTATTTTGTGGTGCATAAAGCACCTATAAGGTTATATTTATGAAATGTTTAAAATAATACTCAATTCTAAACATCAATGAAGCATGTTATGAACAATGCCTTCCATTTGTAAAAAAGTCCTCAATAAAAGTATTCACTATAAAGGGACTTGGGGGATGCTTTGAATACTACAAACTACATGCCAGTGACCTCCATTATATTGGGATAAGCTACAGCCGATAGCTTCAAACTTAAGCAAATCAGACAGTAACTGAGAATAATAATAAGAGTCAGCAAAACTGGGTCTGTCCCAGCAGTGAAGTCATGAGAACAGACACAGAGCTGCGACTACAGTCTCTCTGGTCTCCCCAGGGGTAGACTCAAATCTGTCAGCACCCTTCACTAATGCAGCTCTCAGTGGAAGGCAACAGGGATAGGATACTTCTCCCCAAATACCCCTCCACACACACAAACACGTACACCACACACCCTCATCACCCCTCCATCCCTAGCCTACCTAGACTATGCCAGGACGCATGGATCATCTCTTGCTGGCTGGCATCGCTCTGTCCCAGGACACAGACCCCGCTCTAGCCAGGACAACGTCTCCAGTGTCAGGCAGAATGAGGGTCTTTGTTGCCGCAGACTCAATACAGGACCTTCTCTCGCAGAGGTAGTTGGGTGGTTTTGATATGGAGAACAGTATCCCTTTTAACATGATGAGGAACTGAGTGCAAAAGTGGAAAGAAGACAGATAGAAAAACTCTGCAGACCATGGTTGAGGAGAAGTATTTGTATGAAAAACACTTTCAGTACTGTTTTTAACTAAATGTGGAAGCTTCTGTTGTGCATAGCTAGATTAGTTTTTACAGCAATTCTGTTTTTTAACCTCTCAATAAAAAGTACCAAACCCCAACTTTGCACTGGACAGGCATTGCATTCTGTTTCTAAACGACTGTCTGGTATGGCTAGGATCTTGAATGTTTTCCAGACAAATCATCTTTGCTTTCCTTTCCACCTCTAAGGTGTGACATAATAGACAAAAAAAAAAAAAAACTCTGTTGAAAAGGACTGAACTGACACATCAAAAAGATGAAACTGCAGTGAGGCAGTGAATCACACAAACTGAATGGGGTGGTTACATAAGACAAAGAAGCATGTCACTGTATGCCATAGAAAAAGATAATTAGTCAAAACAAAAATGCAACAAAGTTATTTAAGATTTCAAATAAGTCACGTAAGTCACCCAACAGTAAGATTTTCTGTCTGTAGCAAGCCAACCTTAGCCAAGTAGCTGTGACAATGGGTTATCTCAACGAAATGAATTAAAAAGTTAACGCTATCTAAATGTAAGTTGAGTTGTAAGTAATTATAAGTAAGTATTTCTCTAGTGGGTAACTTTGGTGTTTTGTTTTTAACCTGGCTTCAATGCAGGGTCAGTTTTCGCTTACCCTTTTCCCCTGACTTTCCACTGACTCCTGAACGTGTAAAGTGCGACATCTTGTGACGTTGTTGGGTCGTTACTTGTCTTTTACGTAGAGCCGTTGGTCCCCCTCTCTGACCAATCGGCGGGGAGCTCACTGTGACGTCGAGACGTCAACCAATGAACGCTTACGTATTTCAAAGCAAAAATGGCGTTCTGTGTATTGTGAAGCAGAGGAGCCGCAAACAAATTATCTTTTATGTTTTGAACAACTGAAAAAATCAGGTAAGCATCAGACGTAGTAGTAACGCACTGTGGCTGGGTTTTTGTCGTATTTACTGGTGGCGTCTGTGTGTTTTTACTTTATCTTAATTCATTAGTTAACAAATGACACCGGCAGCTAACGGCTAACGTCAACCAGACAAATGATGAATAACGAAACGTTAGCTGGCCAAAGTTAGTTGGACTGAGTGGTATTGCATGTAAAAGTTACCACGAAAAGGGCTTTAATGGCTGTGTTTTGGAAACGTGGTCGTTGCTACCAGGATGAAGGTGGTCAATCTGAAGCAAGCCATTCTGCAGGCATGGAAGGAGCGTTGGAGTGACTACCAGTGGGCCATCAACATCAAGAAAAACTTTCCAAAGGGAGCAACATGGGACTACCTTAACCTTGCAGGTGAGAGGAAAGAAAGTGAAGTTCTCCAGCCAGACAAATGTATGATTTGACTTTACACCAGTTTACTCTTGTCATTTCTGCTGAGGCTCTAAATGCTGCTTGTGTATTCCAGAGGCCCTGATGGAGCAGGCGATGATTGGTCCCTCTCCTAACCCCCTTATTTTGTCTTACCTCAAATATGCTATAAGTTCCCAGGTGAGAGAAAAAAGGTGCAAGTAAGGAGTGTGTTAAATAGTATTGATGTTATCTTGGGAAGTTGTAAACGTTGCCTTCTCTCTCTCCATAGATGGTGTCTTATTCCAGTGTGCTTACAGCCATCAGCAAGGTAATATATGCTTGATGGAAATTATGTCAACATGCATTTTGCTATAAGATACAAAAAGTCATCATGAACATGTCTCTTTTCTGATAGTTTGATGATTTTTCTCGGGAGCTCTGTGTTCAATCACTCTTGGAGATAATGGACATGTTTTGCCATCGTCTCAGGTACGTCAAATTATACATGACAGGGTTGTCCTTCTCCATCATTATTATACATTTTCCATTCTTAATATTACCCACGTAACAAGTGTAACAGGTAACTGCATCAATGTTGATGTTTATACCTTGTATGAATGAGGGCTTTATTATAAAATCATAATAGACCAGAAAGTGTATTTGTTTATTTGTGTTTTGTTATCATAACTTCAACCAGTCAAGTCAACCATAACACTGGGAAGTGGGGCAAGCATCTGTGTTCATTGATTGCATGGTAACTATTAACAAATATATTAAATGGGATATGTTTGATGAAGCTGAGAATTTATGACAAAATGAAAAGGTTAATGTTAATTTATATCTTGCTTAGAGTATTGTAATTCCTATTACTGTAGCTTCACTCACGCAACCTGTAACTCATCCAGAACGCTGATGCTTCTAAGGCTTTGGTCAGTGCTAGAAGAAATGATCATACAATGCCAAGATCAGTCTTGTTTCACAAGTTATCCTTTATTTTCAGAATCACACTTAACTTATTGCCTTTGAATAACAACCATCAGCTACAGCTGCATAATAAACACTTAATGAAAAGCCCAGGATTTTTAAGCATGTGATCTTTGTGTTTTTATTTAGTAAACAAAATGTGGATTTAGTTTTGTAAAAGCCGTACATTTCTTCTCATTTAAACTATTTCTGACTCACTGCCTCTCATCTCTGACTCTAAAGCTGTCACGGGAAAGCAGAGGAATGCATAGGGCTGTGTCGGGCTCTGCTAGGAGTTGTAGTGTGGCTGCTGCAGGGCTGTGCTTGGTACTGTGAGAGGCTGAGAGAACTGGGTCCATCAGCCAGCACAGAGGCCAGTCTGAGAGCCTGCCAGGAGAGGCTTCAAAATCTGATGAACAGCACCAAGAACAGAGCCCTGGTCCACATCGCTCGGCTGGAGGAACAAGGTGTTACGATTATGTGTGTGCATGTTTGCATAGGATTGTGTAAATGGATTAGGGCACAAACATTATGTTTTTTGCTACCAATATGATGGTGGTTCTGCCCTGCCAAAGCTACATGAAAACAATCTGTAAACCTGAAATGACAGTTGACAGTTTCCCTGGGTGATGGCTCTGTCTGAGTTTAGTAGAGAGTTTTAGTGCCAGTGATTGTCTGAAAAACCTAAAGATTAAATATATTTCTTGATATTGGAATACCAGTCCTAAACTTTAAAAAGCTAAGTTTCAGTGAAATCTTAATGTGTTTCATTGTTATGAACCAGACTTCTTACAATGTTTCTGCTGCTATTCCTTCACAGGTTCCTGGAGCAATGTAGAGCAATCAATGCTGAAAGTGACAGATGGCCTCGGAAGTGTATCTAACCAGACACTGAGAACTAAATTAGAGGAGAGCTTGTCACTAGTAAAAGGGTGAAGATTCCCACCTCATTCTTAAATATTGATACACTGAGCTGTCTAACTTTGGCATGATGTTGCAATATACAAATTTAAAGACCATCACCTTCAGTCTTCCTGCACATGCTAATTCTTCACTCTTTCCTCAGTATTCCCCTGATGCTGTCTGTGCAGTGTGACCCTCTGCTCCATGCCTCCTTCCCATCAGTCCACGCCTTCATCATGCTGGAAGGGACCATGAATCTGACAGGGGAGACACAGCCACTGGTGGAGCAGCTGATGATGATTAAGAGAATGCAGGTGAACATTTTAGGTGCAGAGAAATGTAAAATCTGCCTTAAACTACTTTGTCTGTTGGCAGAAACGGACAGGAAAAAGTTGTATGTCAGTTGTGTTTTGTAGTCTCAAATTGTTGTCCTCCACAGCGAATCCCTGCTCCTCTTTTTGTCCTGGAGATCTGGAAGGCCTGCTTCACTGGCCTCATTGAGTCACCAGAGGGCACAGAGGAGCTCAAATGGACTGCCTTCACTTTCCTAAAGGTAAGATCTTTTTCATAGATTAGAACCCTCTATCTGCTTGTGATCTGCCGTTGTCTGTTTTTCTTTTTTGCTTGGCCTGAGTGTTTCTTGTCCTTTTTTACTTTAAATTTTTGTCAAAAGTCAGTGCTGATGTTGAAAGTTTGTTGATTTTCTCTTTTAATTTTGTGTTGTCAGTATTATTTCCACTTTATAGTCTTAAGTGGACTTTACAGTATTTTCCCTACAATGACTTTAGTCTATTGCTCCATGCAGTAATCCATTTGGTATATAAGTTAAAGTATAGAAAATTGATTTACATAAGATATGGGATTATTCAAAGTATTGTCTTAGTGAGTTATAGGCACCAGTGACATAATTACATGTGCTGCCACATCTATATACATGCAACCCGACCACATTTAAAGAATCGTGTTTCTTTATGCTAGATTCCACAAGTTCTGCTCCGACTGAAGAAGTATCCTCAGAGTGACAAAGGACAGGTAAAACAATGGACTCACTGACGTCTTTCTAACAAATTAACACACTGACACAATCATGTGCATTTAGTATTGCCAAGCAGTCATGGTCTAAAAAAATGCTGTAACTCTGTGTTGAAAATGTAATGTGATGAACCTTCACTATCGCCTTTAAACATGACAAATGTATTTTCCAGGACTTCATGGATGATGTGAATATTGCGTTCCAGTACTTACTAAAGCTCACACCACTACTGGACAAAGCTGATCAGCGATGCAAGTAAGCGCTCCAAAATCTTGCTGCAGCCATCTTCGCTTCTAGATATGCAAGCCACTTAAATGCCTAATAAGCCAGCCCCATGTCACTTAACGTGTTTTTTGTTTCTTGTGCTTGTTTACGTAGTTGTGACTGCCTTGGCATGCTCCTACAGGAGTGTAACAAGCTTGGTCTGCTGTCTGATTCAAATACAGCCTGCCTTACTTCCAAACGGTACGGGTTCCCATTTGACAATGAACACACAATGATGAAGAACATTTCAGGAAAAAGGCTGTATCAAGAATTAAGTCCAACAGAAACAACAGTTTTGTCTTTTTTTTTTCTGTTTATTTTCTGAACTCTTTTGGTTAATATGATCAAGGTTCACCATATTCACACAATACACCGTATCCCCAACCCCTCCACTCCATCTCTTCCTTTCTCTCTCTTTCTCTCCTTTCTCTCTCCTCCCTTCCTATCCCTCTCCTCTTGCACATTTGATTCAGGACCGAGGACAGGGAGTTCGCCCCAAGGCTAAAGACAGCAGAAAATGCTAATATCCAGCCTAACCCAGGTCTCATCCTGAGAGCTGAGCCCACTGTCACCAATATTCTCAAGGTAGATCTAAACTGTACAGGGCCTTTACAGTTTATTACAGTGTTGATGTAGTGTTGGCAGTTAATGGTCTGGTCAGTATTAAGTAATGTTCAGAATGGGTACAGAAGTGCCCAAGAAGGTTCAGGGAAAAGACATTTTATTACATGTATGATTTGAAGGAAATGTGTGAATGTATCTGATCTCAGAGGAAACAAAGACAATCAAAGTTACATGGTGAGAAAAAACTCAAGCAAAATGCCATGTGTCAGTGAATAAAAGTGGTTTCTTAAAGATCATAGCACCATAATGAAATTAGTAAAAGGAACAAATGAACATAACTCTCCCTTTCTTGTTCATTAGACTGTAGATGCTGACCACTCCAAGTCCCCTGAGGGCCTTTTGGGGGTCCTGGGACACATGTTGTCTGGAAAGAGCCTGGATCTGCTCTTGGCCGCAGCAGCAGCCACTGGGAAACTCAAATCTTTTGCCCGGAAGTTCATTAAGTGAGCAAATGCAAAATAGAGTTGAAAGTTAAGACAAATAGTCCCCTTAGTGACCAAAATCATGACTCATATAATGACTTGTATCCCAATTTACAAGCATATTTTGAAGGGTGGCAGATAGTTGATGTGTTTACCCAGCTGGAAACTCGTTCTAACAAGATGTTTCATATCTTGTAATGTGTTTTTCTTTCCTATTTGTTCTAGGCTTAATGAGTTTCCCAAGCACATCAGCGGTGAAGGATGTGAGTTCAAATGCAAGAGTGACATGTTCCAATGTGGGAATTTCCTTCCTCAGTGACCTATTATGTATTGATTGAAATACTAACATTGAGGACTTTTCCCTCCTCTCTTTCAGCCAAGTCTGCGTCAGTACGGGCCCTGCTCTTCGACATCTCCTTCCTCATGCTCTGCCATGTGGTACAGACATATGGTTCTGAGGTTAGTTCATGACAATTCAGGCTTGTCAGGAAAAAAAAAAAGAGTACAATGATGTTGAATGGGACAGTATTCTGGGGGTTTTACAGCAAATCAGCCTGCTCTTCCAGTGTAAGGCCACAAGATGTCCAGAGAGGGCTGTAGTAGGGACGTAACATTTTCTGCAGCATCACAGCTTGCTGAACAGAATATTGCGCGGTGATTACATCTGTGTCATCTGTCCGTTTTGGCTGATTTAACCTAACTTGATTCCTACAGTACATGGCTGCCCTGTGTCTCTCCTTTCCAGGTGATCCTGTCAGACCCCAGCCCTTCAGGGGAGACGCCCTTCTTTGAAACATGGCTGCAGACATGCATGCCTGAAGAGGGCAAGACGCTGAACCCAGACCACCCCTGCTTCAGACCAGAGCCTGGCAAAGTGGAGAGTCTGGTCACCCTGCTGAACAACTCATCAGAGATGAAACTAGTGTATGTTGCAGAGTTATCTGTAATTAAATTTAATTAAATAACACAGCGTTAAAACAGCAGCACTTTACTTTACTGCTCCATTAGCATTTATACTTATACAATATAAACATTTAATAAATGGTTTAGAACATAATATAATGTAGTTACAAGCACACATAAGGGAGGGCTTTAGTGTGATTTTTGGCTAATGAAAATTTCTTGAACAATGCCAGCAATGCCCTAAATATGGAATTTCTTCTGACGTTTATCTGCTGTGACAGTCAGGTGAAATGGCATGAAATCTGCCTCAGCACTCCAGCAGCCATCCTGGAAGTTCTCAATGCGTGGGAGAATGGTGTTCTTTCTGTGGAGGCAGTACAGGTCTGTCCTTCTATAATTCCTTTTTATTTTTAAATCTTTTTCTTCCTGTGACTGGAAATTATTCTTGTGAGATTTCCTGAATGCCAGATGCTCAGTACCAGTAACCTCCTTAACCATTAAATCTCTAAGAATTTTTTTTTTCCAGCTTTTGCGGTTTGACTCATTCCCCAAGTGAGCATTAGGTATTCTGTGGAAACTGAAGAGTTTGTTAAGAAATTGCAACAGCTGTGACGTCCCAAAGTACTAAAGATTTGGCCGACTTCTCATTTTTTCCCTTATGCCATTCAAGTTTTCGTATCACGCAATGACCTCCGACCATACCCTGCATCCTTTTAACCACATCCTCCCTTCCTCTTTTTTTGCTGGTGTCATCTCTCTCTGAGTGCAGAAGATCACTGACAACATCAAGGGCAAGGTGTGCAGTATGGCCATCTGTGCGGTGGCCTGGCTCGTAGCCCACGTCAGGATGCTGGGGAGAGATGAGAGGGAGAAGCCCCAGACTATGATCCGACAGCTTGTAACCCCGCTGTATGGGGAGAACACTCTGCAGTTTTACAATGAACGGTACAAACTACTAAAACACACACTTAGACTTCACTAACACACACTAACTTATCCTTCACAACCTTACCCCGTGATGCCAATTAATTAATTAAAACTCAACCAGTCTCGTTTACAGGCCATTAATATATGGATTAACAATTATGTCCTCTCTACCCTACACTCTCACCAGAGTAATAATTATGAGTTCTATCATGGAGCACATGTGTGCTGACGTCTTCCAACAAACCGCTGCGACCCTGCGCCCCCCAGTTGAGGGCCAGGAGCCGATCCCGTACCGCAACCTGCTGCCGGCCAAGGACCCCATCCACGTGGCCCTCAGCAAGCAGTTCCAGACGGTGCTGCGCAAAGGCTGGGTGGACAGCCGGGCCCTGCATCTGTTTGAGAGTCTTCTCAACATGGGAGGGGTCTTCTGGTTCACTAACAATTTAGTCAAGGTAAGAGGGCCGAGAAAAGGTGCTGATAGCTTGCAGACAACTGTAGCAACACTGGCTGTATTCCAAATTATTTTCTTCGATTAGTCAGCCAGTTATTTCCTTGATTAATTGCGAAAAACTGAAAACTGCAGTCTTAAGTGATGTCTACAAATGTAAGAGATATTATATAGTTTACTATAATGTAAGACAAGATAAAATCAAAAATGTTTAGCCTGCGAACCAGACGAATCTGCAAGCTCATATTTTATTTGCTCTGGCAGTTACGTCTGGCCCATTGCCCATTCAGGCTGATTTCCTCTGTACGGGCATCAGGCCAGCCAATCACAACTGTTTTTCTAATATAAGGTGGATTTAATATCATGACTGACAGAGAGGAGCGCCACTGAGGCATCTTCGTAAATAACCAAGATGACTGCCGCCGATACCGATGCGGCTATAGCAGCAGTATTAAACACGTTTCCACATTCTGACATCTGACACCTGGAATTTATTTTTCTTGAATTCGAAGCATTCTGCTGCTCAGTAAAATAGGCTTGTTGTTGCTTCATCTTTTTTATACCTTTTTCTCAGTTGATTGTTATATATGTGTGCAAGACACCATTAACAGAGATACTCTTATATTGCTTTATTTAAAGGTACTTTAAATAGTTCTGTTGTATTGTATAATTTGGTTATCATTACGTTCAGTATTTTCCACCAAAAGAAATTGTGTGTATCCTTTTGGCCTAACGAATGTGTTGAATGCATTTCTCTCTTCCCTAATATATTTGCAAAGTTGATTTGTATTTTGAATTTTTTCAAACCTGCATTGTTTAAATCATAACATGAAACCATCAGCAGGAATGTGTCCCATGATTGTGCACGTATTTGCGCATCCAAAACAACAACCCACTCATTAAAACTCTTTAAAATTGCTCCATCACACCACTAATGGTCATAAACTCCACATGGTAACTTTTTTGATAATGAGAAAAACCTCAATCTTATGTGATCAAAGTCCGATCACTTGGTGTTTATAATCGGAGCACTTCTTCCTCCTTTTTTTAGGAGCTGCTGAAGGAGACTCGGCAGGAGTGGGCCGATCGGGTAGTGGAGTTACTCTACAGCATCTTCTGCTTAGACACTCAGCAGATCACCCTCACCCTGCTGGGTACCATACTGCCCGACCTGCTCACAGACTCTGCCCACTGGCACAGCTTGGCAGACCCACCTGGAAAGGCACTGGCCAAGTAAGAGAAGCTTAATTATTTGATGTTGTTGGCGGCAGTGGTTTTGGTATTTTGGGATCTGGTGCTAACTTAACTCTCCTGATAACTCCTCAGGTTATCTGTGTGGTGTGCACTCAGCTCTTACTCCTCTCACCACAAAGGCTCATTCTCAGCTCGTCAACGCAAAAGACAGCGAGAAGATATTGAGGTAAAACAGTCACACAAGTCCTTGTATGTGCCATTAGGGCTGCGTGTTAAATTAGTCATGAAAATACTATTTTCAGTGTGAGAAACCGACATGTTGAAGTGTGTGAATACTGCGATCTAATTCTTATAATTCCATAATTGGTACTAACACTAAAAATGAAAAGGATAGCATAACTATTTTTTTTAATGATCTCTAATACAATGTAGTCTAACATATATATTATTGGCCGCAGGACTACAACAGCCTCTTTCCCTTGGATGACACTCAACCCTCTAAGCTCATGCGTCTGCTCAGCTCCAATGAGGATGAGCCTGTTGCCCTTTCCAGTCCAGGTCAGTCTATTAATGTCTGTGTTTTAATACACGTTGATTATGAAGCCTGTGGCCTTTTCAGTCATTTGTCTGTCAGTCGGAGCTGGAGTTTATACAGATACCATTCATAACATTCGGTTTTCAAAAAGAAATTGACTTTCCAAGACCGTATTACCAGCAGGTCGCTTCTTGTAAACACTTTAAGCTGAATCAGAAAAGCATAAATAAGCCTGGCCTTATAAAACAGATCCGTCTCAACATGAATTATCTCTTCGGTGTCTAACCCGTCAGCAGATTCAGACATGAGCACTGCCGTCGAATGGGAGTTTTTTGCTTCAAACAATTCAGTACTAAACAATAGAAGGGAGACGGATTTTGAGATTAATGGAGAGATTGTATCGTTGTTCCAAACTACTATTTTCATCCTATCAACCTATGAGCATTCAGACCATCAGCTTTGGGAATTTTAACTTTTCAGTTTTAGCTACACCTACATAAAGAAATCCCCAGACAGAACGTCAAAGATCAGTGTGTTGCATGACTTAGGAAAAAATGTATGACCTACTTTGCTTGGTGTAATTGAGACTGAAACTAAAAGATGTTTTTTTTTCTCCCAAAGTGAAGTGAGTTCCACATATTACATTGAAAAGACAAGTAATTTAGAAACTGACCATCCTATACAAGACATCTTTTTGTTGGACCATTAAATCTTTTTAAACCTGTAGCTATAGATTAAAAATGATATTTGAATTAACAAAATTGGTCTATTAAATTACTTTTGGTGTAATGGGAAATTGACTTTTATTTTGTCCTTCATCTTGAAAGAAGAATTCAAAGAAATTGAGAAATTGAATGTGTTTCACTAGGTTATTTTAGTAACAAAATAAGATTATGTAAAACAGCAGGGGAAGGAAGCCTTTTAGCCTTTAGTCAAGATTGCATTGAAGTATTTTGTTGGTGGTTAACAAATCATCAGAAAACTTCCCTCTTTTGTGGTTTTTTTTTTTTTCTTTTTTTCTTCTCAAATGACAAAATAAGATGAAAACAAAACTGCTGTTTTTCTCACATCACATGTTCTCTCATAGGAGACAGATCTATGAGCAGTTCCCTCTCAGCCTCCCAGCTCCACACTGTCAACATGAGGGACCCTCTGAACCGAGTCCTGGGTGAGAACTCTGTCCGAGCTATATGTCCTTTTTATATGCCGGCATCTTCCACAGAGAAATAAACCAACCATAATTCTTATTATGAAAATGTTTTGTTACTGAAGTTAAACAAAAAGGAACGTTCTAAACCAGGCACTTCCATGACCATCAAATTTGAAAATAATATTTAATAACATTCTTGAATACTTTCATAAACACAGCATTAAAGCTTAATCTGTGAATTCACATTTTTAATCACTTTTTTTTTTTTTTTTTTTACTGTGCTGAAGTTACTCTGAGAATCTTGTAGAAAGTACGGTTGCACAACTATCATGTAATCCCATAATCTATCTAACTTTCAGTGAGTTGGCAGTTTTGCCAGTTAAATCATTTCTTGGGTAACATTTAATCAAACTAATTATTTTGAGGAGTATTTCTTAAAGATTCATACCACCTTTTCTCTTCAGCCAACCTTTTCCTCCTCATTTCCTCCATCGTGGGCTCCAAGATGGCGGGACCTCACACCCAGTTTGTACAGAGTTTTATGGAAGAGTGTGTTGACTGCCTGGAGCAGGGAAGTCGTGGAAGCATCCTGCAGTTCATGCCCTTTACAATGGTGAGTTATACGTTTGGAAGGGAGGCCAGACAGATGGAGATAAGAAGGGAGTAGCTGTTACATCAGACATTGTTGGGAAGGGTTTAGAGTTTGTTCTGCTGGTTGGAAACACATTTTTATGGCTTGAGTGCTTGGGTCAAAAGCGATAAAATCTTAAGAGAACTCAAACACTGTTTGAGTTGTTAAAATTCACTGTTGGTCCTGTTGTGTATCACTTTTACAGTTTTGGAGTCTGTAACCATGAGACTGTTCACAGTACCTTGTATGAGAGGAAACTTAAGTGGTTTTTGATCAAGTCACACAAGCACAGATTGAAGTAGAAGAAAATGCCAAACAAACAACTAAAACAAAAAAAAATGAAGGATTGGAAAAATTAAGTGGTTTAGGGGTACCATCCACTTCTGTTTCCAATGGTGAAGAATAAGTGTTCAAATATGTTTTTAGTAGCTCAATAAATTATCCATTCTGAGAACCACATCAAGGGTCAAAACTTGCCCTCTAAATAACCATGACCTGATGTCTTTGTGCCTTGAGCAACATGATACGTTTGAACTGACACACTAAAGCTGAAAAATAATGGTTAATTGTCTTTTTGTGCATGCAGGTTTCTGAGCTGGTGAAGCTGCCTGCTCTGGCCAAACCTAAAGTTGTCCTGGCCATCACCGACCTGACTCTGCCGCTGGGGAGGAGAGTAGCTGCCAAAGCCATCTCTGCCTTGTAAACTTTAAACGCAGGTTTAAATTTACCTCTGTACCAAATTTGACCCACTGTTGGCCCAGTGTCAGTACTGCCGATGGTTGTAAAAAAAAAAAAACAATGTTTTAACTGATGTTGCAAGTAGCTCTGAACCTGGCTGGATCATAATTTTTTGTAGGGAAAATAACAAGTTCCAAACCATGTCGCTGTAAACACTGTTTTGCTATGTTTATATGATCCTTTTAACACTTAAAAAATGTGTAAATACATCTTAAAATAAAAAAAACACACTGAAGATCCTCTTTTTCTGCTTGCCAGTATTTAATTACTCATAGTGAATTTCCTGTATTTTATTTTTTAAGATCATATTATTGTTACATCACATTTGGAAGTTACAATAACTTAACACCTGACCACTGTGGTCACTCTCAGTCAGTGAGTCAGTTGAATGATCACAGGAAGGCTACCACATGACACTACGTGCAAAGTGACAAAAGCTTCTGATCACTCACCACTTGCAACACTTCCTCCAGGAAAACTGTCTGTCAGTGTGGCAGAAATAATGTAAAAAAAAGCCTCTATTTCACTTTTAGTTGCACTTCTCTATTACAATATTAGCTTCACTGGAACTGAAGATGTTATTTCATTGATGAGACCGCACATATCAGCGTGACCAAGTGCCTGATGTGTCAGTATGCATTATCATTAACAAAAGAAAACTTTTCAGGAAGGTGTTTTTCATTTATATTTTTATTGGAACAATCAGAAAATGTACAGTGTTGTTTAAAATAAGACTCAGCAAAAATAATAAGTTTCATTTAAACATTGTACAGAATGTATAATGAGTCCCTAATGTGCCCCAATCACCTAAAATGAGTTTTAATAGTTCATTAAGTGTGTGTGTGTGTGTGTGTCTGAGACTAAAAGATTTCATTTTGGAGTTATTGCCGTGTAATGACTTAACAAACGCTTAACAAAGTACTTTCATTAGAGGTCAGCAGGCCTGCGTTAAAATTGCAAACAACGACTGTGGGGTACAAAGCTTTGTTATCAAAAAATAAATTCCCTAAATAAATATTACAATTCCATAAATAAATATATAAATAGAAATAGATACAAATAATAATAAATAATAGTTTAACAGAAAAATAAATAAATGCCATAATAAAAAATGGCAGGATATGGTAACGTTTTGGACATCAGCCAAAAGCAGTCAGAATATAACAATATTCATATTAGTCAGCTCTCTGTCTCCTCCTCATTGGTCTGGTCCAGACTCCTGAGGCAGCGGACCATGTCCTGCCCAAAGGACTGGAGCTGCACCAGAGTCAGGTGAGCTGCCACCTGAACCTCATACTCCCCCGGCAGACGTAAGGCCACAGGGGTCGGTGTGGGCTGCACCACAGCCTCAGTTTGGACCATTTTCAGCATCTGCAAGGCACATGGAACAACATCAGCAAGGTGCCTCAAAGTAAGGATTATTTCTCAAGAAAAAAAAAACAGTGATATGGAAGTATTCTACTACCTTATTGATCTGAATGACAAGGTCTCTGATGTCAGCCAGTAGCTCGGTCACTTTTTCTTTGTTTTCCAGCCGAGGAGAGATCGAGCTCAGTAAGGCCCGGTGCAGCTGAAGGCCCTCATACATATGCCTCAAACTGGTCTCCTGATGGGAAAGAACACCAGCAATCTGGTCACGTTGTCCGTTCTTAAACTCTCATTTCATTTACGGAATTATTCCCCTATAAGATGCTTACCAAAGTGAAGTTTTCTGACACAATTTTGAGCACAGGAGCAGAGGGGATGCCAATGTTGGATGCCATAATCACAAGTTTGGCATTTTCTGAGGAATTGAGTTGCAGGGTCTGTGGTAGAGATAACGTAAAGATGTTAGGGGTGGATAGCAGCTTGTCGTGCAACAGGAAGCACACATTTCCCTGATATGCTCATGTAGGCCTATTTATTTGCAAAATTTAAAATCCTTC
Source organism: Lateolabrax maculatus (assembly GCA_031216445.1). Classification (NCBI taxonomy): domain Eukaryota; kingdom Metazoa; phylum Chordata; class Actinopteri; order Acropomatiformes; family Lateolabracidae; genus Lateolabrax; species Lateolabrax maculatus. The sequence goes on from CM062200.1 coordinate 12,901,272, forward strand.
ATGAAAGAACATTTACTTAAGTAAAAGTAATAACACCACAATGTAAAGACACTCCATTATAACCAAAAGTCATGCATTAAAAATCTACTTAAGTATGATCATCAAAATGTACTTTAAGTGTCAAAAGTAAAAGTACTCATTATGTAACATGTCATGGCAAAGTTGTTGTTCCTGAGCTAACTTTAACTTTTATTTACTTTTGGGTAGTTTAATCTGGATGATGCATCATATTTAATAAAATCCTTATAGGCTTTGAATGTACCGTCTAACCTGTAAAGTAACTAGTAACTGTGAATGGTAAATGAATGCAATGAAGTACAAGTGCCAAAGTACAAGTACCTCAAAGTTGTACTTAAGCACAGCACATGCAAATGAGTAAAAACTAAATGTAGACAACTTTCCACCACTGTGGAAAAAAAAACTATAAAAAGCATGTGAAGTTTTGTCAGACTTAATGCTGGAAATAAACCCCCAGACCTCCCTGGTTCCTTTTAGCACTTCACTGGTTTCATTTTTGCTTAAACTCAGAGAATGAATTCTGGCCCTGCAGCCAGGCCCACTAATTGTAAGTCGTCGCATTTATTTCTTTTATTTACAGTTTCTCGCATGCACGCCATTACGCACGCTGACTGCTGCACGGCCAGTTTTTTTTTCTCTTAGTAATAAATCAATACATGTCGGACGTGCACTCGTGAAGCAGCCTCTCCGATAAAACACACCCCCCCCCCCCCCCCCCTTCCACCGGCTCACGGACCGACCCACGCGTCCTCACTCACCTCCGTGTGAACGCACGACCTGTGCGCGTCGGGAACGGACAGCAGGATCTTCTCCGTCAGGCTGCGGCTCCTCTGCACCATCTGCTGAGACTGCGGGTCCGCAACAAGTGCGCGGCCCCCCGGCAGGGGCGCGCCGCGGGCGAGGGCGGCCATGTAGCAGGGAATGGCGAAGGCTGCAGGGAGGAGGAGGAGGAGAAATCAAAGCGTCAGCGTCGAGGCATCCAAACAATCCGTGCACCCCCACACACACACACACACTTATGCATCCAGCACAAAGTACACATGTTGGCTGGGGGGGGGGACAGGCAGAACAAAGCCCGGCTCTCTCCTCAGCAGCTCCTGTGCTCTGCAGCACCGGGCATGTCCCCCCCCCCACACCTCAGGCCGAATAGACGCACGAGTTGAGAAACAGCCCCTGTAACGTGAAACCCGAGCCCAAAGTAACTACAGCAGTTTTGGACACAGCGAGCGCACGGAAACCCGCCGCGGAATGCGCCATTTACTTCGTCAGGACCGGGTTGCGATCAACTTTGCGGCGACGCCGGACGCCGGGCGCAGGTGAATAGTCCCAGATTCGGCTGATCCTGGATGTTTCCGTGTGAAGTGCGCGCGGCGCAGTGTGCCGTCTGTGATCAGCAGAGAGAGAGAGAGAGAGAGAGAGAGAGGGAGAGAGCAGCAGTTTCGCAAGCATTACCTCACTACAACTCACCAATCAGGATGTTCATGGCCTCTGATGAGGAATGTCTTTAAGTATTGACCTCAAGTGAACACTATCCATCATTTATAGCACTTTTATAGTATATATAGCATGTAGAGGGATTTCCCGTTATTTAGTCATCACGTGTGACAGGACTTTTCCGAGAAATTTACATAGGGCTACTTACATTCCGTCCAAATGGTGGAATTGGTAATGATGAGAGATTGGATTTAACCACATGTCGAATTGTTCTATTAATTGATTTAACAATTTAGGTCATAAATATTAGTAATCTTTCTTCTTATAGGATCTTTCACACAAAATCCACCACAAATTACTTAATATAACATAAAATAAAACAAAAAACAAAAAAAAGACACAAAGAGAAAATATATTATAATAAATACAAAGTAAGTAGGAGTGTATTTAATTAGATTTTCAGCAAAAGTCTCCAAAGTAACACAATTCAAGAGTTTCCTTCATCACTGATTTCTTATATTAATGTAACACAGCTTTTTAGTTTAAGTATGAGTCTAGACCATTTCGCAAAACTATCTCAAAGTCATTTATAAAGAGACCCAGAGGAAACAGGTATTTCCTCTGGCAGCAGTTAGTTAGAGGGAAATGGAAATTGAAAGCGCTTAAAAGCTTTAATCACAATGTTTTCTGAAATCTAGGGTTTTTGGTCTTTTTCGCACAACGTCTGTGGTCATCCTGCGTGATTCTTCTGTGGAGAATGACTTGTGGCTTTGCCAGTAATAGATTGGAACATATGACATCTTAGAGTACACGTTATTTGTGGTGAATGATGAGATGAGATGTGTGTGCAACACAGCTGCCCATCGATCAGTCGTCCATGTCAGAAGAATACACACAGCTGTATGTAGGTGGCCCCCACCCCAGCCCCCTGATTCAGCAGCCTATATTGGGCAGTGAAAAGATAAAACAAGGCTTGACAGATACAAGAGGGCCACCTGGTGGAATTATGTATTTTACAAAATACACCACAGCAAAAAGTGTTATGCTTGCATTCAATTCACAAATCTCTCAAAAGTACCGTGAAAAACAACAGTAACTAAGGTGAACAGAAATTTCCGAGAAGATTTTAAAAATACAAAAAACACTAATTTATTTGATACAAATGGGCTTTCACTTGATCCTTGGCTTAAAGGAATAGTTCTACACAATTGGAAATACTCTTTGATTTCTTGCCAGGGGTTGGATGAGAAAAATCGATACCACACTCATGTCTTTATGCTAAATAAGAAGCTATCGCCACCTATTGTTTTGCCACCTCAAGTTATCCATTAAATCTTCATTCAATTCCACACAGATACCATTGTGGTGAGAGTTATGTAATCACCTCATAGATCAATCCTGTGCCTCCATTGTAGCAGATTGGTTTGCTTCATGCTCCGACACGAGGGCCTCTTGATCAGTCGGTGTAGCTATGTTACATCTGGCATGCTTGATAGGTCGTGAAGTGAAGCTGTCAAATCTGATCCCTGAAATCCACACTGGCCTGATCTCCAATCAATCCTGCACATGAAAGGAGGGCATTATTCACTGCCGGGGCCTCGCTCTATGGCCCCGTCAGTGACCCAGTTGGAAACACTATTTGGTTGTAGTGGTGGAACAATGTGCTATCTCGCCTTTGGCTGGGCAGGGAAAGGCTGCACAAGCTTGTTCTGCCTTTTTAACCCCCGAGCACGTGCACTCTGATGCTTCATTTCATCCACAACACAGTGTCACCTTTGTGTCTGCTTGTTACAACGCTATCATTACAGCCAGTGGAAAGATATCTGGTGCATCATTTCCATTAGATCTAGTTTACCGTGTTTGTAGTCAGTGAAAGCCTTGCAGTATTAATAGGAATTTAATATAAGGTTCGGCAGGGATGAGTGATGCTTGGCTCTTCAACGGGCATTTAATAGATGGACCCACAGGTCAGTCCGGAGGGATTGAAGAGGTCAAGAGGGGTTTTAGGATGGCAGGCAAGGAAATGAAAATGGAAAGGGGTTTTTTATTCATCCCTCACCTCTTCAATCCCTTATTTTTAGACAAACAGCTTCTTTTTCATGTTAGATTACCCAGGAAGCCATTAAAGGAGAGCCCAAATATGGCCATAGAATGAGTCAGTACTTAACATTTCAACTAAAGCAAAGAGGTTTTGGGGTTAATCCAGGATCCTGGGACCACTTTTTACAAACGGTGTTGATATCAAATGTTTGCTGCTTTTGAAAGGTGAATATCATTCATCTGCAATGATACAAGATAGGTAACTGCCTTTTAACATGTTTGTACTAAAAGCATTTGGCCTAAAGGAACTGGCATTAATTCAGCTATAACATCAGCACTAGTGTTCATGCAGAACATCAACCCTGAACAGAAACATTAATTAATTAAAAACATTAATAACATGTGTCTCCACTCACAAACACTGAATTTTACAGATTCTTTTCACTAAACTGTGTATCAGAAACTGCTTGTTAAGACTTCCCCATTTTTGCCAAATCAGGAAAATATAACACGCTTTCATTACATTATGTTCACTGTAAGTGATGAAACCTTGTTAAGTGAAATCTGTTCTTCCTCAGAGAAAGGAGGTTGAGACAGAAATCAGGAAATGATTTCACAGCAAATATAACAACTTGTAATTTCTTAAGAATTCTGACACAGACACAAGATACCTTAATCTGCTGAATTTGACATATCAGAACACCTCTCGTGTGTAATCTTATGATGGCAATGTTTTAATAATTGAAACATTTATTTAGAAATTATCCATGTGTCCTTTATGTTTTTGGTTAGCTTTTATAGATTTAACAAAAAAATTATGAATCCCTGAGGGTATATTCTGACTGAGAATCTTGAACTACATAAAATTTATGTCATCCTAGTTAGTAGGTCACATCTCTGGATCTAGATTTAGATTTATTGTCCCCAGGGCAATTTTGAATCCACGTACTGTTTAATAGTTATACATACATATGCCATGTTTTATATAATGTTCATTAAACCTGTCAACGTTCACATTTCAGCCATTTCACATCCTGTGCTTAAGCTATGCAAAGTATATCCACGCAACAGTCATCACATTCATTTATAGGTCTATAGTACAATTGCGATATCCATTTACTGTCTAATAGCTGTATAAGTAACCACTTGTACATCAGTGTATGACATTTCAACATTACATTTTGACATTATATTATAGTATGATACATACTATATAGTAATACCCATATATGGGGATTTATAATGATATCCTGCACTTCTGCTCATTCTTTACACTCACTGAAAATACTGGTACGTGTATTAGTGCGCTCAAACAAGGCTTGCACACCAAACCAGCAATTGGGAAACTGTACTCTCGAGGCACCGTACTCTCGAGGGACCAATGGGCCTGCAAAGTAATTATAATTTATTTTGTTGGTGTAAGCTCATTATCGATTATTATTGAGTATTTTGCTGTACCACTAAAATACAATAAAAACTGGAGGTTCAAAGGACCTTAAAGGTTATTCCTGCATTTTTACCTAATCTTGAGGCCCTGTTTTATGGAGTGTGTCAATTCTAGTTTAATACCTTTAATATTTTAGTTGATCATATGCTTACATGGTACAAAATTGAGATTAATCAAATTTTCACACAACAATTTACAGCAACCTGGGGCAGATAATATTGGTTTCTGGGGAACAGATGTGTGGGGGCGTAAATAGGCACCCACAACTTATTTTATCACAGGGGCTGACTAGTGGCTTAATCCAGCCCTGCCGTGAACAGATTACTTTATTAGAAAACACTACTGCTTCTACCGTGTACTGTGTATTGTTGCTGATTTACATTTACTTCATGTACAAAAGCATATTTGAATAATACATGCTGATCTGATCGTGAAAATATTAGGATAAAAGGCATTTATTTTCCTCACACTTACACACTTTCCACAACAGGGGGAGCTGTGTAACACAAAACGAAGCTGGGACCTTGAAAGAGTGTTTTCTCCTTAGACAACTCTAATTGTCAGTGGATCACCCCCTGGAGGACACAAAAAAAAAAGGAGAACATCACAGAATATTGACTGTCACCCAAAGCATGTCCTTGTCACTGTCCTCCGATGCAGCATCTTAGGTGTCACTTACCTTTTTTTGGCCAAAGGAGGAAATCAGGTGCCCACACAGGTCCTCACAGGGAGACCGCATGTGATCTCGGAGCCTGGAAACATTTTCACCTGCAACCCAATCCCAAACTGGGCCGCGCTCTGTGGGATTGGATGCGTCACCTTATCCCCCACTTTGTGTCCCATTACCCAGCAGTTGTAATGCTCACACCAGTGTAACGTGTCTAAGGTAGCAGGCGGGGCAAACTGAGCCGGGCTGAAATTTAAATTAACCCCAGCGACATTTGTGTGTGTGCTGGGGAACAGAGGTGTTACATTACCAGTACCCTCACTCCCGCCATGCACACACACCTGTCGGACATACAGGTGAACAAAAGAATGTGCGCCGCTCACATACATTGGCTGAAAGAAATACAGAGTCACACATGTCTGCTACTAGTTTTATGTTTATCTCCTCTAGCGGTGAGCCTCCCTTAACAGTGGCTGGTTTCAAAGCCACCGTGAGAGTCTGTTATCAGAGGATAGAGGGAGCTGTGTGTGTGTGTGTGTGTGTGTGTGTGTGTGTGTGTGTGTGTGGCAGGAAATGTCAGAGAGAGAGGCTTAGCATCTATTTTTCAGTACTGTTGAACCTCCTGCTCATCATGGGAGGCTGTTCCTGGGCTTCCTTAAGATTAACTCTGTCAAGATCAATATCATTGTTTTCTGTAAAACAAACTCAGCCTGTTAATGGAAACCACGGAGCATGGACACTGTGAAGCAGGGAAGGAGCAGGAATACCAAGAGACAGTAACACAAAAAGAAAAAACGTCCAGCACGAACAACCACTTCTGAATTTGTACTTTTAGTAAGAGGAGAACAGAGGAAATAAGTCAACAAGTGGTTTCATGAAAGCTTCTTACACTTTTCTACTGTTTTTATCAATACAAAGTTACAGCGAGCAGTTGGCTATCTTGGTTCAGCATAAAGACTGAAAACAGGGGGAAACAACTAGCCCAGCTCAATAAAGTGTGGCAAACTGCCTTCCGTCACATCTAAAGCTCACTAATGAACATGTTTTAGCTTGGGACCACTAACTTTCTGGAGTCTCCGCTGGTTGCTTTGCCAAGAAATATTCTGGCACACAACCCCCAATGAAAGAAAATGCAATATAACATGTTGGTTAATGAGCTTTAGATGAGCTGGTAGTTGGGTTTTGTCATTTACAGACAGACAGAGCCAGAGCTTGCTGGTTTCTCTTGTTTCCAGTCTTAATACTAAGCTAAGGTAACTGGCTGCGGCCCATAGAAACATACAGTATATACCATTCATACTTGAGAGTGGTATTACCTCATCCAACTCTCTGCAAGAAAGCGAATAAGCATATTTCCCGAGATGAATGATTGCTGCCTGTGGGAAAGAGGCAGTTTGAGGCTGAAGTGGAACTGACTCTGACTGCCACTGTGAGCGCTCTGGACCCTCAGAGAGCGTCCCAGGGGCATTTGGAAAGTGCTTTGCCCCAGCAAGAGTAAGCCAGGAAGCAGAGAAGGGGGCAGCTGACCCCCTGTGGCGTTCTCCCTTAATTTCTCCCCAAGAACTGGGTCACACAAGATGATGGGTGCATTCCCAGACTTTCTGCTCAAGTGTTTTTTGTGGCCATCATAAATCATTTATTGGTCGTGCTCTGCTCTGGAGGCATTTGGGTGTCTGACACAGGGAAATCCTTGTTGACAAACCATTTCCCAAATTTTAAACATCAAATTGTATTATTCAAGACTGCACTGGGTTACCTTTCTCAGACAAGAGCATAGTCTGATGTGGATTCAATTATGACTCCACTTAAATACATTTCCATTTTTGTGGTATCAGTTTCTATTGAAAATTTCATAAGAAGAGACGCAAATGCATATTCCTCTTGTGAAATAGACGATTCACTCCCCTGGCAGCTCTTTCAAATGGATCAGCAGGTCATGGCACCATAAATGTTATTTGAAAAATCCATGGGAGTGACTGCATCAGACAATATGGCTCCCAGAGGCACTCTGGATGCTTATTAAAGGCATGAGAGAGAATGAAAAACAGCACAGGGGCAGAGGCTCTGTCTAGATAACCAGGTATGATCATGAAGAACTCCTCTGTGTTCCTCTTAATTACTCTGGGTGAAGAGGTGAGAGTAATGAATGTTTGCTGAGGGGCTTTTTCCTACCAGAATATGACTGTTTCCTGTTTCGATTATATATCTCTCTCCCTTTCTCTTTCTATTTCATGACAGCTGGACTGCAGTAACCTCTAATTCTCTGCTTCTCAAGTCAATATTTTCAGACAATTAGATGATATTGCAAACAGGGTTATTGGCCTGTGACTAAATATTGGCATGTCAACATTAGTATGTTATGCTGAGGAGTAATTCCAGAGCTGCAGTGTGTTTCTGGTAAAAAGCATTAAATACCATGTCTTAGTGAAGTTTTCAGGTAACTAACAACACTCTGTTTTGGTTTGTTCCCTCCTCTCAAACCAACAACATCCTACGTCCCTGCATTTGATAAATAAATTTGCACTTTCAATGTACTGAAAAAGACAAACATATCAGGAAAATGGGAAATAAAATAAAAAGAGGTGATTCTCTTTATGTGCAGTGTAGCGCACTGCTGTGCTGTATAGATCGTTTAGGGATCCCACTGGTTATAGGGTTGAGGTGGCAGGGGTTTCCTGTCAAATACTCTTAAGATACAGAGGCAGCTTGGAGGTTTGCCATTCTCATCTGTATGGAGCTCTGGAACAGTAGCTGCTATCAAAAACATCACAGAATAACTGATGAGTCCTTCATCATACATGCAATCTGATTCATCAGCATAATAAACTAAATATGTATTTGCTATAGAGTGATTCAGATTCTAAATATTGTATGTGTTCTGACGTGTTTGTGAGACAGTTGACTGAGATTAGTAAGAAAACCCCCCAAAACAACAACTTGAATGAAAAAAATCATTTTACTTATAATATACTGGTGAATACCATAATGGTTTTTATGGAAAACAGTTATACATGGAGTTCCTCATTATAGTGTTGCCTTTTCCCACTGTTGATATTGCTGCTTGACATTGCCTTGTAAATTGTCTGTGTGTAAGCGAGGTGCATCAAGGTGCATGCACCACTGGATAAATCCTATTTGTATCCCATATTTGGAATTCGACAAAAACATGCGGCTGCTTTTACTCCGGTAACGCAGAGGCAAGACCATCAACTCAGCCAACAAAAACTCCTAATGGCCCACTGAAAGATGAATTATTCATCTGGACTAGGCTGCATCGGCCTGATTTTCTGTGCAGGCACATTTCTTGTTGTCCACCTTGGCGCTGCGACAACAGCTGGGAAAAACCATCTGAGACTGATGATGATAGTTGCAGGTTGTAGCTCCATCAGCCCTATACCACGGTGCTTATGGTGGAAGACTCCTCTGACTTGCCCTGTCTGCTGGGCAACGACTTGAGATACTCAAGGTGTCTGCGGGCGTCCTCCTGATTAGCCCTGACATAGTAGACCAGGTAGGAGATGACCATGGTGAACCAGCCGAACATGACGACCAGCATGGCCACATCTGTAGTCCTCTTCATCACCACACATAGGTCTATGTCTGGTGCCAACAGGAAGGCAAGTCCTTGAACTCCTATTTCCTCAGGATCTGAAGTCTGGCACACAATGCCGGTCAGCGACGCAGGCTCCAGGTCCACACGGGACATGGCCATCTGCAAGTTGCAGTCACAATGCCATGGATTGTTTGTTAGGTTGGCGCGAGCCCGCAGGCCCTCGAAGGCCTCAGGGTTAAAGTTTACCAGCTTGTTTGAAGAAAGGTCTATGAACTGTAGTGAGGAGCCCAGCCCTTTGAATGCCCCTGTTTCTAACTGGCTTAATTCGTTGTGTGATAGATCCAGTTCAACCAGCTGGGGCAAACCGGCAAAAGCATTCATTGGGACTGTAGTGAAGAGGTTAAAGTCCAGGTAGATGCGTCGTGTGTCATTGGGGATATCCTGGGGGATCTCTGTGAGCTGAAGATTGCTGCAGCGCACCGTCTTGCCGCCGTTCTCGCTTTCAGAGCAGTAGCAGCTCTTGGAGCAACTGGTGGCAGCATGGTGGAAACAGAAGGTCATTAGCACCAGGCTGTGCAGCAGCAAACACATGACCACTGAGTGGCGCAGTAGCCAGTCTGCAAATAGGGACATCGTGGGATACGGGCATGCTCCAGGAAAGAACACCTGGGCGCAGGACCTGAAGTTTACATCAACCTCCCCAGTAGCTGTTGAGCCTATGACATAAAAAGAACAGAAAGTCACATTAGTAGTGGTGGGAAGACTACCCTTTGAAAGAAGAGAAGTGCAGATTGTGCTATAAAATGCTTTTCTCATGCAAAACATTTGTGATTAACAATGTTTTCAGAGTCCATAGGGTTACTTAACACAGACATGGGGTGTACAGTAGCTTGTCTAATTGCAGTGAGAAGGCAGCGGGAATGCCGCACACTCATTTCAACATGTTGTTGGCCAGAAGCGACTGCACGTCTGTTGTATTTCCAGGAAAGGCTAAGGATCAAACATTCCCTTCATACCAACACAATAAACAAGCTCAGAAAATCCTTTGGTGTCACTGTGCCTCTTTTATAATTGACATCCCTGCGATGCAGGGCTATTTCAGTTCACAGAGGCTGGCATTAACAGTGTGATGTGACACCATGAGGAACAAAATGTTCAGAACAAAACATAAAACCAACTAGATTTTCATGGAGTTTTATATATATACATACTGTATATATCATGTTTTCAGTTCTTTCTAAAACTATAGCGGCAATTCTAATGCAACAATTTTAGTAAAAGTGACCAGTAAAACTTTCCTTGCTTGGTGTCTGTCATACGGTAATTTAGTCAGGAGCGCAAGTAACACAGAGGTAAAGCTGTCACCTTGTCCTGTAAATTGCACTTTATATTTTGTATGTAAGCCTTTGAAAATAGCAGGACTACCCACCCTAACACACTTCATTAATAGCTGATCAGGGCCACCTCCGATCCTGTTACTAATCCTCTTAAGGTAAAACTCCTTAAGGCAGTGTAGCATCAGTGGTGGCCACCCAATCATTTTGTTGGGGTAAATGCTAAGGCTATAAACAGCACCAAGGCCAACAAACCAGACAATGTGATGGCCCGTCTTCTTTGAAACAAAAAGGAACCACAGAGTTCAACCAGACTTCTTGATTTCTTCAAAATGGCTGGAGACTGGGCAAGATCCACTTACCAAGATTAAAAAATGAAATCGATCTCTAAGTACCTCCAAGTATCACATGACGTTGGGGGGTAGAGAACAGAGTGTAGTGGCAATGGTTGTGTGTATGTGTGTGTGAGGGGGGACAGATGATTTGTCTACGGGACACAGCTAATAACACTCGTTGTGTTACGCCAGTTTAAGAGATGCCTGTCCGACAACCCCAATAATGAGCCATTGGGGGAGATGGAGGCTGACGCACCAGAGCAAAGCACAGATGAAGCCTCCCCTATTAAGAAGTTTGTCTCCCTCAGACATGAGATGTTTATCCAGTCATCTTCACTGAGGCAAAGCAACTACCTAAGGATTTCCCTCTGAACTAGATGTCAGCAGGGTGTAGGAGAAAGTGAAATAGCATGACAGATGCAGCCTAACACCCAAGGAAATAAAAAGTCTTGCCTAAACTTAATGGGTAACATTATGCTCATGCAAAGGCTGTATTTTTCCCGTCACATGCCATGCCAGCCTGGTATTTTGCTGGGAGATAATGGGGGAGCAGAAGTAGAGGGCTGGTGACGGAGGAGGAGGAAGCACGTGGGCAAAGAGGGAAATTGAACACACCAGCACAGGGTTGTGAGAGAAAGACTGACATCAAGTAGGATTTAAGGAGAGGGGTAACATTACATTAACAACACGGAGAACAGAGCGGGACACTAATGAGATATCGAGGAAAGGGGAAAATGATAGTAAGTTACAGGGACAGCTGACGAAGACAGCTGGCAGTGAAAGAATAAAGGGGAGAGGGAGCAGAGAAGTGCCTCCTGTGGATGAGATAAACGCACAAGAGAGGGCGAAACGGTTTTCCATCCAAAATATGCTTCTCAAAGACATCATTGGCCAAAAAGAGTCATTTTACTAATGGTCTATACCCTTAAAACAAATATAACCCATCCTACAGCCATATAATGTAAATGTAATAAATCATTTTGTCTCTAAATCAGATGAGGTCTTTGTCAGTGTTCCTAAAGTCATTGCGTAATTCTGTGATAAATAACTTTCCTGCTTTTAATTTACACAATAAATATAGCGCTCCTGCAGCCAAGCGTCAGTCTCTCACTTCATAAATTCCCCACTGTCAGTGCTGTACTAACAGGTCTCTCGCACCAATCATATAAGGAGCAGCAATCTGGACTCAACCCCCAAACATAAGAGGCATTCAAATGCAGCACAAAATCATTATGTTAATATGTTTTGTGATGTAGTGTGTTTCTTGCATGAGTCTGACCTCTTCATGGCATCGCATCTCAGCTGTTAGCACTGCATGAATGGCAAATAAGCTGCTGGTTTCTAGTTATCAATGGGGGGGTGTGGATGACAGAATGGGAAACAGGAAAATAAAGCATCCTTGAAATCTTTAACTTAAAACACAGGCCTCTAATGCAACTGTAATCGTATTTCAAGGCTTATAGCTCTATCCACTCCTGATCCCTTTATTCAATGCCAATCTCGATTACTACAGATGCTCTTTTTTGTTCCTTAGAGCACAACACTGCGCTTGGCAGATTTCCACTGTACCTCAAGACCCCATTTTCCCCCCACAGAATAATCTTGTTGAGTTAACCTAGAGACCAATATCCATAAACACACAGAAGGGCAGTCAGATTTCATGGAGTAATGGCATTTAAGGTACAGTATGTTAGAGATTAGTAAGGGTTTAATCTAATAGTCATTGTAACCATTTTAAATATCTCCTCAAGATTAACTCCAACATTCATAACCTCAACACAAACTTAAACACCAAACCAACACTGATCGAATGACTTTATATTAATCACAACACAAGCTGAGGACATTCAAGATGCGAAATTAAAGCCTAACAGAGTGGTTACATCTAAATAAGCAAGTACAATTAGATTCTCCTCATAAGCAATAAGCACCTGGTGGAAAATTAACTCCAGCAGATAAAGGCGATGGCTCGTGGGAACTGATACCCTTGTTAAGTTTGTCTTTCAGCACCATCCAGTGCTGGTTCCCAACAGCGATCCCATTAAAACTGGGAAGAAAAAAAAAACAGTCGCTCTTTTTACGGATTAACAGGTGCAGACGCAAATGTCACATAGAAAAACATAACACACACACACACACACACACACACACACTCACGTCTTTGCCGCTTTTCCTCTCCTTCTCATGTTGTGTTGCGCGCCCGACAACGCGAACGCAGATCAGAGCGCCCCCCAAAAAACAAAAAAAAAAGGCGGATCGGTCAGTGTTTGTGGTCCGCTTCCATCGGGGGGTCCTCTCGCTCCTCGTTCAACTTGCGCCGCGACGCGCCGCTGGAGACGCTCCCCGGGTGCAGGGCTCAGCTCAGCGCAGCCTTTTTAGTTTCCACGCAACCGGAAAAGCAGGCAACACCGCCGGAGCCGGCGCACACTGACGAGGACGCGTCGAGATGTGGGGGGCAAGGCTGTCACCGACGGCGGTGTCTCCCGCTGACTCCGATCCTGGATGTGACAAATAATAATAATAATAATAATAATAATAATAATATTAATACAAAGTTGAAAAATGGCAGACACACCGCGCGCAATGAATTTACGCACAGGCGTGGAGCCTTAACGGCAGGATGTATGGCCGCGGGGAGGGTCGGGAGTGTCGGGAACGCATGAGTGCAAATATGCAACGGCGTGACTGATTACGTTCATTCATGTGCATCTGTCGATGGCTGGGTTTGACGTGAGTGCATCAGGTGCCAGTAAAGTAAGCGGCACCCCCCCCCTCCCTCGCATACACAACACACACCCACTCTCTCCCTCACGCACACACACACACACATAGAGAAGTGATCTCATGCACGGAGCGGGTGGGTTGGCAGCCCACACTAATCATTTTTGATCTGAGGCTTGTTGTTTCAAACGTGCAGCTTGGCTGCCAGGGCGGTGGATCTTTGGCCGTCTCCAGGCCCCTTCTTCCTGCCTGCTGCCAGCCGATAAGGAAGCCCAATCAAAACAGACGTGCATGGGCACTGGCCCGGGAGAGTCTGCCAAACAGCCAGTCATAAGGTATTAATGGAATTAAAATCAATAAAGTGGGACACTCCACCCAAACTCCCTCCCTGATGCTCTGGAATGCCAGACGGAGTGATTAACTGCAGCCAGGGTCTTCCTTTCTTCCTTTCTTCCTTTTTTGTCCTTTCCATGGTATCATAGTGGCATCAATCTGTGGCCCAGAGAAGCTAGTTTGGTGGGGGGCAATTACCCGGCTATGTGGTTATTTGATTATGTGTTATACCAATAAAACACAAGAAAAACTGAAATGGTAAGGGCCCTTAATCTGGATGCCCTGTGTCAATTTTACCTCCAATGTTTCAGTTGATGTTCGGCTTACATGGTACTCATTTCTAAACACATTTGAGTTTAATCACAGCTAATTTACAGCAAAGGTGGGGCATAATAATATTCCAGTATAGGAGTACTGGTTGGTTTCTGAGGCTCCAGGCAAAATGGGTTGGGGGAACAGCTGTGTGGAGGGCTCAGTCGGGGCAAATGTTTGCCCCAGGGGCCACTAATGGCTTCATCTGTCTCATTTGGACAATTTATCCATAAATTGGCCAAAGATCGCACTGCACTGACCACCATTATTTTAGTGACTTTATGGGCAACATTTTAGTTTGTCACTTTTGACCATCTGCGTCACTTATCTTTCTGCTGGACTTGTCGGTCATGCTCCCCAGGCTAAATCTCTCATCCAGAGCATCCAGGTTAACCTGCGAGAGATGTAGCTCCGCACTGCAAAAGGCAGTCATATTTGGTAGTTGGCCTTATGCGTTTTATGTTTACGTTTGTTAAGCCCTTCAAATGATAGCTTTGCTGATTAAGTTTTGGTCGAACCGTTTCCAAGTCTGCTGAGGCTTGTGTTTCTTTGGACTCTGTCGTAAAGCTGTTAAGGCAAATAACTCATGTCTGCTATACAGTGAAGAGGATAATCACAGTGTTACACAAACCTGTAGATAAATTGACCAAAGTCAAAACAGTATCTTTTAATGTTTTTGTGCGGGTTTCGTTTCGGTATGACATGGTAGGGTTGATTGATTGATTAATAAAACCACCGTAACACATTTGCATCTCAGTCCCACTGGGAAATGCATATAACTCAGAGCTCACTGTTGCTATTTCTATCTATATGCTATATTCGCTCCTTTTACAGCCCGGAGATATGAGGCTGCTCTTGTCAATTAGAAGAAGATCAGATAGGTGGAAGAGCATATGACAGTGAAACAGCAGAAAATAGGATTACTGTCCTCATCGACAGAGGAGAGTGCACTGGCACTCAGTCTTCCCCAGCTTTATCAGATTACTTCAAATGCTCCACTGTGGATGGCAGCTAGACGGGTGCTGTATGCATTATCAACCAAGCATTAGTCCTGATAGACTACACTTTCAAGTGGATCAAAGTGTCTTTTTTTTCTTTTTCTTTTTTTCTCTCCAGCTTGTCAAGTCTCTAAGCCAGCTCAGGCGTCCTCTCTGTTAGTGTGCTACCTGTGCAGGTGGTATACCTGCAAGCTAACATTAATCCATGAAGCCAAAGTGCTGAGTGGGAGTTTGGCTGAGAAACGCCGGTACCAAAGTTTCTACAATGTCACCTTAACAGGGTGGGAATGTTTTGCCATCAGCCTTTTTTCTTTGTGCTCTGAGTTGCAGTAGAACAAAAGAACTCGCATTAATGAGATCTCTGCCTTTCGTTCTCATTTTCTATCCTACTTTGTCTTACACAAACACACATACGTACAGTATATACTTAAGCACACACAAACCCACACACACTCTGTCTCTGTCTCTGGCTCCCGGCTTACTCCTCGTCCCTGAGCTAGATCAAAGTCCTGTCTTGTCTTTGTGAATACAACATTAACCTGTTTTATTTATTTATTTCCTTACCTGTCTTGAACCTTTTAATCAAAAACTCTGTGAAAGGTGTATTAAAAGGATTTCCCTGCTACTGCCAGTAAGAGGGGGGGTCACGTCACCTCATCGTTCTTGTGAAGAGCCTTGTCTTTGAAGTATGGTATCATTGACATTAAGGAAACAATGGACTGGCAAAATGAAAGTGTTGTGGATATTCATTGATCCTTGTTGAATTCCCCACTGACTGAGCTATGGCTGGCGGTGTCAGCAAAAGCAGATCATGAATGGCTTTATGCTCTACTGGCACGTACAACTGTTTGATGTTGTTCATTTCTTGAAGGTGTTTCCAAAAAAAAGAATGCTAGATTACATTTTCAATATGTTTTAAGTCAGTGGTTTTCAACCTGGGAACTGTGGCCCCCACGAGGGGTTGCAAGATTAATCCAAGGGGGTCACAAGATGATTACTAAAAATTCATCAATCATTTTACCAACAATTTCAGGGCTACTTCAGGGATCTAACAATATTATGTTTATACAGCCATGCTGTTTATTTAGGCACAATAATGTGCAATATTTGCTAATTTGCATTAAAAAATAAAGTGCAGCTGTGGCTGATGGGAATACCATTAGTTTTAGGCATTTAGTTATATACCAAAGTACTGGAAAACCTTTCACCTAACAATGGTGCTAAATGAAAAGTCAGGGTATCACCAAAGTTATTACAATTCATCGTGTAGGGATCATGAATGTCTGTACAATGTTTTAGGACTATCCAGATCACAGTTGTGGAGATATTTATTCCAAGAAGACACTGCTTCACATTACAGTGTCACAAGCAGCAAAGGTTGGGAGCTGTTATAGGGGGTTTTGATGGTTTTGCACCGACTTGAGTCTGTGCTAGTTTGGTCAGGGCTGACCGGGCTAATAGGGAATCTAATGGTGTCTGAACCAGTGATGCATGGACAGGAACAATTTATGTATCCTCTCTCAGTCAATACTATTGAGGTCATGGTACTATATTTCACTCTGCCAGCTTGATGAAGATGGTTATTCCAATATGCTTCCTTTGTTGAATCCACATTAGGCGCGACCTTGCTGAATAAAAACTCTTTGAAAAAATGTAAAATAGAGTACCAACCCCTTCATATTGTGAATATAAGGTGTTCCATTTGCTGCAAATGTAAAGCTGTTGTGTTTGCGAAACAACCTCACGGGAACATTTCTTACATCAGGTGTGAACAATCAACAAAGTGCCGCCGTCACTGATTGTGATGTATGGCAGCTTAAATGTTAAGTTGTTACAGTTGCCTGCCAACACATGATAGAGGTGCTTGGCGGTGTTTTCCACTGCCCTTTTACAGTAATTAATAATTCTTTTATTGTGTTTCTCAGGCATAGTCACAATGACCACCAGGGAGGGGTGTTCACCTTAAAGGTCATGTTATTGACCTTCAGGACACTGCTGGAAATGTGATAATCAAAACACGACCCCAAAAGTAAACTGAGTGAATAAAAAACTGTCTTTCAATGCTGTAAATGTTAGAGGTTTACTATAGATATTATTTACTTCCCTCAACACTGTTCGAATGTCTGCAAAGATTATGGTATGTTAAAGGTTTAAATATTCATGAGTCACATCTTTTACAACATTACCAGTGGTTTTTTTATTTGTCATCTAGGTTGCTCTTCTCATTTATAGTTTTCCTGCGAGCACGAATTCAGATTGAGATTGGTTTTTCTACCTTTAACAGTTTGCTGCCAGTGATTTCATCCGTCACACACCTGGAAATTGTCTGAGCTAAATACTCACAGTGAGCACGAAGCTGTAATTTCATTTTTTAAAGATTGTTTTCATATCAGCAGGCACATTATGCTCTACATGCTCTACCTCCTGTCGATTATCGAACACCCACAGGAAGAAATGAGACTAGTCTTTGCTAGAAAAAATAATTTCTCAGATACACTGAGGTTGACTCAAGCAAATTCACTTAAGCAAAGTCATGTTGGAGCAAACTCCAGGGGAGAGCACAACTCAAACAACAACCTTTAGAGACATTTTGGGTTAAAGGCCCAAGTTGAAACAGTTATCCAATTAATTGGGAGCAGAGGTGTTGTTCGACTAATGTATGCATCTAATATTTAAAAGAAGTCAAATATTTTGATATGCTTACTTGTCATCTTGCTGAGAGTTATATGGGAATACTGATACTACTCTGTACACTAAATATGAAGTTACAGCTAGGAGACCGTTAGTTTCACTTAGCATAAAGGCTGGAAACAGTTGACACAGCTATACTACTTATGTCCAGAAGTAGTAAAATCAGCCCACCAGCATCTGTAAAGCTCACGTATGAACACGTTATCTTGTTTGTTCAATCTGCAAAACTATTTATGGTTTTCAAAAGAGGTGGTCGTTTTGTGCTGGTTGCCTCGCTGCCTCGCGGTGGCGACAAGAGTCCAGGAAGTCTCTGCTCCTGCCCAAGCATGTAACCCCCAATAATACCACAAATTGTAGTTTTTACATTTTGGTTTTTTAATGGATTCGACAAATGAGATTTAATTTGTTCGTATTTAATGGACAAACATGAGAGTGGTATCGATCTTCTCATGTAACTCTCTGCAAAAAAAGTGAACAACTGTTATCTTTTCTGATGAAGTGGTGGCAAGTAGTGTCTCTCAGGCTAAGGTTGTCCCATATTTAAGCCAATTGAAGTGCATGTATGTCAAAATCAACAATCAAATGTCAGTGTTTTCAAATATCTCTATTTTCAACATGAGACCCATATTTTAAAATGTTTCCACTGTATTTTCAGAGAGCTCTGTTGGTCAACTCACATATCCTTGGTTTATTTTTGGTTGTCTTTGATGATTAAAAAGCTGATATAAAAAAAAAAAGAGATGCATGCTGAAAATCATCCCTGTCACTGTAGTCTGTCAACTGATACATCTTTTACACAACCCCAGTTCTCTTCTGGAACAAGCTCTGGCATGCCTGTCAAGGGGCTCAGTGGGAAGCAGCAGTTGTTTACCTGTCAACCTAATATCTGTAAAACAGCACTATCCTCGTATGACACGGGACATCAAGCTTCACCAAACAGTTACTAACAGATCTGTGACACATCAAGTTTCTTTCTCCCCCACTTACCCAACAGCCAAGCTGTATCAGGCCTCAGAAAACACAAGACCATCAATAAATAAACAGGAAAGCAGGTGGTACAGAGAGCACGGGTGTCCATCTACTTTGCTAACGTTTCTCAACGACTTCAGATGGGTGACTATTTTTGGATGCAAAGTACTTAGTATTCCCTGTTTCAAACTGCCCACTAGTACTAGATAAGAGGACGTCTGTGTAAGTATGTTACAGGGTTAGAATAATAAAGGCATAGTTGCAAACAAAAAACTGTATTTTCTTAAATTAACCTGAAAATGATGCACTCCGAAGATACATTTAAAAAATGACTTCTTCTAGAAAACCTTATCAGGAGCCAATGGAGGGTTCTCTGCAGCAACATAACATACATTTGCTTAACTTGATTTGTCAGATTTTCTTATATGTACTTGTTTACCTTTAATATGAATAGTTCAACATTTTGGGAAATATGATTATTTGCTTTCTTGCCAAGAGTTAAAACAGACCACTTTCATATCTGACCATTAGATATGAAGCTACAGGCAGGAGAGAGTTAGCTCAGCTTATGATACAGACTGAAAGTAGGCGGAAACAGCACTGTCCAAAGGCACCAGCAGCTCTAAAACTTATTCAGCATGTTATATCATGTTATATATTTGTTTAATCCATTAAATAATATGGTCTTATAGAGGATCATGTCCGGGTGTGGTGACTCTTCATCGTGAGGTAGCCAGGCAACCTGCAAAAAAAAAAAAAAAAACCTTGAGAACACTTGAGTTTTTGTTTTCTTGCTGTTGCTTCATATTTAACACAGACATAAGAGTAGTTGATCTTCTTATGTAACAGTCAGCAACCAAGCAAATATGCAAATATTTCACAAAATCAAGAAACCTTTCCATCAGTGTGGTATGGTAATCTGAAAATAGTTTGAATACTGAATTTGGCTACTATTTTATCCTATGTTTCTGATTATAGTTTTTATGAGGTTGTGGATTAGTCTTTAAAGGGAACAGTGAATTCTATTGCGCTATCTACTCTTAACGCTTCTCCAGTTTACGATTTCTATACTACGTTACTGTCTCTTTGTCAGGTACAGTGGAATCAAACATTTTCTATTTTAAAGGTAGCATATCCAATCCCTTTTTGCTGTACATGTGAAAAAAAGGTGAGGGCAGCTGGTACATTTTTTTATATTTCTTAAAAGAAATCAATCATTCTTTCCGGCTGAAGATGCCAAGTGCAAAATCAAACTGTAATGTGTTTGCACCTTCATTCATGTGTGCAGCTGTGGGTGTATTTGTGTACATACACTCCACTACATCCGCCGGACTACAGCTCAAGCTCCTCAGCCCTATTATTATCATGCCAAGGTCAGATGAGTGGGCAGCATAGCAGAGGAAGACAGATAAGAATGGAACCGTTAGATAAATCAGGTTACCGCATTTCCATTGACCACCAGACCAGAGATGTAAAGGCCCATGTTTGCTTAGTATTGACTAAAATCCTGTCTTTTCTCTGTAGTGCTTTCTTAAATCCTGCTCTTCTGAATCTCTTCAGATCTGCTGAACGGGGCTGTAAGAAACGAAGGAAAGCTCTTCATGATGATACATAGCTGCAAAAACAGCTGAGGGCTATCATAAAACTACAGCGGCACGCTTCTGGGGAGATAAACCCATTAACCACTAAATAGCTTTTAGGCAGCTATCATGTACAGTGTGTATGCGTGTGTGACAGAGAAATTGGAGGAAATGGGGGAGAGAGACAAAGAGGTGGGGGGAGAGAATATTGATAAATGAGGCAAAATTGAAAATTATTTCAGGAAATAGGGAACACTGCACTACCAGAGAACATTACAGAACGCTTTCCTGCAAGTCACTTTTTGTACATCTTCTACATTCAAAAAGACAGTGGTGGTTTGCGCTCCAAGTGACGTGAAGGTACACATAAACAATAGTATTATCATGATGCAATATTGAGAAATTGGGTGTGCTACTTTCTCCTTTTCCTTCCAGTCTGGAATGGCCTGCTCTCGCACTTCTTTTCGGAAAAATGTTAAATCATTTGTTGAATTTGCAGGTGTAGCTTCATGACAAGATGGAAATAAGATGGAATGTGCACAGATGTTAAATATTGCAGTTTATCTGGGCTCTATGAATCCTGAATGGCATTATGCAGCTGTGAATATGACAGTTTCTTTGATCTCTGTAAATCCAGCAGGATTATACAGCTAGCATATTAGGTTTCAAAGAACATGGTAAAGCCTTAAAAGGTGCCGTACACTAGCTTGTGTGTTATGCCATCAACAAAAACAGAGTCATAGTTACCTATGAGTTGGTAACCAATTGAGTTATATTCCCTGTTTATACAATTTTATTCTATGTACAATTTTATTATGGAATAGAATTAAATCGTATATGTCAGACCTGAGGACAGACAATAGATTGTTGATATTTGGTCTAAATCCACACAATATGCTTGTATAAAACATCAGCACTCCCTCTGAGCCATACTGCATATTACTCTTGACAAAAAGTCAAGGATCATTTTGTGCACTATTAAGATCCATCTCTCTCTCTCATCTGCCATAAAAACCAGTAGATGTGATAACATCAAATGGTAAATGGTAAAATTTGGAGGATATCAAGAGACTATCCATTTTAGCTTAATGTCTTTTGAATTATTATATGATTATTTAATGAGGCATAACCTGAATATGTTTCAACCTATAACGTGATTAAAAGCTTGAGAAGCTCTCTAATGAAAGTGTGTATTTAAAAAAAATACCCAGTTACAACTTCTTAAAAATAAGAAAGGGCTGTTTTGCCACTGAGTTTACATTTTTAAACCATGTGGCCACACACTGTGTATGTTCAGAAGTGAAGGAAAATGAAACAATGCGAATGAGGTTATAGTGCTGACTTTCAGGTTTAATGGTGTTTACATCAATATCCAGTGAACTCTGTGAAAGTGTAGCCCTTTTTTATAAATACCCCCAAGGGTAAATGGGCCACAATTCTGACAATGTTCACCCAATAATCATGTCCAAAACACCTTTAAAGCTCAAAGTCAGCACATTTATCTCATAGTCTTTCTTTCCAGTGTTCTGCAGTACAGCCAAAACAATAAAAACTCAGATACCACTATAAATGAAATATGTGCTATGTATTACCTGTGCACGTATATAGATATATGCAAGTAATAACAGTGGCTCTTATTGGGAGAAGGTGAATCTAATTTTTAGTAAGATATTTTCTATTGGTAGACCAACAATATTCTTTCAGCTCACCTTTGTCACTGTTGGTGTATTTATTGTAATGTAATGATCATGAACATATATGGTGTGTGGTAGGCCCATATGAGCTGGGCTTCTATGAACAATGACAAATAATAATCACTCAATCAGTCATTCTGTTGACTAAATGAATAACATTTACAAAATGTAATGTATTGGAATGTAATTGTATCAGAATTCAATGGACACGGATGCTTTTATGAAGCATAATAACAAAATACTTTGTTCCACTTTTGTCTTTCACCGGTTTTAGATGATAGTGTGTCAGTGATAAATACATTTACTCTGTAAATCTACTTTCAAGCACGTATTCCATTCTACGCCTTAGTATGTCGGAAAAGCTGATTGGCCGCGAGGCGCGACGTGGGCGGGCTCATACCTCTCCAGCCGTCGGTGATTGGTTGTTTCCTCGAAAAAAAGACGGGTTCACGTCCCTCATTGGGAGGGAAAGGCCGAGGGGCGCGTCGTTTGATTGGCCAACGAAGCTGGCGCGAGAGTCTGCCTCCAATTTTCGAATTTTCAAACCGGGTTCTGGAATCACTCCGACACGAAGCGTTCCATCGCGTCCAGGCAGCGGTTAGGTGGACGGAGTCGGCTAGCCGGTTATTAACGTAGTCTTATTGCACCGGGGTTTAACAGTGAACACAAGAAGAATGGCTGAACCACTGAAGGTAACTTTACCGTCACGTCCATATGTATTTGCGAACAGTTACGGCCGCAGCGCAAAGTCTGAGCGACGGTTAAAGTTGGCTAACGTTAGCTAGCCACCATAATTTAGTCCGATCGTAACAAAATAATATCGTTAACGACATTTAACGTAATGGCAGCCGGTGTTAAAACGCAAAAATAATGCATTATGCAAAATGTACTGGCCAAGTTAACAGTGTTTGATGTGTCCCTGTCAGTAACATAGGAACTCCCGGTCCAGACACATGGCATAACAACAAATGTGATGGAGGCCAGTACATTTTTACAAACCATTTTAATGTTATGGTCCACAACCTTAACCACCTGGCTGGTTAGATAACGTGATATACCAGTGGTATTCCATACCAGTGAAGAAATGAAGTTACGTTACTACTTAAACTCATACTGCCTTCATTTAGGGTCAGCAATTTAGATGTTTAACGTTAGCTAATGCTGATGATCTCCCCGAAATGTGACAATGTCACAAAATCTAAAGTGTGTAAGTAGACAAGCATAGCGGCTTTGATCAGCAGTGTTTAAAAGTCATAACTACGGGTAAAGGTAGGTGGTGTGGACTACGTTTGTCGTGTTTGAATAAAAAAAAAAAAAAAAGCCCTGCTGCATCCTTGACTGCAATGCAAGAAAATGAACATAAAAAGAAAACTCTTTGCCATTCGCAACAGACCTTCCTTGAAAACAAGCCGTTGGAAAAGACGAAGAAAGATCCAAAGCGGCTGTCAGTGGAGAGGATCTATCAGAAGAAAACGCAGTTGGAGCACATTTTGCTCCGACCGGACTCCTACATTGGCTCTGTAGAGCCTGTCACCCAGGTAAGAAGTGACACAGAAATGTCTGTTTTTTGAAATTGATGGCTTCTCTAATGAACCTTTGTTGATTTAAGTCTTAGGGTAAATCCCCAAACGAGATTATGTGAGGGTGGACTATTGTAGATATTTTCTGATGAATGTTGCATGATGTTGATTGGGAAAGCAAAGCAAAGCAAAGCATTAATGGTTCATATTATACAAATCTATGTATGATCTGTGTAGTCACTAGTTGACTTGTGTCTTTAGCAAATGTGGGTGTATGATGAGGATGTTGGACTGAACAGCCGTGATGTGACATTTGTCCCTGGGCTTTACAAGATTTTTGATGAGATCCTTGGTGAGTAAATACCTCATAATTTTAGATGGTGTATCATGTAAATAGACAACATTTTGGCCATCCCATGGCGGGCCTACTATAATGAAGCAATTTGTTTTATTTTCTCCTTACAGTGAATGCAGCTGACAATAAGCAGAGGGATAAAAGCATGTCCTGCATCAGAGTCAATATTGATGTGTGAGTAATAATATAATATTGCACAACCAGTTAAGATCTCAGAATATCTTATAATGCTACCATAGTGTCTCTTAGCTTGTAAGTTGCCTCAGCTCATATCCAGCTCAACTACTTTTCTCGGAATGAGAGAAACGCATGATGAAATATGTGTGTACGTTTTTCCTTTTTAGTGAAAACAACACCATCAGTGTATGGAATAATGGGAAGGGTATTCCTGTGGTTGAGCACAAAGTGGAGAAGGTCTATGTGCCTGCTCTCATCTTCGGACAGCTCCTCACCTCCAGTAACTATGATGACGAAGAGAAGAAAGTCACAGGTGAGACTGGTGTATAATTGATTTGTATTGTGGACCACAAAGTATTGATTGATGTATTTGAAGGTAAATGCTACGTTTGAACAACCTGGGTTTTATGTCTCTAGTTTTGGCCATCTTTGGTAGTGGTTATGAAAAATTTTCTCTCCAGGGAACTAGATGAGATCCAGGCATGTACTGAGTGTGCCTGACACAACTTTACAATAGTGTCCAACAGGGTGAGCAACATGAATACATAGATTCTAATATAAGAGTAGCATTGACACATCCCCCCCCCCACACCCCCCAAAAAAGAAAAGACAATTCATAACGGAGGATTGACAAACTATGAACATAAGACCCAGGTAGTCAACAGAAATGTAATTTAAAGCCACATAAAGGGTTTTGCATAAGCAAACTACTGCCATATTTTTTTGTTTAATCAAGAGATTGTTACTTTTCTAGAACGCTAACCCACATTTTCACACCAATACTTGTTCTGTAGGTGGACGCAATGGATATGGTGCTAAGCTTTGCAATATCTTTAGCACAAAGTTTACTGTAGAGACTGCCTGTAAAGAGTCAAGGAAGACCTTCAAGCAGGTAGGAAGGAGGCTGAACCACATTTGCTCTTTTGTAATCATTGTAATTTGTAAGGGGAAAATGTCATTTTAAAGTATGTTCTTGTGTTCCACAGACTTGGTATGACAACATGGGCAGGGCAGGGGATACTATCCTCAAATCCTTTGATGGAGAGGAATACACTTGCATCACCTTCAGACCAGATCTGGCCAAGTTTAAAATGAGCATCCTGGACAAAGACACAGTGGCTCTGATGACCAGGAGGGCCTATGACATTGCAGGATCCTCCAAGGGCGTCCGTGTGTTCTTCAATGGCAAAAAGCTGCCAGTAAGTTACCAAGCTGTTGCACTTTTCACTCTGTAACTTGTTTGTTTGTTTTAACAACTATTACATATTGTTCTTTTTTCTTTTTGCATCTTCAACTTTTACATAGCTTTGATGTAGTTTAATGATTGTAAATTGTACAAACCAATATTGCATTATTTCCTACCTATTGAGTTTTAACTTTTTTTAAGGTTTTACTGATAATCCATAATCCTGCAGGAGAATAAATCCTGTGATTAAAACAATCGCTCTTGTACTCCAGATTACAAATTTCCGTAGCTACGTGGACATGTATCTGAAAGACAAGGTGGATGAGGTTGGCAATCCCCTCACTGTGGTCCATGAAGTTGTCAACGAGCGCTGGGAAGTCTGCCTCACCATGAGCGAAAAAGGTTTCCAGCAAGTCAGCTTTGTCAACAGCATTGCTACGACCAAGGTAATGCCACAGTGAATTAGATCTTTTGTAGTACATTTATTATATATATATTTGTAGCAGAGTGATTGTTTGTGGGTTGTGACCTCCATGCCAAACCAATTATTTAATTTTTTAAGTAGTCTGTTGGAACACTGAGTGCCAATTTTAATGGTATCTTATATTGTCAGCCCTGTTTAAAGTTTCTGAGAGCAGCTATGAAGCATTTTAAGGCTGACTGAACTAGTAGACCATGTTCCTATGGCAGCTAAGTACAAGTCTGGCCGCTCTCCCAGCCACTTTGTGTCACTATGATTAAGACTTATGACATTTATTCTGTAAATGGGATCTTGTGTTTGTCCTCTGGTCCTCAGGGAGGGAGGCACATTGACTATGTGGCTGACCAGGTGGTCGGCAAGCTCATTGATGTGGTGAAGAAGAAGAATAAGGCTGGAGTGGCCGTCAAGCCTTTCCAGGTACAGTCATCATATTGTAACCGCAGATCTGAAATTGTGTAATTATGTTATTGTCATAATTGCTAGAGCAGTACTGAGTAGCAGTGTGGAAAATATTCCAAATACCATGTTAGCAAAACGCAAGACTGAGTATGCTCCACTCCCTCTCCATCCAGGTGAAGAACCACATGTGGCTGTTTGTCAATTGCCTGATTGAGAACCCCACCTTTGACTCTCAGACCAAAGAAAACATGACACTGCAGCAGAAAAGCTTTGGGTCCACTAGTCCTCTCAGTGACAAGTTCATTAAACAGGTGCTAATGAAAAACCACTGGCATTGCATTTTCTACCCTCAGAGGTGTAATCATTCGGATTTCGCTAATTCCTCCTCATTTACTGCTCTCCATAGGCCACATCCTGTGGGATTGTGGAAAGTATCATGAACTGGGTGAAGTTCAAGGCTCAAACTCAGCTCAACAAGAAATGCTCTGCTGTTAAACACACAAAAATCAAAGGGGTGCCTAAACTGGATGATGCCAATGATGCAGGTACTGTATACATATTTTTTTTTTTAATACAGTCTATGCTCATGAGAAAGCAAATGAGCTTCTATCATCCTGCAGTAAACATGTTCTCTGACAGGTGGGAAGAACTCCATCGGCTGCACACTGATCCTTACTGAGGGAGACTCAGCCAAGACACTTGCTGTGTCTGGGCTGGGAGTGGTCGGCAGGGACCGCTATGGTGTCTTCCCTCTTAGAGGAAAAATGCTCAACGTCCGGGAGGCCTCACTCAAACAGGTCAGGCCCAACAGCTTTCATTAGATCGCAGCTGCATGGTTTTGCAGATGAATATGTCTCTGTGGCAGGTGCCAGGAGGATCAGATGGATGGATGGATAGATAGATAGATAGATAGATAGATAGATAGATAGATAGATAGATTTGTATTGTTATATTTATCTTGTTTGGACACAGATGCATAAACAGCACCAATATAACAATAGGTTGAATCAGGAAAAAAAATACATTTAGCATCATCTGTCTGCAATGTAGTATAGCAAACAGCTGAGACTAAAAATTGTTTGTCTTCCTCATCAGATTATGGAGAACGCTGAAATCAACAGCATCATTAAGATCCTCGGCCTTCAGTACAAGAAGAACTACAGCGACCCAGAATCCCTCAAGAGTCTGCGTTACGGCAAGCTCATGATCATGACAGATCAGGTGCGCCAGCAGTTTCATTTGATCTTCCT
Source organism: Lateolabrax maculatus (assembly GCA_031216445.1). Lineage (NCBI taxonomy): Eukaryota > Metazoa > Chordata > Actinopteri > Acropomatiformes > Lateolabracidae > Lateolabrax > Lateolabrax maculatus. The sequence goes on from CM062200.1 coordinate 12,928,766, forward strand.
TCTCATTTTAGATAGCTGTTTTATTTATCTTATTCATATTCATCATTTTAAACTTATTTTACTACTGTTTAGTACAGATATAGAACACCTTTTTATAAGGTGCACTGCAACATGTAAAAGTTCAAATGGAATTATTCTTTAGTTTTACAGATTTACAGACTTGTTATTAATATGACTACTGTATTTCTGGGATTTTGATAGGATCAAGATGGCTCCCACATTAAGGGCCTGCTGATCAACTTCATCCATCATAATTGGCCATCGTTGCTGCGCCACAACTTCCTGGAAGAGTTCATCACTCCCATCATCAAGGTACATAGTGTCACAGAAGGTCTCACACTAATGCCACAGGATATTTGGGCTGTAGTTAATTATTTTACAACTCAGAAGCAGTCTTGGTGAGTCTTGTTCTGTTTCAATACATTTAGCAACCTGGACAATGATACAAAGTAGTTCAGTGATTTGGGGATATAGCAAATAAAGTGAAACAAGGATGGTTTTTTGCCTGAAATTTCTGAGTAGTGTGCCTGAATTTGCAACAACACTGCCATCTAGTGTGAAAACCCCAGAAAGCTGCTGTTGGTTGCTTTTTGACAATAATTCTACCATTTCTATAAAAATAACACTTTTCGTCATTTCTCTTTGATGATTATCATATTATATCCTTAGGTTACCATTTTGTTGTCAAACATGTTAACTATTTAAATGATGAGGTGAGAAGACATGAAGTGATTTCAGACTTTTATTTCCCTCTCTTTAGGCATCTTACAAGAAAACTCAGCTGCCTTTCTACAGTATTCCTGAATTCAATGCTTGGAAGGAAAGCCAGGCCAACATCAAATCTTGGAAAATAAAATACTACAAAGGTTTGTTATAAACCCCTGTGTGGTAGTAAAAATGACAAGTAAGCAACCCTTCATACCTGGCAGTGACCAACGTCATGGTTATAGTCTTGTGAGTCATTGTAATGATATATCTATATCTTCCTTTGTGGCCTTTTATCCATCCAGGTTTGGGAACCAGCACATCACAGGAAGCCAAGGAGTACTTCTCTGATATGCAGAGACACCGTATCCCATTCAAGTACACTGGACCTGAAGACGATGAAGCTATTACCCTTGTAAGATGTTACCTTTTGTGGCTCATTCCACAGCCAATGTGTAAACCCATTACAGGATGCATTATAAGTGATCTCCACTTTTCTGGCTAGGATGTTATTAGTTGTTGGAATGTTCTTATCTGATTCTTGCAACTTTTTTTTCTTTTGCTAAGGCCTTTAGCAAGAAAAAAGTGGAAGAGCGGAAAGAGTGGCTGACCAACTTTATGATCAACAGGCGCCAACGCAGGGAGCACAACCTGCCTGAGGTAACGTCCCAAAAATTCAACTCAACTTTATGTGCTTTGTTGCTGTCTTCTGTTAAGTTTCACTGTATCTTTTGTATTCTTTTCACAGGAGTACCTGTATGGTCAGGCAACCAAGTCCCTCTCCTACAACAACTTTGTCAACAAAGAGCTGGTACTTTACTCCAACTCTGACAATGAGAGGTCAATCCCCTGCCTGGTGGATGGTGTGTGAAACGATTATGATCACTAAGAACATATTTGTAATTCTTAAGAAACACTGTTTGTTAGGTGTGAGAGTGGGCTAATGCGTGTCTGCATTTGTGTATGTCAGGTCTGAAACCAGGCCAGAGGAAGGTCATGTTCTGTTGCTTCAAGAGGAATGACAAGCGCGAGGTGAAGGTGGCCCAGTTGGCTGGCTCGGTGGCTGAGATGTCAGCCTACCACCATGGAGAGGTGAGACGAAATCACACTTGAATGAGTTGATTTCCCAAATATATTTACAATCCTGAACTTGCGGAGAAGCTTTCTCTATTGGTTTGATGTTAGATTAGTGCCAATTGTAGCGTTCATATGTGGAGACCTGGCCAGATTCATAAAGTTTCTGGTTAAATAAATGTTATTAATTTTGAGGAAAATAAATGCAAAACAGCCTTGAATAGCAATGCTAGCTATATTTAGCCGTTTTGATAATACTGTGGATTTAATCTCAACTCTTTTTAATTTTTTCAGGTCTCTCTGATGATGACCATTGTTGGTTTGGCCCAGAACTTTGTGGGAAGCAACAACTTGAACCTGTTGCAGCCTCTGGGTCAGTTTGGAACCAGGTTACACGGTGGCAAGGATTCTGCCAGCCCTCGATACATTTTCACCATGCTCAGGTCAGCAGCCTCTTTACAGACAACAAATAATCTGAAGCTACAGGCCCTTTTGCACAGATTTGTGAATGTGGGGTAGTTCATTTCATGTTTATCTTTTTGAGCAATTAACTCAAAATAGCTCCAAACCTTCTGTCCGTCCAGCCCTCTGGCCCGCCTTCTTTTCCCATCTGTGGATGATAACCTGCTCAAGTACAACTACGATGACAACCAGCGTGTAGAGCCGGAGTGGTACATTCCCATCATCCCCACTATACTGGTGAACGGTGCCGAAGGTATTGGCACAGGCTGGGCCAGCAAGATCCCCAACTACGACATAAGAGAGATCATCAGCAACATCCACCGTATGCTCAATGGTGATGAGCCTCTGCCCATGGTGAGGACAGGAAATGGCTGTTTTTGCTTTCTGAGATTTCTATCTTCTGCTTCTATAAATCAGAGTATATAGATTATGAGGGTGCTTTTTTTTTTTTTTTTTTTTGTCTTATAGTTTCCAAACTACAAAGGGTTCAGGGGCACAATTGAGCAGGTGATGGACAACCAGTACATGAACAGTGGAGAGGTGGCCATCATTGATTCCACCACCATTGAGATCTCTGAATTGCCTGTCAAATCCTGGACACAGGTTAGTCACTAAAGCTGTGTTCCTTCTTCTTAGGGATGCATTCAGGATGTTCCATCATGTACATTGATGGTGATTGTAACAGACTCAAATACAATTAAATCTTATTCATTCTTTTGAGACCATTTTAATTACCTTTTATGTCATTTCACGTTATTCTCTGTGGTCTAGGCCTACAAGGAGAACGTGCTGGAGCCCATGTTGAATGGCACAGAGAAGGTCCCTCCTCTGATCACAGACTACAAGGAATATCACACAGACACCACTGTGCGCTTTGTGGTCAAGATGGCACCAGAAAAGCTGGTGGAGGCGGAGGCTGCTGGCCTCCACAAAGTCTTCAAACTTCAGAGCACCCTCACTTGCAATTCTATGGTAATGGCTGCAGCACATATGCACACATCTAATGTTCTGGCGACGGAGAACAAATCAAGTCTTTTTGTACCTAACTAAACAAGCTCAAGCATTTTAAACAAAATCTTAACCTGTTTTCAAACCATTCAAAACCTAGTGTTTTTTTCTCTCCCTGTTTAGGTTCTGTTTGACCATGTGGGCAGCCTGAAGAAGTATGAGTCGGTGCAGGATATACTCAAAGACTTTTTTGAGTTGAGGATGAAGTACTATGTGCTGAGAAAGGACTGGTTGGCCGGCATGCTGGGGGCAGAGAGTGCTAAACTCACAAACCAGGCCCGCTTCATCCTGGAGAAAATCCAGGGCACCTTGGTCATTGGTTAGTAGCTTACGATTTTTTGCTGCAATTTTTAATTTGAAAGACATGCAAACAAGAAAGATATATAGTTTGTATTTTTACATTACTGCCCACTAATAGTGAGTAATCAAAAGTTTAAGCCTCAAATTAAATGTTGATGTAAATCTTTCACTTGCAACATCTTCTGAAATTGTAATAATTGTAATTTTAGCCGTGTGTGCAGACCTATTCTGTGTTATGATTCTCCTTGACCGAAAGTATTAATAGTGTCCATCTACTTGTAGAGAACAAGCCAAAGAAGGAACTGATTCGCATGCTGCAGCAGATGGGCTACGACTCAGACCCGGTCAAGGCTTGGAAACAGGCTCAGGAGAAGGTAGGATACTTTGAATCATACGAAAGGAATACGAAATGATCAGCATCCATCTGAGCAAATAACATTATATATTCGTGTTCCTGCTCTAAGAATGAGGAGGAGATGGAGGGTGAAGAGGAGGAGGAAGAAGCGGAGAAGGAGGACACCAGCGGGCCCGACTACAACTACCTGCTGAGCATGCCCATGTGGTTCTTGACCAAAGAGAAAAAAGAAGAGCTGTGCAAACAGAGGGACGCTAAGGTGTGATGTTCAGCTGATGCCTCGAAATCCAATGATTTGTCTTGTGTAAATGTTGTCAATTCTGACCCAACTGCTGTTCTATAGTTGACAGAGCTGAACACCCTGAAGAAGAGGGCTCCAGCAGACCTGTGGAAGGAAGACCTTGCTGCTTTCTCAGAGGAACTGGCGGTATTGGCTCTTTCTTTGTCTGTCATATTGATCACTGATCCAATCCTCTGGAAGCCCTGGTTACATTTAGAGTAGTCACTGTCAAAGTTTCCCTCCTGAATAACCTTCTGATCCTGTTTCTTCTTGTACTCAGAACATTGAGGCGAAAGAAAAGGAGACTGCCGCTGCGCCTGTTAAAAAGGGGACTGCAAAAGGCAAATCAGTGAAAGTGAAGCTGGAGACTCTGCCCACGCCGCAGGGTCGCCGTGTTGTCCCACGTGTTACCAGCACCATGAAAGCTGAAGCCAACAGGAAGGCTGATCTTAAGAAAGGAGAAGGCAAGAGGGGCAGGAAAATCAAGGTATATCTTTTCAAATTTAAATAAATCACACAAGACATCTTAAGAAGTATCTTAATGTGCCTTGACATATATTTTTCTTGTTTATTGGGTTCGTAGTTACTCTAAGTTATTACAGTCAGAAAACAAAACAGATTTGTGAGCTCTAAGTCTTATACCTGCATCTTGAACAATTGTTGGTACAACACACTTCCAAAATGAAAGTAACACGTTGCTTGACCTCATTTTTGTAATTGTAGAGTGAAGATGTGGTGATGAAGATGGAATTTGGAGAAGATGCAGAGAACGAGGAGTCAAGTGAGGGGACTGGCTTGGCTGTACGACTGAGCAAGAAAACTAAAACCCAGGCAAAGGAAAAAGGTGAGAATGGCTGCTGTAATTGCACATTTCCGTCTGTGTCTATATCAATAAAATCGTGTGTTCATAGGTGAGACGAGTAACCAACGGCTCTTTAGTAATACCTAGTGGCAGCCTTAAGTACATGCATACATAGCAAAGTAGGCAGAATGACGTATAGTAACAAACTGCAGCGCCGTGGTGAGGTTATGTGGATATTGTTGGCTACACCGTAATTTGCTCACGTGTCCAACAACGCAGTGACAACTCTGCACCAGTGTTTTGTTAATAGAGATGACTAAGAAACACACTTCTCTGCAGCAGCGTCAAAGACCAGCAAGCAGAGCACTCTTCAGTTCAAGCCTGCTGCCAAGAAGCCCAAGAAGAACCCGTGGTCGGATGATGAGGCTGACGATCTGTCTGAGAGTGAAGTGGATGCTGACGAGGTGGTCGTCCCCAGGGAGCGAGTTGAACGCAAAACTAAAGGTGATTTTGCTAGAAGGCTGTGACCACCATCATCACTGATAGTTAGTCCAATGTACATAGTTATGTTTCACATCTATCGTCCTCCTCTGAAAACACTCTCAGCTATGTGTTTGCTCATAGCAGTACTTGGCAGGTCAGTATTTTAAGGTCTTCCCATAAACAGACTGCCAGATAAGATGTAATCACTCCAGAAGTGTTTGGGGGATTTCTAATGAAAACACTGGTACAAAACATTTCCTGAGGATAATAAGCGCCCTAATCTCAACTCACCCGTAACTGATCTTTGCTGCAGCTGTTTGATTACTCATCTATTAATGCAAGGAAAAAAAACAACAACCCTGCAGTACGTGGCAGCAATGCTAAATCAAATCATTCTGTTGCTTATTTCTTAAGCTGCTGTGAAGTACAGTATGTCCGACAGTGAAAATGATTTTGATGACTGGGGGAAGAAGGATGCTCCAAAGCAGAAAGCTGTTATCAGCGATGATGATGACACCAGCTTTGCCCCAGAGCCCAGCGCCACGGCTGACAGCGACGTGGACTCCCCAGCCCCGCCTCCAAAAGCTCCAGAACCCGCGTGAGTATGAGACAACAGACGACCTGATGTATAAAGCTGTTTCGCATCAGTGCTTCTTATTTACCTTAAATCAAATATCGCACTTTGCAGGAAGAAAGTGGCAAAGAGCAAATCGACAGTAAAACGGGCTGAAACCAAGTCAAGCTGTAAGTCTTTTCATGGGACACACGTGCAATGAGCTTGAAAAAATGTCAGGCCAGGGATCTGAAGTTTAATTATTCGCTCTTTGTGGTACGTTTCAGCGCAGTCGGATGACCAGGTGCCTGCATCCAAGGCTCCAGTTCAACGTAAAACCAAAGAGGCGGCGCCCAAGAAAGCTGCTGCCGCCGCAAAGAAACCAGCTGCATCCAAGAAGAAGGCTGCAGGTATTTACAGCTCAGTGTGGTTTATGTCACACAGATTGAAGCAGATCTGTGGTTAAAGTTTGAAGTTGTAATATTGCTAAATTGTAACAGTAGTTGTACACGTTTGTCTCACATTTGTCGTAAGCGCATGTAGATTAGATTTATGAAGTGCATGGTGGTTGAAGAAAACAAATTATAATGCTTCCTTCCCCATTCTGCACAGTTAACATGGTTTGCTTTCCCTGTTAATTTCTCATAGATGCGAAGCAGCCGTCCATCATGGATGCTCTTTCTAAGCCCAAACCTTCATCCAACACTGCTGCCAAGAAGGTCCCTTCATTTGACTCCAGTGACTCCGAGGGTGAAGCTAAAGCTCCGGTTACAAAGGCAAAGCCCCTTCTCAAACGGAAACAGGCTGTCAGCGACGACTCCGACAGCAGCTCAGACAACCTCATGTCACGGCTCAAGGCCAAAACAACTGCCGGCAGCAAGGTCAGCTTTGATTTCAGAAAGGGTTGGGGGTTGGGGGGGGGTTGGGGGGTGTAACAGACCATGAGATATCACATTATTAATTTATTTAAGTAATAAAATGTCTCTATGAACACCTTTTTGTATAACTGGATATTTTCTCTGTTCTTGTAGAAAACCAAGAAGTGGATGGATGACGACAGCTTCCAGGTCTCGGACCAGGAGGCAGTCGCTCCCGTAGCGTTGGCACCGCGGGACAAGCCCTCACGTGCCCGGAAACCTGTAACCTACAACCTGGATTCAGACTCCGATGAAGACTTTTAAATTTTAGTCTCTAAATCAGTGTCATTTGCTGTTTTAGATTTTTGGATTAAAATCCGGTTCTTTTATAAGCCAGAGGCTACATTTAGTTTGTGCCATGTGAATAACATGGCTTCGCTTTTATCACTTGAAGTAAACATTTATACATGTGGCTCAAATGGACCCTAAACCTGCCGTACTAAAAAACAAATTTATTCTAGAAAAAAAAGGTTTCTCATCCTGTCAAAGAGCAGAAATGCTTTGGGTGCTTGGACCCATTATACCTATGTGCAAGTCGAGTTTTAGTCTTGACATTTCTTTTGTAATCCATGTTTGTTTGTGTGTTGTCTTGTCTTGTAAATATTTCAATGGCTGTTCATTTTATATTTCAAAGGAATAAAGTTAACTTGTTTGTACTGATTGTGCAGTGTGTTTGGAATTGTTAGTGGCATGAAAGCTTTGTTTAGGGCTAACGTCTAGTGAAATATGCCCTGATTTTGTCAGTCCGTACAGCAGGAGTATTCAAATGTTGCCATGTTTAAGCGGGGGAGCAGCATCAGTGTGGCAGATATACTGTGGCGTAATGGGGAAACAGGTCATTGGGAGGTTTGGATAGGTGAGTAACATTTTATTTCCACATCAGAGGATATAGAAAAATCGGCTTCTTAAGACTTCGGTTTTTATTGAGTTGAGTTTGTGATTGTTGAGAGTTTGAATAGAAAGTTTTTCCCCGTCTTGTTTTTCACTACAGCATTGGTTAACTGATATAATCACTGAGAGGCAATAGTAACAATTTTATTTCTTACGTAAAAGAACGAATCTTGAACTTCAAACCAAAAAGCTCAATAAAATGTGTGAGATGTATGGCAGTGCTGGTGATTTTTAAGTGGATGAAGCACAAGACATGTACAGTTAATCAGAGGGGGGGTTTTATGTAAGTTGCATGTTTCCATGTTGACCAGGGAAAGTGGTGGTACAGCTCAAAACAGATCCTTCCTGCCATTTAGGAAGCTCTTTGAAATACTCATCAAGATTTTGCCCTTCTTGGGTAAACATCACTTCTGTCTGGGGCTCTTGATGGGTACAGATTAGGACGTAGCAGGAACTTCCTAAACTGTTGCCGCCCTCTCAATCATAAGCCCAGACAAACCTCCAACACATGCCATTCGGAGATAGAGTGAGAGGAATATAAGTTGGTACTGACACGGGCATAGTGCCTTGATTGGAGACAATTTTTATGTGTTTTAATTTGCCTTTTGGTTTATCCGAGGACATCTCTGAGTGGGAGAAGACGACCAAAAAGAGCCGAAACAGGATTTTAAGACTTATCCAAGAGGTTTGGTTTTGCCTGTCTCTGCATCAGGTAAATGAAATGCCTTTGGCTGTTCTGTCATCTCGCTGCCATCGGCTTGTTTGAAATGCTGTATGCGAGTACAGCTTCAGACCGGCAAGTACGTCAGCCAGCAATATACTGCCACAAGTAACAGCTTGCAGCTGATCAAGGCTGTGTTCATAATGGCCTAAAAGAAATTAGGTTCAAATGTCAGAGGAATAACCAACACTATTCATTTTATATTTGGCACAAATATATCGACCAAAATTCATTGGCCATGTGTGAAAAGGTCCTAAATGACTTATAGGCTGCCTTTAATAGTAACTGGTATGTGCAGCAACAGTTTTTTGAGCTATCCCATTCTGGGATTCAACTGTTTTCTCCTAAAATCTCCTTAAAATCATCTGTTAAATTAAACCTAACGAGAAAGAGTTTTAGTAGCCCAGTGTTGTTGTGTTAAATCTTAATTTACTTTCTTTATTTTAAACCAGAGACAGCATTTGCTCTGAGACGGACAGACGGACTTTTAAGAAAGTCACACCCAAGACGGCGCTGCCATCATGGGTGAATGGGGCTTCCTGGGCGGACTCTTTGATAACCTCCAGGCTCACTCGCCGATGCTTGGTCGTTTCTGGCTCCTGCTCATGCTTGTCTTCAGGATACTGATCCTGGGGACTGTAGCGAGTGACTTGTTTGACGACGAGCAAGAGGAGTTCGTCTGCAACACCCTCCAGCCCGGCTGCAAGCAGGTGTGCTACGACATGGCCTTCCCCATCTCCCAGTACAGGTTCTGGGTGTTTCACATCGTCCTCATCGCCACGCCTTCCCTGGTTTTCCTCATGTATGCCATGCACCATCATAACAAGAGGAACAGCCGCTCCAAATGCAGCCAGTTGATCGGCCAGAGCTGCGCGGAAGAGCTTCATTTGAGGAGGCTTTACATTATCAACGTGGCCTTTCGCATACTGGCAGAAGTTGGCTTTCTGGTGGGCCAGTGGCTGCTGTACGGCTTCAAGGTGGAGGCCCAGTTCCCCTGCAGCCGCTTTCCTTGCCCTTACACCGTGGACTGCTTCACCTCCCGCCCCGCCGAGAAAACAGTCTTCCTCTGCTTCTACTTCATCGTAGGGCTGATGGCAGCGATTTCCAGCAGCATAGAGTTTCTCTACAGCTCCAAGAAGTGGCTCTGCTCGCGGCGGCGGCGGCGGCGGACCCTCACCCCGGAGGGCTCCTACGTCTGCGAGAACCTCCACACACTCCAAGAGGAGGCGGAGTTGGAGGAGAAACCGCCGGGAAAGACACCGCCGGCGAGGGTGCCCGTCGGTGAGAGGCCGAAAGGAGGGCCGCTGAGGAGCAGCTCGAGCAGGAAGGTCTCCAGCGTCGGCCACAAGCACAGGGGCGGCAGATATGGGAGGACACACGTGGTGTGAGAGGGCCTCGATTCAAACACGCTGCAATCCCTTATTTTTATCTAAATGTTCTAAACAATATTACTAATGCCTGTCTGTCATTTCACTTTAAATTATTTAGCTTTTAATGCCTGAAGGAGTTTTTATGATGGGTGACATCATAAGGAAATGCTTGGGAGACCATGACCATGAAATGAGAAAAAAGACAATGGCTTTGATAAGGCGGATGCACTGTTGACTTGTTTGGTCTGATGAATCATTACAGACTATAAACAGTTCAGGAGGAAAAGACTGTGGATTACACTTAAATACACTGATTGCTTCTTTCTTTCAAAGATAGCTGATTGTACACCCCTGTGCCGCACCCTTTGCAACAATCCACCGCACAACAGCATTCAGTGAACATTGTGTTATTCCAATGGTTTTTGGAGAGCGAGGTCAAACTATACAAATTGAGACAACTCTCGCTGTAACCTGGAACCCATTTCTGAACTCTGTCTTGGTGTGATTTTCCCTCTAAAGAAATTTGGAAAATACGCTTGCTAGAGAAGCTGAGGCGAGTAAGCGGATAAGTGTATATTTCTTTCTGTAAGTGTGGTCAGCTGCTGTGACACTGATAATTACAGGGAAGTTTGATTCTATATTGAGGCATTAGTAGTAAACATTTGCACATTGACTTAGGTCCTCAGTGTATTTAATAGTGAAACCTAAATCTCTCAACTTTGTAATGTGATCCTTGTTTAAGATTTTCAGTACCACTTTCTAATAAGGAACCCTTTATAAAGTGTTCATAAGTTGCAACTAATTATTTTTAAATAATAAATAAATAATAATCTTAACTAATCTTTACACTTTGTATATGCTTTTTATGACATATTATAAATATTTAAAAACACATTTCATTGGGTTTTGGCGAGTGACATAACTGAAATATTTTTTTATTGGCACTTCTGTAATGGCTATTTCTGAGTTATTGAGTGTTTCTGCTTATGTTTTGAAAGTGGGCTGTAAATGGACCAGTTGAGTGCAAAGCATGCAATACAATGTGAGATGATTTGCACTTCCCACAGTATGTTTCTGTTTGTGAGACTGTTGTAGCAAATTGTAATCCGTCAAACAGCATGTCAGACGCATGCTGAGTGGCACTGTGGGCTGCTAAACATGAAGCCACTTGTTGCTTTGCTCATCACGCATGTAGAATATTGAATTGAGTTTTCCCAATTTTAACGTGTTTGATGTTCAAGTGCACATTTTTGCTGCTCGTGATTGCAGCGTCGACTGAAAAAAACACACTCCAGCTGTCAACAATATTCGGGTACACTGAATCCTTTAACTTTAGTTCACATTCTCTCAATTTAGTGTGCAGCTAAAAATGTGTGTTGTGCAATGGCTATGACACGTTAGTAACCTGTCAACATCAGCAGATGTTTAACACGCTATTGTTATCATTCAGTTTTATGTTTACACTCAAGTGTCACTGTGGGAGGTGTGCTGTGACGCCACCCTGCTCTAAGTTGCATTGTAATACATCCTCACTCTTCACCTGCAGGGGATGAATGTTAAAGCTCCCCTCCACTCAAAAGTGTGTTTCATTAATTCTTACTTCAGTTGGACGTTTGTGCAGAGTTTGCCGTGTATGTACGAGCAGGGCTCTTCCTGTTCAGAAGTTAAGCTTTTGAAATGAAAACTAATCACATCTATGGGGAAATCATTTGACTTTTCATATGAGTTGAATCGCCTGAATGTAAATGTGGTCATTTGGAAATCATAACATGAAAATACAGCACAAAATCCTGAGACATCCACACAAAACACCACTGATTAAGTAACTGGTAACGGAGTATGCTCTGTGAGAATATTTGTCCAAAATGCTTTGATAACAGCAGCAACAAGCAAGTAATCATGCATGAAAGCAGCACCTCCCCTGCCTCCTCCTTTTAAGTGCATTTTGTCAGCAGTAGGTGGCAGCAGTGGAACAGAAAACCATGAATTATGAAGCTCTTCAGTTAGATGACTTCATTTGCAGCCACATCATTGCAGTGACAGCATCCACGCTTCCAAGTCACCAGAGGCAGATTGTTTTTTTTTTTTCTTGATTCTTTCCTGCGTTTGTTAATTCGTGTATATTGGCTCAGTTCAGATTGAAACATTGTAATGTCTCACTCAACCATTCCACCTTTAAAAAAGCTCGTAGCTCCGTGTCAGCTGAGCTAACTAGTTGTTTGTTTTTTGCGGCATTTGCGGTGAAAGCAGTCTCCGATGAAGCAGATCTCGGATCCAAGTGGCTCATCTAAACACAAAGCAATCTAAATACTCTCCAAAGAAGCTTATTTTTGACTCAAACATTCCTCCCAGAAACACACACACACACACACACACACACACACACAGAGACACTCCCCTCCTGCTGTTCCCTGGCTGCATCATATATGTAGATTGCAAAGCGGTGCAGGCTCTTTGATGTGCATAGAACAGAATTCTAGATGTGTTTTATATAACCACTTGAGAGGCAAGGAAGGAAGAGTCGAAGAGGATTGCCATCAAAACTTTCCCAGTTTCCTTTTGTCTGCATGCGTCTCTACGTTTTCATGTCTGCCATGTCAAGCTGGAAGTCTGCCTATTTCTGTCTTTCTATACCTCCTCCTCGGAACATTTTATTTCCACATCAGAGGATATAGACAAATCGGCTTCTTAAGACTTCGGTTTTTATTGAGTTGAGTTTGTGATTGTTGAGAGTTTGAATAGAACGTTTTTCCCCGTCTTGTTTTTCACTACAGCATTGGTTAACTGATATAATCACTGAGAGGCAATAGTAACAATTTTATTTCTTACGTAAAAGAACAAATCTTGAACTTCAACCAAAAAGCTCAATAAAATGTGTGAGATGTATGGCAGTGCTGCTGATTTTTAAGTGGATGAAGCACAAGACATGTACAGTTAATCAGAGGGGGGGTTTTATGTAAGTTGCATGTTTCCATGTTGACCAGGGAAAGTGGTGGTACAGCTCAAAACAGATCCTTCCTGCCATTTAGGAAGCTCTTTGAAATACTCATCAAGAGTTTGCCTTTCTTGGGTAAACATCACTTCTGTCTGGGGCTCTTGATGGGTACATATTAGGACGTAGCAGGAACTTCCTAAACTGTTGCCGCCCTCTCAATCATTAGCCCCGACAAACCTCCATCACATGCCATTCGGAGATAGAGTGAGAGGAATATAAGTTGGTACTGACACGGGCATAGTGCCTTGATTGGAGACAATTTTTATGTGTTTTAATTTGCCTTTTGGTTTATCCGAGGACATCTCTGAGTGGGAGAAGACGACCAAAAAGAGCCGAAACAGGATTTTAGGACTTATCCAAGAGGTTTGGTTTTGCCTGTCTCTGCATCAGGTAAATGAAATGCCTTTAGCTGTTCTGTCATCTCGCTGCCATCGGCTTGTTTGAAATGCTGTATGCGAGTACAGCTTCAGACCGGCAAGTACGTCAGCCAGCAATATACTGCCACAAGTAACAGCTTGCAGCTGATCAAGGCTGTGTTCATAATGGCCTAAAAGAAATTAGGTTCAAATGTCAGAGGAATAACCAACACTATTCATTTTATATTTGGCACAAATATATCGACCAAAATTCATTGGCCATGTGTGAAAAGGTCCTAAATGACTTATAGGCTGCCTTTAATAGTAACTGGTATGTGCAGCAACAGTTTTTTGAGCTATCCCATTCTGGGATTCAACTGTTTTCTCCTAAAATCTCCTTAAAATCATCTGTTAAATTAAACCTAACGAGAAAGAGTTTTAGTAGCCCAGTGTTGTTGTGTTATTCCTTGAGCTATACGTTTAAACTGCTGTTATTGCAGGGGCTATAATCATGTCTCATTTTCGGTTTCAGTGTTACGTGAACCCTGAACCCTGTAATCACTCCGGGCGCGCCAACCGTTGACCTGCAGGTTGATCAGTTTCATGATGAGTCATGAATTGAAGATAATAAGTTACATTTTACTTTCTTTATTTTAAACCAGAGACAGCATTTGCTCTGAGACGGACAGACGGACAAACATCCAGACTTTTAAGAAAGTCACACCCAAGACGGCGCTGCCATCATGGGTGAATGGGGCTTCCTCAGCGGACTCTTTGATAACCTCCAGGCTCACTCGCCGATGCTTGGTCGTTTCTGGCTCCTGCTCATGCTTGTCTTCAGGATACTGATCCTGGGGACTGTAGCGAGTGACTTGTTTGAAGATGAGCAAGAGGAGTTCGCCTGCAACACCCTCCAGCCCGGCTGCAAGCAGGTGTGCTACGACATGGCCTTCCCCATCTCCCAGTACAGGTTCTGGGTGTTTCACATCGTCCTCATCGCCACGCCTTCCCTGGTTTTCCTCATGTATGCCATGCACCATCATAACAAGAGGAACAGCCGCTCCAAATGCAGCCAGTTGATCGGCCAGAGCTACGCGGAAGAGCTTCATTTGAGGAGGCTTTACATTATCAACGTGGCCTTTCGCATACTGGCAGAAGTTGGCTTTCTGGTGGGCCAGTGGCTGCTGTACGGCTTCAAGGTGGAGGCCCAGTTCCCCTGCAGCCGCTTTCCTTGCCCTTACACCGTGGACTGCTTCACCTCCCGCCCCGCCGAGAAAACAGTCTTCCTCTGCTTCTACTTCATCGTAGGGCTGATGGCAGCGATTTCCAGCAGCATAGAGTTTCTCTACAGCTCCAAGAAGTGGTTCTGCTTGCGGCGGCGGCGGCGGCGGCCCCTCACCCCGGAGGGCTCCTACGTCAGCGAGAACCTCCACAACTCGAAGAAAGAGGAGGCGGAGTTGGAGGAGAAACCGCCGGGAAAAACACCGCCGGCGAGGGTGCCCGTCGGTGCGAGGCCGAAAGGAGGGCCGCTGAGGAGCAGCTCGAGCAGGAAGGTCTCCAGCGTCGGCCACAAGCACAGGGGCGGCAGATATGGGAGGACACACGTGGTGTGAGAGGGCCTCGATTCAAACACGCTGCAATCCCTTATTTTTATCTAAATGTTCTAAACAATATTACTAATGCCTGTCTGTCATTTCACTTTAAATTATTTAGCTTTTAATGAGTTTTTATGATGGGTGACATCATAAGGAAATGCTTGGGAGACCATGACCATGAAATGAGAAAAAAGACAATGGCTTTGATAAGGCGGATGCACTGTTTACTTGTTTGGTCTGATGAATCATTACAGACTATAAACAGTTCAGGAGGAAAAGACTGTGGATTACACTTAAATACACTGATTGCTTCTTTCTTTCAAAGATAGCTGATTGTACACCCCTGTGCCGCACCCTTTGCAACAATCCACCGCACAACAGCATTCAGTGAACATTGTGTTATTCCAATGGTTTTTGGAGAGCGAGGTCAAACTATACAAATTGAGACAACTCTCGCTGTAACCTGGAACCCATTTCTGAACTCTGTCTTAGTGTGATTTTCCCTCTAAAGAAATTTGGAAAATATGCTTGCTAGAGAAGCTGAGGCGAGTAAGCGGATAAGTGTATATTTCTTTCTGTAAGTGTGGTCAGCTGCTGTGACACTGATAATTACAGGGAAGTTTGATTCTATATTGAGGCATTAGTAGTAAACATTTGCACATTGATTGAGGTCCTCAGTGTATTTAATAGTGAAACCTAAATCTCTCAACTTTGTAATGTGATCCTTGTTTAAGATTTTCAGTACCACTTTCTAATAAGGAACCCTTTATAAAGTGTTCATAAGTTGCAACTAATTTTTTTTAAATAATAAATAAATAATAATCTTAACTAATCTTTACACTTTGTATATGCTTTTTATGACATATTATAAATATTTAAAAACACATTTCATTGGGTTTTGGCGAGTGACATAACTGAAATATTTTTTTATTGGCACTTCTGTAATGGCTATTTCTGAGTTATTGAGTGTTTCTGCTTATGTTTTGAAAGTGGGCTGTAAATGGACCAGTTGAGTGCAAAGCATGCAATACAATGTGAGATGATTTGCACTTCCCACAGTATGTTTCTGTTTGTGAGACTGTTGTAGCAAATTGTAATCCGTCAAACAGCATGTCAGACGCATGCTGAGTGGCACTGTGGGCTGCTAAACATGAAGCCACTTGTTGCTTTGCTCATCACGCATGTAGAATATTGAATTGAGTTTTCCCAATTTTAATGTGTTTGATGTTCAAGTGCACATTTTTGCTGCTCGTGATTGCAGCGTCGACTGAAAAAAACACACTCCAGCTGTCAACAATATTCGGGTACACTGAATCCTTTAACTTTAGTTCACATTCTCTCAATTTGTGTGCAGCTAAAAATGTGTGTTGTGCAATGGCTGTGACACGTTAGTAACCTGTCAACATCAACAGATGTTTAACACGCTATTGTTATCATTCAGTTTTATGTTTACACTCAAGTGTCACTGTGGGAGGTGTGCTGTGACGCCACCCTGCTCTAAGTTGCATTGTAATACATCCTCACTCTTCACCTGCAGGGGATGAATGTTAAAGCTCCCCTCCACTCAAAAGTGTGTTTCATTAATTCTTACTTCAGTTGGACGTTTGTGCAGAGTTTGCCGTGTATGTACGAGCAGGGCTCTTCCTGTTCAGAAGTTAAGCTTTTGAAATGAAAACTAATCACATCTATGGGGAAATCATTTGACTTTTCATATGAGTTGAATCGCCTGAATGTAAATGTGGTCATTTGGAAATCATAACATGAAAATACAGCACAAAATCCTGAGACATCCACACAAAACACCACTGATTAAGTAACTGGTAACGGAGTATGCTCTGTGAGAATATTTGTCCAAAATGCTTTGATAACAGCAGCAACAAGCAAGTAATCATGCATGAAAGCAGCACCTCCCCTGCCTCCTCCTTTTAAGTGCATTTTGTCAGCAGTAGGTGGCAGCAGTGGAACAGAAAACCATGAATTATGAAGCTCTTCAGTTAGATGACTTCATTTGCAGCCACATCATTGCAGTGACAGCATCCACGCTTCCAAGTCACCAGAGGCAGATTGTTTTTTTTTTTTCTTGATTCTTTCCTGCGTTTGTTAATTCGTGTATATTGGCTCAGTTCAGATTGAAACATTGTAATGTCTCACTCAACCATTCCACCTTTAAAAAAGCTCGTAGCTCCGTGTCAGCTGAGCTAACTAGTTGTTTGTTTTTTGCGGCATTTGCGGTGAAAGCAGTCTCCGATGAAGCAGATCTCGGATCCAAGTGGCTCATCTAAACACAAAGCAATCTAAATACTCTCCAAAGAAGCTTATTTTTGACTCAAACATTCCTCCCAGAAACACACACACACACACACACACACACACAGAGACACTCCCCTCCTGCTGTTCCCTGGCTGCATCATATATGTAGATTGCAAAGCGGTGCAGGCTCTTTGATGTGCATAGAACAGAATTCTAGATGTGTTTTATATAACCACTTGAGAGGCAAGGAAGGAAGAGTCGAAGAGGATTGCCATCAAAACTTTCCCAGTTTCCTTTTGTCTGCATGCGTCTCTACGTTTTCATGTCTGCCATGTCAAGCTGGAAGTCTGCCTATTTCTGTCTTTCTATACCTCCTCCTCGGAACATTTTATTTCCACATCAGAGGATATAGACAAATCGGCTTCTTAAGACTTCGGTTTTTATTGAGTTGAGTTTGTGATTGTTGAGAGTTTGAATAGAACGTTTTTCCCCGTCTTGTTTTTCACTACAGCATTGGTTAACTGATATAATCACTGAGAGGCAATAGTAACAATTTTATTTCTTACGTAAAAGAACAAATCTTGAACTTCAACCAAAAAGCTCAATAAAATGTGTGAGATGTATGGCAGTGCTGCTGATTTTTAAGTGGATGAAGCACAAGACATGTACAGTTAATCAGAGGGGGGGTTTTATGTAAGTTGCATGTTTCCATGTTGACCAGGGAAACTGGTGGTACAGCTCAAAACAGATCCTTCCTGCCATTTAGGAAGCTCTTTGAAATACTCATCAAGAGTTTGCCTTTCTTGGGTAAACATCACTTCTGTCTGGGGCTCTTGATGGGTACATATTAGGACGTAGCAGGAACTTCCTAAACTGTTGCCGCCCTCTCAATCATTAGCCCCGACAAACCTCCATCACATGCCATTCGGAGATAGAGTGAGAGGAATATAAGTTGGTACTGACACGGGCATAGTGCCTTGATTGGAGACAATTTTTATGTGTTTTAATTTGCCTTTTGGTTTATCCGAGGACATCTCTGAGTGGGAGAAGACGACCAAAAAGAGCCGAAACAGGATTTTAGGACTTATCCAAGAGGTTTGGTTTTGCCTGTCTCTGCATCAGGTAAATGAAATGCCTTTGGCTGTTCTGTCATCTCGCTGCCATCGGCTTGTTTGAAATGCTGTATGCGAGTACAGCTTCAGACCGGCAAGTACGTCAGCCAGCAATATACTGCCACAAGTAACAGCTTGCAGCTGATCAAGGCTGTGTTCATAATGGCCTAAAAGAAATTAGGTTCAAATGTCAGAGGAATAACCAACACTATTCATTTTATATTTGGCACAAATATATCGACCAAAATTCATTGGCCATGTGTGAAAAGGTCCTAAATGACTTATAGGCTGCCTTTAATAGTAACTGGTATGTGCAGCAACAGTTTTTTGAGCTATCCCATTCTGGGATTCAACTGTTTTCTCCTAAAATCTCCTTAAAATCATCTGTTAAATTAAACCTAACGAGAAAGAGTTTTAGTAGCCCAGTGTTGTTGTGTTATTCCTTGAGCTATACGTTTAAACTGCTGTTATTGCAGGGGCTATAATCATGTCTCATTTTCGGTTTCAGTGTTACGTGAACCCTGAACCCTGTAATCACTCCGGGCGCGCCAACCGTTGACCTGCAGGTTGATCAGTTTCATGATGAGTCATGAATTGAAGATAATAAGTTACATTTTACTTTCTTTATTTTAAACCAGAGACAGCATTTGCTCTGAGACGGACAGACGGACAAACATCCAGACTTTTAAGAAAGTCACACCCAAGACGGCGCTGCCATCATGGGTGAATGGGGCTTCCTGGGCGGACTCTTTGATAACCTCCAGGCTCACTCGCCGATGCTTGGTCGTTTCTGGCTCCTGCTCATGCTTGTCTTCAGGATACTGATCCTGGGGACTGTAGCGAGTGACTTGTTTGAAGATGAGCAAGAGGAGTTCGCCTGCAACACCCTCCAGCCCGGCTGCAAGCAGGTGTGCTACGACATGGCCTTCCCCATCTCCCAGTACAGGTTCTGGGTGTTTCACATCGTCCTCATCGCCACGCCTTCCCTGGTTTTCCTCATGTATGCCATGCACCATCATAACAAGAGGAACAGCCGCTCCAAATGCAGCCAGTTGATCGGCCAGAGCTACGCGGAAGAGCTTCATTTGAGGAGGCTTTACATTATCAACGTGGCCTTTCGCATACTGGCAGAAGTTGGCTTTCTGGTGGGCCAGTGGCTGCTGTACGGCTTCAAGGTGGAGGCCCAGTTCCCCTGCAGCCGCTTTCCTTGCCCTTACACCGTGGACTGCTTCACCTCCCGCCCCGCCGAGAAAACAGTCTTCCTCTGCTTCTACTTCATCGTAGGGCTGATGGCAGCGATTTCCAGCAGCGTAGAGTTTCTCTACAGCTCCAAGAAGTGGTTCTGCTTGCGGCGGCGGCGGCGGCGGCCCCTCACCCCGGAGGGCTCCTACGTCAGCGAGAACCTCCACAACTCGAAGAAAGAGGAGGCGGAGTTGGAGGAGAAACCGCCGGGAAAAACACCGCCGGCGAGGGTGCCCGTCGGTGCGAGGCCGAAAGGAGGGCCGCTGAGGAGCAGCTCGAGCAGGAAGGTCTCCAGCGTCGGCCACAAGCACAGGGGTGGCAGATATGGGAGGACACACGTGGTGTGAGAGGGCCTCGATTCAAACACGCTGCAATCCCTTATTTTTATCTAAATGTTCTAAACAATATTACTAATGCCTGTCTGTCATTTCACTTTAAATTATTTAGCTTTTAATGAGTTTTTATGATGGGTGACATCATAAGGAAATGCTTGGGAGACCATGACCATGAAATGAGAAAAAAGACAATGGCTTTGATAAGGCGGATGCACTGTTGACTTGTTTGGTCTGATGAATCATTACAGACTATAAACAGTTCAGGAGGAAAAGACTGTGGATTACACTTAAATACACTGATTGCTTCTTTCTTTCAAAGATAGCTGATTGTACACCCCTGTGCCGCACCCTTTGCAACAATCCACCGCACAACAGCATTCAGTGAACATTGTGTTATTCCAATGGTTTTTGGAGAGCGAGGTCAAACTATACAAATTGAGACAACTCTCGCTGTAACCTGGAACCCATTTCTGAACTCTGTCTTAGTGTGATTTTCCCTCTAAAGAAATTTGGAAAATACGCTTGCTAGAGAAGCTGAGGCGAGTAAGCGGATAAGTGTATATTTCTTTCTGTAAGTGTGGTCAGCTGCTGTGACACTGATAATTACAGGGAAGTTTGATTCTATATTGAGGCATTAGTAGTAAACATTTGCACATTGATTGAGGTCCTCAGTGTATTTAATAGTGAAACCTAAATCTCTCAACTTTGTAATGTGATCCTTGTTTAAGATTTTCAGTACCACTTTCTAATAAGGAACCCTTTATAAAGTGTTCATAAGTTGCAACTAATTTTTTTTAAATAATAAATAAATAATAATCTTAACTAATCTTTACACTTTGTATATGCTTTTTATGACATATTATAAATATTTAAAAACACATTTCATTGGGTTTTGGCGAGTGACATAACTGAAATATTTTTTTATTGGCACTTCTGTAATGGCTATTTCTGAGTTATTGAGTGTTTCTGCTTATGTTTTGAAAGTGGGCTGTAAATGGACCAGTTGAGTGCAAAGCATGCAATACAATGTGAGATGATTTGCACTTCCCACAGTATGTTTCTGTTTGTGAGACTGTTGTAGCAAAATGTAGTCCGTCAAACAGCATGTCAGACGCATGCTGAGTGGCACTGTGGGCTGCTAAACATGAAGCCACTTGTTGCTTTGCTCATCACGCATGTAGAATATTGAATTGAGTTTTCCCAATTTTAACATGTTTGATGTTCAAGTGCACATTTTTGCTGCTCGTGATTGCAGCGTCGACTGAAAAAAACACACTCCAGCTGTCAACAATATTCGGGTACACTGAATCCTTTAACTTTAGTTCACATTCTCTCAATTTAGTGTGCAGCTAAAAATGTGTGTTGTGCAATGGCTATGACACGTTAGTAACCTGTCAACATCAACAGATGTTTAACACGCTATTGTTATCATTCAGTTTTATGTTTACACTCAAGTGTCACTGTGGGAGGTGTGCTGTGACGCCACCCTGCTCAAAATTGCGTTGTAATACATCCTCACTCTTCACCTGCAGAGGATGAATGTTAAAGCTCCCCTCCACTCAAAAGTGTGTTTCACTTATTCTTACTTCAATTGGACGTTTGTGCAGAGTTTGCCGTGTATGTACGAGCACGGCTCTTCCTGTTCAGAAGTTAAGCTTTTGAAATGAAAACTAATCACATCTATGGGGAAATCATTTGACTTTTCATATGAGTTGAATCGCCTGAATGTAAATGTGGTCATTTGGAAATCATAACATGAAAATACAGCACAAAATCCTGAGACATCCACACAAAACACCACTGATTAAGTAACTGGTAACGGAGTATGCTCTGTGAGAATATTTGTCCAAAATGCTTTGATAACAGCAGCAACAAGCAAGTAATCATGCATGAAAGCAGCACCTCCCCTGCCTCCTCCTTTTGTCAGCAGTAGGTGGCAGCAGTGGAACAGAAAACCATGAATTATGAAGCTCTTCAGTTAGATGACTTCATTTGCAGCCACATCATTGCAGTGACAGCATCCACGCTTCCAAGTCACCAGAGGCAGATTTTTTTTTCCTGCGTTTGTTAATTCGTGTATATTGGCTCAGTTCAGATTGAAACATTGTAATGTCTCACTCAACCATTCCACCTTGAAAAAGCTCGTAGCTGAGCTGAGCTAACTAGTTGTTTGTTTTTTGCGGCATTTGCGGTGAAAGCAGTCTCCGATGAAGCAGATCTCGGATCCAAGTGGCTCATCTAAACACAAAGCAATCTAAATACTCTCCAAAGAAGCTTATTTTTGACTCAAACATTCCTCCCAGAAACACACACACACACACACACACACACACACAGAGACACTCCCCTCCTGCTGTTCCCTGGCTGCATCATATATGCAGATTGCAAAGCGGTGCAGGCTCTTTGATGTGCATAGAACAGAATTCTAGATGTGTTTTATATAACCACTTGAGAGGCAAGGAAGGAAGAGTCGAAGAGGATTACCATCAAAACTTTCCCAGTTTCCTTTTGTCTGCATGCGTCTCTACGTTTTCATGTCTGCCATGTCAAGCTGGAAGTCTGCCTATTTCTGTCTTTCTATACCTCCTCCTCGGATTCTCTCTTTCTCTCTCTCTTCCTGAGCCTTTCCATACTTCACTCCGTCTCTTCTGAATCCAGGGAGGCCTCGCTGCTCGAGCGTGTCTCATAGAAAATGTAGGTCATTTGTTTTCAGCGACTCCCTTCACACCAACACGGAGGAGGAGATGGAAGTGATAACATCTTTCTCTGCCGCCCCCCCATCCCTCCCACCCACCCTCCCTTTCCTCCATTCTCCCTCCACCTTGAATGAGACACTTAAGGGGCTCCCTGTGCTCTACCTGTGTCCCCAGTCCCCCCCCCCACCCCCCCCACCCCCCCATGGAGGCTCTCTCAGTACACACCTGGCTGACTGACAGCTCCACATGGAGTGTCTCTGAACATTTCACATTCTGCTAAGTCATGTAAGGTCAATACTTGGCAAGAAACTTTCTTTACCAAGGAGACATAAGAAACATCACTCGTACAGTTTGCAATCTTTGCTACAAACACAATATTAACAGTTTATTCCGCTGCGCTGCTCTTCGATTTGGTTTATTTACGGCACAGGGCCCAGTTCTAAGCAAATCAAGCGGCTTGTTTACTGGCCTGGGCTTTGGTATCTTGTGAGACAGTAATGTTGATTTCAGTTCATGCAAGTTAGGACTTTATTTTCACGTGTGCTGTCATTTTCTCAGTAATTTGCAAAGACGTTTCCTGGAAATGATTTTAATTTGTGACTAATGGTAGGAAAAAAAAGACACAATATCCTGCCACCTTAAAAAAAACAGCAGGAAATGATATATTAGAGTTTGCTTTGAAAGAACTTCAATTATTATTGGAAATACAATTCTCCATATTTGTTGAATTTGTATGCTTGTCTGTTATCTATTACTTATACTTCTCTGAAGTATATATCATAATCAATATTTTTATAATAACAATGTGACAGTGTGAAAGGTGTCACTCATAGGGAAGAACCTACAGAGAATTATCACCCCCCCCCCAGCTTTGTGTTCTATTTTCAAGTCATTGTTCATTGCTCCCATAAAAAGCTCCAAATACAGAAATACCCCAGATAAATTATATTGTAGCTCTGTTTCTGCTGGATGTGTATGTAAGTCACTGTTTGCCATATCAATCTAAAAGGTGATGATATGTCAGTGTTGTGTTCACTGTTTCTGCTGTCCCCAAGAGGCCAAAAAATCAGTTATCGCAGCTTTTGAAACTATTCCTTTAAACTCCCAATTCAAATAAATCACACCACAAGCACTGTGGTGTCCCCAGAATGGAAATAGTGTGATCGTCCCTGTGAATTTGCCCTCACAGCGATTATTTACAACCAATCATGTATGAATGTTTTCTACGTGAACAGAAGTGCACTTCTGCATTGGGTGTTCGGGCCCGGGTTACGTAACTGTGACCTTTCTGACCCTCCGTGGTGCTGACGATGCCCTCTGCATCTCTGCATGTACTTGCTGACCTCTGGCCTGCCACCAGAGCCGGTGGCCGAGGACAGCTTATATCGCTCTCCCCGCTCAAAGCCGCTGAAGCGTGCCTCCAAGTTTATGGCGTCACCGAAGAGCTCGGGTCACCGCACATCACACCTCGCCCACTCTATCTCCTCCTCCTCCACCTCACCCATCCATCTGTACCCCCCACCCCCCCCACCACCCCTGCCGCTTTCCCTTGCCACAGGGAGCCCTGTGTGAACGCAGCATTTACAGTGAAATATTCTTGCCGCTGTTATTCCTGTCTCTCATCTCTCCCTCCATCTGCTTTCTTCACTTCTTCCTGTTTTCCCTGCCTGAGGGGGGTCGCAATGTGAATGGTGTACCGTCATCCAAACTCATTTTTCTCTCTCTTCCCTCCCCCCAGCCGCTCTCATTTTCTCAAGGAGAACATTGCGCAAAAAGCCTCTGGGCTCGGGCCACTCAGTCATGTTGCATATAGTGACCAGAGGAGTGGATGAGCTGACTGCTCTGCCCCCGCTGACACAATAGCTCTGTTAGATGACGATGATGCTTCCCGGCTGCTCTCTTCACCCGGTGCGGCAATGTGTTTGACGGCGGTAAAGTAAATTGTTATGGTTCATTTGCAGCTTTGTGCAGTCTGCACATCTGGGTTTGAGAGAGCTTCTTTCCAAAACAAGATATTGCTTGTGTTATTGAGGCGCCGCCAAGAACATGAGGTTGCAATATTTTCCTAACATGAAAACACAGTCTTCCGGGACAGACAGACTTCATTTGGTTCTAATTTATCATTCTCTAATCATTTTTTCCATTCAGTGTGCACATTTTTGTGAGAAAGGGAAAAGGAAATTAATATTCCTCTGAGATGAATGGCTGATGGCATGGATGGACTTCTGTAATGATTGATAAATGAATGGATGGATGGAAGTGAAGTTGGGAGGTTGAGCACTCTTCCCTGGTTTCTGTCAAACCTCCATCGGTGCTCACTTGTTTTGGATGTCCTTGTGATCCTCGTGGGAGATTACAGCGTGTGTGCGCGCACTCAAGTGTAGGTACTGTGTGTCCTTGTGAATTTAAGCCTGTGTGTGTGTGTGTGTGTGTGTGTGTGTGTGTGTGTGTGTGTGTGCGGTTCACCCCGTGTGTGCAGAGCTGTCCAGAGTGGTGTGCTCAGCAGTCGTGCTCGGCTGCACACTAACGCGATGTGACAGGGTAGAAATACCAGTACCGGCCGCGCTCTCGCCCACCCACCATCACACACACCAGCTCCACCCGCCACAGCCACCATCACCCCCCTCCCCCACTGGCTTCCCACTCCGCCGCACCGCGCCCACACCCCATTGGCTGTCTGCTTCCGTCACTCCACATCTTCTGCTTGGAGACAGAACCATAAGCCCTCCGTGTTCTCCCTCCCCCCTTCATTTAACCTCACCCCAAAAGTCCTTCCCCCTTGTTTGCCTGCTTACCAGCAGCATTTACGTGGGGTCCTAATATGCATCAGTGAGTGATATAGTTTCAAATGGGACATATTACGCAATATCC
Organism: Lateolabrax maculatus; assembly: GCA_031216445.1. Taxonomy (NCBI): domain Eukaryota; kingdom Metazoa; phylum Chordata; class Actinopteri; order Acropomatiformes; family Lateolabracidae; genus Lateolabrax; species Lateolabrax maculatus. Next base: position 12,954,139 of record CM062200.1, read on the forward strand.
CATTATGCAACACCACATTTTCAAATGTTCATCCGCCCAGCCTCGTGAGAAGAGTTCTTCCCCCTCCACTTTGCTTTCTTTCAATACCTTCCTGCTGGTTGGTTGGCTTCCTAAACGTTGAACCAAGGTGACAGTCACAGTAGGGGGCGAGTCATTTGACATTTGAGGTTGTCACAGTTTGAACCCTGACCTCTGTTACTTCACAGCTATCAGCTCAGGCTGATTGGACAAGGAGGAATTTAAATACCGCACCATCTTTTCATGTCAGCAACAGTTTTCTGGGGAGAGTTCGCTTATCGTGCGACACCTTGGTTCGTATTTTGCCGTTACATATTTTCACACCTGCATGCTGCCCGTATAAAAGCCAACACTATGGCCCATAAGCAGCGCCACTGGAGCATTTCAGTTTTCATTGCCTTGCTCATGAACTTTTTTTTTTTCTTTTTTCTTTTTGTTTCTCAATACTTATGAACAAGCAGTATAGGATGTACACAACGAAAAACAATCGACAAAAATACCAGTACAAGACAAGATCCTCCCTTTTCACACCCTAAGATAGAAGATAAGAGCTGCCTACAGAAAGCTATATACATATACAAATATATAAATAAGCCATTCCCCTTGTTAGCAAAATTACCAAAATGCATCCCCCTTGTTAACCTGCCATCCCCTAATAGCAGTGAGAGTGCAGTCACATGAGGAGCCAAACCAGACAAAAGCCGAGAGGAAACGAGTTACAGAGCAAGAGATGATGAGGGGTTGCACTCCCATCTCCCCCCAGTTTAAAATTAAGAAATTGCCTACTGAGTGAGCTGTATCCTCACACAAACAATAAAGTTATTTCTGACAACATGTTCTTCTCATGGCTTAAATAGCAGAGAAGCTGTTCCCATAGCCATCACCCCAGAGGAAACCTGCTCCTCCAAAAAAAACAGGCAGTTTTTTCTTGATTGTGGAAAGTAACTAAGTACATTTACTCCAAGTAGGATTTTGTTGTATTTCCCTTTTATGCTTTTTACTCTACTGCATCAATTTTACAGCTGTACTTTCAGTTACTCAAGCTGGTTCCCAACCTTTTTGGCTTGTGACACCTTACACAAAACAGTGTCTCCTCGGGACCCCATGTCATGTTTCAGATTGTTGTTTTCAGAGTTGTTAACAGTTCCACCAATTTGTGATTTCCCCACAAAACTTCTCTGATGTTTTCATTTAAATAGCCGTTGGAGGCACAGAAACCTACAATTACCCACTTAAAATGAAGAAATGTAAAATGCTGCTTACTGGATGCACCGATGCAAGACTTTTACTTATAATGGAGTATTTTTACATTGGTAAAGACGGGAGGCTGAGAGAGAAGGAAAGACAAGATTAAGGTCAGAGAAGAGACTACATCCCTCCCTCCCCGCGCCACTTTGACCTTTTATACAGAACAATCTATATTAAGACTGAACACCCTGTCTATATTTTCTTTCTGCATCACTCTCCCTCTCACCTCTCCTCCTTTCTGTGGGCTTACATGTACTTTCTCCCCCTCTTCCCCTCCTCCTCCTCCTCCTCCTCCTCCTCCTCCTCCATCTCTCCTCCCCTCTCCCCATGTTGTGTTTTTCTCTATCCTCAGGGGGGCGGCTGCATGCAGAAGCATTGTGGATCACTGAGCTTCAAGACACTGTCTCCAAAAATTGCTCAGTTTATTCCATACAGCGTTTTACTAAAGCGCTGAGAGGGACAGGCGGCTTGATATGATGCTGCAAATCCTGTCTTGGAATTTGTTCTGTGAGCTGATGGGTCAGGTTTTGATGCATTATTGATGTAGCAGGATTCCTTTGTCTTTGTCACAGATTATTTAGTCATATTTGGCTTTTAAAGTAGTTTGAAATTGGCAGTTTTGGGTCTCCTAACATAAGTCATATTTAATATATAATATAAAGTACTGATGGATGGAAAGCTTCCCTCCGATAGATTTAATCTACAATAGTGTAAGTTTCACAGCAGTACAGCCCTGGAGGCATCCATTTTGGATCTTCTCCTGCCCAGTGGAGGCATGGGGAGAAGCCTGGTGGAGACTACATTTGGCTTCCTTCCAGTCCAGTGGGCATGAAGCAGGGCTCAGTGGCTCCTGGGATTTCCCTTTACACCAAACCCCTCTGCCCTCCATTAACCAATTAGAGGAGAGAATTGCTTAACTGGACATATAAAGGACTCCATGCGGGCTGTGGGGAGCAGGAATAAATCAGGAGTAACGGGAGTCATGAAGAGGCACCACGGGAAAGTAGGTGACAGAGAGAAGGGACAGAGAGAAAGTGTGTGTGAAAACTGTGGAGTGCAAATATAAAACACACACAATATCATAACCCCTTCTGCTGCATTGCATCTGATTCATCTGCAGTGCATTCCACACTCAAATGTGTGTTGTCGACTACACAGGCCCCATGATAGATGTTTATGAGCTAATGTCAATTTTCTTCGGTGAATTTACTGTCAGTGTATGATGAATGAAGTCAATATCACTGGTTATTCATCTCATATTTTCTCTGCAACAGCTCCCATTGCAGAACAGTGGCCCATGTTCACCAATAGGGGTCGTCATTGCCCAGCTTGTTGTCACGTCACGGAGGCGCTCAGGCTGGCAGAGACAGCTTCCCTTTTCAAAACTGCTGGGGCTCGATGTGGTGTAACGCTGCATTTTTACCATAGCTCTGTCAGAGTGAGTGTTACAACGGCGAAGAAATCTTTCCATGTGCGATTGCATGAATTTAAGCGTGATTTATGTGAAGACAGATTTATGAATAAACAAATGTTTTGTGTCCAGACACTGAAGCTGCAGTTCAGAGAGTGCACGACCACGCTGCAGATGAAAGCAGGTGACAGGTGAAGGACAGTGTGTGTACAGTGTCATCTCACCCTTTTGGTTCACCTTTATGTGTGTGTGTGTGTGTGTGTGTGTGTGTGTGTGTTTGCCCGTCCTTGTCCTGGCCATGCTCCTGTAAGCGACCCACATCAATTCATAAGGCCTCTGCCCTTTTCCTGGGGCTGCCTGGGAAATGTGATGTGACATGTGGGATGAGCAAGACGAGGCGAGGGGGGAGGAAGGGGGGTTGGGGGGGTTGGGGGGGGGGGGAGGAAGGGGGATAGGTGATGTTGTTGTAGGTAGATTCTGAGGGACACATTAATACACAAGTCTGACAGATGCACAAAGTCAGGCTGTCAAACAGAGACACCGGCAGGTTGCGTTCTGCAAAAACTCCTGCATACTCTGAACAGATTTTATGTAAAGATAGGTACACATACAGACAGAAAAGCATTTACATCGACAGGACACCACAGCACCTGAATCCATACACACAATAAACTACAAAGCACTAATACTTGTTCCACTAAGGTATTTAATATTGCTACGAAATGTACATCCCTGATACATTTACATCCCTGATACATTTAAGATACATTAAGATATTTATCATAAACTAATAAGTCCTAGGAAGACTGACAGGTTCTTTCCTTCATTTAACATGGGAATCCATTGCAGGGGATTGCCTGAAATTGAAATTTGCTTGACTGCATTGGATTGTTAGTATGCCAACATGCCAAACAGAGGTGGTGAAGATGGTAAATATTATACCTGCTTATGTTAGAATGCCGTTGGTAGCATTCAACTCAAAGCACTGCTGTGACTAAGTACAGCCTCACACAGCTGCAAGTGTGGCTGTAGATTATTCTTGTTTTAATTTACTGACCACAACCGAACGTGTGGTTGCTGTTTTCACCGGCCTTTTCAAAATCTTTGCGTGCACAAACCTGAGGAGAGGCGGCACGTCCTGTACAAACACCCTCTTTTGTACCAGAGCCAGCAGCCGTTAAGAAATGAGAGCTACATTTAGAAAAATGAAAAAAAAAAAAAAAAACATCTCTACAGACATGTTGGAATAAATAAATAAAAGCAACAGATATTTAATTTGCACAGAACGTTCGGCTACCGTGGCTTGTGGTGAGCAGACACTCGTGCCCCGTAATGGGCAGCAGATGAGAAAATGGGTGAGGGAGGGAATGACAGCCAGAGAGAAAATGAGAGAAGGTGAAATCTATTAGTGTGACAGGCCTCCCATAAAGGCCGGAGACATCTACACTCCCAAGTGCTTTCTGCAAAAACAAGAGAGAGAGGGAGACTAGGTAACAGACATATGAGATGCAACAAGACTGAAATTTAAGGAAGTAAAAGAAGCTAAAATGACAGAAACGGAAAGAAAATACGTGCATGTATAGAAACCACGGAAACTGGGCCTGGTGACGGCATTCACAACATTATACAGCGTGAATGTAAAAGTGAATTCACTGTGTGTAAAGATAATGTGTGAACGCGTGGAGATTGTTAGGCCTGACAATATGCATGCATGTATGTATTTCTGCGTGCATGTTCCCACCTCCCCCTCTCTTTTGAGTGCTACCCAGATGAGTGTGTTCCATATGTACGTCAGCTCCGATCACTCAGTGAAACAGGCGGGGAGAGAAAGGGGGGAAAAGGGAGGGCTGGGAGACTCCCATTCACGTCGACATCAGTCTATGGGTGACTGAGCATCTCGGACCTGAGGAGAAGGAAAAAAAAAAAAAGAGTTGCAGTGTTTTTGGGAGGAGGTGATAGATGAGAGTGGAGAAGGGTGTTCTTTGGGGAGGGATGGATGGATGGAAATAATATTCTTTTAGTGGTTTCAGCTTCTCTGGAGAATTATTGGTTTACTGCTAACATCCATTCCTCGCTGCCTTACTTTCTTTATTTCCCTTTCTCTTTTCTTTCCCCTCCGCTCCATATTTCTGCCCCTCTGTTTCTCTCTCTCTGCTGTCAGTCTCCGTCCTTCTCCCTCCACACTGCCCCACCCATGTGTACTTTGACACCCAACTCCTGCTCGGAGGGCGGCCCCGGCATTCAGTGTCCTAGACCTCAGTCATGTGACGCTGACCTGCTATGTTTTACAAGGCTGCAGTGCAGCGAGGGGGCCTCTGAGGAAAAGGGCTGCGTTCACCAGCGGCAGGAAACAAAGCACAGCTCGGAGGGGAGAAGTGGAGTGTGTGTGTGTGTGTGTGTGTGTGTGTGAGAGAGAGAGAAGGGGGGTGGGGGGGGTGGGGGGGTGGATTGTGTGGGTTGGGGGTGGGGGGGTGGGGGGTCAGGAAGCAGTATTTCAAGGGATGGAACTCCACTATAAAAAGTTTGACATCGAGGAGCATGGAGTTTTCAAAGCGAGGCCGTGTTCAAACGTGCTTGCGTTGTTGTCTGCCCGAGATGGAAAAGCCTTTGATCAAAGCAAGTTGGAGTTTTTCCACCTGGCTGACGTTAGATTTTTCAACTCTTATTGACATCCTTAGATGAGCTCTGGCCTTAATCTCCTCTCTCCTTCTCTCTCTTTCTCTCTCCCCCCCCCCCCCCCCCCATCTCCCTTCCCCTCTCCCTGCATTAAATCTCACGCATCTGAGCCTCCTCTCCCTCTCCCCTCCTCTCCAGCTCCAGTTTATTCCCGGGTGAGTTGACCTTCACCATCGCAGAGCTCCCTCGCCTGCTCTGCGGCCATAATCTACGGCCGTGGACGCAGACGTATCCTGTTGCCCTCGCAGCCTCCCACGCACAAGTGCGCACACGCACCAGCGTGCACACAAGAAGAGGAGACTTCACAGAGCAGAGTAAGTACATGAAGGATGGCCACAGATACTTACAGGCGAGTGTGGACACACAGATACACACACGCTCGCTCGCTCACACTCACACACACACACACACACACACACACACACACACACATCTGTGTCATTCCTGGGAGATTTTAGCCCATTAAATGAGAGCAGCCCGGTCCAGTCTCTCAGATCGCTGCCGTTCCCCCCTCTTTGTTCCCCAAATCAGGAACAGCTGTGCTCCTCCACAGTTGTAAGTCACTCACTCAGTGGAAATTTAAAAGCCATTAACCGAGCCCCTCATTGCTACCCCACCCCTTCATGTGTGTGTGAGAGAGAATGTGTGTGTGTGTGTGTGTGTGCGTGTGTCTCTGTGCGCGTCTCGCTCATCTGCGTCCGCACACACACACACACACACACACAGAGACGCAGACACAGTCGCGCGCGCACTCGTGTGTGCATGTTGAGAGTCCAGACACCCTCTCGGCCCCCGCGCCGCACACATTTGAGACAGCCTCTCCTGCTGAATCACTGCGTTTTCAAGCAAAACATTTCAAGCAAAGCACGGACTCGTCCGTGCTTTGGTGCGCTGGACGGTCGTGCCGTGATCTGCCTCCCACACCTTGCTGTATTCCAGCCGTGAGTAGCTGGGGGTGGTGGTGGTGGTGGGGGGTGGGGGGGGTGGGGGGTCACACGAGGTCATGTTGTCTTTGAGCGTGGAACAACAAAAACAAGGTCCCGCTGAAATAGCTCGCCGCTTGTCCACTTTCTTGGCTTAGCCAGCGAATTACTGTGCCAGGAAAAAACAACAAGCCCGGAGCCTTTCATAAGGCGAGCCCTTCAAGCTCACTATATGGACGCAGGCACAGCTGCGTGCACGAACCCACACAGCAAGCAGATGTTTGCCGGAGACGGACGCCGAAAGATAGAGAGAGGAGAGGACAGGAGGAGATGCAGGACATCGGAGCGGGAGCGTGACATGAAAGGCGGACATTTGGATGCCAAAAGTCAAATCTATGGTTCTTTCCACTGTTTTTCTTCTGTCTCCTCCTCCACCTTCCCTCCCTCCTCTATCTCCTGTGGAGATCTCTCATTTCCTGCAGGCCCAATGTTGATTTCATACTGGAGCTCGGGGCTTAGAGTGGGAGTCTGTGAGATGGGTAAGGGGGGGAACAGGGGGAGGTGAAGTGTGGGGGTATTTGAGTTCAGGCCAAAAACAACCTTCACCTCCACTTCTCTCAACTGCTCTGCGCTGATTAAACAAACGTGAGCCTGCAAGTAGAGGTGTGTCTTTTCTTATACTCACCCTGCAATCACACACATCTCAACACCTGGACGAGGCCACAGCACAGCTACAGTCTACTATCAGTCAGAGGACATTCTCCTGTTGAGGCAGCTGGTGTAGAAGCTTGCTCGAGAGCACTTCAGCAGCAGTTCAGGCGGAGGCGAGCGCGGTTCATTCACTCTCCCCGTGGAGGTTTTTCCAGGAAGCAGCTCTTGTCCTCTTGTTGAAAGTGCCCACAATTAGCCTATTCATTTATTCAAGTGAGTTTTGTGGCTACAATCAAAATGATTAGCCAGCTACACACAGCATTGTAGCGTATAATGAATTGCGCAAACTGTCGTGCAGGTAATTGCCAAAATTAGTTCGCCTTGCAGGACAATATGGTTAACAAATAGAATACAAAGAGTTTCATTCAGTAAATTAGTGTGAAAAATATAATTCAGCTTTGATCCAAAATGTCCTCAAATAAACTCTAACTACCAGTCACCATGACCGTATGTATAAATCCAGGACCTCTGTGTGCACAGATGACATATAGCCTAGTGGAGGAAATAGCCCAGGTGAGGTTTCAGAGTACCAGTTTCTATTGTGGTGTCACTTTGACCTTTTCTTGTTGAGTCAGATCACGTTGTCAGCATAAAAAAACCAGAATGAGTCACTTCAGTTTTAGTAAGTTGCATGAAAAAGTAACTGCTTTTCTGCGCTGGATTTCCTTCTTTCAGCATGTGTTTATTCTGTTTGTCTCACCAGCAGTAACCAGGGTAGAGAATAAAGGGCAAAGAAAAACGGAAGTTTGACTGTTGTGTCAAGCTGGTACAGATGCTAATAATATGCACAGTTAGACTCACATGGATGGCAGATTGTAACACACAGATTACTGTGGCACACGGCCAATTTCTGCTCTTCACTTCCTTTCTCTTATTGTAAGCATAGATGAGGCCTTCTAGACATGAACAGCTGCGGCCCCTCAGCTTTCACTTCCCCTTCTATGAAGCCGCACATGTATCTGTTACCACAACAAGTTCCCCAAACGTGGCCTCTAATGCCCCCTGTACCTCCCCCATGCCAACACATGCACACATGTGCCTCCAGGCATGCTCACACACATATATATATATATATATATATATATATATATATATATATATATATATATATAGAAAACTGCTGCCACCGAGCATCAAGCAGGCCAGTGTGTTAGTGCGGTTGTCCCCTTGAGTCCATTGTTGTGAACTAATGACATTTGCAGACCTGCGAGCAGACAAGCAGCCGTGAAAGGTTTTGAAAGAGATTTTTTTTTTTTTTTTTTTTTTTTTTTAAAGTTTCAAATTTGTTTTTGAGCATGGAAGGGCGGTGTCAGGAACTAAGACTTCCTGTGTGCAAACATCAGATTGTCACCTTTGTATGCAGAGATGCACTCACTAGCTAACCACAACATACTTAATTTGGCGTACTGTTGGTGCCATAGTACCAAAACACACACACACACACACACTGTGAGCCAAGCAGAGCAGCATTGCGTGACTGAGGCTTCACACCTCTTTCTTTATCTGTTTCACTCAACGAAAGCATGAAAAAATCCCTCACCCACAGTAATGTGAGAAGCGCGTGTGCGTGCGCGCGCGCGTGTGTGTGTGTGAGTGACAGCCTTGTGTGGATCCTGTCTCAGTAATTTACACACTTACTGTATATGTAAACATGCACATGCAGAAATAGACTGAGCCCTCTCACACACCGGCTCCGGGTCTGTTGGCATATAGCTGGTCAGTCAAACCTACATCAACACAACACACCTCGCATGCTTGTGAGGTTTCTTTGTGTGCGATTTCACGTCTCCGCTTGCACGCGGTCCAGATTATGCTCCAACCCATTCACACTGTAGCCTTAAAACTCTCTCTCAGTAAGTTGTGAATGAACTTGCTGACACAATAGTTCAACCTTCTCATTGTCTCCCGTTGTTTTCTCTCGGGATTAAGCGATGCAATGCGAAGGTGTGGGCTATCTAGTGGTGAACAATAGCTCTTGGATGATGTCATTCCTTTTACCAGCACTCCTGTCATGGAGACGGTTTAGGGATGACTAGGGGAAAAAAAAAAAAAAAACAATATTCAACGCTGAGGAAGGTGTTCCCTTAAGCCTGTGTGCGCGGCTGCCTGATCAAAAACCCTCCCGTCCCCCTTGATCCATTGCACCTCTGCCAACACTGAAAAGCTCAGCCTTGTGACGGGGAGGCGGTGGCCAGGTGGCTTGATTGAGCTGTTCCCAGAGCAGCCTGTGACAGCGTGCCACCCTTTGCCAAGGTGTTGGGGTTCCCCAGGGCTCAGAAATAGATGATTTGAGTCCCCGTAAAGTGTGTCCAATTGCCCTGCCCCGCTGGCACCCAGCAGGCACAGAGTACAGGACGCACAGGGCGGACCAGTCACACTTGTCCCAGGGGAAAGATGTCGGGTCCAAGTGAGCCTTTTGATGATGTGCTGGATGTGGATTCAGACACATCACTGTGTGTATTTGCGAATGCTGTGTTTAGTTAGATATAGTGAGGTAGACAAACAAGAAGCATTTTCTTTTTTGTTGCAGCAATATTGTGCTCCATTGCATTTTTCTCACCCAGCTCTACACTGCACCATTACTGATGCTTGATGTAGGGTAAATAAAGGTAAGATTTCCTTTCATGGTATGTATGACAGTTGCTTTCTTGCTAATCTAGCATAGATCAAGGAGATGAAGGTCTGCTGCACTTCCTGAAAAGAAGGAAGTGTCTGCTAGAATGTAAATGCTGGGCAACACAAGCTCTGTCTTGAGTCTGTTGAATATTCAACTATATATAGTACATACAATGTCGTTAACACTTTCAGTTTAATTACATTCCTTAATTGCATTTCTTTCATTGTAAAGGAACTGACCATTGCCTCACAGTTGTAAGTGCTGTGTCCATAATGATTTAGTTAAATTCAGCTGAAAACAGGTAAAAAAAACAGGGTTGACCTCAGATTATCAGAGGTATAAGATTCCACAAACAATGGGATTGTAATGAAATCTCTTCCTGTTCTTCCTCATTCAGTGCATTGTTGTCCTAAATTAAAAGAAATAGTAGTTGGTTAGATTGCAACAGCGGTCCGGAGGTTGGTCTGGTGGCCAGCCCACCACTTTGGTCCAAATATCTCAACAACTATTGAATGGTTTGCCATGAAATTTTGTACTGACATTGATGGTCACATGGTGAAGAATCCTAATGAGTTTGGCGATCCCCTGACTTTTCCTGTAGCGCCATCATGAGGTTTCCACTTGTGGTTTTGAGTGAAATGTCTTGACATTTATGGGATGGATTGCTGTGAAATTTGGTACAGATATCCATGTTCCCACCGGCATAAATTGTAAAAAAAAAACTTTGCCGATTCCCTAACTTTTTCTTCTCGTACCATCATTAGGTCAGAATTAAAACTAGTTGATCGTAACCAAACACCTGCAAAACTAATGTCATCCATCACCCTCAGCTGTACCGCTAATAAACAGATGTGCGCATGCCGACACGCCGAACCAAGATGGTGAACATGGTAAACATTATAACATCAGCATGTTAGCAGTATCATGTGTTAGTACGCTGGCGTCAGCATGTAGTTCAGAGCACCGCTGTGCCAAGTACAGCCTCACAGATCCGCTAGCATGGCTGTAGGGTCTCTGTCCTCTTACAAACATGGCCATGGTTCGTGTGTTACCAGTTTTTTTCATTGGCATACATTTCTGTTATCCAACAACTGCACTACTGTAAAATGTGATTTGGTCAAGGGTCATAGATGCTACCTTAACCAAAGCTATTAGTATTTTTTGGCATCTGTATTAAGAGCCTTAATCAAATAACTATTCTATGCTCATGAAGATGTCTGACAGCATGTTAATAAGAACTGTGGGATTGTGTGATGTTTCACTGAAACACGCAATGAGTACTTGAAGGGAAAATAGTAGGTGACGGAAAATTGACGTTGCAGTCGTTCCTTCACCATGTGAAATCCTTCACCATGTCTTTGAGGGCTGATCATCTTGCATCAGTATTTTCCAAAAAACGTCAAAAGTTTGTCTTTGAAATGTTCCTTTTGTGGTGGTGGAAACCCCAAACAGAGAGAAAAAGATGACTTTTTATTTATTTTCATGGATTTGTTGAGACATGGTCTTAATACTACTCATGCAATTCTTCCAGCATTTCATTACAAGTGGAACTATCTCAACATAATCACTGGAAGCTGAGTGTAAAATGACATGTGCTACAAACACAAACAGGCATTTGAAACATTCATATATATATATATATATATAAAAATGTATATATAGTTTCCATGTTTCTTGTTTTTACGTATTTTATTTTAGAGAAATGATGGCATGGGGGGGAAGCTGGAGGGAGATTCGCCGGCTGTGAGGGATCAGTTTCAGGACTGTAAACATGGTGGGGAGACCCCCCACTCCCCAACTCTGAAAAGTGCCTCTTTTGAAATGGTTGAGCTTATGGGTATGCCCCCCCCCAAACATCCCAGCCCCTCCAACCTCCCCATGCCCCCCCCCCCCCCTGCTCCTTTCCTCTTCGTGTTTCCTGTTGAGCTGGCTAGACTCCTTTGACAGATTTACAACTCCGGGGTCAAAGTTTTCCGACGGCAGCAGATAAATCTTACACTGCCCCCCTCCCTGCTTCTCCTTCACCTGATAAAAAGACACACACTCTGAACAGCCGCCCTGCACTGCCCCCACCACCTCCACCCCCCACATCCTTTCATGTGTAATGTGCCTTTTTTTTAAAGAAAAGTCTGTGCCTGTGTACATGACATGTGTATGAGGACGCCTGCATTTATGTGTTCAGCAAGAGGTGTGTGCAAATGCCTTTGTGCGTGTGTGTATGCAGAAGGGTAAGTGCCTTGCAGTTTTGTGGTTAAGAAAAGAATGCAGGACATTGTTCTTAAACCATAGAGGCAGGCTCTTTATGTTCCAATGTTGCCCCCCCCCCCCTCTTTTTCCCTCCATCTGATTTTCGTGTTTTGGTCCCAGTGTGATACTCACTCTGCTTTTGTTTCCTCTCCTCCCCCAGATAGATAGTAGGAACAGGAATATGCTTCATTCTACCGGCATGCGACAATTTGTATTTTCTTCAGCCTCTCTCTCCCTCCCTTTTACACACACTTCCTATCTCTCTCTCTCATTCCACCCACTGTAGCGTTTATTTCTCTTTATTCGTCTGCCTTTTATCACCATGTCTGTGTCAAACATCTTCAGCTCTACCTGGGCAGACTGTGGAGAAACTGAGTTTATTGGGGGAGAGTCTCAAAACACACACAGGTCTTGGGGCCATGTTTTTCCCATTTTCTCTTTCTCCCAATCCTTTTGCTCTCTCCTTCCTATCTGCTCTGATCTCTGTCCCAGGGTGGGAGGCAAGTTGATCAGTATTCACAATCTCCAGCCAAAGCACATAAAGGTTTTCTCTTTTAGTTATTCTAATACAGTCTACTTTTCTGAGCAGTTGTCATTTGGCATGTTGGGACGTCTAATCCCTCCTCTCTCATCCATCCCCTCTTCTGATAAAGTGCAGAAATGATTTGGATTAATGACAGGTCCATAAATGATCCATTGCTTTGGACTTGCCCTATTGCCTTTGATGTGGTGATTGAAGGAAAGGAAAACATATGAGTTAAACATGCATCTTTCTTATGACTCTGACCATGAACAAAAAGAAATTAGATAAACGGTGATGAATGCAGAGGCCTATTTGTCTTGTGTTAACAAGTATGACAATAAATTATCTTGGTTCTATTTAATGAAAATGTTTATAATTTTGCAGTCAAATGTGTTCTTTTCAGAGGGAAGGCCCTCATGTACATGCAACGTTGTAAATCAGCATCGATTTTCCTCAAATTTTAACATAGTAATATCATATTCTACTGTATATAGCCTGCAACAACAAACATTCCCCAATATATACACACATTCTTTCCATGGTGTTGGATCAATGGACATGATTGATTTGGTGGTGAGCTGGCAGCCAGTCCTGATCAATGTAAGCTTGGCTGATGGCCCCAGAACGTACATCACTGTCATTCACAATGTGTGTCGAAATAAGTGTGAGTGAGTCTTCTATCACTTCCATCACATTTGATAGATAGATAGGTTTTTTTTTTATTATTATTGCATCATATTATATTTGGATTCCGTTTTGTTCAGCAAATGTTGCTGTTGAGACGCAAGTTTAGCCTAAAGCAGAGCAGATTGAAATTCATATCGTTGCAGTCAGGTGAAAAAAACAGATTTTCAAGGTTTTCGTGAATTGTTTTGTATTTTTTGCCTTTGTTTGATAGCAGACAGTATAGATGCAGAAAGCAAACGAGGGGAGAGAGAGCGGGGTATGACATGCAACAAAGGCCCCCGGCTGGCATCGAACCAGTGACATTGCCTTTATGTGCTATGTGCCAAACATTCAGCTATCAGGACACCCTGTGTTCTAACTCCAGTTAAAGGATCACTATCTCATCTATGGTTAAAAACAACCTCTAATCAGGTTTATGAAACATTTTAAAAAAGTAGACTCAAAATTACACAGCTATCGAGCTGAAAACTGTTTACTTCCTGGATAGTCATCATTTTGGAGATACAGCGTTTTCACCAGACATCAGATATACGTGATAACATGCCGATTTAACAAATTTGTACAAAATATGAGTCAACAGGGTCTTAACAAAGACTGATGATGTTGCTGTGTAAAACACTCTCATTACCAGAACACACCCTGTCCACAGGTCATCCTGTTTCGCAAATTGCACACACACGCAAGCACACACTATCAGATTTGCAGGGAAGCGCATCAAATATTACAAAACATCACATGCCTTGTGAAACACCCCACGCGCCGCAGCGTACACTTTGTCAAGCGGTGACCTTGAATACTTAAGAGGCCCCGTGGTGGAGGTTTCATCCCCCAGTGCTCTTCACACATCAGTGCCGTGGGAATGAGTGATACGATGGCAAGAGAGGAAGAGAAGAGAAAGACTCAACGGGTGACAGAGAGAGGAAGGTTAAAACAGAAAAAGGGAGAGGAAAGGAGGTAAAGAGAGGTGGGGGTGGAGTGGTACCATCTGACTCTCTCCAGGGAAATCTTATCACAGTGTAGTGGGGGGAAGGTGGCTTTCCACTGGAGCGAAAGATTGGGATGAACACATTGGAGGTAGGGGGGCTTTAGAGGATTAACAAATGAACAAACCTGTTGTCCCCTCTTCCATTCTCTCTCTTGCCCTTCTCTGTCCTATCGTCCTCTTCTACCAACTGGACATGCTCTATATTTCTGTCCCCGCGTAACCTCTCTGAAGTTTTTATGGTCAGCGTGTATTTTCACAAGACCTGTTATTGGATTACGGTTCGCTCCAAAGACTCTCTTTCCGTCCCGTATGTTCTGTTCTGTTCCGTCCCCTCGCTACTACAGCCTGTGCCGCTCATTTGTCTTTTCCTCTAAACCACTCTTCCACACGTCCTTTCTCTCCCCCTTGTTCAAAGTGTCCCTGTATTTGGTCTAGTTTTGCAGGGATGAGGTAAGGATGGACGGAGAAGCAAGAAAGACAGAGAGAAAGAGAGCTAATGCAGTCGTCTGATCTATTTTAGTTGGATTTTTTTTGGCTCGGCACACCTTGCGTCACTCCACTAGTCCTATGTTGGCCATAATATCAAGCGACAGGCCGGCTTTCCACTTCAACAAGCCCGTGTCCTTAAAACGGGGGACAAGAGCGGAAGTGAGAGACTGACAGAGAGACAGAGAGGGAGAAACATAGAAGGATGGGAAAGGAGGGGGCTATCAAAAAATAATGAGATGTGTAGATGGAAGGGTGGTAGGTCAGTGGATGACGGAAGGGAGGAAAAAATATCATAAAAAGTATAATGACATCCAGCCTCGAAAAGTGCTGCCTTCATTGGCTCACCTCCTCCCTCCAGCAGCACAGAGGTCGGCTGTTCCGTGAGAGATCCAGTGACCTTTGAGAGCAAACCTTGATGTTAACTTTGCGTGATTTGTTTGGCTACCGTGGTGATGAAGAGAGAGAGACAGATTAGAAAGAGAGAGAGTGGAAGCGACAGAGAGCATGGACTGTATTCCTGAAACTAGGCCAGTCAGTGTCTAGAAATGTGGACTCATGTTCCCGTTTCCAACCATTCCCCGGAGGAGCTTTGCCTGCCTGCCCGCCTGCTGCCTGCCTGCCTGCTCGGCCAGTTCACTGTCCACTGTCCACTGTTCTCGTCTGTTTATCTGTTTCCTACTCTTCTCCTGATGTTATCAGGTGCTGAAATTATTATTTGACATAATATTAATCAACAAAAATATTATTGATCCTTTAAAGGATACGGCTGGTGATATTTTTCTCCAAATATAAAATCAGAAGACTAAAATACCAAATTGTTGCATGTGAAGTCAAAGTCGGTGGTCAAAAAACTATTAAAAATACATGAGTCACAGCATTGCACTGGGTGATATGTTAATTCATTACTATGAACACACAAACACACATTTGAGTAAAATGTGCTATTTCAAAGTGCAACTTCACTGCCCAGTTGCTTTAGGAAATTATTGAGCATTTGAAAAATACATATTTATGACCTATTTTTAAAAGAGACAGAGAGAGAAGAGAGACCGTATTGTTGGTTTTGGTCTTTTCACGGAATTTGTTGACAATAAGAAGAATATTTCATAATGTCGTCCTTCAATTTATTTATCAACATAAATATTTGCTGGTTCCATTGGACAGTTAATAAAACGAGGACAAACACAACACAATAAAGTTACATGTAAAACTTGTGTGTGGTCCCGGTAAACAACAAAAAGGAAAGCACTGTGTTGCATCGGAACGAGTTGCGTTGCATTGTGATGGGTTGCATCACTGTGTTACATTCTGTTCTGTTCACTTTTTTTGTTACATCTTTGCTGGTTTTCCTCTGTCCTTCTCCGGGGTCAGTTACAACAACAGGCTTACAAAAACAGTACATACAGCTTTCGGTGCTCAACTCCAGCTTCAGTGCCCTCACCTACCTGCCCCTAGAGGGCGCAGACATAGTAACATGTAATACCTGTACAGTATAATAAAAGGTAATCCAATACAACACCACAACAAACTCTGGTCTCACAGACTAAATCTGTACCTCTCTGATGCATTTTTTAACAATAACTGAGTGTAATAAACTTCACAAAGATACTGTTTATTGCAGAGATATTGCATTGGATTGCATTAGATTGTGCAGGGGAGTGGACATGAACACCTTTTATAGCACCCAGCAGGTAAGGTCACCTTAATGTTCTGGCAAAGTGTTTTTCCTTGTCCAACAGTGAAACATTCATTTTTTAACTCAGGTGACGCAATGTAAAAAGTGTGTGGGTGGGAGAGAATATGAGAAAAGATACACAGAGAGCTGGCCAAGTCTTTATCCACTATTAGATCAAAAGGTTGGGACTTTTGGGTGGTGTGGCCTCTTTCATAACTCCAGCTGCTGCCGCCAAACCTGTTATATCATCGGTCATCTGTTAGGGTAGAGTAAAGTTGGCTTGCAGAGAGGCCGGGGGAGCTGTGCAGAAGGGAGGGGCCGGGCACAAACATAAAAGCCTCGTGTCGACATCTGCCAGCCTACCTATGCCTTCACTCTGCCTGGCACTGCCAGGCCATTAGCATCATGTAGCGCCTGGCGCTTATCCAACCAGGACAGTGCGACCTTAATATCTGTGCCGCCACTGAGCTCCTGACACATCTGGCCACGTTCAGACGCAACAGTCATGCCTGCGTCCGCGCTCCCGTGTGCCCTGTGGCGGGCGTGAGAATCCCTGACTGTTTTTACAGGCTCTTCCCAGCATCACTATAGGTTAGGCCTTATTAAACAGCACTCCCTTATCTTCTCTGGCATATGAGTGGCTCAGATTTGTTGTGGATTAACATGGACACACAGCGCTGTTCCAACCTGATGATACTTTCTCCTTTTGCCCATCCGATCTGTCATGGGAGATGACAGGAGACCCTGTAAACAGAGCCTCTGATCCATTTTCCTGCAAATGTAGAACAAATTTCCATCATTGGCTTAACTACAAGGCCAGCCAGTAATCTCACTGGGTAGATCAAGTATTGGTAGCTGTTAGGATCTTAAGTTCTCATTTAGAAGATAATTCAATTATTGCACAGCCACAGCCCACACTTGTGTCCCGCCAGTTTTCGGAACTTCAGAATCATTCAAAATTGTCCGTGTATCTGATACTGAAAGAGTAAAAAAAAAAAAAATGTTGCAAGTAACTATAGACAAGAAACTATACTTCCTCTTCACTTCAATCAACATAGACATGCAGACAAACCACACCATCAGTGGCAGAGACAGAGACAGAAACAGGAAAAGGCTGGTGAGCTGCATAGTTGGTGTTTTTGTGAATTAACTCTGAACTGAAGGGGCATTAGTAGTAGTAAAGCCATTGGGCGTGATGTAAAAAATAACTCCTGAAAAGGGTAGAATTTTAAAATGTGCTGAACAAATAAACGTGTTTTCTATTTGCTATTATATTAAACTGAAAAGTGAAATCTTTGTATCAATATCCAATCTAGTGCCAAGAAATCAGCGCTGTCGCTCATCCCTACTTTGTTAAAACCTCTGTCCTTTGAGCCAGAGGCATGGCTATAGAAAATTAGTATCATACTGCTGCAGCTCTCTGGCTGTACTTATTTTTGTTTGGTTTTATGTTTTGTTTTGTTTTCTTGCAGAGAAATCAAGGGAAGGAGTTTTCCTTCTCTGCCTCATTTGGATCAGATCAGCAGCAGGTTCCTCGTGGATCACAGGGAGACATTTGGGGATTATGGTCACTCCTCACTGCCTGTTTCTGTCAGTCTCTGTGTGGCCACTTGTAGCCCTGGGAAAAGCAGCAGGAGTCACAGATGAGCAACATCTGATCCCGACTGATCATTATATGTGGGTATCATTTCCCATTTGCGTGCCTGCATGCGATGAGTCATAGTGACAGTGACTCGACAGTCAGCGATTTTGGGTAAATGTCTGAAATATTATGTCTGGTTTCATTTAGAGAGCCGTCCTTCACTCACAGTGTCTGCTATTTCTCACTGACAATGACCAGCTTGTACTGGTAGTTTTGCCAATGTTTGTTTGCTCTTTCTGTGTCTGTTATGTGTTTCTTTCTATGTACACTGCCTTGGTTCATCATGTCAGGGGGTGGTCTTTGTCTTGTTTGCCCTGTGTCACTTTTGTGACTGCGATAGTGTGATGTATTAATATAACTGTTTAAATAAAGTATGTAACTTCGCCACCACTTCCAATCTTCATCATAAATGATCAGCAGTATAGCACAGTAGAATTAAGTGTTGCTTTTGATTGTAATTTCACAACTGAAGGCGTTGAAAGTACATGATCTGATCAAATCTTCTCTAAAACTCCTTTGATCTCAAAAACATGAACCTACAAAGTTCTCACGACAGAATGTCAGAGTTATTTGATTTTGCTCATCACAAGGAGACTCTTGTTGATTTGATGTATCGTATTAATTCATGGAAGCATTCTGGGTACTTTATAACTTGCTCCTAAAATTAAGCTGAAGTCTGTATTTTATTTAAACTGTGTGTGACTGTTCATGCAGGGAGTCATCAAGGGCACATTAGTAAAATGGTGACTTACACAGGAAACCGAAAACAAGATAGAGCAGAGGATTTGGGTGGTGATAAAAGCCAAAACCTCAAACATCCGTCGCCAAGCTCATGTTGTTTTTCTCTTTCACAAAGAAAGACACTCTTGATGCCCACTCTTGGCAATTGAGGACCAATCTACTTATCTGTGTAGCTCTCTTCTTTTTCTTTATTATAGACTTTCCACAAAAGTCCACAATAAACCAAAAAGGTAGATTTTGCTTTTAAATCTGGAACCCATCCTGTGAGCCAGTGCAGGGCAGGTTTGACAAAAATCCACTTTATTTACTCTCCAGCAGAGTTTACTTTATCCTCGCCCCCCTCTGCGATGGTCTCCTGCTCAGCCATGCATCACACCCCTCAATTCTCATCACTTCCAGGTTTTCCTCCATTGTTTCCCCTGTTTTTGTCACAGCATGACATAGTAATCAATAAGCAATTAAAAAAGGCAACATGGCACAGGGCACTGCTTACTTAGTTCCAGTGTATGCTTAGCCTTCACAGGGATGTGGTGCGGGGATGAGATCACTGGTGTGTGTTTGGGGCTTTACAGTCACATTGTCTGACACATGGCAACCATGAAAAATAAAAATACAGCTCAAAGATTCTTTACCCCTAAGTACATGACATTTATAAAAGCTCACTGCACTGCTTTTAGCTTTTGTGCAGTTACTGGTATGATATGGGAGCGTTTTTATTGACATTACTGTGGAATTTGCCATTTTCCTGACATTTGAAGAGGTTGAATATGCAGGTGCCATGAATAACATTCAAAGCTCCAGCCTGACGATCAGTCTTAAAGGAGGGGAAGACGAGCCAGCTCAAGGTCAGACGATACTCAGCAGTAATCTTAACCAGGAAGAGATGTTGAAACCACCCATCCTGTGTGAAGGAATAGCTGCTGCTGGTTTACAGGGAATTCACACGCAGCGGCTGCACCAGTCACACTGTTTTCACTCTGCACCGCAGCAACCAAAGGCCTCTGCAACATTATCTAACAAAGTTGCACTTCGTCACATGACATGACCACTCATCCCCAATTACAGCCCTGCTGGCTGTACCGTAAACATGGACCTGACGAGCATATCAAGTATGTCACTTCACGGATTAGACTGTTCCGTCTACTGGGAGTAAGATGTGTTTATGGAGTGGGTTCTTTCTCATCCTGCACCTTGTATGTTTTTGTGTGCATCTGTATGTGTGGGCTGTTTTGTCCCAGTGCTGACACCTCATTCTATAGTCTTTTGACCCTGGTAGACAGGCAGATGGGGCAGATGTCTCCCATCAGCCGTGTCCAGTCCACCCCCAGCAGACCTGCCTGCCATCCTGGATGGCTGTTGGGAGAGGCTTCACAGGGTGTAGGTGTGCATGAAGTGAACGTGTGTGTTTGTATAGGAGGAAAGAATCTTCACAACATTTTGTGTTTCCTAGTATTGTTTGGTAATATTTTGTGCTGTTTATTACTGTTATTATACATCAAATATACATAGTCTATGTGTGTTTTTTGTGTGTGTGTGTGTGAGTATAGTCTATGCTTCCCTGCATTAAAGTGAGTAAATCACTGTGCCTGTACTTTTGCATGTGTGTGGTACAAGGCAGGAAAAAAGTGTAAGCGCGGTATGTTTTGCATTAACGCAAGATATGAAAAAAGAGAAACAAAAAGTCCAGAAACTTCCACTTCTCCCCTTTTCTGCCTCTCTTCCTCCTCTCCTCCTTTCTCTAACACTCTGATTTTTACAGGCTGCCATTTCCACTAAATTAGTGCCCAGGGTTTTAATTGCAGTTTATGAAGCTCATTTATTGGCACGAGAGTCTGTGTTTGTGTGATCTGGCATCCAGCGAGGCAGGCCAGTCCTCTCCAAGCCTCCCTGTGGTTTTGCATTTCTTCTTTTTTTTTTTCCCCTCTCTGTTGTTTTTTTTTCTCCCCCCTTCCTTTCTTTTAACACCAAAATGTTGCTGGGCTTAACCGTACATGCTGCTGTTTTTATAGAGAATTAGCACTTCTCTACCCGGCGCTGGCTGTGTGGCTCCACACTGGAAGTGTTGCCTTTAAATCAGCCCTCCCCTTTAAAACCGCCTAGGCACGTGCCAAGAGCCACACATTTAGCACACAGAAGCTAGCACTTCTTATGACTTTAATTCAAAGCTTTGAGAGCATTAAGTGATGTAATGATATCAGAGCATGATACACAATAAATGTAGTATATCTTTTATGATTGTTATACATGAGGTAGGTTAAAGAGCGGACATTGTTTTAATCACCCGTGACGATCTGACTTTCTCTAAATTTTCTCTTTCACTTCCCCTCTCTCTTTCTCTCTTCCTCCACATCATCCCCTCCATGGCATTCCAGTGACACCCTGGAGGCTAATTAAGCCTTAATTACATTTGTTGGAATTGATTTGTGATTTAGTCTTCCCTCTGTTGTTCCAGCTCATTGGCCCCCATAGAAATGTCATTAATGCACCATTATTTTCACGGGCGGTCTAATTAAAGGGACATACTCTCTGGGTTTTCTCTGATGAGATGCTGGGAAGGGGCACATGTTGGTGACTGGCACCCCGATGATCCAAAATGGGAGACGCAGTGGGAGGGAGGAGCTGTAACATAACCTTATGTGTGGGTATAAAGGCGCTGTGCAGACGGAGGCTGCCAGGTGGTTACTTTGGGATGGATGTCTCAATCAAGTTGCGTGACATGACATTATCACAAGACATGTTTGTATGGCTTCGCTAAAGCTCTGCCAGCTTTAAAGGAATGGTTTTATATTTTGGAAAATATGCTGATTTTGTCTGTTGCTGGGAGTTTAGGATGAGGAGGTCAACACTGCCTACCAACACCTCCAAAGCTCAGTAATCAGCATGTTGTGTCTCATTTGTTAGACTGTACACAAACAGAAATGTAAAAATGTGTGGTTTTAATGGGAAGTTACATGCTGAAACAATTGTTTGAAACAACTTTTTCTTGCGACCAGCAGTGGAGTGCAACAACTTCCTCGAGTCTCTGCTGGTTGCCTGATAAACTCACGGTGACAACAAGTGTACAGATTAAACAAACAAGAAGAATGTGTTAACTTTTGAGATTTAGAGGTGCTGATATGTGTATTTTGGAACTCTGAGGTTAACCAACTCAAGCTGTTTCCCCTTGCTTTTGTTCTTTAGGTCAACCTAGGCCAACCAACTCCAAGCACTCGCTTCATACTTAATGCACAGACATGAAAGTGGTATCAATCTTCTCATTTAACTCTCAGCAAGAAAGGGAATAAGCACATTTTTCAAAAGTGGTTGTGGTCTTAGTTTTTGGATATCCAGCACTTGGTGTTGAATGCTTTCTCATGCATATTCCACCTCCTCTACATGTTAACAAAGTCAGCAGATATATATTGGGAAGAGGTGGAAGTAAAAGCTGCACAAATCTGACCCTATCCCACATTTAGTCAAATCCCTTCTAGATATGATTCAAGGCCTAATAACTTGTTCTGTCTTATTGAATGACCTGAGTGACGGAGCACCAGGCTGCTACACTGCACGGCTAGGGAAGCAAATGCACGCTTGATTCCCCTTCAGAAATAAAAAGCAGAATTTGGAGTTGGCAGTTGTTTGTGCTTCTTTTAAAACACTGGTCTTTCCTTAGGGAGGCTTGTGGGAGGGAAGCAAAAAAGGGAGAGGGGGTTTTGCGGTGCATTCACATGTGGAAGCTCAAAGCAGTAACAATCTTTCCCAGCCTGCTCTGGCCTCATATGGCCTATGGTATCCTGCTAAGAGTTTCATAGCACAAGTCTATTCCCTCTTTCTCTCTTTCTCTGAAAGCTCCGCTATCTTTCTTTGCTTGCTCACCAACTCAGCGCCAGAGTGACTGCCTGCCACTCTCCTCTGCCCTCAATTTTAGGGCAATTCTATCAGTTGTCTCCATGTACCCTTTCTGTCTGTTATGATTGTATATAATGGGACTCAGTTCAACATGCTGGCTGGCAGGCTGACGGGCGTGTTGGACAACTGCTTCACAGTTGGCCGGGCCGGTGAGAGAGGGAGAAGTATAGGGGGAAGGAGAGAGAAAAAAGGAGGAGAGAAGAGGCAGAGGGAGGGAATGACAGAGCTGAAGATAGAGAGGGAGAACAGGGAATGGGGTCACTTGAGTTTGTTGCTCATAGGATATCAAGCGGCTCACTCTCTCTCTCTCTCTCTCTCTCCACCCCGCTTAGTAGTTTGGCTCTTCTGTTACCTCCCTCCCTATCTCATCAGAACCGCCATCTTTGGGAGTGTTACTACAACAACAATGTCCTTCATAAAACGATCCAGCAACTCCGTTTCGAGCCTTGGCTTAATCATGCCATATAAACAATGATGATGAAGTTCAAGTGAAGCGTTAACTAAGCTTAAGTCTTGCATTTCTTTTATACGGCAGTGGCAAGCTCAGCAGACCATATTAAATGCCCTGAGTGATGTTGCTTAAGAGCTGATACATGAGAAATGTTCTGCTTTCTTACAGGTTGCTTTGCAGGGGGAAAAAAAGCCAAGAAAACAGTCTCATGAGCAATGCAGAGACAAGTTAACCATGCCGGGAGTGTGAATTGTCCCTAATAAAGGTGTTTTCCTTAACTTTGCCAAATCCCTGTGATTGCTGAGTCATCTGGAAAAAGCAGCGCTCTTGCATTCTTTATTCTTGGGTAATGCAGCATAAGAGGAGTTCCATTTTTAGCTTTATGGCAAATTACATTAAGCCACAGTTCAGTGAGCCCTAATGCTTTGAAAGTAACAAAAATCGACGGAGAGAGATAAAAGTTTTTTGATATTGCTCAGACTTTCTCTCGGCAAAGCCTCGTTTATACCGCCTCCCTGCCGCTGAGCGGGAAAAGAATGGGTTAAACCTGTCTGCGGCCCACATCTGGGAATCATTTGAAACATTCCACAAGGCTTACCACATGTTTTCAGATGGACTAAATCCTGCGAAAGGCTCGGCTGTCAGAGGTTTGAAAAATCATCTTTCTTTTCTGCCAGGAGGGGAAAAAATGAGAAAGAGAAAATTAAACTGTATAATGGCTTTTCTCTCTTGCAGGTGAGATTAGGTAGGGATGTGGGTGGGTTTGCAAGGTTGTCCCTGTGTGTGGCAGCAGCAGTGGTGGTGTGTGTGTGTGTGTGGTGGAAATGTGTGTTTCTGTGTTGTCTCGGATGTTGGTGGCATGTTATTCGAATGCATTCTGAGAGAAAGCTGTTTCTTAACGGCCATTTGCAGTTCAAAGGAGACATTGGGGCTTGGCTAACTGTTTCAATACAGCTGATACGATCTTATCTGCACTCTCGCTCTTCCCCCTCGCTCATTTCTTCTTTATAGTTCACAACCCAGCGCCATAAAGTGAACCAATGCGAACTGTCCAGACACACACAGACAAGGGTGGCAGATCCGGCTACTGGCATGGTAGCTACGTTTGAGCATTCAAATGGTGTGATATCTTCATCTTTTTCTGACATGTGCAAAAAGGCTCTTATATAAAACCCGATCTTGTAGCCTTCCGCCTTGCCATGAAGTGCTTTCTACTTGACTATTTCACCATGATACTCTTCTATGGATGACAAGCTAATAAAGGGGAGTCGCAGAGTGATGAATGGTTGGCTGCTGGGAGTTCCAAATAAATATGTGGTTTTAAGAAGGCGGCAGCAGGCTGGACGAATTAAAAGTCAAAGGACTCTGGATGGTGACTGACCACCAAGCCTTGGCACCTTCACGGTTCTCTCTCTTACACCAGGTCTCGGATCCTCTCCAAATGTGCACCCAAGAAAGGCTGGTAGACTGCTGGCCTTTCTGACGTCAGGCCCCCGGGCTCTCATGTTGCCCCAGTGTGTTAGACGCCCCACTGTAATTGTCCACTGACATTTGGGGAACTGGAAATGTTTCTTTTGGGTGTGGGTGACACCGTATGCAGAGGAAGGGGCCCCCTGCCTCTCTGCCACCCTCTCTTTTTCTCTGTGAACCAGGCCGTGACATGTGGTATGTGGCCCCATGCTGGGGGGGGGGCATTGATCAGGCTGGGTAATGTTACAGCACTTTGGAAATAGCACTGGACTTTCACACTGGAAAGCAAATAGCGTTTGGAGGCATAAACTGAGCACCTGCTACAGGGCTCACCAAGGTGCCTTGTAAAATAAAACACGAGAGAGACACTCCACTACAGTCCTGTATAATGACCACCTACAGGGACTATTTCATGTTATGGTTTTCACAGAAAGAAATCACAGGATTAAGGCAGCTCTGTGAGGCTACTGAGAACATTGGACATTGTGCCCCTTAAAGCATCTCAGGGTTTGTCTGTATTTAGCAATGCAGTGGTTGCCATTTTTTTTGTTCTGCTGACCTCTTAAAGCAATAAGCACATTTTGGGAAATTGACTTATTTGCTGTCTAGCTGAGAGTTAGATGTCTGTACTGTAAATATTAAGCTACAGCCAGAAGCAGGTAAGCTTAGCTAGGCATAAAGACTGGAAACTTGTTTTTGTACATATTAAACAAGCAAAATATATTATATTATTTTAATGAGTTTATCAATTAGTTTACTGTTTCCAATCTTTATGCCAAGCTAAGCAAACCGGCTGTTAGCTATGGTTTCATATTTACTGTACAGACATGAGAGTGGTGTCCATCTTTTCATGTAACTCCCGGGAAGAAAGAGAATAAGCAAATTTTCCAAAAATGGCAAACTATTCCTTTAAAACAAGGCGACATCTATGTGTGACCCATCATCACAGGTTGCATGTAAGCAGAGAGTGATTTTTTTCCCCCCCTTATTTCCCCTAATTTCAATAGGATTAAATTAGTCAAATAAACCAACTACCCATAAGGAAATGGCTTACATGAGATGACAGCCTGGAAAAATAAGCAGAATTTTATGTAGTACGTATAGTTTTGTTCATTTTCCTATCTCATTAATCCCCTCGGGACCCCCTCATACCTCATCTGACCCACTGGGGTTTCTGACCCTCAGCTTGGGAACCACTGAAGAAATGGATCTAGCTGTCCCAATTTGCAAAGAAAGAAAATGTTCTACTAACCAAAAGCATAGGCATGTCAATGTCAGGCTTCTTTGTCACTTGTAGTCACTCTTTGAAAGTCTTGAAAACGGAGAAAGCAGCATCAGGAATCCTGGATCTTCGAATCACGTCCAAAATGTGATTTCCTGTCTCTGTACAGTAACCAGACACCAAGCTGATGCATGTGCCTTACACGCCACTGTGTTAAGCCTGACATTCTGAAGGTTTGCTTGTATACAGGGAGGCTATGTAAAGCATTAAACGGAACATGTATCACATGTCGTTTCACTATGCTTGACATGTCAGCGCAGTGCACTGTACAGTACATGCTGAAGTGCTGTCTATATCTGCATCTCAGAGTAGAGGGGAGCTATACTAGACTGGAAAGCCATTAAGATTCAACTCTAGTAACTTCCAGTGTAAACCTGGCTGCAAGTGGAGGATGCAGCTGGGCTAAGGAGACCCCAGAGGCCTTACTATCTAACCTAGAGATATGTAGAGGAAACCCAACGCTACACAATACAAATCCCCACACTGCAGTTAGGTGAACATGGATGAGCGCATCCAGTCTACATGAACACATGCTACACACATGCATGCTGGGCCCCAGCTCCACCTGTCAGAAGGCAGTGAAATAAGACAGTTCCATCTCTGCAACCATTCTGTCATGACAGCAGCTACTTCCACCAGTACATACTTTTAGCATTTCACGACTCCCTCAGTTCATGGTTACTCGCATGCCTGTGAGTCCCATGTCGCAACCAAGGCAGCCCCCCCCCCCCCCCCCCCCCCAAGCACTGCATTCCTCACTTGTGTGGTGATGTGTGACAACTGACGCAGCCTAGTGCAACTCACAGCTTTTGTGTAAGAAAGCCTTAAAGGCAGCAAGGAGGAACAAGGAGGATACCGTCGCTGGCACTCTCTCTGTAGCAGTGCTCCCAGGAAAAAAAGATGAAAAGCAACAGAGAAGGTAACGTGGAGCCAAAGACTGTCACTAGCTGTCTTGTGGCCTTTCGTCCAATCATATGGGACAAGGGGTTTCACAGCTACCACCTGCCACAAAACTTTGCTCTCTGGGGCGGAAAGCTATTGAGTGCAGCAGTCATATCTGAGAGACAGGAGAGAACCTGTGCTTTCCACTGGCACACAACTCCTTCGCACGCCAACACGCTCACAGATGCACGCACTTCTTTGCACCGATACTGTAGGCACACCTGTGTGCACACACGCACTTGAGTATACATGGGAACATTAGAGCTGCAAATAATTGTTTTGCAATTATTGATCTTGATCATCTATTGTTTATGTTTTTTTTATTACCCAATTATTTGCAAAGTCAATAAAAAAAATGGCCTACCAATTACAAGTTACTGGAGCTTCAGTTAACATCTGTATGATCAATCAAAAGAGTTTTCATTTACACTACAAATAATAGTGAGAATTCTTCATATTTTTGATGTTGTAAATGATTAATGGCTGGCAAGACGAGTAAATATACAGGTTCATTGTATACGTGCACACACATAGTTTTTTCTCAAATAATTGCTTACATTATACAAACAATTTGGTTTGTGAGCTTTCCTTATTCATTCATTTTTTTTTCTTGAACAAGCCATGTAAAGTATCATATTAATTGTATCAGTTTCTAATTTTCACATACAGTCTATTTGCAGGCACATTTAAAAACACTCACACAGTTTAATTTAAACTTAAATAACGACCAAAGGGTGTAGTGTAAAAGTAAAATACAGAGTCGCTGAGCTTTTAGACAAATGTATAATTTGGATTTAAGTATAAAAAGAGCTGCCGCTCTTTACGTGGTCTGGTAGAGAATTCCTCTAAGTGGTGGATTTAACGGAAGAAGCTGACAGCCCAAATGCAGTGTGACAAAAGGGTAAAGTACAATCTGTGATGGAGGATATTTTAGAGCCTTTAATGGTGTTTTCAGCAGGACGGGGAGGCATAGTCACGCAACAGAGGAAGGGCCAGCTTGTTTAAAATTTTATATGAATGATACATATTTGAATAAAATCAGAAAAAATCTGTAGTTTCTCTGGTGTCCCGTAGTGATGATATGGAGTTTACTACTGACAAAAAAAAAGGAAAACTAGATTTTCTATAAGATGTTCATGTAAAGCCTCTATCATACATGATGAAAGATGTAGTTTAGGGGTGAACTCATTAGCATTACATAAGTCTTAAGTGTCTAGCATATAAGTTCTTATATTTACATATTTATTTCACTTGCATAATAAATGCATACTTGTTGTGTTGGTGTCCTTATATTCAGAATGTAACATTCTTTATTCACCTTGCAGAAGTTAAAGACTTTTTCAGCCATGTTTTGCCAAAAATCCCACACATTTTGAGGCTTGTGTAAAATCAGTATTCAATATTAATATTACAACTTGCAACGTCGCTCTTAATATATATATATATATATATATAAAAAAAACAATAATAATCGCACGCGTTCACTGGAGACACCTTTGACTTTGACCTCACACCGAAGGTCAAGTAGTCCCCCCCCCCCCTCCGCGACTCAACACACAGCGATCAACTTCAGGCTGCCAGTTTTTGTGCATCTCGGTGAAAGATAGAGGAGCGAGGAGATAAGAAAAAAAAAATATATATATGTATATAAAAAAAAAAAAACACACACACTTTCTGGTTGCTTCACATCGTCTGATCACATCTGGAGGGAGCGGGACTGGCCCCCGGGGAGCGGGGCGGGGGGGGGCGGGGTCACAGCCGGTGTAGGATTTCACCGCCGGAGAGCGTGACTGCGATGGTCGCCCGCGCGCCAGCCGAGCCGCAGCTGCCCGCTCTCTGAGAGGAAGAAGAAGAAGAAGAAGAAGAAGGAGAAGAAGGAGAAGGAGGAGGAAAAAAAGCGGCTCGCCGTCTCTCACCTACGGTGTCGCGGGGGAGGCGCAGCAGCAGGAGGAGGAGGAGGAGGAGGAGGAGGAGGGGGGCTGGGCGCGGACTGCTCGCCCCGGAGCCACAGCTCGCAGGTCCTTGAGAGAGTCGGCAGTCGGGGGGGGGGAGGAAGAAGAAAAAAAAAAAAAAAACACAAACAAATAAATAAATAATAAATAAATAAATAATAATAAAAAAAAAACTTTGGAGGAAAAAAAAAAGAAAAAAAAAAAAAGAAGCAGCATCCGGAGGGAGAGGAGAGACGCGCACGGCGGCGCGGCTGAACTTCCAGCAGCAGCCCGAGGGGGGACCGGGAGGAGGAGCCGCAGCGGCCCAGGTAACCCGTCCGCCCGCCGGGGACAGCGGGGTCCCGGGGACGCCGCTGTCAAACGGTCTCACCTGGACGGGGGCTTTTTTTTTCTTTTTTTTTTTTCAGTGCGTCATGCCTGGTGTCACAGAGGAGGGAGGGAGGGTTGGTTTGTTTGTTTGGTTGTTTGTTTGTTAGTTGTGTCTGTTGTTAACGCCGGTTCGTCGTCGGGAACCGGCTCGAAAAGGGGGACGCTGCGGTCCGACGAGAGAAAAGAAAAGCTCGGGTCGGCTAGCGGGCGAAGCTAACGCTGCCCCCCGGTCCGCTCCTTCGACGTGTCCGTCCCCGGGAAGACACCGGGGGACACATGTGTGTGGGGCCGACCGTGTGTAGCTTTCGCACCGCTACTAAAAAAAAGTGCCGATGTGCGCGGTGAAAAGCAGGCAGCGCTGCGTGTCCGAGCCCCGGTGTCCTCTCCGACAAGAGCCCGTTTGTTTTTGTTTGTTTTTTTTTTTGTTTTTTTTTGCAACGTCAGGGGCAACGGAATGTGCAGAAATATGTTGTTGTTGTTGTTGTTGTTGTTATTTGACCCGGTGTTGCTCGGTCGCGGGCTCGGGGTGAACTTTGCTCGGGTGCTTGGTGCTTCGCTGTTGACACCGATCTTATCAGCAGCCCGCTTCCTGCCCTCGGTGCGCTGCGGGAGGATGAACGGGCACGGCTCGCAGACGGGCAACCGCAGCCTGCAGTCGTCTGACTTCCTCTGACACTGAGCTGGGAACTTGGTGACCCCGAAAGTCCCGAACTTAGCGCTGCAGACTGACAGATAATGTCCCTAATTCGTCCCGTAACACCCCCGATTAACCCCCCCCCCCCCTCCTCCCTCAGGATAATGTGGCAATTTGAGGTGTCTGGATCTCAGCAAATTAAATGTCAGGGCCGCGTTATAACATTTGTGTCACACACCCTGCAGCATCAGAAACCTGCAGTGTTATCTTGTGAAATGTTGTGTAAAACCATAGATTACACTGCTTATTACCCCCCATTTAAGGCTGTAACAAGTACTTTCTACACGTTCCCTTTCATCTGAGTAATCTGTGCACTTTATGCATTTGGCACAGCATGATTTGTTGAATGATATTTTATGATGCTACAGATTTACGGCGCTTCACTCGACTTCTCTGACATTGGCTGCAGACATGGCAGTGCAGGCTGATTTTGTTTCTGGGGTGGGGCTGGCAGAAGAAGATGCCCTTTCCCGTGACAACCTGTGACAACCTGTGACATTCAGAGCAAGATGCATTAGAGGCAGAGTCACTCGGTGGGAAATTTGGTGTTTCTGAGGGTTTCCCCACCCTGTCACCTCCTCTCTTGGTGTGACTCACTATTAAATGTTGTGCCATCGCCGTAATTGGGCAGGCTTGGGCTAAATGCGAGATTGTTTACCTGCCTACTTAACCTTCACATATGATAATCTTGATAATAACCCAAGATAGACGTTTGTTATAACCGTTTTAATCTGCTGTCTAGACATCTTGTGATAACTAATCCCATATCATGCCCATCATTGAATTCTAAAAATATAGTTCCTGTCGCAGTGGTAAGAATGAGGTTATCTGAAAGGTATGATGTTGGCCTTCAGAAGTAAATCTCATATATTAACACTTGATATCTAACATGAGAATGTGAGAAAGGTTTGGAGAAATTGTGTCCTCAAATCATTGTTGACAGCAGCTCTAGTCACGTGTTTTTTCTCATGCTTCCGCCTTCTAGAGCAGAAATGAACATTTAAGATTGTTTCTTGCGACTATATATTCAAAACTGAAGAACCCAGAAATGAAGCATGATTTTAGATTAGATTAGACTGACTTTATTGTCCACCTCAGTGAAATTTGTCTTTGGCTTTAAGTAAAAGTACAGCAAAAGTACATACAAATGCGCACAACACAGCACACCATTAAAAATATACAGAATATAGGCTACAATATACAATTACAACAGTGCAAATGGGCAGGGAGAGCAGCAAGTTATAAAAATTATAGTAATTGAAGAGAAATCGTTTTAAATTACAAGTGTTTTTAAATGTTAAACTGCCCAGTGTTGTAATTGTCTGTGAAAATGCAGTGATGTGCTGTTACGTAGCACAAGGCGAGAGTTTTCAGTAATAATGTCACTCTCTGACAAACGTCACGGGGAAGTCTGTTCTTTCCTCGTGTGAACAGGGCCAGTTCACACGAGGAGAGCATTCACATGGCACTAAATGTGTCATCATCGTTGAAGCGGTGGCACACTCACTTTGTCCCGTCACATCCCCCACCCCTTCACCATGTCCCTCTCCTTCCTCTGCAGATTGTAAAGTTAAGTGTGAATAACACTGGAAAAGAATTTTTTTTAATTCTTTGTTCCTTAAAAACACAGTAGTAGTGAGTCAGTAGCTCCTAGCTTTGTTATTTGTCACATTTGATAACATGGTGAGCTTGTTTTGCTCACCGTGGAACAAATTACTAACAAATGAGATGAAAGATGATGAGTTATTAAAAGTCGGTTGTATTTTGAGAGACTTTTGTGCAGGTTTTGGGCATTGGTTTTTATTAGATTATATTTTATTTTATTTTTCTGATGAGCAATGGGATGACTTTGGTTCGACTTTGTTGAATTTAATTTGTTAAATTTTGAGTGTTGCATGGCAAGTTAGAAAGTGGGTGCACTGGGTCTTTACATTGTCGTATTACTATCAAGTGTTAAAGAAGTAGGTGGCCATATCTTTGGAATCATAGAAACTGTTTTGATCACAGTCAGAAGATGACTTCCTTCACAAATGACACATTAACCACCAGTAGTAGGAGTTGAAAATACAGATTTAGAAAAAGCGTGGAGGAAATGTTTTGAGACAAGAATTTAGCGATAAACCATAGGCTTAATTTTAACCTAGTGTTCTCTGAAAAAGCCCTCAGTGTGTCAGGTGTGTGTTTAGTTTGGTTTGGTCTGTAGTGGTCTACACACAGCCTCACCACAGCCGTCTGCTCCCCTGTTGTTGACAAGCCAAGGCTGACTCACGAGGCTGTGGCTCTGCAGCACAAACTCATCAGGCACTGACAGATGAGACACGCTCCCCACAATGGCAGGGCACCCTGGAGATGTCACCCAGCGCTTTCCTAACGGTAAACACCTCTACCCAGTCCCACCCACACACTGTCAGATTTTGACTGGTAGGAGCTCTGTTTTTGGAGTAGGAAGTACTTAAAGTGAAAAACCACACTGCAGAATTAACAATTTCACTTATTGTAAATAGGAAAAACCATGGGCTAGGCTTTTAGAATTTGTTTTGATGTGTACTGTGCATGTGTTGGTTTACTAATTTTCTGATGGTGCCTTTAGGAATAGTTCAGTTTGTCAGCAAATACCATCTTTGGCCTAATAGAGAAACAGTAACTTCTACAAATGGAGTCTAGTGGAACCAAGCAGTGTAGCTTTGCACTAATAAAACCAGCCTTGACCTAAATGAAACAGGCCCCGACTCTGTCAGAATAAGTAGAAATAAATTGGGATATTACAGTGGTTTGGCTGTGGTGCCCGATGACGTAGTCATTGCCTTAGGGACTGGGGCGAGTGTGGGAAAAGCAGGAGAGAAGAAGGGTGGGAGCCGATACCAGGAGAGTGCAGCCGAGTGGGATTTTTTTGGAAGGGGAGTTCTGGAGCCACTGTGATGTTGGGATGTGGGAGCTCCACTCACGTCGGCCGGCGGCAGTTAGACAGGCCCGCTTTTGCATACTGATTCTCTTTTCCGCTGCTTTCCACATAGCTCACTGGACTGCCCGTCCCTGGCAGCCTCGCAAGGGTTAAACACCCCCATTCTTTCACACCGCCTCCTTTTATTCCTCTTTTTATGGCTTTGATGGTATTAAATAATCTTTACGTGTCAGAGTGCACAGCTCCCAGTGTTCATGTCGGGAGAGCAAGAGAGCAATTAGGTCAGAGTGGTAGAATAACTTGGTTTCATCCCAGCCTTAAAGCGGCAGGGTACCTCACTTCGACTTGTTCTTTATATTCACCTCAAACCTTCAGAGTGAGATTTTCAAAGAGGTCCAAGGCCAGTGGGGTTATCAAAGCACTCAGAGAGAGAACTTTGTATCTCTCTGTTGTATAGTCTCATGATAAAACGTCCCAGAATGGATCATCGGTTGTGATATTTTAAGTTCCTCACTATGTTAATTTGCCTGAAGAATCAGGCCACGTTTGTCTCTTTTTTTTTCTTAATGAGGCTGAGCTAAAGACCCATATAACGCATTATCCTGGTTATTGATTTGGAATGCGTCTCACGCTACAGATTGTTGTAGTAGACCTTGACATCATTGACATATTTATCTGCAGAGTTGTACTGCATTTTTCTTTTTTTTAGCCAAACAAACAGATCTCAAGACACCCTCAAAACAATAATAAATTGAAAGCCTTGTGTCTCTGTTTGACATGGTCTCACATGATCTGTGTTGTAAAGTTTCCCATAGCCTGTTGTCCCATGTTTGAGATTGCATTTCTCCCATTTGGCATAGGAATGTTTTGGCCCATGTCACACTGTTTCATTGCCCTCGTCACAGGGTTTCATACTATTTTCCACACTCATTTTGTACCTTGGCTTTTTACGAAAGTGTCTCTGCCCAGTCGGACAGTCCCCCGGCGTGACGGCTGACATTTCAAGTGAAAGAGCCCTATTGTTGGTTCTTAATCCCCCTCCACCCTCCTCTTCATAAAACAATGGTATCAATTGCTTCCACTGAGTACATCCACAGCTCTGAGTGAGAGACAGACTGGCCGGGCCTGTTAGTTAGTCTGCCAGCCGTCCTACCAGGGAGCCAGGCTGACCTCGTCACTCCCAGTGATAGCTCTGTGCTGCCCACTGATTCCTCTCCAGGCATCTGCGCTAATATTATCTCTGTAGCATGAGAACTTTGATCGTGGCTGCACTGCCACCTCGTAAATGCACAAATAATGGCTTGTGTGTATATTTATTTTCCCGGGGAGACAGTGGAGCAGACCGGTGGCTTCGACATCCCCCCCCCATCCCCCACCTTCTTAATGAATGGTCTTCATTCTATTTCCCTTCATTTTCCCCAGGACACTGCCATTAACTTTGACAGATGATATGTTCTTTCACTGAAACAGTGATCCTGAGCGCACTGTCACTGGAAATTGGATTCGCACACCCACCCCTTAGCTGCTTGCCTTTTCTCCATCTCTCCTTTTCTCTCCGTCCTCCTTTTTCCTGTTGCTCTCTCTCAGTCTGCACTGAGGGACATGCTGTTAATATTCCTTTTAGAGCTGCACTGTACAGCTGAGCTGCCAAGTTAACCCTCTGCTGCCATAAGTTAGACAGCTCGCCAGATAGCCGGTGTCACTTACACAGATGTCTGACCAGCCAATCTGTCCTTAAGCGCTCCTTGATAATACCAGTACTGCTCTGTGCCAAGTGTGTGTCTGAAGTCAGTTATGACATTGCAGTGATTCTTGGTTGGTTGTCCAGAAGAACAGATCTTTCAATTTTCAAATTCACTCTGTTGACATTGGTATAATTTTAGTCTTAACTTTAATCTTTGGTACTTTTAGATAAAATTTGACAATAGAATATTACAAAAAGACTGCTCAGTTACGAGATATAGAGAATATTTATTTTTATTATCGATTAATCTGCTGATTATGCTTCCCAGAGTCAAAGGTGACATCATTTGCTCAATCTGAAACCGAAAGATATTCAGTTTACAGTGGAAAAAAAAGACAGAAAAGCTAAAGATATTCACATTGGTGGAGCTGCAACCCGAGAATGGTTGATGTTTTTGCTAAAAAACATGATTTATAAGAATAAACAATCAAACAAATCTATTCTAGATTAAAACAAGAATTTATTAACACTGTGGTGGTTATTTATCAGTTGGACTGCTCTTCATCATCATCAGATCTCATCTACCCAATTAAGACACTTGACAGCTCCTGTATCACTCCCATTACACGTGAGTGTCCTGTGCAGCGGCCATGTCCAGTTTGAAAGCATTACACAAACCAAAGCATCTTAACAGTGATTTCAGTGGAACAAATCCTCTCTATTGTGCCTCCTGTGTGGGCGTATGTGGCAGTTGACAGTGTATTACCCAGCTGCTGTGGTTGCAGCTGCTTGCACGTTAGCTCGAGTTGCTGGGCCACATTTATCAGTGTGAAGTGAACACCACGGTGGAGAGATAATGGCCCTGAACAAAGATGATACCACTCTTGTTGCTGCGGACTCGAACACCTAGCTGGTTGTGAATAGCTCGGCTCTTAGCATCGTTATCATACTGCTCTGCTGCCATGGCGTGTGCCTGCCAAGTATATGTATCTAGTGAGCCGCTGCTACCTATTCTATCTCCATGGGCTGTCATCACAGCGCAGAAGAGCCATCGCACCCAATCACTGTCAAGCTGAAATGTTACAGTACAGAGCCTGACAGGCTTCCTGCGTTTGCAGCTGGAGGAGTGGACGTCAAGCCAAAATTACCCTAAAAAACAGTGCAGCAGAAGGCAATTACAGGCCAATTACATTTACCTTTGTATAGGTTTATATAGCACTAATTAATCTTCCATGTCTTGTTAGTATAAAAGGAGAAATGATTGTTATGTTGGTACTTTACACATAAATAAACTGCATATACATTACATGTATTTGTGAGGAAAGTATCTCAGAAATGCACCCAGCAAACAAGGCCTCAGCCCGCAAATGTTTGTCAGCGAGAAAGCACAACTCATGGATGTAAATGATACTCATTCAGTCAGTGAGACTGTGAGGCACTATCAATAACAGTGGATCCTTTGATTGGTTCTGTACTTCATTTCGTGTCAACATAATTTCCATTTTTCTTGGCTTATTGTGTCGCAGTAATAATTCTGTAATATTGGCGCACCAGGCAGCATATGGCTGCCATTTATGATCAACAGCCTCTGTAAAGAGGTGACTGGAATATGCAAATGTCTGCATGCTAATGGAATAGTAATGTAATGAAGTACGTTGTAGATGGCCAATAATGTGCTCTGGTTATTGAGTGTTAATGGCTTCTTCTCAGGCAGCCTTTGTTCTTTCACAAGCTGCAGCTTTTTTGTTTGTTCTTCATGGCACATGTACACACCATCACCCAGAGCACATGTGCACACACTCACACTCACACAGACTTACATACATGAACATTGCATTCTTAGTGATTCATTGCATTGGCTGAAAAGCATATTGATAAATACCTGGAGTACTTGCCCATTGAAATTGTGAAACTAAATTGGGCAGAACTGAGACAGATGTGGCGCAGTAAATTAAACAAGCAATCTTCTCTGTTGGGTGACAGCACAATGGTGATTAGGGTTTCATGTGAGCTGCCCTACATTATTTATGGCTGTGCTGTGGGCTGCCTGCAGTTGAATAAACCCACAGTCCATTGACTGGGCACATTACGGGAGGCCGTCTCGTAGCGAGAGGGGGAGTTAAAAATGGCTTTATTTCCTCTCGAGGAGGTCCATTTTCATCTAAATGAAGGTGGAAGCCCCAAGCGTGTTGTTTCCAGGCCCTGTGTGTGTGAAATGTGTTGACTGTGTTCCAGGAGGCTTCTCGGCACGGCTCTGCTCCGTGTTCCAGGGTGATTTCTGCAGAACCTCTAATTTGTACACATCAGCCATTCCTAGTTTTCTTAGTCACTGCCCACTCAACTTGGTGCCCTTTGCCAATTCACAATTTGGATGTTTTTTTGTCCACAGTCAACAGGGATGCCTGTTTGGCCCCAGATGTCATTTGATATTTGGTATCTGATTTACTTACTTACATAGAAGATATGCTGAATCACTTGGCATTAAGACAACGCAGACTGCATCACCGCTTTCCTTTGATAGATTCCTTTGAGTGTTTGTGGCCTGTATTGTTTTGTATGGTATCCATGGGGAACAAAGTGTGTATCTACCAAACAGATCTAGACATTCTCTCCAAATCCACACTATGAAAAAGATACTGAAGTTCAAATTCAGCACTTCAGAGGCGTTTTCCACCTGCAAACAGGCATTGAAATAGAGGCAAAACAAAAAGCAAAGCAAAGCAAGCTTAGGCAAAACCTAAAATGGCTTTCTTTGCCAACGCTGGCCGTCTGTTTGGAAAATATTAATTGGAACTCCTGGATACAGTCTATTTGTTCACGCTGCCTTGCAGTTCACTCACATGCGATGTAATTCTGTGGTTAAGGAACAGGTTTCAGTGTTACAGTGGAGCACAATGGATTATGATAAAGAAAGGATCGGAAAGAGATTGAGCTTTATTTAATCCTTTAAAAAAATGCCTTGATGGCCTCAATCCCCATCCTGCAGATCAGCCTGGGACACACCTTGTTTAAGCTCGCTACAACCACAAGCTATGGTTTTTATTGAATCAAAAAATCAAAGAGAATATGGATGAGGCTACATCTGGATATTCTGTTGGAAAACCTCTACATCAATACAACTACACTAACTGTGAACCCTTTAAGTGTATTACTGATACACTCTTTTAGTATCTTTGTTGGTTGTACATAATATTAGGGTTGCCCCTGACCAAAGACTTTACTCGTTGACAACCAGTCGTCAGTTCAAGGCGTTAGTCGAGGAGTTGTCACATGTTTATGATATTTATTGAAGTAGTAACACCAGCAATGGTAATGATTCTGAATGTTCAGAGTTTGCATGTGAACTTCTTGGGATTCTGTCGAAATAGTCCCACACTTTGGATGTCCTGTCCGAAATATAATTGTAAATAACTATCTAATAACTGCAGGGACCAGTCGTGTTAAAGCTAATGTCTGTCCACGACTGACTGACTGAGTGACTGAGTGTCGCCACTTCCTGTGTCTGTCCTTTCAAATGAAATGCCCTCTAGCCTTTCATACACGGTCCAGCCATATAGGTTTTGACCTAATTTCGACAACGCGCAGATCCTAAATGGATTCTGAGTTGTTGTTTTTTCCTGCGACCAACAGACCAGTGAAAACTTGGTCGACTTTGACTCTTCTCGTGGACTAACGTTTGGTCAACTATTAGGGGGGCAGCCCTACATAATATCCACAGAGTGGGTGGAAACCCAAGCAGACAGGATGTGGTTGTTAAGACAAAAACAGATCCACACAATCAAGAGTATTATGAAACTGAAACCCAAGGAAACTTGTCTTGGGTGGTTTGTGCTGCTTACTTCTGACACATTTCTAGTAGCTAGGATCCCTGCAGCAAACACAGGCCTCCTATGTAAACAGAGGGATTTCTGCCACAATCAAGGACTGTAAGACTGATGTGTACTTGACTCAAATATTGCATTGTTCAACCTCCATAAATAGAGATATTGAAGAAGACTGAGGTTCTTTTTCTGTAAAAGTTCATCCCTGTATGGCCTTTACAAGTATTTAGTAATTACATTAACACTTCTGTCATATGTACAGAGCGGAAATAATCATTGGCACATGAGATCAATGAAGAAGCTACAGAAAATTTGATATTGCCCCTGGTGTCTGTTGAATACCAGCTGTGCCACTGTAAATGTGGAGTAGAATTGTAAGAAGAGTCACTCTATCAAAGAATATCTGTCCCGGCCGATAAAGATCTTTTTCACCGCAGACATTCTGACATGTCGTGGCAGGAAAAGCACAGGTGTAATTAATAACATTAAAATGGCTGCGTCCCATTTAGTTTTGCCAGTCCCAGGGCCTGGTGTTGTGCATGATGGCTCACTGGTATGGCTTACTGGGACACTTAAATTAAACTGACAAATCGTTAATGTTATTAGTAACAGCTGGGCTTTTGCTGCTACGACGACTTTAAAATGTTGGCTGTGGAAAAATTGTGTTCAGACCTCGGTGCTGATTTCGATTGCTCTCCTTCTGTCCCCTCTCTCAATCTGCACCGTCTGTCTCGCTTTCAGTACGGAGGGGGCCTGGTGTGGTTCAGCAGTGAACACGGACAGCGGTGGAATGTGAAAAACGAGGAGAAAACACTTTATGCAGAGCATTTGGACCCCTGCCAATTGTTACACCTGGGCACAAGGCTGCTCTCTTGCCTTTTGACTTAGCCCTGCTCAACAACATTACAGGAGTGCCTAAAGTATCAAATCACTGTGTTCAGCTCAGTGTTGAGTTATATTTCCGTCAACTTTAACAAACAACAGAGGTACAGAAGTGATGATAGAATGCCTGCATAATGTTTTTTTGTTCAGCTTGTAGATTGTGGGTCATCTACTTGTTAAGTTACAAATTGAAAGCAGGTGTGCATGGTTTCATCATCCCAGCACTGATCGCTATCATTTGGAGAAAGTTTGAGTCTTGGAAGCCCGTGTTTGCAACTGAAAACTGTTAATCTTGTCTGTGCGTTGGAGGTGTGGGGTATGTGAATGGGATGCCATCTCTAATTTGTGTTTTGTTTGTGCTTTTCACTTCTGGTAGAATCATTGTGTATTTTCTGCCCATGCACAAGTTATGAAATGGCTAACAAGAAGGCTATGTTTGTGTTATTTGTGAAATTAACTGTCATCTCTACTTTGATGGATGCCTGTTGCGTGAGTGTGTCCTAATTGTCCTCAGGACAACAGCGTGTTTTCATTCCCACTTGGCCTTTGGCCCAGGTTACCCACTCGAGCTCTGGTCCACTTGTCCGGAGCACCAAAACAATGCTGAGCTGCCGTGCTTCTTCAGAGAGCCACTGTTGGACCGTCCCCCGGGGGTGGGGTGTTTTTCTGATAAATCTGTGCCAAATCTGGTCCACGCACTCAATTGCTTCTTTGTCATTTCCTCCATGTGAATGTCAGTGTGGCTGAGCTGTGGCTCCATGGATTCCCTGTGTTCAGATACCTTGCGTGGCTTTCATCGGGAATTAGACAGCGCTGCTTGCCTCCCCCTCACAACCGCAGCCCCTTCATCCTCCAACCATTGTTTCCCTATCGAATGAATCTTTTATTTATTTTTTACTTTTTGTTTTTCCTCTCTTATGAAGCATGAAATACAGGCTTTTATATTGGCATTGGCAGGTCTTTAAACTTCTGATCCAATCCAGGCTGTGCTCATTAAATCGTCCAAATGATGTAACGTTTCAGTGCTGCTTCTGTGTGCCAGCATGGCATGTTTTTCCATTTAGGGATTCCAATATTTGTCTCCGTCATAAACATAGGGCATCTGGTTGCCGGTAGTGGGCCCGGCCTTCGTTTGGACTTTGACATCGCAATGTGGCTAAATTCTTCAGAGAGAAGCTGCATGGCTTTTCATTTAGCAGCTTGCGTAGGTATGATAAATGTTACTAATCACCTATTGACCCCGAGAGGTCAAGCCTCTGCCCCGTCGACCATCACCCTCCTCCTTCCCGCTGTCTTCTCTCTGCCTCGGTTCCCTGTGGATAGCCTTTATCTCACTCAGTAATAATAGTTTTCCTCTCCAACGCTGCTTGTCCACAAACAGATACCAGACAACACAATTATGCACATCCCTTGTTTGCAGTCAAGTGTGAGATTTTTTTACCCTTCCAGATTAATCTTTCCTTTGGCTTTGTGGCCTCTGAAATACATTTATGTTGTGAATGTGATTAGATACAGTAAACCAGAACAGATATGCTTTCCTCTCCATGTTCGCAGCTTTAGTTTGGACCTTTGCACTTCTAATATCACAGGCAGGTTTTAGGACCTTACTGAAGAGATAAGTAAATAGAAGAAAGTGTGAGATTATCGGGGAAATAATCTTCGGGCAGAATTTAATTTGGTTGAAATACGAAGGAGAGGGGGCTATAAATGTGCATGCAGACACACACACACACACTATGCTGGATGGGGTTTCTGTTCAGCTTTTTTTCCACTGGCAGCGTAAAGAATCGCAGAGGAGCTTTTGTTCTTTTGAAAGTCCACCTGATAATGTTGGTAGCTGGCTCCTTGCCTGAGCTGGTTGGTTTTAAAAGACGAAAAAGAAAGGAAAAAACAGTCTCCAATGCCCAGCCCAGTGTTACACACTTTACACACCCAACACACTGGCCCACATTTTCTACAATCCCCCTGTGAAACAGCTCTTCTGTTTGGAGCCTTTAGAAGTGGATAGCAAATGTCATTTTCAAGGGGGAACCCTCAGAGTTGAAGAGTGCAGCACAGGTAGAAAAAACAATGCTGGCAACACAATACTGGCTGATGCCAAGTTTTCTGGGTTCACAGATAGGCCCTTACTCCATCCTCTTCTTCCCCCTTCCCACTTAAATGTTCCACATGAGACTGATTGAGCCATTTCGTATTGCTAAGCTGCGTGAAGAGTGCTACTTTTATAATGAAAGAATACTGCTAAATCAAGGCTTGACAAATCTACTTTCTCCATGTCCCCATATTGAGGGTTGGCGGATTAGGCTCTAATTTTAGTGCCACTTATCTCTTCAGCTGCTTTTAAGAATTAGTTCCAAATAACAAAAAAGTGTGAAAAATGTGAAGGGTTTTGGGGGTTGGATGGGAGGGTGGTGGGAGTCGGGTATTGTCAGGGAAGCCAGGCTGTGAAAAAGAGATTGTCTAGTGGCAGCGAAGGCCTTTGCATGAGAGTTAAAATTTACATACAAATCTCCAGAAAGAACGGTATTTGTGGCGGTTGGGCAGAGGGCATTTGTTAAACGGAAATCTTTGAGGAATTTTTCAATCGCCATTGCTCCCACCGCACAGTGTCTCAAGTGGCTTCATGAGATCACAAAGCCTGATGAAGTTTTCAAACAACCCAGACCATGAAAAATTGAACACAACCTTTTTTCTCTCTCGTTCAGTTTTTCAGAAACTGGAAGTTTATAGAAACTTGGCATTTGTGATTGAGGCTGAATGTGTGATGAATGAACAGTTAGTCAGAAGGCCACTGCGTGTTTGTTTTAGCGGTCTAGTTTCTAGTTGACTGTGCAAGTCAGCAGTAAGTTCTTCTGGTCTAAACAAAATCACTTTTTTGAACCTACTCTAATGTCACCAAGAGCCTGATAGTTTAGGCCATTCCATCTCACATGTATTTGGCTACTGTGACACGTCATCAATACCAAACAACCATCAATACCCCACAGGAGGCAGTTGCATTTAAAACAATGGAGGACACAGCGTTGGTGTGCATTCAGCACTTTTGAATAGCCGTCAGCTTATTGATTCTCCTTCAAGGTCGGCGTCAATTCCTCTCTGCCCCGTCTTTTCTGTTGGTGACAGCGGAGGGCAAATGCGTGTTAAAAAAACTTGCTGTTCAGTTGATTTGGGAGGGGGAGACCCATAAAAAAACCCCACCACGGCGGTTTCCACTCAGATTAGCTTCTCTTGGAGAGGAGCCCTTTTCGTTGCGGGCAGTGTTTTGGTGTGATTATGTAATCCATCAGGGTATTACCATAAAGGGGAGGGGGGCGGGGTGTCGAGGGGTTGGAAGGTAATAGTGCTGCTACTGATGATCATCGTCTAGCAACTGCCCAAGGGCAGGAATGTTTTGTGCGCCGATGTGTCCGACAGGTGGCTAGGAGACGCTAATTGATTAATGATCAGGGTGATATATGAGCCCCCGCGGCCAGCCCAAACATAAAGGCTCAGAGCACCGGTGTCGCCCTAAATCATTTCCAACCAGGCCAGTAAAACCCAAAACAGTATCATCATTAGCATATGAAAGACCAATTGGGAGGGGGAACTGTGCCTTCCAAGCCCTTTGTAGACCGCCTATTGTCAACATCCTGAGTCTGAATTAACAGGCTAGCATTTTATGCTTGATGAATAATGACAACAAAGATGGTTTATGATTAAGGGTCACTCAGCACTAATGAATGATTAACATCACACAATCTAAGCCTTTGATATTCTTTGGATTCCACCTCCTTTTTTTGCCTGCGCATGGCTTTGCCCAAAAGCACCTAGATGATTGTACACATAAAAAGAACTACTGCCTCCTACACTGTATGAGATGTAAATTGCTGTGATTCTACTACAGCATAAAATATTCTTAAAAACTCAAAGTTGAATTATTGTGTTTTCACCATGTGTTATAGTAACTATAATTTCTTATACCTAGAGGTAAGATAATTTACATTCTTTCTTAACATAGGTGTTTTTGCTCTGTACATCATGGAGCTGACATATTTTCCATTCAAGCAGTGTCAGTTTCTTAGTGAGTGATTGGACGTAAGTGGAATTCACCTGTCCCCAGATGATCGTATTTTGCACTTGGTGTTCCATATAACGCTGTCATTGTCAGTGGATTAGTCTCTCCCAATCTCTCTCTCACTTCCTCTCTCTCTCTGTTTCTGTCCCTCTGAATCTCTCTGTCTCTTCCTCTCTGACTCTCCCTCTCAGTCTCTCCGGTTATTTACCATTCCACAGGGGGCCTTGCGTGACCCTCTTCATTGTTTTGTTTGGATGACTCTGAAGGACAATGGCAGTCTGGAGCCTTGGCCCGGCACTCAGCGTGTGTGAATCTGCATCTTTCCATTGGGAGTGCTGTCCTCCGATGTCAAGAGAGGTTATGTGATCTATGCGTGACTGAAGGGGGTTTCCACCACTGAGAGCCTCAAGGAGAGGGGTTTATATTGTGTGAATGCGTGTGTGTGCGCGCACGCAGCCGGTGGAATTTTATAGAGCCAAGCGAGTTAAAACAACACATTGTGTCTGTTTTAATGTGAGCTCATGACTCTCGCCGCAGGGCTGCCATTCCCAAGTAACCTCGCACTTGGAGACTGCTGGTCGTACACGCAATCAGTTTTTTCTTACACGTTTGTGTGCAGCGGAGGGGTGCTGCTGTCACAGCCAGTAAGTGAATGTCCCAGGGCCGACGAATGATTTCATTTGAGAGTTGGTCCGCCTCCCATCAAACCTTTTTAACCATCAGCACTTGAGCAACCCAAATCCCAGTCCCAGGTGCCGATGCTAGGCCGTACATTGAGGATCAGGTGACCCTGCCGTATTATCGTTTCAGGCTCTCCGCTTGGTGACTGAGAGTCCCTGAGCAATCGAGGCCTTCTAGGTGCAGTAAAATGGGTTCCATTTTAAAAGCAGATGGGCTTGTCTGGCATGACTCCAGCAGTGAGGGCCCCTTCTTCTCCGTGTGTGTGTGTGTGTGTGTGTGTGTGTGTGTGTGTGTGTGTGGAGAAGGTGAGTGTGTGAGAAGGTGAGTGTCTGCAGTTAGTTGCTTTCACCCATCAGCAAGGATAATGACGTGATTACCCCAGGCTACTCCTGTCCACTCTCATCAGTGTATAGGCTCCAGGCTCACACATGCATACCCACACGCACACTTTTACACATGCACACACATACACACATACGTACATGTGCATAAACTCTGTCCTCTTTTCATCCTACCTGTCGTTTTATCTAAATTAGGCTGTTCTTGGTCTAGTCGACCAGTAAAAACACTACATTCAGACACAAATTCAGGTCCACTAACAGGAAGTGAGGGCATGTAATAAGACAGGAAGTAAAATGAGGAGTCATTCAGGGCCTGGACTCAGGCCAGCTGATTGTCAGGTTGGAATAGATACAGGAGGGAGAAGCACAGAGCCAGAGTGTTACACATTATAGTGTTCTCTGCTTGACCAACAAACAGCATCTCATTACCAAGACCATAGTAAGTTAGTGAGCTTACATCTAAATGCTGCAGTACAGTACAGTATTAGTTTGAGACACATGAAAAGCAATGAATCAGAGCCGGGCTTTGACTGAATGGAGGTATAGTCTGATGCAAAGCCACAATTCACTTCTGAAATTAGTATTATTATACATATTTCAGATCCCATTTAAAGGCATACTAATTATAAACAAATGCAGGTGCATCACTTAATTGGCTTTTATTACACTAACTGCATAACTGCAAATAAATGGACCGGAAAGTTTTAAAAATCCAGAAATTAAGT
The DNA here is from genome assembly GCA_031216445.1 of Lateolabrax maculatus. Taxonomy (NCBI): domain Eukaryota; kingdom Metazoa; phylum Chordata; class Actinopteri; order Acropomatiformes; family Lateolabracidae; genus Lateolabrax; species Lateolabrax maculatus. The sequence continues at coordinate 12,998,870 of CM062200.1, forward strand.
CATTGCTTTGTTTTCTAACTTTGGCAAACCCACACAGACACACTTAGGGACACTATAATAAAGAGCCATTCATGCCAGTGTAAGCAGGAGTCACACATTTGTGAATCTAATAATGTTCAATTTCTACTAACTTTTATGACTTTATGTTAATTCAGATATATGTGAATTGTTTTGTGGTGTTAGACAGTATAAATATTACATCATGTGTTTGCAATTCATAGGTGTAGTATTACGATAATTTTAGAATCTGCATAAGCCTATTTGGCAGTGACGTTGGCTTTACATCTCTTAAGTCTGGTCTTCCCTCTCCATCTTTGTTAAACAGGCTAAATATATACATGTAGCAGAAAATGTGAGCAGAAACTGTAACAAAGCTTGTTGCATTCATCTGGCAAACACTTCATGTGAATTTTGCAATGTGATTGATTGAGGTTTACACAGTGGCCAGTTGGAGTTGTGTGATGCGTAAATGAAACCAGTGTTTATAGTAAAAATAAATGTATTGTTTTTGTAAAAATGCTATATATCTTCTTGTTTGACTGTCCTCAAGAGCCTGTGATAACTTGGTGTGAAATTCATTTGCTGCTTGTAAAATGGCACCAAGGCCACTTTGGCCTGGAGGGAGGGGATTTTTTTGTGTGTGTGTGGTATCATGACCCTTCTAAAGAGCAACCATTACCATGGCTGTCAGGAAAGCTCTGTCCTGATATAACTTGCTGCTTTCTTTGTTAACTGAAGTATAGAAACATTCTTCCTCACTGTGACAAGTGCATAGTGAAGTGAAATAAACCCAAACAGACCACAGTTTTAAATGTCATTGCTTTCTCTTGAACATGCTTTTGGAAAACCCTGGCCTGGTCCACAGGTCTACTTTTATGGAGCTGGAGGGATCCTACAGCCAGGATATGCTAAAAAGAGATGGTCTATGTTTTCTCCTCAAAGAGAAACACAGGATAAACTCACTGCTTTTGAGTGCTTCTGACACAAACCAATTTTCTATTCAAATATTATTGACCATGATTGTGCAGTTTGGCATTTCTGTTGATTCCATGAAATCCAACAAAGCGCTTTTTAACATTTACAAACCACCATTCTGTAATTTTTCATCCAGTTGTTTTTGGTTAAAAACAATCCCACAAAACATTTTCCATGCTTTCTGCCGCACAAAGGTGGCGTTTATCAGAGGTCCTGGGTGCCATGTGACTCTTTCAATTTAGATCTGCATTCAGACGTATTGGTAAACACTTCCGATATTTTAGCAACATGGATAAACAAACTGGCATTGTTCACACAACTTGCTCCAAACCAGTGTTGCTAGATCCATGTCTGCAGCAGCCATTCCTGTGTGCGGCATAGATTTAGCTGTATTTCTATGAAGAGATGACACGCCACTTTATATTTGTCTCCGTCTTGGCAATGAAGGCGCCTCTGTGTCCCTATTTGTGCATCAGGCTGAGGGGATTTCTAGGCCGCCACCTGATTCACATTGCTGTAATTGAGTTGTGGCCATAAGCACTACTGTGCCTGCCTAGGCCCCAGGTAATTCACACACCACAAAAGCACTGTTTTACTCCACTTTTCACATGATGTCTGGGGCACGAATGTAGCAAATGAGAAAGTCCAATCTATTGGAAAAGGGCGGGGAGATTACAGGGAGTATGAGCGTGAAGGAAGGAAAAAGAGTGTAAGAGTTTTCTTGTAGTGAAGCAGTTCTGTGCCAGAGTGGCTAGGGAGTCACTGAGTCTGCAGCACGTGGATAAGGACCACAAAGCAGTTGGTTTCAAATATCTTTCTCACTCTTTCTTCCTCTCTCCTCAGAGCTTAGGAGCTGCAATCGATTCAAGGGGAGGTTTCCTTGGCCAAGGACAGGGAGATTGACGTTTTTGGGGTAAGCCCGAATTTGTCGCTCCTGTCAACTCTGGATAATTGGACTTCTCCGCACTCCATACTTGTGTCTGTGGGTACCACATGCCATCATGCTCTTTATACAATAGCATTGTTCCTCGTCATGTGACTGCCATATTGGTTTTGTGGCTGTAGTGAATGTGTGGCTCCTGATTCTTCTGTGTGTGTTTTCCCCATGTCATATCTTCTGTTTTTTTTTACTGTAAAGGTCACTTTTACTGTAAAGAGGTCACATATGTACAGCTGAAGTATTCAAATCTGTGGAATTGTTTCCACACACACACACAAACACACACCCACACACACACACACACACACACACACACACACATATACACACACACACACACACACATTCTGTACTGTTTAGAGGTGGTACTCTGTCTTGTGGCCTGCATGCCGCCAGTGGTAGGATCAAGTCTAATCCTGGGTCTGTTGCATCAGAGTTGGAGCTGGCTGCAGGGAGATTTGCTCTGTCATGTTCAAGCGACAAAGACCAAACAAAAACAGCCATTCATCATTAGGAACTGGCTCGAAGAACTTGGACCATCACTCGGTGAATATAGACTTGTTGATTTATTGGGTCTGATTCATCTTCCTTGTGTCAGCTGCAAAACATTGTGGCAGCAGAAAGAATAGTAATGTCATATTTATTTTATTCTGTCTTTTCCCTTTATTTAATTTCACGTTGTTTTGCCAGAATATTGCCACAATACTGACTGAGAGGAAGGAGTTGAAAAGGTTGGTAAATTCCTCTCAGCCAATCACAGTCCTCAGGAATGTGGCTTAGTTTGCCCTGTCCTGTCCTATTTGGTCTTCTCCTGCCTGTACAAACTTGTGTTTTTCTTTCCTGTCCTGCCCTGTCATGTCTTGTCTTGTCCCATCCTGTCCCGTCCTTTCCATCCCTTCCTGGCCCTGGGGAAAGGTGATCGCTTCCCCCAGAAAAACACCTTCCCCCATACCAGCCAAGCAATAGCAAATAGCGTGGTATGTGTACCAAGATGCCAGCCAATACCCAGAAGAATGCAGACTCCCTCAACAAATCGCCTCCTTCATTGGATGCCCACACCAGAGAGGGTGTGTGTTTTTGTGCACAAACACATATTCACACCCACAGAGGACGTCCATGTGTCTTAACTGGGTATGACAAGTGGTCTGGCAGACACTTCCCTGTTAGCAACCCAAGTTTGGCATACGGCTGGCCTGATGGACAAGACTAAGGCTGGCACTTTGATCTTATATGCATACAACCCTGAGTTCCTCTTTCTTCTTTTGCCTTTCCTCACCATTTGATTTGTTTTCTTGGGGAAAGTTATCCCACTGTGTTGCCTTGGCGTTTGCGAGGTTAGAAACTGGCAAAGGAAAAAGATGTAGAAAAACATGTAGAAATTAAAGTAGGTCAGTTTACGATTCAGTTTGGCTCTCCTATTAGTTGTTTAGAGGGCATAAAACCTTACTTCATTTGTTCATGATGAAACATCACACTTTCTGGAAATCATGTAATTATTCCATTAGCTGGATCATTTATTCATTGCTGTTTTATTTTGTGAACTGGCAGAAGGTACATGCAGTACTTGTATACGGTCATTTTCCAGTTTCTCTCCCTCTCTTTCTCACTCACAAGTTTGGGGTTTTCATCTCCACGTAAAGCGGTATTTAACCCACCATTCCCCGTCATAATTTAGATCCAGTCTCATACATGGGTTGGGAAGCGGCCCCAGCAGTTGATGTGGAACACATGCCTTTAATGATTCACACTCTGTGTGCGGTAGGTCGGTGGTGACTGCCGAGCCCGCTGCCTCTCCCTCTCTAGAATGGGACTCCTGTGTTTTTATTTCTTCAGTGTTGTGTTTTTTTTTTTTCTCCATTCCACACATGGAAACTTCAGGGAAGATGAAATATGTTGTTTATGCACAGTTCTGCCTGTGTAATAGCACTTTTTATTCTCCTTCGAGGCTGGAAGAGTTGAATAATCAGCACCGGACACCTTTGTTGTTTAGCCAGACTTGGTCTTTTTTGTTTGCCACCATGTTTAAGCTTTTGCACTCTTTATTTAGATTTCCCTTTGTTAGATTAAAACTGCCTACCTTCTGTGGCTGTGCCAGTTTCTCTGAAACTCTAATGGCTCTTAGGCATTTTTTGCTCTTTCATTGAGATGAATTTGAGCGCAGTGTTTTGTGCGATTGTGTTGCACATGAGAGGCTTTCCAACGCTTCCACCCTCTGATAAACCAATTTGATTTGTCGGATTTACACAGACTTTTGGAATTTGGAGAGTTACGGTTGGGTAAACTACCTCAAGCTCAGTTGGTATTTTGTGCTGCTGAGCTCATTTATTGTAAGGCATTTGAATAGCCAGATATTCTGTGGCATCTTACTTCCTCACCATCAGCAGAATAGCAGAAGTGTGCTGCAAGTCAATTGATTTAAGGTTTCAGTTGTGAGTGTGCACTCCACCCGTAGTGAAAAAAGGGAGAAGTTTGAGACAGCATAAATCGCGTTTAAACAAATTTAGCCAGTGCATTTCCCCTGTGCATTCATCCAATCAGCCATTGGTTTACTTTTTATTGTGTGCGGGGAGTTTCTGGAAGTACAGTCAAAGAGCATTGAAATGTGCCAGCACGTGACAGGGAGTGGGCGCTGTCCCGCCATCCTAGCTGACATAAATGGCTTCCTGTTTTTGCTTTCACCCAGTCACCCCAACCCCAGCCTACATCTTTCCATCCACGCTTCCATCTTTTGTTCTTCCCCTTTTTTTCTCTCTATCTCTTCCTATGTCTCGCCATCCTGGGTCCCACGCCCCTTTGTGTGGCCTTGTCTGACCTTTCCTTCCTTCAATCACTCACACATACGCACATCTCTCTATCTCCTATCACACACACTGATTGGACATCACAGATGCAGGGTACGAAGACAAACGGCTCATGTCCTTGACATGACTGCAAGTGAGCGGCTCTTTCCTTTTTGCACAGAGACAAACTTGCGAGTGGCCACAGCACTCAAGATAGAGACTAACGCACTTGCTGACCTTGCTTCACAGAAGGGCTGCTCATATGCAGTAGATGACTCAAGAAGTAGCATGTACACGCCAGGCTGAGGCATTGTATTAATGTGCAAAAGTGATGCAGTCATTGATTCACTAGCAGTAATGGATCGTATTCTTGTCATGATTTGAGGAAATGTTTGTGTGTGTTATTGAAAGTCAGAATGCTTTGCTCTTTTGCATTAGTGGGAGAGTAATTTAGATTTAGCTCTTTTCCCACAAGTGCTTGACTTAATGCCCAGGAGTTTAGCAATCCAGTTTACTGTGTTTTTATGTGGTGGTGCTCAGTTTTTACAATACCCATAATCCACAGCATAACAAAGTGCCACTCGTAAAGCATTGCTTTAATGAAACTATGCCTTTGTGCTGTTTTATGTACTGTGTTTTGACTAAATTGGTGTTAATCTGTTTGGGGTCATAAATTAAGCTTTCTGTTAGAACTTGTTTTATAAAATTTGGTGCTCTCAAAGCTGGTTTTGGAACAACAGAGTAAGTGCTTCAAGTATGGAGTGTGTGTGTGTTTGAGTGCTGAAATTGATGAAGAGACCTCCCTGGATTTAAGTGTTGTTACAAAGCACCACCCGATACTGTATGCAGAAAACCCCAGCCACTCTAGGCGAGAGGGCGTAGCTAACAGTACTGAGTAGTCTGCAGTTCCTCTTTGGGGCGCCTCCTGACAGGAACTTGGCAGCAAGGAAACATAAACAAATTCCCTGTGGTGGGCTGGCAGGCTGGGCGGCGCGGTTCCCCCCTGTTACCATACATGCACAGCACAGCGCAGCTCGGCTCAGGCTAGCCCGCTCAGCTCAGCTCAGCACCCACAAGCTGTGAGAAATAGATCTTAAAGGGACAGGTGCCGCCTGCACTCCTTAAAGGGGCACAGGCCCGCTCTGTATCTGCAGTCTGTTTCCCTTGTAGTCGTCACAGTTGCATACGCAGACTCGTTTGCTTACTGCTGTATTGCTTCCGACTGACAGTGATGTGTGTTACTTCTGGGGCACTGACCTCTTTGAGGTTTGCGACACCATTTAAACGCTACCTGGGGTCCCAAAATGGTTGTTTGTGCGGAGGAAGCAAAGAGCTGTTGCGATGATGATGTAACGGTGGAGGTTGAAGAGAAGGGTGGGAGGCCTTGCAATTCAGTATGGAAGAAAGAGCGGGTGCCCAACAGTCATAATACACACATGAGGTATTCCCACAACCAAAACATACTCAAACATACATGCATGCTTACACATGCGTTTTTAAATGTATGTGTGCACACAGAGATGCAACATGCCCGTAGTTCTCTCTTTCTTTCTCTCTCTTTCTCTCTCAGTCTCTAAACACAGTGGTGTATTGTGCAGCCTGACCTGGTCCCTGTCCAAAGGCAAAGAGAACCCAGATTGCTGAAACAGAGGGCCCACTACTAACAGGCCGGCCAGGCTGTAGTTGTTATAGCCTGCTGTAGCCTTCCAAACCAATGGGGACTGCTAGCTGAGCCCAGACACTGTGTGTGCATCTATGTGTGTGTGTGTGCACACATGCACGTTCTTTTTGATCAGCCACAGAAGGGTTTTTTGGACAGCACTTGCATGAGCCGACATGGCACCTCAGTGCGATTTCATAAGCACTGGTAAAGGCATTGGCCTGACTTTTAATAGTCCTTAGTCTCCACAACATGATCTAAATGCACTATTTTCAACCATCCTTTAATGGCGGCGCTGGTTGAGATGGGCCGCAGAAAAGAGGGCGATGGCGAGTAGGAGGAGACCCTTCTCCTCCTCCAATTCCTACTAGGAGGATTAAATGTGGTGAATAGTGAATCTTTTTTTCACTTTTTTTCCTGGAGTGGTGATGGATACAAGAGCCAACTCACAGTCATCCTCATTGGTTTCAGTCGCCTGCCTGACTGGCTCATTTGTGTGTACTTTCATGTGATTAGCACCTGTAAGAGTAGGGTATAGTTACAAAGTATAGCCCTTTAAGAGGCTGGATTTTTTATGTTTAGATATTGGAGTATGAATGTTAGGTAATGGATCTTTAATCATAGATATAGCGTTTTGGTAGTAAACAGACCCTTAAATGGTTTTCTTCTCAAAGTGAATGTATAACCCAGTTCATCTAAATTTAGAACATCATTGGCTAAAACTGTATTCATTTCCATAAGTTACATTACACCTACATCAACTGAGCACATTCCCACAAGTCATTTCAGCTGTGCACTGGACTGGACCATGAGTAAATCTTTATGCAAAATCATCGCAGACGCTTCAAGAACATGTAAAACTGGAAGTGGTGGGAGATTATGTCACTGCCAGACATTTTGTGGAAATAGCAATGCTGTCGTTTCCCCAACTGTGAGTGAGTGTGTCTGTGTGTGTGTGTTTATGTGAGAGAGAGAATAGAACAGTCAGTGCTCTCTCTGTGAGCAGCGGAGGAGTGGAGGACGGGGGGGGGGGGGTGACAGAAAGTCTTAGGACCACTGACAGAGCACAGCCCAAGCAGTTCTGGTGATGCTGCAGTGAACAGGCAGATCTCCTGGGATGCCATTAGCTTGTGTGTGTGTGTGTGTGTGTGTGTGTGTATGTGCACGCATGTGAGCGAGCAAGTGCATGCACAGTACGTGACGTTCTCTATTTAACTCGGTACGAAAGAATCTTCTTAATGCACATACATGTCCACGTTTCTGTTGTGTGTATGTGTGTCCCGGCACTCACGTGGAGTAAAACCTCCCACCAATGAGCTGAAGAAGACAGCATCAAGGGCCCAGATGTATCCACCCCCCCACACCTCCTCTCCCAGGTCCCAGTAGGCACATCTCTGTAATGGCCCCCTATCGATCCTGAGGCCTCCTTGTCCACACTCAATGCCCATCGATCGGCGCCTCGCAAAAGAGTCTCAGAGGGCTGCTTCACATCCTGTGGCTCGCTGTGTAGATGTGGTGTCTGCATGTGTGTAAAACAGAGCTTATTTATATTTTAGATAAGAAACCTGTGTCTGAATGCCTGCGCCTTCGTACATCTGTGAATGTCTGTGAATTTGTGTGTAAGTAGGAAAGTGCGTATCCATACCTTTCCGACAACCTTTCCTTCCTGTTTCCCATTAATAAAGCCGGAAACCTCCAGTGAAATTGTCCTGTTGCACCATGAAGTGAAGGCCGTACTCTCATTAAACCATGAACGATGAAGGCCTCCACGTCTAGAACCTTGCAGCATAAAGACATAAACGCCCAACATAAAAAGACTCAGCCACTCTGCAGTCTCCCACAGGAGAGACAAGACAGAAAATGAAGAAAAGACTCCCTTGCCTCCCATGTCAAAAAAAAAAAGTCTGATTAATCAGTCAAGCCACATGAAAACTTTGCTTGTTATTGTTGCTGCTTGATTTATTGAAGGCCTGGATCTGGGTCAAGCATCCCCCTTCTCTCTCTCTTTCTCCCTTCTCTCTTCCTTCTTTCTTACCCTCTCTGCCTTTTTTTTTTCTACCTAAATAAGGGCCCACCCCCCATGTCTCTTCCCTTTGTCTCTCATCTGGTTTTCTGTTTTTGTTAAAGGACAGTTGATTAATGGTGCCACAGACAAAGCCCGCAGTCTGCTCTCAGCCCGGGCTCAAATAGGGCTCCACTCTAGGTAAGCCAAAACACATGTGCCCTGGACAGCCACTGGGAACCCCTGAGGATGGAGAGAGGGAGAGGGAGAGAGAGAGAATGGTAGAGAGGGGGAGAGAGAAGGAGAGAGGGCGAGAGAGAGAGAGATAGAGAGAAGAAATTAACGATCGTAGTCGCTGATGTATTATATACAGTGATATAGGGCCCTTCCTGCACTGGAAAATGTGCAGCAAAAGGAAAACGAGGAATGATGAAGATGTATATAATATGTACAAAGCTGGGCTGATTTGCTCAGGGTGTAGCCTTTTACACTGTTTGTGTGTAACTAAGATTCAGCTGCACCATGCCAGCCTCTACAGTATGTGTTCATTAAAGTATAAAGTTATCCTTCAGCTCAGGCTCAGCTTCACCTCTCACAGTGTGCAACATATTTACTGATTTTCTTGTAGCGAAGAGACATTTCAACACCCGAGTATGCCTGCGGGCTCCTCAGGAATGAGTACAGTGCCACTGAGAGTCGTGTAGAAGAGAATTGCCTTATTGAATGATAAAGGAGCGTATTATTCCTGCAACTGCATTGAGAGCGTTATTGTCAACTGTCTTTATAATGGCAGGGCTTGACACATGTCATACTTTATCACCCCACACGTCCGTGTTTGTGTACGTTTGAGTATTTATGTTTGTGTGCAGTGTTGACATGGTCTAATTGGCTGTGCTTGCTGCCTAAGGTAAACATGTCTTCTAAGGAATTATTACCCAGAAGGCGTATTGGTATAATAACAATTATGTGTTCAGTTATACTGTATGGCCATTCCTTCAATTTAGAGACAATCCCCTTCATCCAACTATGAGCCCATACAGATAGAATATAATGTTGAATTTATCCTATTAGAAGAGATTATAAATGGCGAACTGTCCCTTATAATGTCTTTTTGCTCTTAACTTGAGGAGTCCTTGAGTTATCCCTGTATGTAGACCAGAAAATGTTGTTGTGAGTGCCTAACTCACCCACACCAGATATTGCCAGACTGATGATTTGTTCAGTGTTTATGCTGCATTCAGGCAATAATGGTAAAATGGGAAAAACAGAAAAGCCTCTTGTTATTTTGCATTGTTAGTGTACATGCATGATGCTTTTGATGAGCAATTTGTTAATAATTGAAACCAGATACACACTTTTAAAACGTTCTTTTAAATGAGCTGAGACATCCATTCCATGTTAATATTGGATTTTATTAAGCTGTAACTGACAGCAGTGGTGGCTTTGAAGCCATTTTGCCATGGGTTTGTTGACTGTAGTTGTTTGCACCAAGTGGGAGATATTTTCCCTGTCAGAAACCTTTTCCCTCTCAACCTAATTTTTGTTACATGAACAGTGCCCCCACCCACCCTGCAGTATGTGGGCCAGAGTAAGCAGGGATTGAGTGTTGTTTTTGAGAGATCCAGCAGCAGAGCAGTCTAGCTGGTCAGCAAGGTCACTGTCCAACAGCAATAACACCAGCATTGCTTTTTTTCTGTGTGCACACCCAGCAAAATGGAGCTCTCCTGAAGAGTTTGTTGCAGTCACCCACTGCGTCTCACCCAGGCAATGTGTGCCTGCCAGCTTCCTGTCTTTCCCAGCTCACACACGGGGATGATCGCGAAGCCTTCGTCTGGGTCTATGAGGGATTAGCTGTGGCATGTGGACCGCCGGAAGAGGAGCAGCAGCCACGCACTGTAGCCCTGGAGCAACATTGCTATACTAGCAAAATCATTGGTGTGGATTTGTTGGGAGTCCTAGGAGAGATATGCTAGTTAAAGTGGTGACTCAGGCACTTCCAGTACAGTTTGGTTGCCACCGTGTAAAGCCTCGCTCCTGATCAAGCAGGGCTGTTCTATAGAACCATAACAGGGTACACATCAGTCTAGTGAGACACTCACAACTCATCCTGGCACATTGATGAAAGCATTTTGCATGTCAGAGCAGTGTGTAAGTTGCAATATTCACATAATACTAGTGGATTATACTAGTATACAAGTGGGAAGGAGAGAACAACACAGGAAAAACTGTCTCCTGTAGTTCAAATCCCTCAATGTTTGACACAGATTGGTGTGATTGCAGAGGGTTGATGAGAAAATGCACTGGGGACTGTTCACAATAGGCAGGGTGACTGGGACTTGCTGTGAACTGGGACTGAGGTGGGTGTGTTCCTTTTTCCAGAAGAAAAGGAGGCTGCATTTCTGGCAGGCCTCTGGCAGTCCAGCAGCAGAATTGCTTTTTTTTTTATAACCTTCAAAACTTTGCACGTGAAGTATGGACTGCACCAAAGTACTTGCTTAAATTTCCTTCCCGTTGCAATACTGACATCAGGAAATAGGGGAAAACTGTGTCCCATGCTCCAACTCCATATGCAATAAACTAGTGGTTAAGAAGTCAGCTGAGGCTCTGCTAATGGGTAGAAACCAGCTGAGAGAAAATGCTTGCAGCACATTTCTTTCCTCTTTTTTTGTAGTTCTTCTTTACATGATCAGCACTACACTGAAGTCCACGAAATGCATGGCTGACATTGCTATTGAGCATGGTGTTGACAGAGTGGAGACAGGTGTGCAGTGAATCAAATAATCTACACAAAGCCCAATACAACAGTCTTAGATAATCAGAGATATGTTCATGGCAGGGATATAGGAGACATGTCACTTGTTGACATTGTAACCTGCTGTGGGGTCTGAGCACTGTAGTCCAAACAAGCATGGTTGTCTGCACTGATGAGCATGGAGCCAAGTGGCTCATCTTCACTTCATTAGACCGAGCGCCTGTTAATAATTCATGCCCTGCTTTCCCTGGAAGCAAAACCAAAGGCTCAGCTGTGCCTGTCTGTCTGTATAGCTTGTCACCGGACATTTAAGCCTTTTCCCATTTTGGACTTAGAGTTATTTACTCACTTACTCCCCTCCAATGTGCACCTGCCTGGATGAGCAGACGACGCTATAGTGCCAGAGGCAGAGCCGTTTTGACATGTATATATTTTTATCTTTATTTTTTGTTAGCTTGTTTTCCTCTGTCATTACCTTCCTCCTCCGTTGTTACTCAAAGATGATGTGTACCCAGTACCCAATGTACTCTTTCTCCCTCCCTCCATCCCCAGGGAGTGTCTGTTCTCTTATATTTTAGTGTTGTTTTGCTTTTTTTTCCCCTTTCTCTCTGCTCATCGTCTCCTGTTGCACTACGGTGTCAGATTTAGTTATGTATGCACCCCGTGTGTTTGATCCCCCCTGCACTGCTGTGTTGTGTACATTGCATAACCACCCGCTGCTAAGCCTAGAAGTGTACCTCAACTCCCTCTCTTTCTCTCTCACACACTCTCATTCCTCTTTTTCTGACACCCCCCCCCCCCCATCTTCCGCTTCTTTGGCAGCAATCCAGGTCATCACTCCTTTTCTCCCCCCTCCATCCAACCTTCCCTTCCTCCAATCCCAAACCTTGAAAGTTGGAGCAGTTGGTCTCCTCGCCTCTCTTACTCTCTCTTTGTATTTTTCTTTTTCCTACTCCCTTCTTGCTATCGTTGTTCCACTCCTTTTGCTTTGCTCTTCCTTTGTTTGCCATCCTCTCTCTCCTCTTCTCCCTCTCCCTGCCTCCTGCGCTCCACTCTCCCAGTGGTCTCATTAGGCGTGAAGGAGGCTGCCTGGTGTGTGTGTGTGTGTGTGTGTGTGTGTGTGTGTGTGTGTGTGTGTGTGTGTGTGTATATGTGTGCTCTCTTAGGCAAAGTTTCACTTGACTGAGCATGCCACTTGCACTAGCGGGGGCCTGGGCTCCATTATTACCACAAAGCTGTCACAAACAGTATATAAAGTAGCCTCCTGTTGCAGAGTTGTGGGTGAACACAGGGCACTCTCTTAACAATAGCAGCTACCACTGTTCTCTTTCGCTGTACACTAGGCACGCTGCTGTTGCTATGGTTGTAGGAATCAATGTGCACTTACACAGATGTAGAAAACAAATTCCAAAATAATTCACTCACGTAGCCTGGCTATAATTTTCCCAGCACATGCCGCTCCTGACACTCAAAACCACATACCGAACATCTGTCTCTTCTCTGTAATGACACCCCACCTATGTGGTCCAACCTGTGGGATGTCTGATGCCCCTCTGTCTTCCTTTCTACTGAGTGAGTGAGTGATTGTGTGTGTGTGTGTGTGTGTGTCCACGACTGTTATGCTAGTGTCTAGTTACAGGGATGGGGCCGTGTGCAGGAATGAGCCCCTCTGCTGCCTCGCTGGCAGGCCTGACCCCAGCAGGTCAACGTGCATTACCACGTGAAACCTAAATGTCAAGCATGGCCCCCCTGCTACAGCCATTTGTCTTTCTCTGTGGGTCAGTCCGCCTGGACACACACATGTGCACGCAAAAACACACTCACCTGCCCTTACTTGAGCAGTCTGATGTGCACAAACCTTGCGCACGACAAGAAAGTGTCCCTTACTGTAATGATTTCCCTATTTATGGGTGTATTTGAATACTTATGTACCATGTTCCTCTGCATCAACACATTAATGAATCGTAACAGGGCTTTTTCTGTTGCCATTGCTCTTCGTAAACACCAGGAATTCCTCTCCTCGCACAAGTTTGAAGTTATTAGTGATATTGACTGACCGACAGCCTGACTGGACCCAGCTGTTGGCCAACAGTTGTTTAGCTTTAGCTTATCTGTGAGTGGACTGACTAACCTTTGGTGCCGATGTGGCACATTAATTCAGTAGATGGAGACAGAAGGCAGTATACTGTTGTTGAAAAATGCAGCTGCCAACTTCTTTTAGAGAAGTTTTTTTCTGCTTTTGAACAAGTGAGTTAAACAAGCTTTGTCAGAGAGCAGAAAACTGTGCAAATGTAAAAGAAGTAGTTGAAGCATCAAAAAGAATAAAGGCAACCCCTCCTTTCGTCACCAACTCTTAGTGATCTTTGTCTTTGATGTAACCTTTTTGTTACAAGGTCAACATCACAAGAATGATTAATTCACTATTCAAACATTTGTTATCTTGGAGGTGATTAAGCATGGAAAACATCTTGAAAAACTGAATGCCACCTCATTTTTCCACACTCACCTCATGCATTAAGTCCTTTACAGCTCTGTCTCCACCAGTCAACGTGGAAAAAGCATTTTTCCTCCTCTGTTAAACAACCTCAATCTCTGTATACAGCGATGAGCTCTTACAGCCAGTATCAGAAAGCACATTGGTCAACTCCATCACTTGTTCCCCACATTACTGAGCAACAGCTATCCATTTTAATAGATAACGGACGAGAGACCCTGCATTTGGCGTGCGTGATGATAGCTGTAATGGAAGCTACAGTAAACGTACGTACGCACACATGCACATATATAAACACACAACTTGTTTACAGGAAGCTGTCAGCCATATGGCCTTATGATAAATAAACAAGGAAGCGTCCCCTTTTTAATGATGGCATATACAGGCCTGCACGCTGAATATTGACGGAAAGATTGAAAGCGTTCTCAAGGGCCTTTTGTAACATGACGTATGGCTTGCGCTCTGTATTTTTTTCTCTCCTGCCCTTCATTGCCCCCCCCATCCCTCTCAGCTCTCCTTTTATTTATCTTAGACAGCAGCTTGTGCAGGGGTTTGCAGACGTGAAACATGCCATAAACACATTTATCAGGGGCGGCTGCCAATAGGGAACACATCAGGCGCATGAATGAAAAGGATGTGATAATAAATGCAGGAAGAATCGCATTACAATGAGAAAAGAGAAAAATGAAAACTGAGTTCTTTGGGGATAGCAGAGGGCATCCACAAAGTATAATGCCAATGGGGAACAGGTTGCTTTAGAGTTTTCACAAACCTGAAGCACAGTAGCTCACCGCTTGCCAGCGGTGGCAGCTCAGGATACCACAACAACAATGCCACCTGCATTAGCAGTCTGCCTGTGCAGCGCAGAAGATGCCATACCCCTCGCTTTGATAAATGTTTCATTGTTTATGCTGTCTCCGTCTCTCTTTCTTCTCTGTCTCTCTTTCTCTCTCCTCCTCTCCATCCTACATGTATGGCAGTGAGTGTGTTCAGAGACTGGCAAGCTTTTTACCAAGTGTTGTTTCAGTGTTAGTCAAGCGTTTGATGTCTGTCTCAGTTGTTGTTCATCGGCCTCCCTGGACTGAGATCACAGGCAGCATTTATTAATTTTCAGGTTCAGACGCTCAGCTGAGGGACCACTACCAGCAGGTCCTCTTTCTTTTTTTCATGGTTTCTACTTAAACACTATATGCTGCCCCCTTTTTTGACTGTCAGCAATTGACCTACTTTTTGAATCTAAAGTTAGCTGCAGTCCACCCAAGGCAAAGTAGTGAGTTGATCGTTTTGCTTGTGAAGGGGGGGTCAGAGTGTTATCTATGCTCCACAAATACACATGGTTAATTGATGCATGCTGGTGTCACTGTGCTGATTGCTGCCATTTTTGCCTCGTTGGCTTTTTTAAGCTGCTGTTTAACCCCATTATCTGATTAGTTGTATGTGTGGAGGGTTAGGAAGTCATAGTTGCTTCGCAAAGATGAAGAGCTCTCTCTTTACCTAAGGGGGATGGGGTTTGACAGTACTGTAGTGCCCTCACCCACCACCCCCCACTGCTGATAAATGTGTTTTTCTTATAGGAAGGAGGTGGTTAGTTTGGGTGAGAGCAGTCTCTTTTAATGTAGCTTTTTTCTGTGCGTGTGTGTGTGTGTGTGTGTGTGTGTGTGTGTGTGTGTGTGTGTGTGTGTGTGTGTGTGTGTGTGTGTGTGTGTGTGTGTGTGTGTGTGTGTGTGTGTGTGTGTGTGGCTTGCTAATGCAGTGCAGGGCCGTGCAGTGGGGCTACAGGCAGGCAGACTCGGAGGCAGGCCCGCAACCTCGACCCCAGCATCATTTGTTTGGACGAGGGCCGTCAGCGCCTGTCGCGCGGCTCATGATGAAGTGTCAGTCGGTAATTGTCCCCGCGAAGCATCCACATCTCAGGGGGTGATGGGGGAGGCAGGGAGCTGACAGAGAGAGAAATTACACCCTGGGCTCCTCCTATTCTCTCTCTGTCCTTTTCACTCCCCCTTTCTCTTTAGTTTTTCTCTCCAGTCCTGCTACAGCTGCACCTTATATGAAAGTCTGTTGTGTGCCTGGCTCAGACCAGTGGCTCCCATGGAGCTTGAGCTGGAGCCCAGTGGCAACATAATGTGTGTTTGTCCATCTACTGTACGTGTGTGTGTGTGTGTGTGTGTGTGTGTGTGTGTGTATAAAGTTAAGCAGGACAGTAAAACTTTACCTCTGTGTATGTACATTACTTAGAGAGTGTATGTTTATACCCTTGGTATTTTTCCTCCTCTATTATTTATCAACCACTCATTCTCATTCAGTCCTCCATTTTTTTTCTCGTCCTCCCAACATCCCAATTATCTGTTGTGCCTTGTACTTAAAATGGGCTATTTATTTTTGTAAAAGTCCTCTTGAAACCTCTTTGGTCAAAACAGTGGCTGCCTCTGCTTGCCTGATCATCTTGAAAATATATATATATATATATATATATATATATATATATATATTTTTTTTTTGGTAATCACGTTAGCATGGGGCTTGTATTGATTGCACGATATCTCTATGTAATGAAAAGCTTTTACAGGACGCACTGCAGCTATTTATAGTGCGATCCATAATGTGTTGCCGTACAGTGGGGGCCCTAATGCACATCGCCCAGGCTCCTGTGCATAAATCGCCAGCAGAGGTATGAAGTCAGAGCCCAATATAAGTAGCTCCATGATGGAGGAGTGGGGGGTTGAAAAGACAGATAAGAAGGGAGAAAAGAGAGATGGAGTAGAAGGAGAGATTAAAGAACAGACAAAGGATCAGGTGAAAGAGGGTAGAAGAGGGGGGGAAATATGAAAAAAAGCATGGGGGAGAGAGGATCCAACATAGTGAAGACAAATAGAAGATGAATACTGAATGGTGGGCAGGGCAGGAAATGGAGATGCGGAAAGAGGCGAAGCAGCCAAGAGAGACGAGGATATGAAGGAAAGCACCTTGAGATATGAGTCCCTATATTTCCAGTTTCCTCATTCCTTCATAAAACCCCCAACCCCCTCCTTCACTATCAGCAACTCAACGATGATGGGATGAAACTATAATGCATGCTAGATCAGCGATAGGGTTCCTTATAGGGGAACGAGGGGAGTTGAGGAGAGGAGGAAAGAACAAAGAGTGGAAAGTGTGTCTGTAGAATGAAGGGAAGACAGGAAGGAAATTAGAATGAAGGGTGAAATAAGGGATGGAAGCAAGAGAAGAAGAGTGAAAGGAAAAAAAAATATGTAAAATAACAGACCAGAAGATGGAGAATTCATTATTTTTGTGTGTGGCTCCCTGTGATACCCCGAGGACACCAGGTGAATTAGCAGGGGGCAGATGGGAGGCCTCCAAGTCCTTGTCCCACTGTCTGTCTGTCTATCTGTCTGTTGGTTGGCTGCAGGTGGAACACAGCCTGCCACTCCTGCTGTCTAAATGAGGAGCCCCTCTCCTCTCTCTCTCTCTCACACACACACACTTACTGTCTCTCTCCCTCTTTTTCTCTTTAATGGGGCACTGGCCTGGGGCGCTGAACCAGCTCCCTCCGGAGCAACACACACACAGCACGCACACGCACTGATCACACATTACAGACACTCCTGGATGCCCTTGCACATGGTGTGATACACACACACACACACACACACACACACACACACGCCACAGAAAGGGAGAAGCTAGGGAAACCACAGCCCCCCAAATTATGCCCCAGTCTGTGAGATGATGAATCTGGTTGGTGATTAGTTAGTTGAGGAGAGAGGCGCACTGCTTAGGCCCTTTAATGGGCTATAATTTGGAAGATAACTGTATTGTCCTATCTCTCTTGACATTTAAATCTAATCAGACCCTGCTGGTTAGCACTGTGGTCCAAGACGAGGGAGCTTGGGAGGGATGAAAGGCTGCTAGCGAAGAGGGATTGGCCCATAGTGGAGCATTCATCCCTATGGGCTGAGGCTAAGAAATTAGAAAACAAGGCCCAGGCACACACATTATTCCTTTTTTGTTTTGTTTTTGTTTAACAGACTATCCATTTACAGAGCCTTAAACTTAGTAACACAATAGCATAGCAACAGATGCATACAAAGTCACTTCCCCTTCCACACACACTCACACAAGCCTACATACACACAAGCATCACTAGGGAGCAGCTCCAAGGTCTCTTCTCTGCTCCTTATTACCACAGATGAGATGCTCAGTTTGATTAACACTTCTCTTTCATCCTCTTCATTAGCAGAGGAAAGCCACTGCAGCAGCCGCGGCCCATGAAGAGAGGGCATGAATTAGAATCCACTTATTCCATAGGCTGCCACTAATTCCACACAATGGCGGTTAATGGTGGGGAGTAATAGGAAAAGTGTGTTTCTAATTGTTTCTTTGGATGGTGCAGTGCACGGTGCAGCAGCTGTTTCTGTGCAGCAAACAGGGCCGCTCAAAGAGCCTGAACAAAGGCCAGCGCCGGCGTTGGAGGGCCCGCACGACTCAGTTCGATAGAGCTCACAAGCAATAAATGCGCGTAGACGAGCCAATTTCCTCTGGCGAAGTGTCTTGCCGAGTGGAGGAGTTGGGCCCCAGTCAATGAGAACCACCTGGTGCTGAGGGAAGTGATTAGGGTTGGCACCGCAGTGAGCAAAATGCTGTTTTGTTAAGGAGGATTGGGCGGGGGGGGGGGGCACCCAAGTTTGGTTTGCTGGAGAAATATTGACGTTAGCTTTTTGTCAGAGTGAGATCTGAGGCACAATGTTGTTTTGTTGGTGCTCAATTAGAGGGACATATTTTGGTTACAGCATGTGTTTTGGGTTTGACGCTGGTGCTGATTGCAGAGTGGGTTGGAGCGTGGGACATGCCACAACAGTGGGGTTGTGGGTTCAGCTCCCACACAGACTACACACATACCAACTTAGAAGTCAAAATAGTTCAGAGAGTGGCTAACCATGGAGAAGATGAACATTTTGTCTGCGTTGACGGGAGTGTTATTGCAACCACAAAAAGCCCAGAGAATGGTGACTATATCGGCACGGCAAGAGGTTCAGTTGCAGCAGGGCCCACCCATACTACAAACCCACTCTTTGGATAATAGCTCCATCAAAGGGCATTCAGTGTGCTTTGTTACACTGTGGCATTAAATCAAAACCGTCATTACAATAGTCATCTTGAATGCATTAGTGTATGTAAGCTGGGTCAGGCTAGGTGATCCCAAACTTGTCAAGGACTCCAGATCAGATACATTGAAGGCCATATTTGGGAATATTTACTTCAAGGGGACCTCAATCTGATAAAAAATGACAACTATGATTACTGTAGCTATTTTTATTCCTAATGGGCTGACTTACGTTACAAGTAAATTAAAGGATAATTGCTATTTATTACAACTCATTACAACTCTTATTTTCGGAATTTTGACCGTCTTTTTCGGTAAGTTATAACGATGCACTCCCCAAATTAGCTGCAGAGATGTAGGAACACATCGTCATTGCTACAACAAAGTCAGATAAAGCAAGAAACAAATGGTCAGCAAATAAGACAAAGTTGCAGTAAACCGGAATTATCCTTTAAATTAAATAATACATGATTATGACGCTCCTCATTTTCTTAGAGACAACCCCCTAGAGCTCAACCTCTGAGCCACTGCACCATTCATCTGAAGGCTCATTCACTTTGATGTTTATTTAATTTATTTGACCTTTTAATTTAACCAGGCATGTCAGATCCTTCTCTCTTCTCTCCTCCCAGGCTGGTCACACTGTGTGTGTGTGTGTGCGTGTGCGTGTGCCTTCCCACAGGGGTTATCACAGTTGAGTGAATGTTGGCATGCAGACAGTAGCGCTGATCACATTTGATGATGGAAATGCATACCACAGAGGATTGTGTGTGTGTGTGTGTTTGTGTATATGTCCATATGTGTGTATGCAAAGGCAGAGCAATGGCAGGCAGATCAAGGAGGTCATGATAGTCTCTGGCTGAAAATAATCTCTCTGTCTCTCCTTGTTTGCCTCTTTTTTCTACTGAATACACCATTTTTGTACCACTACATCCTTTATCTTTCTTTCTCCTTGTTTTTGCATGTCATTGCCCATTTTCCCTATTCACCTGTTCTTTCTTGTCATTTCCCATTTCTTTTTGGAGATCTATGTATAAGTCCCATCATTCCCCATTTCTTCATTATGGCCTACTTGACTTCTGCTTTCCTTTCTCCTCCTCCCTGCATCTGCCTTCTGTCCTCATTGTCCCCCCCTCTCTCTGTTTCTCTCTTAATCTCTCTTCATCTATGTTCATCTCTTCATCTTTCCCCAGTCTGGATCTTGGCATTTAGGCCTCTAATTGAGCTGGCGTCACTTGAATACTTCATAAAGCAGGAACAGCAGAGAATCCCGTCATTGTTTTCTGTGCCCTGCACTCAGAGAGACTGGGCAGAGCTGTTCTCTGTGTGTGTGTGTGTGTGTGTGTGTGTGTGTGTGTGAGAGAGAGAGAGAGTTTTAGAGAGAGAGAGAAATATAAAAATATTAAAGATTTTGTTATGACTTTGAATTGCATATTGATTTGTATTTTGCTTGTGTGTGTCCATTTCACAATTGAAGCTTTGTACTTTGGCTCTCTTTCCAGTAAGTTTGGGTGCTGAATGAGTTGTTGAAAAGGACAAGATACCCATTATAACCATTAGAAACAGATAATTGCCTTGATACCCTTTAAAGCAACATTTTGTAACATTTTGTCTGTTGAGCTGAAACAATCAGTAGATTAAGTGATTAGTTGATCAAAGGAAAATTGTGACATTCTGTATTTTTGCTATTCTCTGAGGATGTATGACCGAAACAATTAAATGAGCAGATTAGATTGTTTTTCTCAGCTGACACACCGTCCCAACCCCCATTCTCAAAAAGTGAAATGAAGCAATAGCCTGCTGCTTCCAAAATGTGTTTGACAGCTACTTCGGCTCTCCACTAACAAATCCTAGCACACTCTTGCACACACTTGCACACACACACACACAAACACACGCACAAATACCTTGGAACAAATCCCTGGCTAGCTCCAGTGTGCTGCAGACATGCTGATCAATCAGGGTGAAGTTGTGTGGTCTCCTTTTTTTGATGTAGCACATATTTGTAATCTTCACATTTCAGTCTGCAAGGCCCGGGGGTGAAGAGAGAGAAAGAGGGAGAGAGAGCGAGAGGTTGCTGTAATTGGGACTCTCAATTTTTCAATGAGTTTGCTTTTTCAGGTGAAAAAGAAAAGAGTGTGTGACTGAGACAGAAAGATGGAGAGAGAGAAATAGTCTGAGTTCTCGAGTTGCAAACGGAAAGAGGACCCACTGCTGGATGCCCTACAGGCAACTAATGTAGCTAACACGCACACACACACACCCACACACACGCACACACACACACACACCCACACACACACACACACACACACCCACACACACACACACACACACACACACACACACACACACACACAAAACTGATGGAAAAAACTGAAATATGAAACAGCGGCAGCGCACATCAGCACATACAGTAAGAGACAGAGAGCTCACGTGCACACATTCACTGACATGTACACCAAACTGTGCGTGTGTGTGTGTGTGTGTGTGTGTGTGTGTGTGTGTGTGTGTGTGTGTGTACATGTCTTTGTTCTGTCTGGCTGTCGTCTTGGCACGTAAATCATAATGGATCTCATTATCCAGCTGGGCTGGCTTGGTGGGGCCTGTCTGGCGGGAGATGATAGCTGGATGGCTGAAGGGCTGCCACCACATAGACACACATACATACGCACGTGCACACACACACACACACACACACACACACACACACACACACACACACACATGCGCGCACATGCACACTCAGCTTTATCAATGAATGCATGTTATTTAGCTGGCATAGCTACTGTAGGAGCATATATTCATTTCATCCTCACTCATATAACATCAACAGCAGGACAGACAACTACACACACATGCACACGCGTGTGTTTGCAACCCATCCAGACACAATGGACATTAGTGGCTCAGCTTGCCGTCAGACAGAAGGGGAAGTGATGCAGAGCAGAGGGAGGGACGGATGAAAAATGGAACTTATCCTCTTACTCTCTCTTCTGTCTTGTCATCTCCCCCGTTTCCTTTTTCTTCCTCCCTCCCTTTCTTTCTTTCCCTCTTTCTCTCTTCCTCCCCATCTCCTATCTGTCACTTGTTTGGAGGACACCGGCAGATGTCGGTTCGTCCCTCGAGGTGAGCAGGGCTTGTGCTGCCATCTTTTTCCTCCTTATCACAGTGCAGTCTCCCACATAGGATGCAAGCAAATCATGAATCACTCGTACAGGCCATGCAGAACACATCGGTTGTGAAGTGAAAGGGGGGAAAAAAAAGAAAGAAAGTTGTGTCCCAGTAAATCACCTGTTTTGTGAGTCGTGTACACAAACACACACACGCGCTGCATCCATTCGGTGTCCGAGCAGTGCTGGCTTTTATGCTGTGAATACAGGCGGAGCAGTTGGTTGCTCGTAACACGGTTAGGGCCTACACCATTTGTCTGGACATGACCATTACCCAAGCCAATTACTGGCTGGTGTACAGGCGACTCGCCAACAACCTAATGTTTTCCCGTCATGCCTTGCCCCCCCCCCCCAACCCCCAACCCCTCCCCTTACAAACACACACACACACACACACACACACACACACACACACACACACAAGCAGAAAGAGAGGGTGAGGGGGGGAATAGATAGAGAGGAAGGATGGAGGGCCTGGGGCAAAAACCCCCACCCCCACCCCCACCCGACTGACTGATACAGCTAATAAACTTTCATTTAAGCTAATGTTCCCCTTTTTTCTGTTTTTCTCTCTCCCCCATTACTCTCCCTCCTTCCTTATCTTTCACTCTTTGCCTTCTATTTTTGCACTTTTACACCCTCCTCCTCTCCCCACCTCTTCCTCCATTTTCCTGTCCGTGCGCCAGAAGAAGGGCTCGTCCGAGCAATCGATGCGGGCAGTCCACCAGCCGGAAGCCCAGTTGGCCGAACAGCGCACCGCTCAATCAGTCTGAGCAGCAACACAAAAGGGTCTGCTGGCGACCGACAGAGGTAGACACACTCTCTATATACAACGGTAGATCCTGAACTGAACTCATTTTACAAATCACACATACACACCACGCAACAGTAGTAAATGTGACACGCTGGGCTTTGTATGTCAAAACAAAGCCGCCTGAATCAGCCGCACGTCAAAGACTCAAACTCATCTTTAAAATAGCAGACTGGTCGGAGCACTTTGGCTCACATCTCCTCGCCACTGCCAGCCCTTCTGTCTTTGAATACTCTAGGTGCTAAGCTAATTAAACCTTCAGACAAAGCAACTGCTATGTTTCTCTTCTATTTATAGCAGCTGAATGGGCTTTGTGTGAGACCACATTTGGCTCACTGAGTACATGTGTGGTTTTGCCTGCGCTGGTTACCGTGTCAGTATGTGCATGTGACAGTATGTGGACAGTGGACATGCTCTGTGCAACCACACTGCTCGCACTCGCTGTTTTGCTTGAAGGGTGTGTGCAGCAAATGCGCTATGCTTGAGTGTGTATCTGTGCAGTGACTGAATTCTAGGATTTGTGTGAGGTGTCACTGCATTGTGTGTCTTTTGAATGTCATATGATATGCGACGCCTGTGTGCGTGCTTACATGTGCTGTTTTAGTTCTCAGTTAATCTGTTTTTAAGTGTGTGGAAGTGGGTTTCTGCTCTTTATCTCGAGTAGAAAAGGCATTGCATTTCTCCCATTTTAAAGTTTGAAAAGGCCAGTATGTTTTCTCTCCCTCTAATTGCCTGTGAAACAAGATACTCAGAACAGTATTTTAACATCATACGTGAAGTGGACAGAATTTTTTAGGGCTGCAATTAACAAAAAAAACATCAGCACCCTGGCTACACAGTGTCCTCAATTACACCAATCTTCCCTTAATATTGTACTACAGTATTTATAGACACTCTTTAGTAGTTAGTTTTATCTGGTGCAACAACTTAAAGGCTAATGTTGGCCATTTTAAAGTTCAACATTTTTGTCAACAGGGGAGCTTAAATTAAATTAACATTGATTTCCCACCTCAATCTGATAATTGGTTCCTCAAGACCTGCGCGTTTAAAATGTGCTCGATTGTGGTAAACAACAACATCGGGAGCCTCACTAATTGAAATCATCTCTTCATGTGCCACAAGTCAGGATCCATTAAAACAGATTAGGCCTCAACGAACAGTAAACCGCGGCAAATCAGGGTCATCGGACAGTCGGAGGAGGACTCCCTCTGCACTGGCTCTCAGCAAAGAAACAGCAGAAGCGTGTTGTCAGGGAGCGAGTGGCTTCAGTGTGGCTGTTAAGTACACTATCTGGTTCACTCCTGTCAAGGGCCTTTGCCAGCTTTTGATGTGTGAAAGTGGAGTGTTTGATCTGTTGAGTAGACAACAGCCTGAAGTAGAATTGCCTCGATTCCCTTCTTTACCCACTGACCTACATGCTAACACACACACACACAGAGACCCGTCACTCCATGTACTCTTTTTATCACTCTGTCTCTGAATTGCTTTTGATGCTTAAAGTGAGCAAAGAGAAGTGTCACCCCTCCTTCCAGAGAGGAGGCAGAAGAGGCGGGCGGGGGGGGGGAATCTCCTGGATGTGAATTAATGTGTTTTTTTTTCATGGGTATATATAGTGTGACTGCATTCAGACATGTTTAGCTGAGCTAGATTTCTGCGATATGAGCAGACTTCAAATCACTCCCCCACCCGAATCCATAGGTGCAACCCTGCTGCGTGCTCATCCTTCCAAAGGTGTAGGGCCCTATATGCTCTGTCGCTGGAGGTGTACTACAGTAGGTGAGGCAGACAGTCTTAGTATTTTTTAATAAGACGGGCAATAACAATAAATCCTACAGGCTAATCACCCACTCGCCACTCTTCTTCTCTCCTCCCCAAACCCAAAGCGATGCGGCATTACCCTGCTGCCGCCTTCAATTACGCCATTCATCATGCGTCTTATCTGGCCGCCGGTTTGATTGAGTGTGCAATGGGAGGTGTCGCAAATCCCGCATTCTCTACACCAGCGTGTGTGTGTGTGTGTTGGGAGTGTTGACAGGAATGGAAAACTGCATTTGGGGGGATGTGGGCATTCGGCGGCGGGTGTATATGGGACGTATTGGGATGTATGAGAGGCTGAGATGCAGAGCGCGTGAGGGAGTGTGTGTTTCTGTGTGTGTGTGTGTGTGTTTCTGTGTGTGTGTGTGTGTGTGTGTGTGTGTGTGTGTGCACACCAGATCTACAGGAGTGTATAAATCAAACCAGATGATTGTCCCCCACTCTGATCCGCTCTGTCTCAGCAAGCACATTTCTCTTTTTTCCCCTCCTACTGTCCCTGCACTTCCTTCTTCCCCTCCTTCCTCCTCTTTCTCCACCCTCTTCCTCCTCCTCCTCTTCTTCTCTGGAACAGATTTGTCTGGGGGCCCCTGTCTAATCTCCAGCAGTGCCGGGTGTTGGGAGACGGGCGACAAATTTTAATAAGCAACTGGGCGCTGTAATTTAGCAGCCTGGGAGGGAGATTAGGCTGATTGATGCTGGGCTCGCCTAATGGTCCAGCCTACGGCTCCCGGCCCAAATTGGTGGTAATGAAAGTTTTGTGCAAATTGAGATGGAGGAAAATAAGGCATCCTCTCATCTTCCCTCACTCTCTCTATCTTCATTCATTCTTTGTATTCCTCTCTCCGTTTCTGTCTCTCCGTTCAATTTCTCCTCTGCTCGCTCAATCTTTTCCACAAGGTGTGTCTTTCTCTCTCTCTCCCTCTGACACATCCTCTGTCTTTCATCCCCTCTTTCTTTTCCTTATCTATTTCACTTTTCCCTCTTTCAGGCTGTCACTTTCTCATCATTGTTCATGGTCCTTTGCCTCTCCATCTCTCGCTTCCTTTTTCATGCCCACCGCTCGTTCTGCCTCTTTAACAAAAATCGATTTGTCATCTCATCTGCTCTCTCACTTTTTTCCCTCTCTTTCACTGTTTAATAGTCTTTCTCAGGTCATCCTGAGTCACTTTCTGTCCCTACTTAACTCCATCTGGTAGGTTATATACTTTTACTCACACCCTCATTTACTCACTTTCTCCTTTTTCGTTTGTGTGCAGATGGGTTGGGAGTTACTTCTATGTTGTCAGGTCAAATTAATCTAGATTTTCAGAAAGATGGGACGACAAGGCTGAAGACTGTTTCCCTCTACCTCCATCTCTCTTTCCTTGTATTCTTCTTTTCCTCGGTCCGTCTCTTTCTCTCTCTGTGTCTCCCTGGCCTTTTCTCTTCATCCCACCAAATCACTTTAAGCTGGCCTGCCACTCCGACAGGCTCCGTCTGCCATGCATTAGAAGGCCGAAGAAATTTCCAGGCCACTTTTCAGAAAATGGCGAATGCATTCACAGCACCTTGACCCACTGGCAACCTCTGTATTATTCCATGTATTTCTGAGTTTTGAATTTAAGTTGTACATATAATTACATTGCTGCCCTCTGTTCCTTTAACAACACTTTGCTTTGAATAAATCAAAGAATAGCAATGATAGCCTCTATAGCATCAGAGAAGAGAGTGCCACTTACAGAAACACAAACTTTCTAAACATTAAATTAAAGTAAGTAGACATTGTACCATAATATTCTCTGTTATTGCTTATTATCTTTATACCATGCAGTGAATTACCACTACAGCAATGAGTGGTGATGTCAAGTAAAATTAACGTAGATTTCTGCCTGTGTGGGTGTATGTGAGTTTTTATGAGGCACAGGAAACTGAGGTTTCATAATTAATGCATGAGCAAATGAGTGTCCTTACTGAATCTCCAACTCTCTCTGACCACCACTCCTTTAAAATGAGAGAGAGAGACAAAAACAGAAAGAATTGTATGAGTACTAAATGCAGGGAAGCGAAGAGCAGCCTTAGGGAAAAAACAAGAGGCAGCCAGAGGTGCGGGGCATGGGCAGCACAAATCCAGTGGTAATAGAAGACCACATTACTGTATGTTACATTTGATATTCAGGCTGTTATAAAATCCCCTGAGGATGGATGTAATGACGTAAACTCACATGGGATTTCTGGCCCTCTAGGCGTTCAGCGTTTGATGTGTGTATGCATGTGCTGTATAAGATTGTGTGTGTGGATGTGTGTACATGAACACGTGCATTTTGGCTCATCTATACAGTCACACATTTCCCTGTATGCATGCGTGTGAGTGGGTGTGTATGTGTGTTGGCCAGCTTTCCAGCTTCCGTTCCTCAACAACAGAGCGACTTTTTCAGTCCCCCTTTCTATAACTCCCACACAGCTCCCGACTCGTGGTATTTTTTTTTTTTTTTTTTTTTAAAGACGATGCCGCAGAACTTATCCTCCTCCTCTCGTGCTGCCACCTTGAGTTATGCACTGATCTATCATTAATAGCTACATTAGCATTTTTCTCCCTCTGAGGTGCTTGTGTATATAGTTCAAACTACAGCACGGATGCTCACATCATTAAACAAGCGAACATCCTCAATTCTCTCTATTGCAGAGGTGGGTAGGAGGAGGTAATAACACCAATACACTTGGAGAGTTCCCAACATAAAGCGCATACACGGTGTCCAAATAAGCATTCCCTCCCCTGTTCCCCTTCAAGGCCTCCTGTAAAGTGTATTTCCTAACGCTGAACGCATATTGCACAACCAGTGTTCTTTTGCAATATCCTGGACAAATGTGAACAAGAAGAGCATTTATTCCAAACTCAATCTGCACCTTAACAGAGGCTAGAGAGAGAACTAGTGAGGCAACCAGTTTGATGCACAACAGTAACGATGCAGCAGAGTCGGGCAGCTCAGCCCGTAAATGAGTGGCAACCGCCTGTAAAGTTTATCTTGGCGAGAGGCAGCCCTTGTTGATTGCTCACCAAAGTCTGTGGTTGGGATCCCAGACAGCACAATATAATCTTGCTTCCCAAGTCCCAACAACTGCCTAAATACAATGTGGTCGAAGAGCTGGTGTGGGTAATTTCAGATTGGATGTGGCCTCTCTCCACAGGAGCTGTTAAGGCTTTGTAAGCTTCACACTCGGTTGGCCAGAGTGGTTTGTTAAAGTTGATTGTTTATTTTTCTTGGGGGGAGAGACAGGGAGGTTTGTATGTATGAGATGGATGACGGAAAAACAGAATGTGGCTTGGGCCGTAAACTCGTGGGAATTCTTAGTTCCTGGTTTCCTTTTTACAGTAGTAGCTTGTTTAAAATGTCCGGTGGTCAGGCGTGCAGTAATTTGGCGCTGTTCAGCACATTGCACAAGTTTATATGCTGGCCAGTATTCCAAGCTGTTTCTTGGAGAGGCCGTAAGACAGGGTCATTTTAATAAATAAACCCTAGGGACCACAGGAACAATGGATAATGCTTGGCTGCTCCCTCTACTATTTACTCTCCTGCCTTTGCTTCACTTGAATTTTATTTCAGCTCAGTTTGCTTGAAGAATTTTTAAAGATACGGAGTGATCACTTTGATGATCTACATCCTAATGATTCTCTACCTCCCATGATTCAGGCTAGTGGAGGGGCAATAATGCAAACCAAGAGCATACGAACAGCCTCTGTTTGCTGAACGCTGTCCTCCCACCTCATTGTTTTATGGTAGATATTGCTGTGCGATATTAAACGGGCTGACGGAGTGCTTTGATGTTCCTCTTCATGTGATCGTGGGATATGCCTGATAGTATGGGCAGCAAGGGAGGGGGTTTGTCTGTTCCTCTGGCTGGTTGCAGGGATGTGAAGCAGGGTGGGGGGAAAAAATGAGGGGCGTACGGTGGAGTAGGGAAGGAGCAGGGCGAGGTGCTGATGGGAAAGAGACGAATGGCGTGCCAGTGTCAGAAGTGGTCATGTGCTGAGGAAAGAGTCGGGGAGAATGAGAGGGAGGATGGAAGGGAGGGCTTGACTGATTAACCTGTTTACCTCCCTGAAAATGCTCCGGGGCGCCATTCTGATTAAAGTTCAGTCTTTCATCTATCATCGCCGTGGCCGGCTTGAACCTTCAGAGCTGCCGATACCAAACACTGTCAGAACGATCGAGCCCCCAACCTGAGCCACCACCACACCCTCCAACAGCAAACCTAATACTCTCGACCCGTAGCTTCAATTGCATCTCATCCTTCCTTGTCAGCTCTTGACTTGTCAGGAACCAACCTCCCTATGATTCTCTTTTTTCTCTCACTCTTTCTCTCTCACATGCTTTGTTTGTGTCTATGTGTCTCTTTATCTATTCCTCCCACTCTGTTTCTAAGCTTCTTGCTCTCAAGACTCTCTGGGAATGGTGCTTGTGTGTCTCAGCTAGTTTCCTCCAGTGACGTGCTTTCCCAACTCAAGGCTTTTAGCACCTCCAGCATAATACGATTACACCCGTTTGGGGATGTGATATTGTCAACGGCTTTCTAAAAATATCCCCTCAGTCCAGTCGCAGTAGCACAGTAGCACTGTGAGTGGACTGCATGCAGCAACGGGCAGAAGCAGTGCTGCACACAATGTTCTGGCCACTCAAGCACAAATGTTAGCCCTTTAAAAGCTTTTTGCATGGTCCTAGACCCAGTGTTTGTGAGGACAGCCAGATGGAGAAGAAGAAGACAGGGGTTGGCAATTAGGTCCAGTCATGGACCACAGGGGTTACTGAAAGCATACAGGGGCAGTCGAGATGCAAGTCTGACTGTTTCAAAGAGACTGTCCTCCAAGAAATACAACAGCATCAGTTCTTTCAGCAAATGCCCGAAAACCCTTATTTTGCCAGACTGCTTCTTGTTTTCTCCGCATCAAAAGTATTGTTACTAAAAAATACTATACTATATACTATAATCTCGTTATCATTATGTTTGCAAGAGGAAAATTTACTTAATTTACTAAAATACAATGTTGGTTAATTTGAACAAAGTAAACATATGCTTTGTTTTCTAGACCTAATTTCAGCACCCGGAGCTGTCCATCACATGGTGCAGAACCAGTCACAGTATCAGTTTGCTCTCCATATGGGGGTATTGTTTAATAGATGGCAGTTTCATGTAATTTTCATTGGGTTTAAAAGGCCTTGTATTAATATTTGTATATCTACAGAAGAATTCTAAAACGTGTATAAGGATTTGATGTTCCAAACTTCTGATTTTACTGGAGGGTGTTAAATCATTGTTGTGTAGCAGCGGACTGTTCCCAGGTTAGCTATTTGCCAACCCCTAGTACATGGTTAAACAAGATCCCTCGTGAGCTCGTAGTGTACAACACACACAAACAACACAGATTTTGTTATCCAGAAGATTCAATTCAAAGCTTGTAATGTTAGGTTTGCGACCACCATTATATCCACAAAGGAAGTTGGACATCAGGAGGGTTCCTGATGTCCAACTTCCTTTGTGGATACAGAAAATGTTGTCTCCGTTGTTGGTCTTCTTGGAATCTCTGTTTTTCCCGCTTTTCTTTGATGGGTGGCAGAAAATTAGGTCAGTGCTGTGTCTGATCATGCTTTCACTTGTTCTCGGGGAGCCATTCCAACCATTTTATTTAAAAAATGCTTCTTTGTTTTCCATTCTGTCTCTTTCTCTAATCCTCTCTCACTTTATCTTCCAAATTCTGTCTTTCTTCCTGCCAGTGAAAGTTGACTGAAAACACATGGGCATCGGCCTGCCTGGTCATGCCTCAACACAAGATCCTCGCTGTCATTCAGGCCAAACAGCAAAACACTACCAGCTTTCACTGAAGTTATGTTTCTTGCTTTGTGTTTTCAAAAGGCCAAGGTCGACATGGATTCGATTTTTTTGACTTTTTAGCAGTTGTAATACATGGAATTAATTTGATGTACGTATTTCCTATAGATATGAGACGCATGATGCTGTTTCACGTTGCTTGACACATAGGTATATCTTTAGAAATTTAAATAGATAAGTAGGAAGGATATGTTTTCAAGGTGAATATGGCACAGTGTACATGGTGCAGTTTGGCAATTTGGTTTACGATTCAATGGAAAACATTTGGATTTTCACTAGTGTTTTTGTCAATTTTGCTGTATCTATTTTTTCAAACTAACATATACACACAAATGTGGCCTGGTCCTGTTCCATTCTCATCTGCTGAGGACATGAATACCCGTGTGCACATCTGTGTACACAAAATTAGCTTAGTGAGTGCTATTATTGGTCTACATGGACCCTAACCCTGGGGGCAACAGGAAAGGTTTAGGTGATTTCACCTCAGCACAGACAGGCTATATGGTGTTACAGCAGCCTGTGATGGACTGATTTAATCCTACTGATGGTGCTCATAAGACACAGGAAGAGGGATAGACATGTGTGTGCGTGCATAGACACACAGACCCTTCACCCTTCAGTCATACATGTGGACATAACGGGTATTGTGTGTGTGTGTGTGTGTGTGTGTGTGTGTGTGTAAAAGAGAGGTCAGCAGGGCTAACACAGTCCCCTGGCTGTCCTCAAGGTTAATGTGGGACTGACAGCGGCTACTATTAGTGGCCTTCAGATGGTTTCCACCCCCCATATGGGGAGCTGATTCATTCCGGTGCCAGCAGTGCATTAAGTTGTAACAGCTTCACTCCCAGGTGTCACTCACCCCTTTAGACAGGGCCTACATCATAATTTTACATTTCCTATTAACTCCTATTGTCTACGCTCAACCACGATGGTCCATTAAAGGAATCGGTGCCGCGGTTACCACCTCATTCTCACGTACCACTCAACTCTTCCTATATGTCATTATTTCATGTCGTCCCATTGTCTGTTAATTGAAATACCACAGACATTGTATATATGGTCCATTAAAGGGACAGGAGCCTAGTTCCTGAGTGTCACCATTGCTTTAGGTGCTAGCTCATTAATTTTCATAGTCTATGTTTGACTTACACGTGCACAGAGAGGTGGGGCTGAGAAGAGGGAAAAAAATACCATCAAGAAGAAAAGCACACTGGCATGTTGAAGATCACCCAAACCATCGAAACCTCATTTACATTTTAATTCAAAGACATTAAGCAGATGCTCTTATCAAGTGCAGGTTGATGTTGAGTGTCTTGTTCAAGGACGCTTAGGTGAGGAGGGTTGCTCAGTTAAATGAACAGTCAGATAAGGCCATTGTCTGTTTTCATGGTTAATAGTCACATTTTGTTTTTAGTTGCTATGACAGTCCCAGCGTAGTGTTTTTGTTGTTCCATTATACCTAATGACCAAAGTGGAAGCTAGCACAGATTGGCAGGCAGTTTTGTTGGAAAGGACTGGAGAAAAACAACATTGCATTTGGAGACTGGTAGAAGAGAGTGAAGTAAAAAAGAGCACATACAGCCAACATTTGAGAGGAAAAAAATCCTTTCCCGTTTCTACATGTATAACCATTGTTTAAGTTCTTAAACGTTGGTTGTCATCGGTCATTTAGAGATACTGAGGAGGACAAATTCTATGCAAAGGTTTATTTTGGAAACGTGGCTGATTCCCAGATTAACAGTACTGAATATTCAAATGTTGTCCAGGATCATGGTAAGGCAGAGGGTGGAGGGTGGTGGTGTGCGCCTGGGTCCATATGAAGAGTGATGATGTTGTTGACTCGCTGTCGGCCAGATGCCAATCAATCAATTAACCAATCAATAGTCATCTGGTGAGCGCCTAAGGACACCGGGGAAAATCTCCCAGAAACACTCGAATCAATTACTTTTCGCCTCAGCGACAGACTCATGCACAGGTGCGCAAAACACGCACACGCACGCACGCACGCACACACACACACACACACACACACACACTCATTGATACAGTTATATATTTTTACTTATGCAGGCTTACATGTTGAAGTCACTGCCTCCCACTCATCCACATGCCCAAACAGGCAGGCATCAGATTGCAGTGCCATGGGAAAAAGAAAAATGAGTAAATTCTGTCTTTCCCTTCATTCCTCATCCCTCCCCCCCCTTCCTCCTCGCCTTCCTCCCCCTCCTCCTCCTCTCTCTCCCTCCCCTAATGGAAAGCAGCATTCCCAGGCTGCCGTCAGCAGCTATAGCCAGCTACACTATAACACAGTTAATAGATAGGCCTGGCAGCTTATGGTGCCCATGCATTTTTAAATGTGAGTTTTATGACTCCTGGAGAGAAGGCAAGGGAAGAGAGGCAGGGATATGCTTGATATTTGTTCGTGGAGTGTGTGTGTGTGCCTGTATGAGAAAAGGAGAAAATATGGAGGGCAGTAGCAGTGGATAGGAGAAGTGTCACAATCTTGCTCTTTTTTGTTTCTCTTTCTTTCTCTGGGGAGGCTGCTCATAACTTTTTTTCCCCTTTTTCTACATTTTTTTTTTTTTCTTACCACCATCTGTCACTTTATTTTTTTCAAATTCTAATACATTCGTACACACATCTATAAGGTAATTCTGGTCATGAACCCTTATTAAGCAGGGTTGTCATACTTGTAAGCTGAATCCAGCTGTTGTTTTTGCATTTGTACATTGTTTCGCATGCTTCCAGATGTCAGATGGATTTATGTGTATACATATATACAGTATATAGTGTGTGTATGTGTGTGTGTGGCTAATGTATGTTCTTAATCCCGCAGCTGTAGTATTTGTATAATGACCTTTGGGCATCGTCAGGCAGCTCAATCTCACACACGATGGATGTTAGATTTTGCGTGTGTGTCCTAAAGAGGTCATAGCATTTTGACCACCACTCGGTAGTATTCATCTGTGTCTGCCCTGACCCACAAACCCCTGCCTCCTCGCTTCCTGTGTTTGTGTTTCATATAAAAACAAACCCACATGAATACACACACACACACACACACTAAAATGGATTCACCCAACAACAGACACACAGCGTCATGCAGCGCTCGAAGTGATGTCACTGTGCCCCACATACTGCTCCTGTTGGCTGGCTTGTCTCGCTGATGGCACCGGTCATGAGCTATGGAAATATGCATTTACCCTCCAGGGGGGAAGACTGACCTGCAGCGTGAAGCGTGGTTTGCTCAGGGCCATTAAATGCAGCTGGTGCCACAACGGGCAGCACCGCTGGATGATGCTGTCATCTGACATGTGTCCACCCTGGTGGACAGCTGATGATCACAGACTGCAGCACTCGGCTGACATGGACATTTTATCCCATGTTGATATGTGAGGAGAAACATTACTGACTGCTGAATTACTGCAGTCTGCTGCTACTGGTCTGTTTTAGAGTTGACATGTTGTCACTCACATTCCCACCCATCTGCAAATACCAGTCTGCAGTGGTCTCTGGGCAGAAAAGCTTTGACCCTCAAAGTTTACAATGTTGGTGATGCAGTGTCATTGAGTGTGTGTGCTAGAGGCTTTATATGTATAATGCAGTGTGAGACCTAGATAGATACAAAGGTATTATTAACTAATATCCAGAGACAACACCACTGTGCTGATGTAAAGGAAATACATAGAGCAATGGAGTACTGCCTACAGTATGAATAGGAGTGAATGGGTAGCTATTGTTGAATCCATATCAGCGACATATCTCTCCCTTACTGATATAGCTCTTTTTGTTATTCCACAATACAAAAAGACTACATTCTGAAATGAATTGATCAATACTTGATGTTGTTGAGTGAATCCATTTTAGTGTAGAGATAATAGGGATTTTAATTCATTGTTGTTATTGTGACAAAAGGATATTAAAGCTACACTAGACATCTCTATGCATTGGTGATTCCAAATGGCAGCAGTTACTACTACTATTGACTGCATGTATTTAGGTGTATTTTGCCACAAACATTGTGCGTATTGCAGCTCTAAGCCCACAGCAGTAGTGTTGTGAAGTCTATGCTTGAACAAAGTGGCCACGTGGTTATCTGTCCTTGGCCTATTTAGAGCCCCTGGTTTGGTAATGTGCTATGACATGGGTGATCTGTGGTGGGTCTACCTGCATGCACAAGAGCGTTTCCCTTACTGTGTCACTGTCAGTGTGAAAAGCAGATGAAGCCCTATGAATATGCAGATATACACACCGTGACGAACACACTACGGTAGATCATTCAAATAATTGAATTGCCTTCTGTAAACAAGACACTAACAAGCCCTCTGGAAATACAGTGACATTTAGGCTGGTGATTCAAACTGGCTTTTTGCTACACACACACACACACACACACACACACACACACACACACACACACACACACACACACACACACACACACACACACCATGCTTAATACCAACAGTTCCACAATTGAGGCTGCGGCACGCACAGATTCACGTTTGATCCTCCAGCGGGCGAGTGGCGGCATAAACAGGAAGGGGCCCTGCGCTTTAGTGCGTCATTAGCTCTCGTGTCATTGGATCTTCTGTTCTGAAATGTGCCGAAGTGTTTCGCATAACATTGTTAGCCTGATATCCTGGATAGGTACACGAAGGTGACACAACCTTATAGAGCAGGCACACACACAAAGACACACACACACACTGAAATGGTGATTGGACACACACACATGCACAGTTGATGTGTGTGTTGGCTGGAGGAAAAATGAAACATCCTCTTGAGCCAGCTGTGTTCTGTTCCCTCATGAGAATAGAGAGTGATGTAAATGTCTTGCTAAATGTGCGTGCACCCATCTATGTTTATGCATATGGAGTATGACAGCTTAAGTGTTTTGACTGTAGATATTCTGTGTGTGTGTGTGTGTGTGTGTGTGTGTGTGTCAGCGGGTGGGGTGTGTTGAGTCTGTAGGAGTCCTGCTCAGAAATATGGACTTAATTTGTGCCGGGCCTCTCCCGCTAACTGGAACAGGGTTGGAGGTGGACTGAGGGAGCCATCCCACTCCCACACACACACACGCACGTGCACATGCACGTGCACATGCACGTGCACATGCACAAGCTAGTACATGTGCTTACGCATGGGTTTGGACACACTCGGCTGCCTTCTCTTGAACAAAACAGTGTAATGTATTGTTACTAGCCAGCAGAGAAGTGGACTCTCTACCATTACCACTCAATCTTCCATTTACAAATGGCCTCCACTGTCTGTTACTCTGAATGGGATCCAGCCGATCTGATCCAACAGTTAAAAAAAAACATTGTTCACAGTGGAGATTGTCCTTCAGATACATAAGGGAGTGCTGCGCCTATGTTTTATTTTTATTACAGTACAAAAATGTCTGAAACATGAATATTATTATATTATTATAATATGCTGTTTTGGGTTTTCTTATTCTTCTATAATTAGAAATCGAATACATTTGGGTTTTATGTTGGTTAAACAAAACAAGCAATTCAAGATAAAAGAACTTGGTCTTTAGAAAATTGTGATGAACATTTTCGACTATTTTCTGATATTTCATAGACCAAATTAATAATTAAGAGAATAATCTGCAAATTAATCAATAACCAAAAAAAGAAAATAACACTAATTTCAGCCCTACATGATAAAAAAACAAGTAGTTTCATAGTTGGGTCATGTTCAGGTGTTTAAAAAAAGTCAATATTGTTGTTGTTGTATTGTTGTTTTTCAATGGCATCGTCCCTTCAAAGAGAACATGAGTCTTGTTGTCTGTTCGTTTGTGAGAAAACACTGATGAATCTACCGTATTGGTTTATAGAACAAGTCCAAGTAACATTTCAAAGAAACTTTAGAGCCTGTGGTTTGGTCAGATAAAGTGTTAAAGGAAGAAAAGTGAAAGAGCTGAGGAAGCAAGGGATTGCCAGGACAGCACCAGAAGGTTGGTGAGGCAGGGCCGAACGAGTGGAGGCAGTGTGCAACTGTTGGGAAAGAATAACATGCACTACAGACCCTAAACCGCAGGAGGCATGACTCCCTCACCACTAGGAAACCTCAGGGCTTTCTGCTCCATGTAGTGTTTGCTCTCACTTTGCTCCTCATTTAGTCTCTTCTCCTCATCCCAGATTTAGTGTTGCCATATTGCTTTCTCCTCCCAACTGTATTGTTTCCTCTGGAGTTTTTGCCACCTCCTCTCCCAGCACACTTCTATCCCTGTATCTGTATTGCTCACTTCCTATGTCCCCCTATCCAGAACACATTTAGCCTTTAACTCTCTCTCTCTCTCTGCGATGGCCTGTTACCCCACCACCCCTCTCACTTGGCTCCCTTCCCTCTTTTCTTCCCAGCTCTCTCCCTCTCACCTCTCCACTCTCTTCATATTTCATATTAAGCAATCCTTTCCATGGAACCAGCTGTGTAAACAATAGGGACCGGCCCTCCATGTTTTCTCAGAGCGAGAGAAAAATGCCGGAGAAACCTGGACACAAGGAGCTCGCCACACGCCGTCTTCACAGATGATCTATGGCCCTTTGTCTGTCCGACCTCCTTTGAGCAGGAGTGGGACTTTCTGGGCAGAGTGTTGGTTTTTGTGTACGTGTGAGGCTGAGTGTTAAGTGTACAGGGCAGCGTGTTTATGCGGGTGTGGGAGCTTTCTGTTACCATAGCCCCCTGCAAATATTGACAGAGCTGAATAGCTACAGTGAGTAGCTCAAAAGCAAACACTGCATGTCATGCTCTTCACAGAACACCCCCCCCCCCCCCCCACTTCCCCTGATTCATGATTCTTGAGTATTGATATTGATAAAGAGAAAATAATCTCAACCCTGCTGCACACAGCTGACCCATATTTAGCAGAAGCACTGGCCCATGTACCTCTTCTATCTATAGGTCAAGAATCTGTCTACCTATACTGCTGGCAGTTTATTTTTACACAGACATTCCTAGAAGCTGCTGGTGTTCCTGGGATTTGACTGTCCTCATCTGATACTCTTTTTTTTCTTTTTTCTTTTCAAGGGGTGGGTTGGCGGGCGACTTTACTTGCAGGTTTTATTGACTTTGGGTGACACAGTTAGTGTGTGGGTGTGTGTGGGAGTGCATCTGTCAGGGTTTGTCTGTGAAAGTGTGTTTATGGGCATATATGCATGCATGCATGCAGGTGGGCAGATGGTCCAGTTCTGCACGGACAGCCACAGTAGCGCTCATTATGTGCGAAGGAAGCAGGCTACCATCTTACCCTGAGACACACACACACACACACACACACACACACACACACACACACACACACAGAGAGAGAGCTCGTCCCTGCTTTATTTTTTGCAGGTGCAGTTCTTTGCTGGCATTTGAGATAATTAAAGGCTGACCTTTCTGAGGTGAGGCAGAAATGTCACCCAGCCTGCTTCACTGACAAGTGGATTCACCCCACAGGGGGCCTTGGCAAAATGGCTGAGGATTCTCACCGCCCTGGATGTGCACTTAGCACCCTTTAGCCTTCTTGCGCCACACTTTCTGGCTGTCATTGAGAAGTAGCTCCCACCTTCTGCTCTCTCACCCACAGTGCCTCAGCTCGCAATGATTCTAACCACCTTGAAGCTACGTAAGTGGAAGGAGCATTGAGGTGGAAGTGGTGTTGGGTCAGTTTTATATGAAATTATTCACTCACCAGAGTCCAGTGACTGCACTTAATTTAATGGATCAAAGTTTTTGCGTGGAAAAGTGCATGGAAAGCCTGTTTGTGTTTACATCTCTGTGCGGTTATATTGTAGTGGATTACACATTTGTGCCATTTTAGCGTTTTTATTATAAGTTTTAAAGTGCTGCAAATGAGAATTGGCCTCTGAGAAAGGGGGTGATTACATGCAGCAATATTCCTGGATCAGGTTTCAACCCAGGGCATTAGAGATACACGGCATATTGTACACCTTAGTTCACCGTTACACCAGGACATCAAAGCACTTCTTAAAATTGTAAAATAAATAGGTACAATATTAAAGGTTGCTCATTTACTGCGTAACTAAAGAATACTGTTGGTTAGCTAATTTACTGTCTTATGGATTCTCCACCATAGGTTACTTTGGCTGAATAATTGCTCTGTTTTAATATATCTCCACCATCTTCTAGTAAGAAGGTAATCCAAGGTAAAGTGCAAACTATTAATGTCCCTCTCTGCCTCCAACCCCCCTTCCCGTCCCCACAGATGTGCTCTACTCTTCATGCAAAACCCATCCGAGCTAGTAATGTACAGTAAATGCAGTGTACTGTAAGACACTCCCTTAGGGCAGTAAGATGACATGCAAATGTGATTCATGACATGAATTGGGCACACATTAATAAGCACACTCATGTACATATACAGGCTACATGCCTGACCGCACACAACACCCACGCTTCTTGAAATATACACACGTGTTTGCCCCACACGCGTACATCACTGGACATACAACAATACACAGACGTATGCTTTTAAATGGGCAGTGTGTACACAATCATACGTGCGCATCGTCACATCTCACTTCTGACGTATATATCCATACACACTGGTGTCCTCATAAAAATTTCAGAGCTTCGTGCTTGAGCGACTTCCATTATATGAAACTCTGCAAGAACATACAGGCTGGAGTCAGAGCCCACTCTGTGCTGTTAAAGGCTGACATCCACTCTGAACAGCTTTTTTCAAAAGGTTTTTGTATAGTTCCATGTGGGTTTAATGTCTAGGCCTTTTATAGAGAAATTCTAAGTCATCTGTCTCTCAGCCATAAATGGTTAAATACTGTCATCATTGTGGAAATATCAAAGACAAGCTGAGTATATACGAAGCAGCATGTCACTTGAAACAGCAGGTGCAACACATATTCAAATGACATGCAGACAGGAAAGGAACAGCATTCATAAAGGAGCAGGGATAATATCACAACATGACAGCAGTTGACTTGATTCTTCAATGTTTGGTACCTCAGGCCGTTTGTTGTTACCTGAACTAGATACCACTGAGCAATGCCATAATGATCAGTTCACCGTACTGCGTAGGTTAACACTTAGCTTTGTGTAATGAAGTTACAAAGCAATAATATTTACTTGAGAAGAGCATTGGCTGTATTCTCTGAAAGGTTAAACTACTCTTATTGGCAGCTAAACGACACATGCTTGGATGGAGCCATCCTCTGTAATTATGCTTTTTGTAGCATTAACATGTGGCTAATTCCACTGAACTGACTGAGCATAGTATTAGAAACGCGTTGAAGCTAAGTGCTGCTGCCACTGACCACCAGCTGCCCCTGTCACAGAGAGATGTCGCACTACCAGCAGCCGCATCACGGATAATTGGTCATCAGGAGAGATATAGATTATAGATGTTGGTGTGTGTGCGCATACATGTGTTCGTACTTGTGCGTGTGTGTGTGTGCTGCATCGTCTCAAGAGTCACCCTGTGCTTTTTTTCCAAGCCTCGACAACAACAACCGCAGTCTGTTTTACTTTCTGTCGGTGACCTCCTCCGACTTTGTATGTGTACGCATCTGTGCACATATGTGTGTGCATGTGTGTGTATGTCTGTCTTGAACTCTGTGTAAGTTCAACCGTGCATCTCCTTCTATATACGTACACACCAAAGTGTCTCTGTATGTCATGCGTTGCGTTTGCCATCCCCAGTGGCTGTTTGTTGTGTTGTCCGCCCGTCCACCCTGACCTCGGGCTGCCATTTACTTTTTCCGATTATTAATTCAGCGTTTGCTGTCAGAACCAATTACTATCTCTCGTGCCCCATGACCTCCGACCGTCCCGTCTTTCTGCCTGTTACATGCCAAACATAGAGTTAAGACCAAGTGACCCAGATTGTTTGTTTATTTTCCCCCCTTACTGTACAGTAAGTGATCACATACATTCCCTCAGGAGCTGCCTTCCATACAGCACCTTGCCTGTGTGCTCTTAAGTATGTTGAGATGAATTTGGCAGATATGAGCTACCTATATAATGGTAAAAGAGACAGATAATGCTATACAAATGGAGGCTGCAGAGGAATTGTTAGAAACTCTTTAAAAAGACCTACATTAATGGCTCGATTCCATGCCCCAGGGTCCCTACCCACTTCTATAGGCTGCAGTCTTAACCTTCCCTATCTATTCCTGTCTTTAGACTCATCTATGTTTCACTTCTATATGTGTAAGTGTCGTAAGGAAGTGTGTGAGTACATTTTTTATGTGTACATGTAACACTGACATACAGAAGGTTCACATACCTGTTGGTTACGCTTGTTTTCCTTCTATGTCTTATTATCTTCAATGTTAGTTATGCATGTTTATGTGTAACATGTCTTGTCGCCCTTGACAGTACTTGAGCACATCTATACTACAGTGAAGACCGGCAACCGTACAACATTATGCATATAACTGCTCCTCTCCATATCAATGACCTTGTGTGTCAGCCGTATCATATAGAACACATACATCATGCCGCGTGAGGCACCCGCTGCCAAGCTTCGAGAGCACCCTGATAGAGGAATGGAGGGGAGATTAGTATGTGTGCGTGCATGCGTTTGTATGTGTGAAGGAGAGTTGGAGAAAAGTAGTAGGATGACTATTATGGATGTCTGTTTTTGTATTTATGTGTGCTTATACTGTATGTATACAAACATAGTATGAAGTCTTTGGACAGTGACACTATTTTTGTTATTTTGGCACTGTACACCACCACAATGGGTTTGAAATAAAACTATTAATATGTGCTTTCAGTTCAGACTCTCAGTTTAATTTGAGGGTATTAACAGCAATATTGAGTGAACTGTGCAGAAATTACTGACCCCACATTCCAGGGTACCAAAAGTAATTGGAGGGAAAGGATTCCTGTGCAGTAATCATCCAGGATCTACCAGGCTGTTTTGGAATTGCTCAGATCACCAGTGCGTTCTTTTTTTTTTAAAAGAATGTACTAAACAGTTGATTTGGACAAACCTAGTGTTTCTGTTATTTCTCTGATTGTTTGCGGTTTCAGCCTCATGATGGCCTTCTTAACTGACATTGTCACCTCTTTGATCCTCATCTTGACTGATACCAGCAACAGATTCCAAATGAAAATGCCACCCTTAAAATCAACTCAACTCTTTCTATCAGCTTATACTTAAACTAACGATAACACACACACACAAACGTACACACACACACACACACCTGTCCTAGGAACAGCTGAACATCCAATTGTCCAATTACTTTTGGTCTGAAAAGGTTGGACTACAAATATAAATGTCTATTCCTGCACTTTTCATCCAATTTAAATGTAAATACCCTCAACCTAAAGCTGAAAATGTGCATTTAAAGTACTTACTAATTGTTGACTGTTTATGTACTGTACACACTCAACGTGTTTTTGTGTTTGTTGTTTGACATGTTGCATGTTTTCAGTTGTTTGCAATGATTTCAGCCTTCCCATCCAATGTAGGATCAGAGTTTACAGCTGTTAGTGAGAACTGTGATTGGTCTTTGTACATTGAAAGGAAGGAAGATGTGCAGTGCATGACAGCAGCTCTACCCTGCTTTGGTGTTGCGTGTGCTGTTTTCACAGATTATATGGGCCCTCAGTTGTGGTTCTTGAGTGGGTGTGTGTGTGTGTGTGTGTGTGTGTGTGTGTATGGGTGTGTGGGTGTGTGTATGCATGGTTGAGTGCAAGGACTACTGATTGTATAATGTGTTTGAAATGCTTCAGCGGCACCAGGCAGACATTGTTTGCATGCATCAGAAAGTGTTTGTCTGCTCTCAGCTTCAGCCTTTTTCATGAAACGCTCCTATGCAAAGATTTAATTTTAATTTAGGCATACACTTTTTTTCAGTGTTTATAGGTTAATAAAAACAATGAATGGTACCACTTTTAAACTGATATACACAAATTATCATGATCAGTTGCCTTTAATAGGACAAAATCATCACATGACTCATCAACTTTGTCACACTTAAATGGGATGCTTTATGATTTGATCACCTTATGTGAGGCCTAATTTTAGGGATCTGGTTTTTCTAGTACCGGCAGCCCAGTGTCTCTAAACAAACCTGGATGTTTCTCAGTTTGAAAATTTAAATCAAAAGTCATGAGGTAGAAACTTTAACTCCCCTTAGGTCCTACTAGTCTGTTCCTATCCATCACAAAGTATAAGAAAAGCTGTTTGTGCTGCAGCTTCTTTGTAGTAAACAACAATATCCCTGTCTATTTACTGTGACATTAGTAAAAAGAATTAGGTTTGGGTGCACCACTACAAAGTTGCTGCGAGTGTAAGTGCATGGCAATGTTTGATGTCGCTTATCATATAGAAAAGCCTCTTACGGTGTCCACACTCGACGCTGTAATGATTATGGTGAAGGAAGTGGCCCATTTCCAGCCTGTGGGTTCTGCTAGTGCCCCTGTGAGTTGTAGTTCCCCATTGAAAGACCCAGTTCAGCGTCTGTGGCCGCTGGCTGTTGCATTAAAATATATATGGCTTTACATCACTTCAGTGTGTGTTTTTGACAGTGCTGATGCATTTTACATGATCTCCCCAATGTGCAA
The DNA here is from genome assembly GCA_031216445.1 of Lateolabrax maculatus. NCBI lineage: Eukaryota > Metazoa > Chordata > Actinopteri > Acropomatiformes > Lateolabracidae > Lateolabrax > Lateolabrax maculatus. The sequence goes on from CM062200.1 coordinate 13,041,787, forward strand.
TGTAGAGTGTATCAAGACCGCATTTCATACTGGTAATGGTTCTGTAGTATTCTGTGTTATGGAACCAGAAATAATATCTTAGAGGCCATTGTTAGTATGTTACCCTAACTAGCTCGCTCTCTCTAGTTTAGCTCTCTTTTGGTTTAATAGGTGGCTACTCAGGAGAGAAGGGCTTTAAACACAAATAAAACTACAGCTAACCCCCCTGGGCTTTAAAAAATACTGTTAAAGCTTTCGGCCTAATACAAGTGCACCCTCCAGCCCCCTCTGACCACCAAACACTCCAGCTCACAGCGACAGGGTGACTAGAGAGCACTTTGGTAACGATCAATAAAAATAAGGTGGGTAATAGAAGGCCAAGCCCATAAAATCCACTCTCCATCTGATTAAAAGACATATCAGTGCTCTACATACGCTACCTGCACTTTACACACCCACACACCCGTACAGACAAACATCCCTACTGTAGCTTGGTAACTCATTCCCCTAAGTAATTACTCATTTTTCCTACATGTAGGTATATAGTCACACACACACATGCAGACACAGGTACATATAGCAGTGAGCCCCTCTTGAATCACTGAGAACAGGTTTCTGACAGTGACACAAAGAATGTTAAACTGTAATCAAAGATGGTTACGGTGGAGCAATACTCCTGCAGAGACAAAGACTCAAAGAAACTGACAATAAACAGAGGGCAGTGACAGGAAAGATCGACACGAGAGAAGTACCACTGCATCACCAGAGCATGGCTATCCACCAGGAGGCCCTGTGTTGTTTTTAAAGTACAGTTTGTAGTCCATTTCTAGTGAGGATGTTGGTGGGGACTGATTGTACAGCGGCAGTGATTCCTAACGCGAGCAGATGAGCATTATCAAATGTACAGATAGATGACAAGTTAAAGAGAAAACCTGAATAAATCAGTGGAGAAACATAAAAAAATCAGGGATTGCATTGTTATAATATATCAACCTCAGTTCAAATTTAACTCTATCCTGACCTGAGGGCAGACATGCCTTCATGTTCAACTTGTGTACTACATGTAACACACAGTCTTACTATTGCCTTCACATTAAAATTCACTTTTGTTAAGTATATGCAAGAAGTCATGAGTGCAAGCAGTTTTTCATCAAAATTAGCTAAATCACAGCAAAAGAACTAAAAGCTGAACATATTATTTTAATATTATTTTATCAGTCACATCTGGCTGATGCACGATCCACCTGAAATGGTCGGTAATCGGGGCACCCCTAGCACAGTCGCACATTGTCACAAGATCTCAACCCAGTTGAAGTCCTATGGGAGATTTTGGACCAGTGTGCTAGACAGCGCTCTCCACCACATCAGTGATACACCACATGAGAGAATATCTTTGGAAAAATGCCATCCATCGCTCCAGTAGAGTTCAGAGAGTTGTAGAATCTATGCCAAGGAGCATTTGAGCTGTTCGGCCTGCAAGTGGTGAAGCACTTTGTGTGTGTTTTTTTTTTTTTTTTTGGTCCCTTTTAATTTGTCACGCATCTGTACCTGGCTGCCACCAGTGCGCCCCTCTCACCTGTCATATCCCGGTGCTTTATGTACATCGTTCAAGTGGGAACAGGCACACAAACATGTCCGACTTGACCCCTCTCTCTTTACAGGAGTTCATCCATGATGTCCTGGTGTGATTCATGTTAGAGTGCCACATTCCTGAGCAACACTGTTCATGCAAAGACACATTCCTCCTGCTCATTCGGTGCAGTCTGTGTGTGATTTTACTTTTACTGCTGTGCATTACATCCACTGTCTCATAAAAGGGTCCTTACAGTAAAAAATAAGTTGTGCTCATGTTATGACAAGCTGTTTTGAAGAGGAGCTTCTCTCTTACTCTTGTATTTATTGTGGTGCTAATGTACCTTTTTTACAATAATTGTGTTCTGTGGGTGTATATTTGTCAGTGCCCTTGTGTGTGATACTGCTTTCTGCGGTGGTTACTGGACTGTCTGTACATGTCTTGCTCTTAATTTGGAAGTAAACTCTGCAGCAGAAATCTCTAGTGGTCCCAGATCTGCGCCTTGGGTCTCACCTCTGGCTTCGGCAACTGGTGTAATTAGCAAAGTTTTCTTTTGTGTTGCTCTCTTCATTTATGTTTTGGCTCGTCTCCCACAGTATTTGTAGTCTGTCACTGTTAATGAGCGTGCATATGAGTACACAAAGCTGCGTGGAGACATCACACACCCACTGCTCTCTTCGCAGTTTTAACACTCCATTAGATAATTAAGGCGGAGGGGGTGTTTTTGTAACATTTCAGATGAGACATTACCGTTAATTAGTGTCAAAAGAAAAGAACTGTTTTGCTCAAGCACTTTAGTACAAAGAGAAAAGATCTCTTTACCTTGTCATTGAAGCACTAAATGATTTCTCTCTCTTTTTTTTTCTTTGCAGACAGAGGCTGTTCAACTGCAAAGAGGAAGCCTGTCCAAGGAGAAGAGCTTTGTCTTTGAATCATGTGATCTGCGCATCCCCTAGGAGCGCTCTGCAGTGGAAGAGTGAATCTACGCTCCCTTGGAAGCAACACAACCACTAGCACCCCTATCACCACTATCACCACTCCTGACTGCAGCCATCAAAGTCACCTGTTCTTGACTCAACTTGCATTCTGTCTCTTTCACCCCCTTCATCTTCAAGATAAGGAATGGCCGCGCTGGTTTCCAGCCTCCCCAACGCCCCTTGCAAATAAGGCCTTTCAGCTTGTTTCACAATACCAGAGAAAGGAAGGATAAAGCACTCTACAGTCCTCTTTAATACCTCCACCCTGTGTCTCTTTTTATCTTTGTTACCTTAGTAACTCAACCCTCAACACACACATTCACTAAACCAACAGGATTTTTGTCTTGGTGACATCTACAGCAGTCATTTTCCAAGTTTCCAAGCACTCAAGTTTCCAAACCGTAAGGAGATTTTTACGAACTTCGCTTGGAAGGCTTTTGGAATATATACTCATGCAGTGTCCCTATGGGGGATTAAATCAGTACAGGAATCCACACTGACTCCGTTAGATCCTGTTACGGTGGTTTTTCAGTGAGGTCTGTTTGTGACTGGAGGTGGAGCGAGCCATCATGGCTGGGAAGGGCAACCCGCTGCCGGGCCCCCACCTCAACGGCTTCCCCATGCCCACCTACTCCTACTTCTTCCCCCACATGTTGGGGAGCCTGTCGCCTCCAGCCCTGCCAGGAATGCCCATCAGTGGGTACAGCACCCCCTCACCAGCCAGTAAGTAAACTCCAGACCCTTTTTGCTTGATCTGCGCTGGTTCCACTTTCAGATGTGGGACGGGGCCACGCTCTAGCTATTGCACAGGTTGGTTGTTGAGTGACAGGAGGTGGGGAGAGAAGATTTACTTCCCTTTGTGTGTGTCCTGGTTTACCTGTGCGGCTGTGGCACACTGTTTCCTGTACAGCTCCCCTACTGCGTGTGTGTACATATGCCTGTGAGTCTGCTGGTAAAAGGACTCTTTCATCTCATCCTGTTTAGATCACTCTCATTTGAAAGATGTGTGTGTGTTGGTAAACAGAGAGCGCCAGCCACACACACAAACCCACACACCCACGTCGCCTCCAGCACTGTCCTTAATTTACAAGCCCACACACATCACACACAGTGTAGATCACAAGGAAGTGAGGCAGGACAGCCAGAGTGGATCATTGTTTATTCGGGGAACATAAATTTGGCAAATGTTCCTAAAATAAATCTCCCAAATACTATCATCATAGCCAACCTTCATGCCATCCATCAAAAGCTTTGGAACTGACTTGCAGAGTTCGTTGTTTAAGTCAAACTAGGTGAGATGTACTTTTTCATAAGGAAAGACACTCTGTTCTGCAGTTTATATATTTCTTGACTCAAATAAAAGTAACAGTGCCACCATATAAAAATGCTCCATTATAGAAAGTCCTTCATCGAAGATTTTACTTAAGCAAAAGTGCAGCAGTATTATCAGCAAAATATATTATATTATTATATCTAATAGTCCTCTTTATCTACAGTGGCTGCTTTCAGAATGTCATATTATTGACGCATCTATTTGTTTGCTGTTGCGTAGTTATATCTATAACAACTCATCATAGTTTGCTATATGATTATACTTGATGTTTTGGATTGTAAGAAAATCTCTGTGTGAAGTGAAATGCGTGCTAAGATAATTTCAATACAAATCAACTTGTTTCCAGAATTTTCTGGCAGTGATTTTTATGTTTTTAGACTGACTGAGGCAGATTGCAGCACTAAAATAAACAGCTCATACTAACAGTTTTCACTCAGTCACACATTGAATCTGAATCAGACACAAACATTCTTGAAACATGTTAATTTGTATTAGAAAGCGGTTAAAAAGAATTAACTGCACTGCTCTGGCATTATTTTAGAAAAAAAGACTTTAAGGAGATATTTGCACTGTGTACAGTATTTAAAATCTTAATCTGCAAAGTAAATAATAACTATAGCTGACAAACTGTATGTATAAAGTAAAATGTAGCCTTCTAAAATGTAGTGGAGTGGAAGTATGAAGTGGAATAATTTATATAAATACCGGTATTATACAAGTACAATCCCTGCATCTCACAGCAGGCTGAGGCACATCGACAAACAGCTAGATAATCAATTCAACGGCTTTGGCAGCAGCATAAATATGAACTAAAGGAATACAGTTGGTGGTGCAGACGTACAGTCAGTTTGTGTGTATTGGTGTGGACAGGCTTGGCAGACCGCGGCCTCGCTCTCACAGGTTCAGAGAGGGTCAGTGTATTGACTTTCTATCTGCTGGAGTTTGCGTTGGCAGCCGGCGTGAAGGGAAGTGAAGAACAGTTAGTGCCCAACCCAGTCACTCCCACTTCCCCAATACCAGATTACCCCACCTCACTCACAAAGACTGGAGCTCCTGTCAGATTCCTCTTTTTACACTGTCGCAAGCGTGTATGTTTCGGAACATCTGAGTGTGTGTGCGTCGGGCCACTTTCCCAGTGTTTGCCATGCGGGGCGGCAAGGTTCCTTCCCTTTTGCCTGGACAAACATTTCCTGTCTGTAAACACTGGAGAGCCAGGGACACCACAGCTTCCTGACGAGTTCACACACACACCCACACACACCCACACACACACTCACACACTCTCTCAATTAAACATAAACACAATCTTTGCCCTTCATGCCGGCTCACTTTCTCTCACTCCTGCTTCTCCTTGCATGCAGATAACTGCAGGCATAATTCACACATGCTGACACACACACACACACACACACACACACACACACACACACAAACACAGCAACACACGTGTGTCCCCTTCCATATAAACACACAAACACACCACATTCACCCCTTCCTCTTCCTCCTCCTGTCTCCCTCTCTGGCAGATGATTTCTCTCTCCCTCCCGCAAACACTTTTTTTTTTTCTTTTTCTCTCTCATTTTCACACACGCTCACACTCCGGCTAAGCCCTCACCAACCCCATTCAATGCCGAGCAGTGACGAAAGAGAGAAAGAAAGAGAGTGAGTTCTGAGGGAGGGGGGTGGGGGAGTGGGAGTCAGTTCGTTTGGAGCTTGAACGAGAGGGATTTACAGAATGTCAGATTGGAGGCAAGAGAGCCGAGCGTTGGCCTTGATGGATTTTAGCACGGCAGAGCCTCCAATGTAGACTAGCACATGTATGTGTGTATGCGTGTACGCCCCTGTGTTTATGCAGAGTGAATAATGTAGCTGATCCTTGTGGAGATTCTTGGTTTGTCCTACTGTTGTCCAGAAAGGTAGTTTTGTTCTTGTCATTTTAAAGGCCACGTTTTTTACAAGAAATAAGTTCATAAACTTGTAAATTGTTAGCAACATCGAGTGCAATTCATAGTTGGGACTAAAAGACACTTAAGGCACTTGACTTTTTCATTGTAACTCTCATGTCTCTTGTAAATTAATGCATATAATATTATAAGCAGCCGTTACACAGGGTGTTAACATAGAGTACATCTTTCTATCTCGATTTTCTGCTGACAATTACATCTTTTCCAGCATTTGTGGTGCAATGGATTTCTTTTGGCACAAAATGCTGACTGCCACCCATGTCGTTACTTGTGGATTGGAGATGTGTTGCATTTACACCCTGTCCACATGATGAGATCTTCAGTGTGTCTTTGGTCCATGAGCACCTGCATTTATTTATTTTCTTTTTATAATTATGATAATCATGTACGATGTAGGTATAACCTGCAGATGTAAAAAGGGTGTTATTGGCAGTTCCTTAAGTGGAGTAAACAGTCATGAAGCCTTGCCTTTTTGTTTTAATGCTGAACTCCTCCTCCTCAAAATCCTCTTCAGTAGACCTTCGCCTTTTTTCTGTCTTCTTTTCTCTGTTTCTTTCCTCAGTTCACACTCATCCTCCTCCACGCCGTTCTCAGAGTCGTCCAGCTCTTCTGCCTTGGCCTCATTTAACAAACCACAATAGACCAATTATTTGGACCAAGCAGAGCACAAGGGTTAATCAAGGCTTGCAACACACTCTCTCTCTCTCTCTCTCTCTCCAGCTCGAGCCTCCTGGGTTATGTCTTCACATCACATTATCTAAAAATCATCAGGTTAGGTTACGCACCAGAGCAGATCAGTTGCAGATATTGATATTACATTTATTGCCTGCAGCTTTATTAGTTAACTGAATATTATCACCATGGATTGATCACGCACACACACGACAACAAACGCGCACGCTTCTGTATTGAACACAGCCAAATATCCACATCCAATAGATTGCGCTCATTACACGCACGCTCGCAAGTACACGTGCACAACTTTCATTAGTGTTTTCGATTAAATCCTCTGCACCACACGGCTGTATGAATATGGAACTATCTGGCAATAACACCCCAACTATTGATTCCGTTATTATCATTAAAGCTTTCCGTTGTCTGTCACCAGCTCTTACACCGTGCTATTACATTAGCACAGTGTTATGAGGGATGATAATGAATGGAGCCAGCTTGCTACCTGCTGCCGCTGTGGACTAATTGGCTTTTTCCCACAGAGCGCTCTTGTTTCAGCAGCCACAGTAATTGCTTGGTACAGGAGCGTTTCTCTGGACGACTTACACACACGAGCACCATCTCTTTTGACTTATTAGGGGGCTTTTATGGCATTTATGAATGTACTTTTGGTCCCGCAGGAGGAATATGAAAGGATATTTTCAGACCTCAGGGAAGCTTGTGTGTGTGTGTGTCACCTATCCCATTAAGCAGCCCATGGTGGAATGCACTGACCATGAGTAAATATGGATATGGTAATGTTGGGCAAAATGTGTGTTTGTGAGGGTGCTGGTTTCTGGACAGACAGGTGGTTCCTCTGCCCCGGTGGTCTGGAGGAATCAAGGGGGCATGTCAGTACGCTCCATGGGTGGCAAAAACACACACTTTCACATACACACACGGCTTGTGTGGTAGGGATAAAGGATAATGACAGTGAGAAACACTTGCGGGGTGCTTCCCTTTGGCAATAATCCAATGTGTGCGTGGATAGGACACAAACACCCAAGCTATTGACTGGAGCACTTCTTCTATCAGGCTGCCATGTAACTGCCATTTAGCCACTTCAGCACACACACACACACACACACAGACTCACGCTCATAGAAGCAGTACCTCTGGGGAGCTGGTTGTCATTATTGGAAAGCCATTTGAGGGGTGCCGATACTCTGATGGCAAGGATGCAGGCTTATTAAACATGGCGTGTAAAACACATCTAGCGCGGCAGCATAGCACTCATTCAGCTCAGCTTAACGACCTTCTTAATTAACTGCAGTGCACTGGGAGGCTGAAAAATGAGCACAAGGACTGACTATTCTTACATTTTCAAAGAAGTAAATCGTACTCAGTCGCTACTGAGATTAAAATGTCACACAGCTTGCCATTCAATTCTTCAAACCCTGGAATACTTTCAATGCTGTTTTTGACATGGCAATTACTGCATAGTTAGGGAAAGATCGTGGTTACTGTCAATATAAAAGTGAACTTTAATCAAAGGTCCCCTTCCCTAAACTCCACATCCTTATTTTCTTCCTTGCTGCATAAAGGAAACACATTGGATTGGATGTAAGTTGTGAGGTGTGGGATTCACCAATATGAGCATAATTCATCCCGTACTGAGCTGAGGCAGGATAACACAGTGAAAGGTATTGGTTCCCATGCTACCCAGGGAATAATGTGGGAAGATGAGCATTGTAGGCTTTGGAGAAAGTTTGCTGAAAAGGGAAAGCAAAAAGATAAGAAAGACAGAGCATCAGAGAGGGACAGAGAGACACACGATGCAGGCTTTCTGTGCAGATGTGACAGAAGTGGGAGCCCCGGGCACACACACACACACACACACACATACACACACACACACACATATCACACATAGACACACACGCACACTGGCTTTGGTAGCACCCGTGTCCCGTGCCAGCATCATGTGCCAAAACACCAGCAAGCTGAGCCAAAAGTGGCTCCCACAAGAAAACCCATCACCCTCTCCTTTGGCCCTCTGGCCTTCCCTCATATCTTCCTCACTCCCTTCGTTTTTTTGGCTTCCGCACATCTCTTGTTCTCCCCCTCTTGTTTCTCCAGCTCCCATTTTTCTTCCCCCACTCCATCACTACTCTCTCTGTGGGGTTTGTCCTCTTTTCTTGCCTGATTCCTCCTTCCTTCCTTCCTGTCCACTCATCTCCTTTCCACACTCATCCTTTTTTAGTCATACCTGAGCTCATCCCCCAACTCTCCTTCTATCCCACACCTCTCTCTCCCCTCTCTCTCTCTCTCTCTCTCTCTCTCTCTCTCTCTCTCTCTTTCTCTCTCTCATTTTCTAATATGCTCCTTTTCTTTGCACCCTCCCTTTCTCCACCTTAGGACTTGACAGAGCTATCATTACCCTGCCACCTATTTACTCGCAGCCTGTTATTTTCCATTTGCTTTGAGGGGACCTGGGGCCAAATCCCTGCCCAGAATACTTGATCCTAGCCACAGGATTTATCCCTGAGTGGCTTGGCAAGTGTGGTCCACTCTTTCCTCGCTCTCTTTCTTTCTCTATCTCTTGCTCTCTCGTTCTGTCTTTCTTTCTATAGGTTTTTTTTTTCCCCTTCCATGGCCGCTTATGCAAATACAGGCCCTCCTTTTCAAAGAGCTGTCTACCCATAATCCGATGGATGGCTCCATTTTCGGAGTGCCACACACACACACACACACACACACACACACACACACACACGCTTACACACACATTTGTGCACCCAGAAAGGCAGAATGCATCACACACTCTATTAGGAATACAAGGACACATGATATCTCTCATAAACATTCACACCAACTGGCACAAGCATGCACACACGTGTACGGATACACACACACAAACTGACACACGAGCACATAGAGAAAGCCCTCCTCTGCAGCATGGGTGTTATGTTTTGAGCAGCGAGCGCTTTAAGCTGTAGTTGGGCCATAACAACTTCAAAACCAGAAGGCTGTCGCCAGCAGCCATGCAGCACTCAGTTGGGTAAACACTGGCATAATCTAAATCTCTCTCTGATGTGTCAGCGCAAGTATCTTTATTTCTGCTCTCTTCAAAGGCCCCGCAAGGAAGTCAAGACAAGGGTAAAGCGATAAGAACTCGCCCCTTTTTTTTTTCTCTCTCATTCTCTACGGCTTCCCCATCCTTTCCTTCAACCCACTCTCACACTGACCCCCTTCTCCTTCCTTTTATCTCTTCTCCCCTCCCCATACACACGTGCATGCTCACACACGCACACACACATACACACAGCTCTATCTTCATATGCCCTTTTTGCAGTACCCATTGCATAAAGCCGTAATTCACACTGCCGCATACATTCAAATGTCAACGACTCTCTCCCAGGCATCATTCCTCTATTGTCCTTTGATAAGCGGTGGCGATGACGGCATCTGTAAAATATAGGGCTGTTACCTAATGGAGGAGACGAGGGAGGGAAGGAAAGGAGAGAGCAGAGGAGAGGTTCGGAGAGGTTGCGCGGGTCGGCCCTGCACAGCTCAGAGAGTGATTGAATTATCAAGCAGAGCTTTGCTTGTTGTCCGAGGGGGTTTCAGAGGGAAAGCCCTTTTTCTCAGCGACTAATGCGCTTTTTCAGCCTAGCACAATGGCTAGCTGTGTTGCGCAAAGGGGCTAAGAGAGCTCTGTTCGGCCAGAGATTATGGGGCCACCAGCTCGCTCCCCTGGCACCTCTCTAAGAGGCCCCTGGCCACACTTAACCTCAAGCCTGTCTGCTAGCATTAGCACATTACAGGCCGAGATGTACTAAGTGCAAATCCAGAGATGGGTGGACGCCCACCTTTTAATGCCGTGGAGTTCATCAGGTGTATTCATTTTTTTCAGGTCTTTTTCAGTTATGTCCTTCGTGAGAAACGAGTGTTTGTGGTCTCTAGGGGTCCCTCTGCTATTTTAGTCAAGGCTTTGAAGTATTGTATCAAGTTGAATAACGCTTTAACAGAGTACTGAAACTGACACTGGGATACAGGAAACCCTCTCAAAGCAAATAAAATGTCCTCGTTGTAAATACTTCTTATTAAATAAAAGATTTTTTTAGTCACTGTCACCCAACCTCAGGTGCCGCTTGTGTGTATATTGAACAGGACTAGCTATTATCATTATTTGAGCCTTCCTGTTATTTGTAATAATTACAATAAATGCGTGCCAAAAAACAGTAGATATTTAGGACTGTAATTATTACTGGTGTAGAGGGAAAAGAAACACTGACATATGTGCTCCAGACAGGATTAAAATCACTAATCATCCCATGCAATGTTAAAATCAACGAACCTCGCTTACATAAATAAATTCCATCTGAATAGTGTATCCTGTCTGAATACGCTGCACGAAACACAGATGTGGGGTGTAAATTCTTAAAGAGGTAATTCTGTTTCAGTATATTAGTATTATATATTACTATATTTTGGTATAGTATATTAGGCTTACATTGAGGGCTGTACTTTGATGCTATATGTCTTCTGTGCTTATGTGTGTGCAGTGATACAATTACTGGAAGCAAAAAGCTTCCCCATTATTTAGTCAGGAGAAAGAGTAGTGCTTCTGCTCCGTTTAAGTGAAGTTTTTAATAAGCTGAAGGAATTTGACATAAAAGCTCATAGGGAATAATCATTCATTATGTGATTATGTATTTATGTGATTCAAACTTTCCACTCTTTCCTTTTATAATATATTTTTTCACTTTCAATTCCTTAACCGTACCTTAAAAAAATGCAGTGTAGACCCATTGTTCAATTTCATGTCTGGCCTTTAAAACATGAAGTGCAGCTGCATTCTCTCTCTCATTCATCTTTAGTTTTCACTATTTTGCTTTCATTTTTCATCCTCCTCCTCTCTGATCTCTCTCTCTGTGGCCTCTCTCTTCTTTCTTATCATCAGGAACAAAGAGCTGTTCAGCAGTGTTAAGAAGCACCTGAAACTTGCGCTGGGCTTCTCAACCTCTCTCATTCTTCCGTCACTATTTCTGTCACTGACACGCACACATTTATTTGCTCTCTTTTATCATTGTGTCCCAGTCTTTCTCCTTTTCTAGGAGACTTCCTGTACATATGTTCACACAAGGCAGACAGGGAGGATGCGATTAGTGACACATGCTTTGCCCTTCATTTGAAATGGCCATCTTAACAACTGGTGTGCATTATGCCTTGATTAGTCCCCTAATTTGGTTCGTCTCATGCAGCAATCAGATGTTCACACAGTCACAGTCATACCAGCCACACAACTGTGTGCCAGGAACGTGGCCGTCACAGCGGCCATTGTTGTCCTTGTATTTTTCACTACCCTCACTGGTATGACCTAATTATTCTGAACTATTTAACCAAAGTGGCCATGGCATAACACACAACACAGGGACACGAGTCAACCCATCATGGATTGAGTCTAAATTAATCTCTGCCTTCAACCTAGTGTTGTGTTAGAAGGATTAGACTGTATAGGATTTCAGTGTTGTTGTTCGACACAAACTGTTGATGGTTGTAAAACTGGTCGGATCCGGTGGAGTTACTGAGGAATTCCACAGTCGTTGACATTGACTGATCAGCTACTGCCAAGATAAAATCTCCGGTCTTAGGCTGGAGCAGATAGACACACAAATGCAAACACACGAACACAATACTTGCACTGACTGTAACAAAACATTTTTTCTTTCTCTCCCAACTCGGACAGACTTTCGCACAAGCATGCATACTTTAGCCAGGAATGCACTGCATGAGACTGTCCAAATTTGAATTGTGGCAGACCCCACGAATAACAAGTGGTTTTAGGGATCTTGTCCCTCTTTGTTGTTGGAGCTTACACAATGCACTTTTTGACAAAGCACCAGTACCACACAATTACACAATAACAGTCAAGTCTTTTGATCAGCTGCTTGTTTTGAGTACAGAATGCACTAAAGAAAAACCCTAAAACAGACTGAATATATCCCACAGCAAGACAATCTTGGAAGATTATGGTTTGTCATTGGAAATTCTCTTCTCAGGGTCAGGAGAGAATTCAATTGTAGTGAACGGTCAGCTTTAAAGGTATGCTTCAAAATAAGTGCTTGTTGAAGGGGTTGAATAGCGTCAGAAAACCCCTCTCCCCACATTTTTCTGACTTTACAATTGCTGGCTTTTCGCCCTGCCTTTGAATGTGGCCGCTCAGAACAACTTTAAACACTTGTCGTGTCGCACAAACTAGTATTTTGCATTTGTGCGCATCCCGCCACCTTCAGGCTGATGGATGCTCCAGTTTACAACCTGGGTTTTAGTTTTGAAGTTTTGGTCATCAATGTTATCATTACTCACCAAGTCAGTTACTGAGATCTCAGAATGCAGCGTCATCACTACAAAGAGGTGAGAGACGGAGCAAGAAGAGAACTTTTAAGATACCCAAATTATGAACATTTTGATTGTTAATTGTATACCTGTACAGGAATAACACACTGCATGTATCTGGGGAAATGTCCTGTGTCTTTTCATATCGCAATATATATCGCAGGAAAAGAGATAAAAGATATCGCAGTTTTTCCAAGATCGTGCAGCCCTACTCTATGGTCAAACGCCATGAGTAAAACAGGAAAACTTAAAGGTAAAAGATGGTAGTGACTGATCACAGAGAAAGAGATAGAGCGACACTACACACCTAAGGTCAAACCCAAGACCTCCCTCTCTGACCCAGAGACCCCTCTAATCGCTCATTCTCTGAAAGAAAGAGACAGGACTGAAGAGGAGGTTGGGAAGTGGGAGTGAAAGATCAAGAGAGGGGGAGAGAGTGGATGAGGGAAGGGAAGGGCCCCTGCAGGCATCTTAAATCACAGCAGGCCCAGACATACCCTTCACCAAAGAATCAGGAGCAGATTCACACTTTCCACAAATGACCACTGACTTACTTAAATACCTGCAGTAAAATGCAGGTGGGTGAGGTGGAGTAGGGGGGTAGGCAGTGAGAGTCTACCCCCCTTTCAGCTTTCTTCATTCAACACATACCAAACTCATGTCTTTCTGTTTCTCAGATATCTGCATGTAATTGTACAGATGCCGTTTCAATTGTGTCAGTTGATTTGTTTCATAAAGTAGTGTTTATGCCCCAGAATGTAGGTAAAATGTCTCTGTTTACTGTTAACAGAGAGAGAAACAGAGGGAGAGGTGGTGCCAGAGATGGGATTTTGCTGATTCAATGTTTACTCATCAAACAGAACTATTTCCTGTAAGCACTTGGCCAAACTCTCACTCTCACCAACTCACTGTTTCGCTCTCTAGTTGAGTTTTATCTCTCCTTCTCCCCCGCAGGTCATCTTTCTGGCTGGGTCCTTTTTAACATCATAAACTTCTACAGGATTTTTTCCCCCTTCCCAGCCCCTGTCATTTGTCTTTATTTCATGCATCTTCTTTCTCAAGAATTGCCTTTTTCTCGCACCCCTGCAAGCCCTTCATCCCTTTGTTCCATTCATCTTTTTGGCCGCGCTATCTCTCTGTCTCCGTGCCCCCCTTCCAAAAGACGTAAGACACTGAATAAGCAGTGAGCAAACATCCGTCCTTCCAACTATGCATCTATCAGCCAGGCTGTGCTGAAATAGGGCTGGTAACTGAGCTGTGTACACAGTGTGTGTGAGCTGGTTTGACTTGGGGAGTTATGTTGCTTTAAATATTACACTAACTGAGGTTTTCAAGGGTGTGTGAACAATAAGTAAGTGTGTTTTAATATTTGATTAAGTCAAGGAAATGGCCACACCTTTTTATAAAAAATGTTTTATGCTTGAGTTTGTCTCTCTTTGTCCCTCTGGGTTTGGATGAACAGTATATTTCTGTGTGTATATACACAATGAGCCGTGAACAGTGCAAGCTCAGCGAGTGTATGATACCCCTTTTCCACCAAGGCAGTTAGAGGGCCGGTTTAGGGCCAGTGCCTAATCTCGAACCAGTTATTCACGTTTTGACAGCAAAAGAACCGGTGCTATTAGGTAATTACCTTTCTTCTTGAACGTAATCGCCGTCCATAGTAATCGCAATTAGCAGCACAAATGTGTCGGAGCAGTCGTGTTTGGATGCCAGTGCGACTGCGAACTGGCACTAGCACCAGCCCTGAACTAGAAACTAGGTTGGAATTGGTGCAAAGGGGGCATGAATGTGTTTCTGGAGCGCATTAGGTGGTTTTCTGCTGGGAAGACAGCTATATGGGCTCTCTGCTCCCCCTACCCCCAAACTAAAAAAAAAAAGAAGGCTCTCAGTCCTGGCAGATGTGCTGTCAAAGCCGGCGTCTTTCAGACCTTTGAAAAATAGCCTTTATGTCAAAACCAGCTCACTTGGACTGAAGGTACACATGGAAAGTAGTGAAAGAGATCCAGGGGAAAACGTTTTGAGGGGAATATTTTAAGTCTTTATCATGAAGGTAGTCGTCTGTCTGTCGACACGTTTGGTGTGGCTGCTTGTACTGTGTGCCCAGAAGCTGACGTAGTTTTCCCTTGTGGTGCTTGCGCGTCTGTGTGTTTGTGCACGTGCAAATCATTTCTTAGTGTATGTGTGGCTGTGGTTTCGAAAAACATCCCACCTAAAGTTTGTACATTTGGGCCATGTTGCTGTAGCTGAATAGACTCGACATAAATGGCCTTCAAACCAAAAAGAACATCCATTCATTGAGGTTTCTCATTTCTTCTCATTTCTTCCTAGACCTCTTCTCCTGTCCATAAAAGCATTTTCTTGTGCTCCCCTTTGAGGTCAAGAGCTCTTACTGCTCTTATCCCCTGCTTCCATTATGTGTTTACAGTTTCTAATTGAGTTTCATCCACAAGTGGTGCACTTGCTCTAGGCCTAATCAACCCTCTTGTTTGTTCCATCACATAGATATTCTTGGTTAATGGGCTTGTGTACGTTGTACATGAAGGACAAGTTGTTTGGAAATTTGATAATGGCACTGCTACATTCAGCATGCACTTCAGATAGCAAGACCAATTTTCTGATGCACAGCTAGTCTCTCGACAAACTACTGCGTTCCACATCGAGATGCTTTTAACCAAGAACATGTGAATCTCTCTGGACATGCACTAACAAATGTTTCTTTTTCCTTTTCTTATGAACACAAATACAGGAAATACGCTGCCATTTGGCAAAAACTAATCCTTATGTGTTTTCTTTGGGCCTATTGTGAGCAGCTTATTCCCCAAGTTAAAGCAATAGTTCGAAATTTTTAAGAAATATGCTTATTTGTTTTCTTGCCGAGAGTTAGATTAGAAGATCGATACCACCCTACATGTCTGTACAGTAAGCATGAAGCTGTCACTAGCAGCTTGTTTCAAGCTTAGCTTAACATAAAGACTGGAAACCGGGAAACGGCTAGACTGGTGTTGTCCAAAGGTAGCAAAATGTGCCTACCATCACCTCTAAATCTCATTAATTACTAACGTTATATCGTTAGTAATTACTATCTCATATCTCTAACCGGCTGCTGGCTGAAGCTTCATATTTACTTGACAAACATGAGAGTGGTATTGACTTTCTCATCTAACTCTCGGCAAATAACCATGTTTCCTGAAATATTGAATTATTGCTTTAATCATAAGCATGACTGATGGGAGCTTATACGCAGGGACGCCTCGCTGTTGTGTAGGTACATTCGATTATGTTTCCATCGTTTTGCTGCTTTCATTGGTAGCTGTTTTATATGCCGACGAGGCTACATGCAAAGGCCTTCACGGGGCTGTTGCTTTTTTCAGGAGAACCTCAGGTGTTGTGTTTCAGGACTTTGAGAAGGCAATGGAATGGATGTTCGGTCGCTCTTTCTCTCTCTCACACACACACACACACTCACACACACAGAGGGAAGTTCGCTCCTCACTTTGCAGACTTCAAAGCCAGCTGTCCCTTGAGGAACTTCAAACGCTGGGGAGGCCATTAAAAGACAAAAATTATTTTCTGTAAGGTTGTGATTTATTTGATTGAAAAATGAAACCACTAACCCAACAGACATTATTTTTCCTTCCCAGGGCCTGCTTTAGCAGGCACTGGGAAATTGCTACCAGGTGGGAATCCTCTTAAGAGTAGAAAGGCTCAGCCTGAGGAGTCGAAGCTTTCTTGCTTGTTCTTGTCTTCCAACCTTTCCTTTGACTCCATATCTCATTCTGTTTTTTGCTGCATTTTTCTTTAGGTTGTCGTTCCTTAATTAATGAGTAAAAATAAATAAGCATTGCACACACATCAACTTGTCTGTTTTAAGCCCTTATGTTTGGTGTAGTGTAAGTTAAGTCTTGGTCCGCTGTGCTAGCAGTCCCCTCAAAAGTCAATGGAGAAAAGACAAAAGAGGTGGAGAAGGAGTGTGCAGTGTGTGTCTGAGGCAGTGAAGGCAGTGAAATTCAAGCGCTTGAAAGAGTGATGGACTTGATGGAGTGTGTGGTGTGAGACAGACAGGTGAAAAGTTTGAGGGACTGAATTAAGAGAGTGGGCGGGTGTGGAGTGTCCTCTCAAGGAAAAGAGAAGGGTGAGGAGAAAGACTGGGATGAAGCACTTGAAAGAGATTAGAGATAGATGGAAGCAGATATACAGACAGAGAGGAAAAAGTAGTTTAATAGACTCAGGGTGTTAAATTGAATCCAGCAAACAACGTTTCTTTTGAGACTCACCATTTTGCATTAATGGTCAGCTGTGGTATCAGGAAATCATGCAAGAGACAGAGATGTGATTTTTTTCAACAATAATAGTCGTAATGTAACAGAACTCAAAGTAACTCAAAGCTGTTTGGAACAGGTTCACGTTTATTCCAGTATGTTCTGACTGAACATACCTTAAGAGCATCTGAAGATGCACTTGGTGTATATATAACAGAGATGATGTAATGTGACTTTTCACCAAGAATCAGTTGGTGTGGGCCTGTTGGCACAGGGTACAGGGACTGTAAAGAAGAAGAAATATGAATTAGGTAGAGAAGTTTAAAGGCTTATGAAATGCTCCACAGCAAAGAATTGCACTCTGCATCTTGATAAGCAAGACAAGCAGCAAATAAGCATAGTATGAGGTATTCTATGTGGTATGCACTGTTGAATGAATCTTATTGAAATGAACGAGGAAGCATGTGTTTAGCAGCCGACAGAACGGGAGGGAGTTGGTGTTTTCTTTGCATGTTAGTTGGGGTTTGTGTTTTCTGTGAATGTTGTCTTGGCTTTGTTTATCTGTGTGCGTTTGAGTGAAGGAAAGATGGAAAAATGTGTTTTTTACAGCTTACAGGCCAGCATTTTCACCCAATTATCTTGCGGCCAGATCGTATTGGCCACTCAGCACATGAATCACTCATTTCGAGTGTCTATGTGCTGTTGAGTGTATTTCGTTCATCCTTGTTGATATTTCCCATTGTTTTTTTATGAGTGTGTCTGTGTGCTCCCGTGTTTGCATGCGTGTGCAGCCCTGATGAAATTGCGTCTCCCTCCCCCCCCCCCCCCACCACCTCCTCCCCTTCCTCCTCCTCCTCCCCCTCCTAATGTTATCTCACTTCCTCTGGGCCCCTGACAAACCCACCAAACAGGGAGAAAATAGAGCGCTTTATTGGGACGCCTGTCAGGACTCCCCCTGGATTTATGGCCAACAGACAGTGTTTATCACTCAGCCGAGAGAGGCAGAGCAAAAAGGGGCTGGAGAGAGGGAGAGGCGGGGAGGGAGAAAAAAAAACAGGGTAAAGGAACAGAGCGATCCTATCCTCCGCTTGCATATAGAACTGCTCAAACACTGACTGGAACCAATTCTGGAAAAGGATTGTTAAATTATTAAATTATTACACACATCTTGAACACATTCACAGGACAAACCAGTGCCACTGGTGTTTTTGTTGAATTTATTATGTCAACTGTTCAACATTGTTGAAAACTAATTGCACATTTTTGCTTGTTTGCAAAAGGCAAAGCCAGTGGAATAAACATAATTGCTGTTGCTTTGATTGATCAACAACGAATGGTGACACAGTGCTAACTGAGAGTTGAGTCATGCTCTTTTTTTTCATGTAATTAGCATCTGTTGGGCATTATTGTTGTATTTGAATGCTTGGAAAGGCTTTTGTCCACTGCATTTAATTTCCACTTTGAATCTTCACTTTATGTTATGTGTTTATTTTGGTGTTGGAAGTCCAATCGAACATCTGGGAAAATGATTGCCAAATGTACATTACCTTGAACTAAATCAACATTGCAAATAACTTGGAGATTTGCTGTGACAATATTGTCTGTACTGACATTTTTTTATCCAAACAACTTCTTCAATTCTGACTGAGATAAACATGCTGTTTTTTTCAGACATGTTCAGTTTCTCATTAATGGGGACAGTACAGTGCTGTCCCAGTCTGCTTTTGTTGAATCACTCAAGGATTGATACTTGAACTATTCTGCTTAGCAGATTATTTTGATTAGGTTGTTTTGTATATCTTTTATTTCTCTCTCTATTTTTTTTCAGTAACTTCGTGTAAATTGGGCTAATCTCTCCTGTAGGAACAGGGAGTTTACTGTTCAGCTGAGTGTTTTAGTTGTTATTTGTGGCTACCTCTGCTCATCCAATTTGTTGTCTAATCTTGTTTTTCTATGTGGACAATGTACATACAGTGCTGCTTCACTGATAATGATTCTGTCAGAAAAAAACCTGTGCTTCACAGTGTCCCAAAATGTAGTAGAAAGGCTACAGTTTTTAATCAACAGCAACAACGATATAAAACTAGCAAAATGAATGTGCTTGTTAATGATTATAACTATACTAATAGTTATTAATTGGGTTTTTACTCAGCAGTGCATTCGCTTTGTGAAATTTGGAGCACAAATGATAGTTTTCAAGCTGTCATAGCTGCGAGCTTCCATGTTATGTAAACTTTGTCATCTGCTCATGTCTGAAAGGGTCCGTGTGGACAGTCCACATGCAGCCCAAAATGTATGGCTATGTGGCCTGTACGCTTACACAGACAGAAGCACATGACAAATCTTTGGTCACGCGGACCCTCGTGGCTGTGCAGATATGGAAAGTGTAATTTGCGCTTAGGATTTCCCGTACAGTAACAAGGTCAAAATGTATGACTGTGTGGACAGTGCGCGCACACAAAAATGATTTATCCTGCTAATTGCCAGAAAACATGCTGCTACATTCTAATTAGCAGGTGAGAGATGCTGGAATGCCACATGTCAGTCCATCATGGCTGCGCAGGAATGGACCATAATGACAACACAACACTGTTATTGTAGACAAACTACAGACCGTATTGGCAGAACCCATTCTGAATAGAGTGTCATGAGACAGATCACTGTCCTTCATGTTTTACTTAACCTTCTCTCACCATCCTCTCGGTCTGCTGAGAGGATGAATTGGGGATGACAGAGCCTCTGTACAGGCTTTTAGTGAAGGGGAAAGGAGGAGAGAGGGAGGGGGAGAAGCGGGTTAACGGATTCATTAACACATGATGATTTAACTGGTTTGATTTAGTGCCGCGCTACGCTTTTCTGGCATCTCAGGCTATCCTCCTGTGGATTGGAGGGGAAAGAGTTTTCTTTTCCCTCGCAACATCCTTCCTTCCTGCCTCTGAGGGGTTCCCCCTTCTGTGCTCTCATACAGCTTCGCTTCCCTCACCTTCTCTCTTCCTCCTCTTCTTTTGTGTATCTTTTTCATCTAAAATAACTAATTTTATCATGTTCCCTCCACCTTTTATTCAGACTCTCATTGTCGTCCTCTCATTTTCTCTTTTTCCTCCATCTCTTCCCCAGTGTTCATTTGTATTAAGATTTAATGCCCCCAAACAAGCTTTCTGTGTCAGCCCACTGAGAGTGTCAGCGGGAGCACTCTGTTCCCCCTTCTGTCTCTGCTGTGAGAATCGCTCTCAAAGCTGCTTAGGCACACACGCTCACGGGGCGCTCGTGGTTTGGGCAACAAAAAACAAACATACATACACGCAAAGGTACACACACTGCGCCTGAGGACAGTGTCACGCAGGGTCGGGCCGGGCCTCATCTCACCCCTGCCTTAGGGGAGCGCTCCATGCACTGCAGGAGCGTTGTGTGTATCTCTGTGTGTGCTACATCCCCACCAATCACATTTCACCCACCCCATGGTTCCTGTCTCCATGGGAGGCAGGACTGCCTGCCTGACCGTCAGGAATTAGATCAAGAGCATCATGATTCGGATTTGAACTTTGACACACTCACGCACGCACGCGCACACGGGCACACGGACACACTCCTCCTGCTCCCTCAATAAGCACACACTGGCCGTGCGCATCCGCACATACATGCTGCCGTTACTTCGCTACTCGCATTTCCCCCCCCCCGCGATTTCCCAACCTCATGGGTACGCACATATACTGCTGCCCATACACACACACACACTAAAAAGCGTTCAAGAAGTAGGGCAGTAGGTGTAGCTCTAATCTCCTTTTACATCTCCTCTTTCTTCCTCTTCCCTTATTCTACTTTTTTCCCTTTTGTTTTTTTCTCCCTAAAGCCCTTAATCAGAGGGACCCCCTGTCCCTCCCTCTTTCTACCCGCGGGGCGTCCCAATTCACCAACCTGGTGAATAATTAATGCCGGCAGGCCGAGTTGATTAAAATAACACATCAGGTCTCCTTCATTGAGAAGAGGCATGGCTCTACTGTGATATTGTAAGCCACAGCAGAGGGGAGAGTTATTCTTCATATTAACCTTGATTAAGATTTTATGGGCGTAAGACCATATGTGGGCCCATGTGGTTTTCCTATTGTAGCAGGTTATGGTGGTTTGGACGTTTTTGAGCAAACAGCAAATTAGAGCCGACATACTGGATTTTTTAGGCCAATGCCAATAGTTAGAATTTGATAATGATATCCATCCATCCCTCCATTATCTATACCACTTATCCTCCGAGGGGCGCAGAGGGGCTGGAGCCCATCCCAGCTGACATTGGGCAAGAGGCGGGTTACCCCAAACATATGTGCCAATTGGTCTGGCTTTATCGCAGATTTCTTTCAGCTACCAGAACTCAGAAAACCCAGAGTCTGCCTCTATCTCTTCCTTCCTCTTCACTTCCTACCTTGCTGCGTCTCTGTGTTGTTCCTCTGTTTCGTGAAGTTTTAAATTGAAGCAGATGGCATTCATGGCTGACACATGATGCATGTTCATGTTCGCTAATTATGTCTTTGCCGTGCCGTTGGCCTGTCTGCTTTGATTCCCTCGCTCCAACAGCTGTACATTTGCTGGTGTCAACCCCTCCCCCTCTTTTCACCCCACTCTTCTCCATCTCTGCTGGTCGTTTTATCGCTATGGATCCAATAATTCTGTCAGAGTCATCTTTAAAGAGGAAACTGTAACAAATAGTGTGGAATCAAGGCAACTGCGGACTTGAAAAGAGAAAGGGATTGCGATGCATGTACAGTTTTAATAAGGCATGTTCCCTTTTTGAAATGCCATCTCTTACAGGCGGAGGCAGGTTGTAGTTTGCGTGTGTTTGTGTGTGTGTGTGTGTGTGTGTGTGTGAGATAGAGATGTTGGGTGCTCAAGTGGGCTTGTTTACCATCCTGCTGTGGGTGGTGAGAGGCTGACTGGCCAAACACTCCTAATGAGTTCCTCTTCAGCCTTCTTCAACACACACACACACACACACACACACACACACACACACACACACACACACACACATATACATACACACACACTTGTGTCTCTGCTCCACTCTACTCTGAAACATCGTTGCAGCCACTGGGGGTCATTGTTCCCCATAGCTCCGGCTCAAACTCTGTTGTTATAGTTCTGCTGTTGTTCTGTTGTGTGTGTGTGTGGGTGTGTGTGTGTGTGTGTGTGTGTGTGTGCGCACACGCCGGTCCATGCCAGTGTTAATTGCCATGATGCCCTGCTTACCAGACTCACACCATACCCAGACACATTCGCACCTCATTTGTTAATACATTACAACAAGTGAGACTGAGAAATGTCTGAATAAAGGAAGTACGCTGGGTCACTACTCTGTTTCCATGGTTTATTCATTTGTGACCTCCTTTGCCAAAAGCAAATTTTTTATTAGCACTTTTTCCTTCAAAGTGGCGCTTTCTTTCTCATTTTTTTTCATGTGTTTTTGCTTCAGATCGCTCTCCTTCATCTGTGTGTTTTTCTCGTTCAGATGCAACATCCCACTGATCTCTTCCGCTCATTACCTATTTTGCCTCAGTCTTTCATGCTTGTCTCTTTTGTTCTTCTACTTCTCTCTTTTTCTCTAGTTAGTATTCTCTCTCAGAATTATTTTTTATTGGTGTTGACTCCCTTTGATGTTTTTTTTTTCCTCCATGGATACAAGTTATCTAATTTTAAGCTTGTTTGGCCAATCGACTTTCATTGGTCTTAAGTATTTCCATTGGTGCTAAATTGGCACAGTGTAAGGGCTAGTTCTTGGTAACTATAATGCTCCTTCGCTGTTACTGTTGGTGCTCAGGAGCAACTTGACCGCAAACAAACATGCACCTCTCCAGGTGAGTTGGAAGTCCATACCACCTGTTAATGGGATTACCATTTGACCTTTGACCCCCATGGTTAACCAGTAAAGTACAGAGCAAGCATATGATGGCCGGCGGATTAATGCCTGATCCCTGGATATACTCAAGCTTGTTTGGTCAAGAATCCAACCCTGCAACTGCCTTGTTCATACGGAGCGCACAGACAGGCGGGGCAGAAAAAACACACAGATGTAGAGACGTGAGCCCACACACACACACACACAAATAGCCGGGCAGGAAGCTAAACTACATCAAGTGACCGTTGTGTGTTGTTTTTACAATCAGCTTTCTCTGGACTGCAGCTCACAGACAGCCCTCCTCCCCATCTCTGTCTCTCTCTCTCATCACAAAGAGCGGCTGCTTTACGACAGTCTGGCTGCAGTAAAAGCCAAGGGTTGCAAGGGGGTGTGTGTGTGTGTGGGGGCGGGGGGGGGGGGAGCACAGAAGGCTGTCGGAGAGGATGTAAATTACACAAATAAAACTCCACACTGGCACTGCGCTTCCCCCAAGGGAGACAGACAGAGAGAGTGGAGGGGAGGAGGACAGATATTTTCTGTAACTTCAGAGAGGAAAGGAATGGGACAGACAAGAAAAGAGAAGAATAAGACGGTATGCAGAGAAGAGGCTTCAGATGGATGGAAAGACATGGAAGGAGAGATATATGGAAAGAAATGATAGCAGACAAAGATTCAGTCTGCAAGATAAAGAGAAGAAAAGAAGTGGAAAAAGTTAGTAGAGAGCCGTCACTCAGCACTTGAATATTACTGTCAGGCATTTGTGACACAATCCCCTGTAGTCATGGCACCCGTCTTCCTCTCCTGCTCTTTATCACCTCCTCCCAACCATCCCTCAGCATCCCTCCCTTCCTTCTCAAGGGGTCTTTCCTCATCTGCTTGTCCATACACCTTCAACACTCCTCAGTGGGTTAAATTGTTCATTCTCGCTAATGACAACATGCCACTGTAAATTTAGACACAATATGCCACCTCCGCCCAGCAGGTCTTCTCCACTGCAGCAGGAGCGGGGATGTGACCAGCGGCGTTCAATAGGAAATTGGGTGTGCGCTGTAATGCAGGCATTATTTTGTAGCTTGGCAACATTAACAGTGAGAGGAAATCTGACTATAACCAGGGTTTCCTCTGTCCCAAATAGGAGAGTGGATGGATATAGCCACATTGTCCTTGCCTCTCATTCAACCTCACACACACTCCTCACACACACTCCTACACACAGAATGTCACATTACTAGTGTAGGCATACTCTCATAATGCAGAGTATGGTCTAAAATTAACAGTGGGACCGCTAATGCTATTAGCTGCGCATTTGTTTGATAATTGTATGGTGCAAGTTTTTTTTTAAATTGTTTTGGCATTGTGGAAATACAGCACGGAAAGGGATTGATATACTGTAAATTACTGTAGGCTAAGCTATATGCAGCCACTGAAGGACCGTATATCTTATACACAGTCACATACACACACTTCCTTGGAGATTCTTGTGTTCGCCACTCAGTCGGTAACCACCAAAAGGAGCAAGGGGTTCCTCTCACTGCCTGCCTGGGCCTCTGACTGCTGCACCGTGCACGATAAGCTGAGGGAGTACAGCCGTGTGACCAGTAAACCTCATGGCAGGTCGGCCTGGTGGCAGACGGCAAAGCGGTTAAGTTGATTATATGGAGTTGTACATTTCCTCAGGGAGCTAAGGAGGACCTGAGGCACAGCGGTATGAGGGAGATCAATTGCAGGGGGGGAAAAAACAATGTAGTATAAGATATGCAGAGAGAGAGAGAGAAAGGGAAGAGTGAAGGAGGGGGAAATTCTGTGTAAGAGACGAGCAAAATTATCCAAGACAGGTAGAGCGATGATGAGAGGAGAAGCAGAGAGGAAAGATCAAAGCTCCTCTAGAGTTTAAAGCAGTGAACACTTGTGTCAGTACAGTGGTGTAAAGTGAACTCTAGACCTAGAATGAAGGGATCTTTGCCAGTTAGCAAATTCTGAGCTCAAACCAGCGCCTCGACAGACCGAACAATGAGCCGTGGTCAGGAGGGAGGAGGTCTGGAGCCCACAGTTATAGTTCAAGCTTTTAATCAACAACAATATTTTGACAAACAACATTATGTGATGAAGACATGCTGTTTGGTCTTCATTCACATTGAAATCCATATTTTTTTAAATAAAATCTGTACTTGGATGTTGATGGAAATGGTCGGTTATTATGCCCCATTATGTCCCAAATCTCTGTTCTGTTCTGCTCTTGGAATTCAGTGCTTACTTCCTTGAAAATGGATGTTGTTACCAAGTTGTATTTTTTTCTGAGTAAGCCAGTTCTCTAATTGCATTTGTTACCATGCCAATAATGGCCTTTTAGGGGAGAGGAAATATTATTGTAGTCTCCAGTGAAGTGTTTTTTCTTCTACATCTTCTACATATAAGGCCATTAGATGATGTGCTGGTATAGACCATAGGTTTGTGGGCTGCAATAGCATCTAGTGATCTCTGTGGTACTCAGTTATATAAAAATAATAGAAGTGATTTGCATATATGATATTTATTTATTTCTGTTGCACGATTAAATTATCTTCATGTTCATGTTATATTTAGTTTTGCTGTCTATTGGCCCCATTTTCGGTGGCTGTTGTGGTTTCAAAACGCAGACAAAGCGAGCTGATTTTGTTTCGTATTGACTATATGAAATGTGTACAAAGTTCAGAGCAGACTGTTCAAGGTGATTTGAATGTCGCATCATTCAGATGCCACACAAGATATTGATCTTTGTCCAATTGATCCTTCATATAGTGAATTATCTTGCAGACAATGGTGCTCATCCCACACTTTTTAAAACAGCTGTCCAATGTATTTAAAGTACATTCAACAAAATATATATTATGTATATATACTATAGAATTCAGAAAAGTCTGCTTACTAACAACAATAATTTCTTCAAAGGGCTCAAAACTACATCAAAACATACATTGAAACAAATTTAGTACCCATTTTTCACTTGGTGAATAAGGCTCTGAGCCCCATTGCCATTGTCTTTGCATGTGTGTGTGTCAGCCATATTGTGTAGCTCTGCTTTGGCACAACAGAAATACCCTGGGTGATGTATCCCACTCAGCTGTTTTGCCAGATGACTGGGTTTTTGGCACAGAGAGACAGAGAGAGAGAGAGAGGATGGTGTCCATTGTTGTCTCCTTGCTGGAATGATCGTGTACCTGCATGTTGCTGATGGTGCTGTACGTGTGTGTGTGTGTGTGTGTGTGTGTGTGTGTGTGTGTCAGTGGTGAACTGTAACAGAGTACCTTATATAGCTTTATGGCAGCCAGTATTTGAATCTTGTGTGTCAAAGCTTCCCTGAACACACCACCAAGTGGGGTTTTAAAATTTGGCCCTACTCACAACTCTATAACCATAATCTGAGACAAAAATAAAATTAACCAACTGTTTATTCTGATTCATTATTCATTTCAAGGAAGTGTAGAGAATTTCTTAAAGATATACACGTAGGTAGGTACTATTAATCGTGCTATTTCTCCTTTTACTTAAGAAATCTTTTTTTTTTTTTCTCGTGAGGGTTTGTTGATCTGTGGGTGATGGCTCAGAGCCGTTGTCTTCTAATTCAAGTTATTGATTGTTTGCACACATCTATTGACTCAACCTGTTTAATTAGCTTGAGTCTGGATACATGGAACTGACTCTGTCTGTTTACAACCTGTGTGCATCTGCGTCTGACTGTGTGTGTGTGTGTGTGTGTGTGTGTGTGTGTGTGTGTGTGTGTGTGTAATCCAGTCCAATCATCAGACACAGCCTGCTCATTCATCT
The DNA here is from genome assembly GCA_031216445.1 of Lateolabrax maculatus. NCBI lineage: Eukaryota > Metazoa > Chordata > Actinopteri > Acropomatiformes > Lateolabracidae > Lateolabrax > Lateolabrax maculatus. Next base: position 13,068,616 of record CM062200.1, read on the forward strand.
GTTATTAGGTAGCATCTGCAGGGTCTTAACTGTGGGTGTGACATGCACGTGGACATCATTGGTGTCATTGCATTATTGGCCATTGTTTTTCAACAGAAGCCTTGCTGACACAAATTATGATTATCACTCCAAGTTCAGCCCGGAGCATTCTTGCTAACTGGCTGGGTTTGACTGTTGAACCCTGAGGTGTAGTCTTGCAACTCCCTCAGCAGCAGGCCTGCAGGGCATTATGTGTGTGTGTGGAAGTGTTTGTGTGTGTGCGTGCATGAGAGAGAAAGGGAGTGTTTTGTGTACAAGCTGACTGGTCAACCTTCTTTATCGCTTGATCATAGGGAATGGGTACAAATTATGCAAACATGCACAAATTATAATATACAGTATATGATCCACTGTACACATATTGCTTCAATATGTTCAGTGTATACATGTTTGTACAATTGTGTATGTGTGTGTTTTTGAAGCTGTATGTCGTTTAAGTCATACAGAATCACATGTGTCCTATACATTTGAGTGTGAGCTTCTGCTCAAATGCTTATGCTCATGCTTTACTGTGTGGGTTACCATTTGGCCGCCATGTGTGTATATTTGCATTCTGCTCCATACTGGCCGGGTTATTTAATGTGAACTTTTTTGGCACTGCTGAATGTCAGCAGATCCATTATCCTTTATCTGAACTCCCCAGAGCAGAAATAGAGAAAGAGAGAGAGATGAGGGATGGTTCAGTAGATGGATGGATGGATGGACGGACCTCAGTGTCCTGTGACACTCTCCCGTTAACTGTCGCTTTCTGTCCTTCATGAATTATTCACACACAGTTTCTTCGCATGTGTCATAGTTGCTATCTCCTCCATTAGAAAAATCTCTCTCTCACACACCTTACACTTTACATTTCTTTTTTATATACTAAGGGTAGGACAATAATTGACCTTTATCAATACACTGAATCCAGAATTGCACTATATTCTCTTGTAGTACTCGAATATTTACACCTTCTCTACTTTATTTTGAATGATTGCGCATGTATGCTGTACCTGTACATCATCTCAGGTGTATATATAATTCAGTTAATTTGAAATATCTTCATGATTCAGGTAATACATAATTAATTGTTTTAATTATTTATTTTCATCTTTTTACATGTTGTATATTGTGGTCATGTCATGACATAGTATAGTATATTATGTTTCTCTGTGATTTATACCCCTATTACAATGGTACAGTATAAAAACACACTACTTGAGGTCCATAATATATCTAACTGTCCTTGGCCCTGTATTCTGGTATTTGTGTGTCTTGTGTATAACTGTGATTGTGAGCTGATTCCAGTTGAGAGTGTACATTGAAAAGACGCGCTAAGGGTTTGATCTCTCATATTAAAAAGCCTCAGACATCTCCTGGCCTCTCAGAGCTACTAAACAACTTTACTATGACATTCAGAGAAAGGACACAGATACCTCTGTGACTGAGTCACTGCCACTGTCTGGCTGGTCAGTTTTACCACTCAAGTACATACATACACACACACACACACACACACACACAAAGACAAAGTTGCGTGCAAATGTACGGCACATGCATATCAGTGGTTTTGCAACATAGAGAAGTTACAGTAAAAGGAGGGAAGTGTAGAAACCATTAGTCATTACTGTTAATTCCTGTGTTTTTTAACATTACTTAGTATATATTGCCCATGGACGGTTACCACTCTTGTGTCTTGTGCCATAGTTATCAGGGATTGTTGCAAACTGTATTTCAAAATGCTGTATTTAGACCAGATGTATACTTTCCCTTTTTCTGATAAGTCAAGCAGTATCACAAGAATCTGGATTAGCTGTTTAAAACAGGGGACGGGTGGTGTTGGGGAGGAGGAGGAGGAGGGTGGTGGAGGCATCACAGATATTTGGCTGAATTAGACCCACAACACACACATCCAGAAGGCTTAGCAGTAGATTATTTATCTCAGAACCATTAAACCACCAAACCACTCCCACTCAACCAGCTACTAAAGTACTTTTAATTGCTCTAATGTAGGAACCGCAACTCTTGCATCCCTCAAGACTAACCTTTTCCTTTTTTTTACGACTTTGAAACAGCAAGGCCCAGCAGTCCTTTATTCATTTTCTTTTATTTTTTGGTTCTATAGCTGAAGTCATCTTCACAATAACACAATGAACACAATAAAATACAGAATAGGTTTTGCTTTCCGTTTATTTGTTTTTCTTACTCTATGTAATAAGAGTTTTGAATCAAACCCTTATCTGCAGTAACAGCTGTATTGGCGTGGCTAATGTTGTGGGCCAGGATGCTATATGGAGGGAAGGAGGGAGGGAGAGAGTGATGAATGATCCATCCGAGAGAGAGGGAGAAGGGAAGAGATGGGCTGTTGGCCAACTAGGTTAGAGGTTTTATTGTTAATGTCTGCTTGGTTGCATAGAGACTACCTCAGATAAACACACCGGCCTGAGAGCATGCACACCCCTGGTCAAACACAGTCTAGACAGCCTGACGCTTAGCTGCGTGCTAACTGAAATATGTATCATCCCTGTTTATTCACTGCAAAACACAACAATGTTTGAAGTATTTTGGCAAAACAGGAGGAATGTGGGGGGGGGGGACCTAAAATAATACCACAACAAAGACTTGGATGTTAACAACAAAAGATGTTGACAGATGTGTATGTTACTTGCAGGTTATTGATACTAATGCATGGCAGCATCTCTGCAGGTTAAGCAGATGTGCAGTATTTGCTGTTCGCGTTATCAGAGCCACAGAACAGAGAGGACAAGTGAAAATAGTGAAAGACGTGAGAGGCTAGCGGACTGAATATTGACAGGTTCCGGAGGATGATTTCGTTAACTCCTGATGAGCTCTGACATGCCAAGGCTTCCCAGCAGCCCCCGGCACTCCTGTTCTCACCTCCATACATGAGCAAGCTCATCAAACTCCCCCCTGCACCTTTTTACACATTTTCCTGTGGCACCTTTTTTTCCGATTAAACATGCAAACACTAATACACAGGGATCCATGCCAAAACACCCCGAGACACACACACACACACACCAGCTCACACGTAGACAGATGCACATATGCACACAGACTTACACCTTCTTACATTGTCACTGAGGCTTAGCCTTCACTTCTCTGCAAGGACTGTTGGCAGCGAGGATGGAAAGACGGGAGAAGCTCCAGAGACAGAGGAGAGAAGGAGAGAGAGAGAATAAGAAAGGGAGGGAAGAAAGGGAGGCAGAATGGGGCTCTCCATCATGCTGTCAGTAAGGTGCAGCTTTAGCGTTAGCAAGGAATAAAGAGTGTTTTTAAAAGGTGCTGCGAGGTGCAGCCAAGATGAGTCGGATAAATGACTTCTCTTTTTCATTCAAAGTGCCCAGCAAAGCCCACAGGGTCACCGTGTGTGTGTGTGTGTGGCTGAAGGATAGAGAAAGAGTGTGTGTGCAAGTATGAGGGGAGAAAGTGTGACGGCGTGCATGTTTGAGCCTGGAGTTTGCGCTTGAGGATGCATGCAGAACCCAGACCATGGCCGGCTGACGTTTTTGTTACTCCTGACACTATAACATATTATGTTTTTTCTGGCTGTTGCCCCCTCTCCTTTCACCACTGAGTGGGAAAAGTAATGTAGTTCAGAGGGGGCATGTAAGATGGAACAATGGCACAAAAATATTGAATAAAGAGTGAAAGGGAACTAGGGTCTTAATGACAATAGGCCAGAGCTGGGGGTGAGGACTGATGATGTGGGGGGTGAGTCCAGATTGATGATAGATCTCCACTGGTTAAATATTATCAGGCTTCTTTTTTCATGTATCAACCCCCCTCCTGTCCTGGTATCACACAGAGAATGGTAAAATGTGGCTGGCTAATGATCTGCCCATCTGAGCCATTCACTTTTTGTATTAGCCCATTTACTTACTATTGAGACACCCCCCTCTCTATGGGTTCACAACACAGATGGTTTGGGTAGCCATAGTGACTGCTGAGCTTTATTTCTATCAGTCCAAAGCCCTTCTGTGCTTCTTTTTTTTTTAAACTCTTGGAAGTTTTGGCACAGATGGAGTGCTGAAGTGATTGTCTGCGACTGCAAAGGTGGATAACTTTTATATTTTGTTAAAGTTTTGTGACATAAAGATAAGTCGACAAAAGGGGGAAACAGTCTTTTCTTTAACTTATTCCCTATGAAATTGAATGGATGGAAAGGGCTTAAGGGTACCTCTGTCCTAACTTTCTCACTTCTGCACCTGTTTGACACCTATACTTGCCAATACAGATTTGTTTATTTGAAATGTTCCACTCTGTAAGAGTCATGACATTGAGATTGCAAGGATATGTGTAACGTTGTGAAGCAACAGCACGACTGTTGTTCTGTGTTGAGAGATGTGGGTGCATATCTTGGCATATGATGAGCCATGTGATGCTGGTCATGTTGTCAGTTCCCTTTTCCCCGCAGTCTTTGTTTTTGCGTTACTGCTTAGACATCAAGGGCGGGCCTGAGAGCAAGACGTTTGACATTGATGTCAATTTTCCCAGCAGTTATCTGGGTTTGGTGTCTGGGCCTGACAAAAGGACGAGTCTCTTTCCTGCTGCCTGTGGCTAAGCCGAGCAAACCTCTCTTCGACTGCAGAAACAACCACAGCACAACGAAAATCTGCGCTCTGATAGGGCACTTCTCACTGTCAGGGTTGTCCTCGGCCCTCAGAATAAGTTGACCCATACGCACCTCTGGGACTTGCGGGTAAAAAGGGCTGCCTCTCATCCAATTAACTCCTCTCTTTCATACACATAAATATACACACACACACACACATGCACACACCCATTAGGGCTGGCGTGAGCTGTGTGGTGGACAATAACAGAGAGGGTGAGAGATGGCAGGGGAAGGGGAGTAGCTGCTCCATCTACATTCCCTGCGCCCCATTCTTTTGAAATGCTGATGACTCCTCCCCCCTCACCCTCATCGCTCTGCTCCCTTCTCTTTTAATGTGGCGGAGTCATCCATTCCATTAACCCTCCTCCTGCTCCCCTCCCCAGGTTAGAATGAGGCAGATCCCCCACCGCTGTCCTCCCCCAACCTCCCTATAAAAAGGGCAGGGTAACAGGGGCCACAGTGGTGACGATGGCAGCGGCATTTGTCATGCTCTGAGCCGCGGCAGTCTGTTGCTCTCCCGTGGGCCTTTGTTGTCCCCAGCTCCCAACTTGCTGGCTAAGCAGGGGATTTCACATGTTTCATTAACATCCGAACCAGCTCGGCAGTTTTGAACATTTCACATTGCTTGGCGGGAACGTGCACGAACACAGACATACATGCACCGCGCTGGATGTATCAGGCACATGTGCCCAGGACAGAGCGGTCCGTTTTATGAAAGAGAAAGGGCACGATTAGAGCTTTATCGCACACACAACCATTTCGATGAGTGTTGACTGAACATTCGGCCTGCAGTTATCCAACCTCTGTGCGGTTCGTGGCACACATTCGGTCTTTGTACTGAGCACAACAACGTGCCGTGCCCGGCGCCGGTGTTAGGGGCACCACTCAAGTGGAGGTCACTCGCCGAGGCGTTATAATGCTTTGGGCTGGGCACAACAAGACTGAGGGCAATCCACTTAAAGCGAACCACTAACCCCCCCCCACCTCCTCTCATATCCACTCTCACAGGCCACCCCGAGCATCACACTTCTGAATGGAAAACGGGAAGTCGGCCCTCGGCAGCACTTCAAAAATTGGAGAGAGAAAGCAGTGAGAGGGAGGGGGGAGTGAGGAAAATACTGTGGAGAGAGGGGGCTCATTTGAGAGATACAGAGCTGCTTTTTAAACACGGAACCTCGACACCCAGACAGCAGTACCTAAGATCTCTGTTAGTGGGAGATGAAACGGCTTGAATCGGGCAACAAAGATCAAAATCGAAGCATGTTTTGATGAGATTTGATGATTTTCCCCTCTCCCATACTTTCTCACTGTCTGTCTTTTTCGTGAACTTTTGTGAGTTGAGGCCACAAGTGCAGGGCTGCGGTCAAGAACCTGGATGCAGGAAATGGAGAAATGAATGGTATCATACATAGATAAATAGAGTAGCTTGAGTAGTAATTACATCAGTGATGCCAATTTTGTTTTGGCAGAGCAGAGATGTGGACCGAGCTCCTAGTTCTGCCAGCCTCTGCCATCCTCTCCCTGCTTTTCCTCTCTTTCTCTGTGCTTTCCTAAAGCAGATAATGTCTTTGCCTTAGCCTCCTTTTACTATCCTTTATGCTTCGTACTTGGTTAGTTAGTTATGTAGGTTGTTGATTCTTGTTGCCTGTCATGCCAAACCTTTGGCCACTGTACATCATATTTAAAAAATATATCAAGACACCTTCCCATAACATACAGTATATACAAAGCCCAAAGGAATGCAATGATTACAATACTTTCTCCAGCTAACTGGCTAACTAAACGGCCTATTCAGTCTCAGAATGTATCCAACTATCATTTTCATTTTCTATATCACTGAGATGGCATATTAACAAATGCAATCGTCTTGTTTAAGACCGACATGTTGTTTACTTTTAGCATGAAGTGGCGAAATACCAGAACTTAACTGGGAACGTATAAAACTTTAATTCTGAGATTTAATAAAACTTACTTTTCTGTATCAGAATGTTTCATTCCTAATGTACACATTTTTTTTTTTACTCCAGGTGTCACTAGCCCACCTCTCTTTACTCTTAGCAAACACTGCTCCTCCTAATGTAAAAATCTTGATATTATCATTATTAGAAAATACCTTGCTTATCCCATATTCGTAAAACAAACTGCTCTATTCTGTTGATAACAAACCATAGATTTCTTCCTCAACCTCAGTCTCTTCTTTCATGTGCTTGCTCTCTTGGTTGCTCCTTGTCTCTGTGTTTCATTCTCTGTCCCTCTTGTCTTTCTTAATAGAATTAGCCCTGTGTCCATCCGTATGTACTAAACATCTCCCTGTTTCTGACAGCTAATGGGGGCCATTCTAAGTCCGGGATGACTGATATTGCTATATCCTTCCTCCAGGGTAACATCCATAGCAATTTTCTCTTGATTTGCTGAGTGATCGACTCGGTGCAAAGGAACATAGACCTAATGATCATTGCAGAGATGGACTCTCTAACTCAAGGCCGTAGACTGTGGACAATTACAAGCTATACAATAAGCCATGTCTGCTCCCCCCTCCTCTCCCTCTTCCTCTCCCTCTGCTGAGGTATTTCCAGAATGCCGCCGGCCATGATGGATTTATGGGTAGGCCATACTTTGGTAAACACCGATGGTGGGCAGCTTTGTCCTCCCCCCTGTGATATAGTGAAGGTCCCCATAAAAAATAGGAAAACCAGGTTACGGCCACCATAGAGCTGGGCTAAACAATAAAAGGCTTTATGGGCAGATATAGGCCTGTACCATAAATGCTGGAATCTGCTGTCAGAGGGACATTAAAGGGATAATGACGGGGGGGGTAGCTTTCACAAAATCCCTGCAGCCACTAAGAGGGTCTTCTTAGAAATGACACACACACACTGAGGATAGCAAAGCAACGAAGTAGAGATCTATAGAACAGTTTAACTTTGGGTCAGGATAGGATTTGTGTGTGTGTGTGTTTGTGTGTGTGTATCCAGTAGATTGACAGAAAGGAGGTGGAAGCGGCGCAGTGTTCATCGATAACTGCAGCTTGTTCTCACATCGAAGGGTCGGGCCCTCATTACACATTGGCTCGCTGTCGGGGAGCACAGCTGTTGGGTTTGGCTGGTGCTGCCTGAACGGGCTGCACAAAACCAGCTGTGCAAACAAACACGCACACACACACACACACACACACACACACACACACACACTGAAACCGTAATGGCAGTAAGGGGAACGGAGTGGTAACAGACAGGTTGGTTGGAGTTTCAGGTAGACTTAAAAGCAAACATGCATCTCGGCACGCACACACAAACACGCTGACGTGCGCCCAGGGCAGATGTGATCCTGGTTAGAGAGTGGCATGAGGAAGTTGGCTGCTGGGGCCGTGCCAGAAGCCGGTAGGAGTGGAGGTGGAAGGGATTATGGTGCCGATCATCACAGTCGTGGGATAACACTGCCGACATGCAGACAGCGTGTTTTTCCCCACAGCGTGACAGAGACCTGGACATCTCCTTGGGGGAGGAATGGCAAGGGGAGCAGCTTTTTACTGCTTCCTGGCTGCCTTGATTGGGCTAAGAAAGAAGGAGAGTGGGAGCAGTAAAAATAGTTTGACACCCTCAAGGTCCAGTCGGCAATCTCCTCTCCGCCCTTGCCCATAAAACTCTTTGAATACCCTCCTTAAACACCCCCCCCCCCCCAACTCTCCGCTGAACTCTCAGTTTCAGTATTACTCGGACGCTATGTTTACTGCTCATGGTATTTACACTCATATAACCATCTATTTTTTGCAAAGCCTCCACATCTGAGTGGTGCTTTGATCAGGCCCCTCCATCGGTTTGCCTGGACCTAATGCAATAACACTTTGAAGCCCAAGCCACACAACCAAGACTCGCTTGTCAGCGACAACTTAGGGGATTGAGACCATGTCTCATTCTGTCTGACTTTGCTTCCCACCAAAGTACTTTTCCATGTTCTCAGGAGTGTGGTGCTTATTGATGCTGGAACGAGAGCAGCCACCTGGACCTTACACAGTCATGAAGATGCAATAGAGACCACTGAGCACTCTCACTTCCCTTACATTTGTGGCACCAATTGTCAAGTGTGTGTATGAGCCCTTATAATGTGTGTGTGCGTGTGTGTGGGTTTGTTGGTGATGAGTCACTCTCATGTACAGACGAGACACCACCTGGCACTAAACCAGCGCTTATCTTCCATTGATGGAATGTATACATCCAATTTCCTAACTGTCTGCCCCTATGAGGACTCTGTTCCCCCTTCCCTCCTGTGAATATAAAAATATCACATTTGTTTCATCTTAGGCGCTGAGATATATATAGCCATTTTTAAGGATGTCAAAGGGACTTTTTTGTTTAAATATAAATGAAAGAAAACTGTGGGGAAAGGACTTTTTTTCAGGTCTGATCTTGTATTCTCCCCTCCCCCTCCGTAATAAGCAATGATCAACAATCCGTTATCTCTTAGCTTGTTCTGTGCTATCACAGGGTATTACCCGAGGATGAATGCCCTCCCCTTGGAGAAGAAAACAGAGTCTGGAAAATTAGCATTTTCTGACAGCCATTACTCATAGGGCTAATCCTGTCATGGAATGTTTGGCTGCGCTATCAGTGCAGGCAAGGGGTCACCGTGGCCCAGGCCTGCACACTGGGCTCTTATCAGGCAGGGTAAACACACTGGGGCCTGCATTAAATAAGTGTCACAGTCAGTGGGGGCGGAGCAGGCCAAGCCCCCCTGCCAGGCTCGATGCAGATAATCCCTCTCAAAAACCATGTTGGTCAGACCCAGCTGTGGCCTGTGGATCAGGTGTAGGGAAGTGGGGGAGGAGTGGTATTGTTCCGGCAGTGGTGTAGATTACAATACAAGTCACACAGGTTTTTTTTGGCCATGTCCACATTAATACAGATACATTTGAAAAAGGCTATTTATGCATCAAAGATTTTCTGTCCGCACAGGCATTTTCAGGTCAATTTGGAAAAGTTCTGCATCCACACTGAGATACCAAAACAATAGAAAATGCTTAAGATCTCATGTCAGCTGTATGGGACGGGACTGTTTCATATGTTATGGTGTTTTGCCGTCATAGACAGGTTGTCAGATTCTGCAGCACACCAACTGCCCTTCCACGCTCTTGACCTTGGCTGGGACGTCGCAGTCAATGATAAATGTGAGCCAGCAGCTCTACACCCGATCACATGACAATCACATGACAATGATGTTTTTTAAAAGCTCAGTTTCCCTGTCAACACGACAACACAAGACTGGTGAAGTGTTTGTGGGACTGTGACCTTTATCGTCACGATATCCTTTCAGCATTGATACTTCTATCACCCGGCGGAAAGATTCAAGGAAATATTCAGGCCTTTATCATTCTGTTATGATAGCTTTGGCATGGACTCAAGCCCTGTGGGTGACACAACTGCACGTTTGCATAACAAGTTGCCACAATGTTGCATGGAATGTTGCAGAGTAAAGGTGGAGCAGCATTTTATTTGGGAGGTGGTGCAACTCGGGTGCAAATCAACTTCCTTTACTTTAATCCAGCTGCAACTCCACTGTGAGAAAAAGTGTCAGTTACCATGACTGGGTGACTTTGCCACTTTCGTTACCTAATGTGTGCGGGGTGAACTCAGGCGCCTCTCCGGGCAGCACTCGAGGAAAAGTGTAATGGCGTTACGCTGAGTGTACATGGTGGGAAACCTTGAATAATGTGGGATGAGAGCAAGCCAGAAAGGCGAATCCGAGTCAGCCAGTGGGTCACCAGGAGGTGAGGCTGCCTACTTTCCTGGGTTCAGGAAAAGTTCAGCCGCATAGCATTAGGCAAATTAGGGAGACAGGGTTGGGGGAGAAAAAGAATCGGAGGGTAGGGACTGATGAGAGCATGGGGGAAAGGGTCAAATTAGTTGGAAGGAGGGGCCCAAAATAAAGAATGAGAACATAGACGCGAACTTCCAGGAAAAAGAGCGAGAGATGCAGTGGGGTGCAACACTCATTATGTCCATGGCCTGCGTGTAAAGATATGAAAGACTCATTACTGAGCTTATATAACTTAATCATGTTCTCAGATACATTTCTATTTAAAGCCACCGCACCTAGATCCGGGGGAGGGCTGCGGGGCCCCCACCCCGGTCCCAGGCAGGGCCCGGGTTTAGACAGAGGGAGATCCACGGTGACGTCCCCGAAGGGGTTAAACGTAGGAGGAGCGACGCATGAAAAGAAACTGAGGGGAGAGGAAGGAACAAAAAAAAAGAAAAAAAGAAAAAGAGAGCAGAGGAGGTGGAGCCAAAAGCCCTCAGCTGCTGTGCCTTGTCACATTTTTTTTTTTTTTTTTTCGCAGAACATGATAGCGGCACGATTTGGTGTGGGAATGATTTAGGCTCTCCTCTCCCTCCAAACACAAACAAGGCGGCGCTGCACGCTTCACGCCAAACCCGGACACCGGAGAGCGGGCTGCGACCGAGGGGAAGCCGCCGCCGGTTGTTGTAGCGCACGGAGGGAGACCGGTTCATTTTACGGGGGCTGACAGGAGTCCACCCAGGGCGGGCGCAGACGGGACAGCCAGCCGTAACCCGAAGGACGAACTGCAACTAGACGGAATTTCCTCTCTGATATTTGCGCTTTCCTCCCATTGATACCCCCCCCCCCCCCCCCCCCCCCCCTCTCTCTCTCCGTGCTGTCGACACGGACTCGGGAGATTCCTGTTCCTCTCTTTCTCTTGGATCTTTTACTCGGGTTATGGTGTGGATACAGCCTCAGATGTTGCTCCGCGTTTGAGCAAGGCCAAAAGGACCCCCCCCCCCCCACACACACACACACACACACACACACACCCCAACACACACACACACACGCACGCACACTGTGCCGAAGTTATCCGGGTGGCTTTTCGGCGTGTTTTGCCGTGCACTCTCCCCAGCCGTGCCCCTCGCCTCGGACACCATGCAGACTGTTCTTTTAAACCATGTTTCCAAACTGAGCGCAGCCGACTAGGCTTTTTCCAGACCCCGACCCCGCCGCTCGGCTCGGCCGTCGATCACCGCGGCGCTATAAGAAGATGCCAAGCGTTCAGATGTTCCCGCTGGACTCGGATTTATCACTTTTCCTCCGATTTTAATGCCCCCCCCCTAGTTCGGCCCTCCTCAGCTTCTACCTCCGCTGGTGGCGAGCTGAAACCCACAGGGCTCGCGTGTTCCTGCGTGCGTGACAATACTTCTCTCTCTCTCTCTCTTTTTTTTTTTTCCTCTTTTTTTTTTCTGATAATAATCCCGTGCTGTCGTCCCGCTCCGTATGATGTATGAGAGCGTGGACGTGGTGGGACTGAACCCCAGCCCGAACCCGTTTCTAATGATGGATTACTACAACCAGAGCAGAGGATGCTTGATCCCAGAGAAAGGCTTGGTGCCCGGGGCGCCTCATCCCTACAGCACGTCCATCCGAAACCAGCACTGGAACGGCTCCAATCACTGTAGGTGCCTTTTCCTGCCTCCTCAACTTCATTTCACTAATTGGGGAAGTTAAAGCCTCTGTCTTCACGTGTGTGTGTGTGTGCGTGTGTGTATTTATAGCCTGTATAAATGGCGTGTTTTCCATTATTTATTTTTTATTTTTGGTACAAAACGACAGGTGCGACTGTAATCCTTATTAAGGCCTTTATTCCTGTGTCGCCAGCCTGTTTTTATTCTCAATTATTTAAACCCCGTAATATGTGCCAAACAGCGGTGCGCGCTATCGCCGTCGCTGAGCTTGATAACTGCATTATATATACTTGACCCACTTTCGGGCTCCCTCTCCTCTTCCTCCGTGAGCGCTCACAGGCTCGGGCATTTTATTCCGAGAAGCCTCGGCGAGGCTGCGGCGCTCTGATCCGGGCCACGCCACCCAAAGCTCTGGCTGTTCCCCGGAACATGCGCTTGATACAAACAAGGTTTTTGCAAGCCCACGCCAGCGTTAATCAGATCAAACTTTCCTCCCAGTGTTATCCCCCGGGTCCCTCTGGTAATCTGGATAGCTGCACCCACAGGCCACAGTTCCCGAGCAACACAGCCAGAACCGGACAGTCCTGTCTGTTTAATGTCCCGAACAGGCGCTAATTAAAAGTATTTAAAACCACTCATTTATATTTAGTAGGTAGGCAGGGGGAACTATTACAACACAGTGTGCTCTAAGAATGGGATTTTACAGTATAATTGTGAAATCGCACATTTATCTTAATATCTTAACATGTTATGTAAAACATGCACATTAGAAAAATATTTAAATTCTAATAAATTCAAACCAGAAATTGACGTTTGCAGGCTCCTCTGCCAAGGAGTGAGGATGACAGGCTTTCTGCCACGTCTAAAAATAGCCTGTCAGTGTCTGATGGTGCTTTTGAAATGTCAGTAAGATTTATTTTGGATAAGTAATTTAGTCTGTGTGTGTGTGTCTGTGGGGCATAGGTGTTTTCTTGGGTTGAGTAACCACCGCCAGTCATGGGAGATTTCAATTTATTGATGCGGTATCTGCTGCAATAAGAGAGAGTTTTATTGCAACAACAAAGTATCACAGAGGCCCTTCCCATTCTTTACCTCAAAGGAGCTGCACTGCACAAAGCTCAACCAGGCTTTTATAGAAGAGATAGCTCTGTTGTCTTTCACAGCTGAAGGAGTGTAAAAGGCAGGAATCTCCACAGGCTCTTAAGGGCCAATTTCCTCCTCGTCTCAAGACTATAGAAACACACGACAAAGGGAGATTTAAACGGGAATTTCTGATGTTTGGCAGCAGCAACCAAAGCACTCGAAACCGTCGCTGCTTGTTTTTTCCGAGTCAGATCAGATCAGAAATTCCTCCGGCCTAAAAGAACAAGTCTCATACATTTTTCAAAGCAGATGCCCAGCGAGCTTGATAGTATTTATCGAACTGGCCCACTAAACAGCTCTAGTGGCAGCATTGATTCAAACCATGTGAGCTCGTCTGAGGGAGACGGTGGGGGTTTGGCCCAGGAAAAGACCTCTGATCCCTTACTCGACTCCACATTGTGTTGCTCAACGGAGGAGTTGCAGGCGAAGTGTGTGTGTGTGTGTGTAGGGAAGGGGGGAGCATAGCTGCTCATTGCTTGGTTGTAATAAAACATTTAGTGCACAACCAGGGAGCGGTGGCGGTGGGGGGTGGGGGGTTAGAGTAGAGAGGCACAACATCCGTTAGTGTCATCACGTGGCTCTGAGGCTTATTGGATCATAGGGGGAGAAGAGACAAAACAGAGCAAGATTTCTTTTTTCACCTCCAGTTCTGAAGCAGGAATCCAAACTAGTCAGGCTAAAAAGCACGAGACAAATCCCAAAAACATCTGCTGGCTTCATCTCGTTCTGGCCTTTTTTTAAATACAAACTTCACAGACAGTAGTCTCATGGTATGTTATCCTCTGCACGTGGGTTTAGAAACAGATTGCTGGTGGAGCTAAACATTTTTTTACCCCCTCAGTGCTTTTCCTTTTTGGTCCTCTGTTTTTTTAACCTCTCCACATTGGTTCTAACTATTCATTATAGGCTTTACAGACGAGCCCTCTGGCTCTTGGAGTGCACTCATTGACATCTTGGCTGAAGTAAATGGCCTCTTGGACCCATTAAGTGGCTGGGCACAAATCCAGATCATATGGACGCTTCATCCCTGATGTTATTGTTCTTTAAAGATGCTGCCACTTTTTAGTGTTTGACTCTTTCCATCCAGCTGCTGTCAGCGCAGGTTTGCCCATTCGCAGGCAGTGTGCAAGCTGCTTATAATATGGTTATATTCAGAGCAACAATGCTGAATCATTATGGGGGAAAGGCTCTGGCCTTGCAGATTAAATGCACTTGATTTTTCACTGAGTGCCTGTCAGAACCTTTACAGCAATTATGGGCTCATGCATGAAAGAATGTGCATGGCCTTGTTCACATGACTGTCACACTCTAAAGAAATGGGGGTATGAAGAAAAGAAGGATTGCATGGGGTGGGCTCAAACACTCACCAGCCCATAGGCTTCTTGCTCTTTTTTTTCTCAGGCTGTCCACAGTACGAAAGAAAGTGGTCACCAGGGATTTTTCGTAGAGTAGACGAGGCAGAGAGAAGGGCGAGCTTTAACTAGTTTGTCTTCCGACGGCAGGGCCTGCCAAGTGGGCTATTGGACACGAATGCTCTGTGTCCGACGGGCAAGTGACTTGCCGCTTAATCTGACTCATGTGGTATTTAAGTGCGGAAGTCCTTTTGCTTAGCAGGAGATGAGGCCCGGGAAGAAACAGATGGTATTTTATTGTTTTCGGTGCAACGGACTGTAAGAGCAGGAGCAATTTTAGGCAATGCTGAAGGGGGAGGTTGGTTGGAGTGAAAAAAAAAAAAATCAAGAAAGTTTGAGCTTTTCTGGTGAAGCGCAAACCCATGTGGTTTCTCTTTTGGCTTTCTGAGAGGCTGCAGCGTCAGACAGCGCATCAAGAACGTCCCTAATTGTTTGTACTCTTAGGCAACGACATAGAAAACTGTGGGTGATGTGTTTTGGACTTTTTGCAGACCGGCAGATTGGTGTTGGCCTTGCGAAAGAACTGTGAATGTAACTTCCTCCCCCCTTTATTTATATATGCAGATCTTATTTGGCAAGTGTGTGCTGAGAATTGGGGAAAACAGAGCATAAACAGAGAGAGGCTCGTCCTGTCCCCAAACGGAATTGGCTTGAGTACTGACAGTTTTTGACATTGAAGAGAGGTTGCTGTCGAAAACAGCTGGAGAAAAGGTCATCTATGAAGGCAGAACATAAAGTACCAAATTTATTTTCTTGATCAATCCACTTAGGATTTCTTGGCAAAGCTGCTTACAAGTTTAGTAAAATTACAGCTTGTGACATTGTTGACACAAAGCAATAATGCAAGTCCCACGCCTTAATATTTCTGAACTGCAGTGTTTGCCCCTTAATGTCAATGCCAAGTCCCAGAGCCTTTATAATATTTTCAGCCATCTCTTAAACGTCCATCCTCCTCCGTGCTTTCATGGACAGGCTGATGAGAGGATGGGCCTTTCCTCCTGGGGCTTTGTTGATCCCAACTTGATGGAACTGGCAGGATGGATGGACAGCATTGAGGCAAGGTCCCCTGTTCTTCCAGGGAAGGGAAGCGTCAGGCAGGCTCCTTATTGCGCCACGTCGGCCTAACCCCTTTCAGCCCATGGCGACAGTGATTTAGTAGCCTGAACGCCTGGAACACCACGGAGTCAGTGTGTGTGTGTGTGTGTGTGTGTGTGAGAGAGAGAGAGAGAGAGATCAGTATGTCCACAGAAACACGCCTGCTTTCACCTTCAGGTGAACATCAATAACACATTTTGTCATCAAGGTATGTTTGTAATGGCAAAGGGGTGAAGGGAGTTCAACACTGCTGCTGCCGCTCTCCTGGGAAAGGCCGCAGGGCAGCATTTCACAACCTGCCATCACTCGCTCAGAAAAAAACGCCACCTTGCCACCACCAACCTTCAAAGCTGTTGCTGCCCTTTTTTAATGCGATTCACCGTTTACTAAATAGAGATGCCCTCAGCATGGAAAGTTAACCATGCCACAAGGTTACCAGGAGCAACAGAGACACATGTTTTTGTTTGACGGTGCCTGTTGTTTCAGTCCTTTTTAAAGGTGTAATGAGTGGGTGTGGTCCGTCACGTTGAACATTAGCAGAGCAACTGGCTTTTGGACACACAATGCTATAGCTGACTGGCAACTTTTATCTTCTTCCTGGGAGTTGCATATTGCAGCATCATTCCATGTTGTGTATGTCAGAAATTCTGCATATTTTTGCCTGGGCAGTGTTTTTTGTGATAACACGAACACACGCTCAGACCCACCGGTGGGCCCCAGCTTGTTTGTAGAGAGAATTAGCCGGAGGCATCAGTCAGAGTGTACTGTACACCAGTTTGGTTGGACGCTAAATCCCCAAACAAGGGTTGGTGTACACTGCAAAGCCCCCTTTGATGAGCAAAGCAGGGCAGACAAAAGATCCAGGCAGTGTCATTGATTCATCAGGGCTTAAAGAAGGCAGCTGATTGCAGACATTGTGACATGGGGCCGTAATCTCACTATCATTAATTACAGTTTCCCCCGTGTCTGTCCTGTTATATGTATTCACACACACACACACACACACACACACACACACACACACACACACACACATACAGTGTTGGGAGGGAGATCGAAACAGTTCAGGTTAAAGGGGGGTTCTACCCTCTAAAATATTCATAGCTTCTTCATTTAAATCAATTCGGCTCCACGGGGGCAGTCAAGCGTCAACTGTCAGAAATTGAGCTGGGCCTGTTGTAATCACTTCTTTACTTATCTCTACAGATGGCTTGTTCGCAATGGGCTCTGCATGGCTAGCTCACCAGCACATTGAGAGAGGGCTCTCTCTCTCTCTCTCTCTCTCTCTCCTCTTCCCATCTCTCCGCCCTATCTCCATGTTTCATCCCCACCCTCTCATAATGGAACACACATAAATTCATCTGGGTATTGAACCAGGGGCATTCATCACCCTAGAATTCATCTGCGAGGCATTTTCATTCCCAAAGTGTCTCCTTTCTCTCTCCCACTTTGTCTCTCTCTCCCTCTCTGTTTCCCATCTCCGTGGTTGCATTCTCCGCATGGCAAGCCTGAGCTGGGCAGTCAGTGTCACGATTAATCTTTAATGCTCGCCTGCCCTAATTTTTCCTCATATTTTACAAGATTTCCTGCCCTCCAATCCCCCTTTTTCCAGCATCTGCTATATATAGAGTGATTACATGGAATGCTGCCTTGTTTCATCAGTTGCGGAAGACCACTGCCAGCCTCTACCTCTCCACACTCTCTCTAAGACCATCAGCTGCAGGCCAAAGCACAGGGCTGCCGCTTCCACCAACACACTCATCCCCAGTCTCCCTTTGGGGATCTGTGTTAACATCACATGGATGACAACTTTGTTCACCTCAAGTAGTTCACACACACACATACACAGACACACACACACCGCAATGGAATGCCATCCTATTTAGAGAGTGGGACAGCCGAGAAAATAGGGTAGAGGTTAGTATGCTAAAAATACAAGAGGCTGGCAGTTCTCCTTCTGTCTGGGCAAAAAATAGCACCGTGTTGCTGCCGTCTCAGTCAGCGTTGTTAACTCAGGAGCAAGCGCCTGCTCCGGACCAGAGATGTCTGAGTGTTTCAGATGATCTCATTATGGTTAATAACTGGAGTCCTTATTTGCCTGGCTTTCATAACCTGGTGTTGGTGTCTTCAACAGGCCCCCAGGGTGCACACAGGGCAAGTTTGGAGGAAGACAAGCCCTTTCTGTATGTCTTGATTTATGGAAGTAACTTTAGATATCCATATTGTCTATCTTCTCTTTGGTTCTCTCTCATGTCCTCCTGGCCCAGCCCAGCTCAGCCTGGCTCAATCTGGTCCCACTTAGTGACAGAGGAGCTCGGTCTGTTTGGACGCCACTCTCTTCTCTTTCCCACAGCCCCTCTGAATCATTTCATATTCATTACGTGTCTGGCTTGAGCCCGGCCTCTGACATTTGACTCTTAAAGGCCCACCTGGGACCGGGATGAAATAGACTGCCAACAGTGCGGCGGAGGTGGGATGGAAGAGTATAGTGATGGATAGGACAGCATGTTCGACTGAAGGAGGCAGACAGGCTCGGGTTACAGGCCGCTTGTTCCCTGTAACCCTGTTTGTGATATTAGCATTGTGTGAATTGAGAGATGCCCTGTAGCTGAGCATCTCCGAACACATGTAGGTTAAGAGAGGTGAATGAGAAGAGACTGAAACAACTGGATCCTGTTTGTTATGAATAGAGCCACTGTGTGTCAAAAGCGAGGCACTCTGATATCAAGCAGCCCCTTCATTTCAGAGAGACGTATTGTCTAACCTTTGCTGCGACCTGTGGTGTCTTATCAGGCCCATTGTTAGTGTGAGAGAGCGAGAGATAGTTGCTTGGTAGATATCACAACAATTAAGTGGTCATGTCAGATGCTGAGGAGCACTCATTGTTCTGTGAAAAATAAATTTGTCACAACCCTCTGCTGCTAGTTAATTTTCCAAGGGCCCTGGAAAGATAAAGTTGGTGGCCTACTGATGTTCGCCTGTGAATGTTTCATACCCATAGACAATGCAATGTGAAAGAAACTGAGACAAAGCCCTCAGGATGACATGGGCCAGCCTCCCTGGATGAAACTAGACACATAAATGTCTTTGTCTAGTCCTCATTCCTACTCGTCTTTTCTCAAAATCCCTGCTGGCCCGGATGTTCCTTCAGATTCGGGAAGGGGGTGGGCTGATAGGGAAATATGCAGCCATGCAGCACTTAGAGCGGAGAGTGCACATTCTGTTATTCCACGGGATTTTTAACAGTAACCTGAGGAAAGCTTTTTATAGTAAGCTTAAAAGACGAAAGGGAGGGTATGAAAGAGAGGATGAAGAGAGGCATTTGTTCTGTAGTTATTCTCAATGATACGATAGAGAAGTCTAAATTATTTATTTAGTTACTATTTCACAATTTCACAGACCAAAGTATAACAGTTACTGTGTTAATGCCTTACCATTGGCACACATACACACCTTGGTTTGTTTTCTCCAAATGATAGCAGTGTGATTAAGAGGAAACCCCCTCTGTGCCTTGTTTAGATAAAATCAGAAGTATAGGAGCCCTTTGACAGCTAGGCCTTCCCCTCCTCCTCTCTGTATCTGCTCCAGCCGGGGAGCTGACTAATGGAAAAGGTGACAACAGTCTGAACCAGAGTTGTCAAGTCACACAGCGTGGCGCCCTGTAGTAACCGGTGACCAACCCTTTTGCTTGTAGCGGTGCTGTTCTGTGCCACTGCCACCGGCGAGACCCTGCTTTGCCCTTTGCGCCATACGTGGGAAACCTTTGCACAGCACTGCTGCCACTGTGGTGGTACCACAATAGAGCTGGATTATTGTGTCTGGGCTGTCAGCACCTCTCAGCTGAAAGAAAATGAGAGGGAGGGAAGAGGGGAGAGAGAAAGAGAGAGAGATAGATCTCTGGCACCGGGAGAGGAAGGGGGGCTCCAGGAGAGTTGGCATTTTCAAATAATAATCTCTGTGGGGCCTTTTCAGAGGGTTTAATGTCATTTTTGGCCTCTGGATTTTTGCCCTTTTCTCCTTTGAACAAAAAGCAGTGGAGAGCGAATGGGGAGGGGGAGGAAGAATGAGGAAATAAGTGAAGGGAGACAACAGACAGACAGAGAGGGAGAGGCTTGGCTGGGTGACTGATATTATTAGTGCTCTAGTGCGACTGATTGAGCCTTGGCCTGCATCCAGTGGCTGCCAACAGGCCAGCGTTGGCAAATTGAGTCTGGTACAGGATGACCTATATCCCCGTCCTATTTAGCACATTACAGCATTTGTCTTTATCTTGCCAATCTCTTTATTCATTCCTCGGCCCTTTCATTTCTTCATTTTGTATTAAGTGTCATGATGACACAAAAGCCCCATGTATGGTCTCAGTTTTTTTAGCAGTTTTTTAATAACCCTAATGTGTGTGGCCCACTTCCCTTGGCAAAACCTGTTTCCTCTGTCCAGCCTCATCATGTTTTTAGCTTGCTCAAAATTGAGACTTTTCAGCTACAGACATGTTAAACAGTGAGGGCAGATAGATGGCAGCTTAAGCCGACCATGGCTTTTTACTTAGTACCTTGCGTGCAATCTGCATGGCTGCCCAAATTTGCTCCTTCTAGCTACAGGCAAGAGTGGCAACACTAATCTTCTCTGCCTGGTGTGAATTATGGATTGGATGTAATGCAGCGATTAGACACACGCACCTACACACATGTCCCTCCTGCTGCAGTAGGGACCGGCTAGGTTCCCTTCTGCACTGAGGGAGGGTTTCCCTGGTTGCACATTAAAGTCTAGCCTACTGCCTAACCTGGCCACCCAGCCTCGTCTTCCCCACACTGCTCACCTCCTATCAACCTCAACAGCTGCATACATCCTGAAACTGGCAAGAGAAGAAATTCGCTCTCGCACATATGCTTGCTGAAGCCTTTCATGGCTGTAATCCCCGACACCAGGAAGAGATGCATGGGAATCTTGGTCAGCTGACTCTAAAAAGGGAGGAAGAGAAGGAGGAACTATAGCAGGGTTGAAGCCTACTCTCCCCTTTCGTAAAGCCTGCTGGGTTGCTCCTTGGGCTTGACATACCCAACCCCACCTGCCCTCACTGCTCAGCAGGAAGCTCAATCACTGGCTTCCCCTGAGCTGGCCTACTTGGGACTGTTTGATCTCATTGTAAACGCAAGCGAGCTTGCCCGCTGCCTGGCAGGCAGAGAGCCCCTTGATGCCGAGGGTTGGGGAGGTGGAGCAGGCTTCAGTAGAGAGGCTTAATAACTGTATTAACATCGGTGGCTCCCCGAGGACCCACGCCTACACAGCAGAGGGAGGAGGCGGGGGGTAGCACTGTAAAGCTGCCTTCTCGCACTTTTAATACTCTGCCCTAATTTTCTCTCTTTTCTCACTCTCTTTTCAGATCCATTTTCTAATTCAGTGTGATTTATAAATCAAGATGTATTAGCAACAAAATAAATGCTATAACTTTCTTCAGCCCCGTTTACACAGCCTGTTCAAAGTGGGAATGATGCGGCGTTATTGCGCTTCGCCTTCTGTATAAAAGGTGTGATCGTGGAACTGGGGGGGGGGACAATGTTGTTCCACCGTTGAGCTGGAAACAGAGGTAGTAACAACGCCAAACGTTGTATACTGGCGCCTTGATGGTTTAAAAGAAAATTCAGCGTAATGATGGACCTTCGTTGTGGCGATATTGGGAGATCTCTGTGTAAAAGGGGCTTATGTCTTCATCATGCTCTGTTCTTTCTTTACATTTCTCATTTTCTCACTATGCGGTTTCTCTCTATCTTTTTTTTTTTTTTACTTATCTTTCCTGTGGCAGCCCATTTCCTGTGACTCTCCATCTCCTCATTCTGTCTTATCTGTTCTATATCTGCTATATATCCACTTCCTTACACCTGGCTGTTTATTTATTCTTTACAGATTGACAGTAGTATTGTTGTTCCATCCCAACTTCCTTCTCATCACATTAAACAAGTTAGCTTACAGATGTGTATTATTACAATCAACTTTGAATTGAAAGCACTGTGCTCTTTCCTTACCTGTTTGTCCCTATTCATGACAGTTCCCCATATCCCTTGAATTATACATTGGAAACTGTTGAATAATTGATTGGCCCCACTTAGCTTAATGGACAGAGTTAACTGGGAGAGGCGTGCCTTCCCACTTGGAGTGGAACTGTGTCGCAATAAACGGCACCCAGTCACCCTGAGGGTCATGATGAGGCCCAGGTCACAAGAGAGAGACGGAGCAGTCGGCAGAGGCCAGCTGGGGTTAACTGGACCCGAGAGGGAAAGAGGACAGAAGTGGGAGCATTAACACCACGCTCACCTGAGGGCTCAGCTCAGGTTACTACCACTCATTGTTTTGGCAGGCCTGCTTGCTAGTGTGTGCACAGGCAGCAAGCATGGTCCTGCACGTGCTTGTAAACAGGCTACATGTTGTCTTTTTTTCACACACACATGCACCTACAGATGGAGGAGGTATATAGCACTTTATACATGGACACACCAAGTATTTGTTCCGTATAAATAATGATCTGTTCTGGCAGTTTACTCTTTGAAGAACATACAGTTGTAGACTTTTACATTTGCAAATAAAACCTCTATTAAACCTATATAAAAGAAAAAAATAAGAAAAAGAAATAAAATTTCACTCTAGGGAGAGATCAACACTGTCTCACTAAAACCAGTCCGCTGACTGGTGGGCAGCCATATCACAGGAAATGGTGTGTGTGTGTGTGTGTGTGTGTGTGTGTGTGTGTGTGTGTGTGTGTGTGTGTGTGTGTGTGTGTGTGTGTGTGTGTGTGTGTGTGTGTGTGTGTGTGTGTGTGTGTGTGTCATGATCAAATGGCTCCCCCCAGGCTTCATTGAAAGGTCAGGGATCCATGCAGGAAATTAGTGTCTGTGGAAGCACAGACAGCGCACACACAACACACACAAAGACACAGAGAGAAGGGTAAGGCACAAACCATACTCGAGGAAACTAAACATGTCCTTCATTAAATTCTAGTAACATCCCGCTGCGCTCCCTTGATGGGTCTGCCTGCTCTCATCAGCCATTTTTCCTAAGCACAGAGCTAACTTAGCCCTCCCGGTGCTATCGACAAGCGCCTCTTTTTTTAAATTTTTTATTTTTTTGCATTATCACTGACACTTAAGACAAATGAGTCTGCCTCTTCCCGCCCACCCGCTCTCCCTTCGCTCTGCCCAAATCTTCCACTAAGCAGCCCCCTGACATTACACCTCAGACAGCTGAATCAAATGTGTGTCATCAGTCATCATTAGAGGGCACGAGCAGGAGAGCAGTGGCTGGCCGTGCAGCTTTGAGGCTAAGGTGTTTAAAGCTACCAGCGTGACTTTTGGTGGATTTAGACGCCTTACTATGCATAGGTCTTTGGTCAGGTGTGCAGCCGAGTTGGTCAGTGTTGCAGTGTCAGCCTATGATTCTGTAAAATCACATTTATGTGTATGAACGATCGGAGGGGTCGTTAGTTTCTGTCTAATGAATGTGCAGATAGCTTGTTTTCCTCTGCGTCTGGCTATTCTAAATATGTCAGCTGTCTCCTTGGGGTCTCAAGGCCGTTTTAACCCCTGTGCTGACCTAGTAACCCCCTCGGGTCCTGGTATCATTGAGCTCTTTAACAGACTAGTGACAGAATAATGACACGCTTACCGCATCTTTTGTCCACACCCTTGCAAACACCGCCACTTACATCTACAATAATATGCTTTCAACTCATAAACTGACATTGGTACTTTTGAGCTAATTTATGAAGGAAACTGTTGTCATTATGGGTTTGATGTACAGTAGAGGAATGCACGTCAGCCTGCTGAGGCCTGAAGGCGGAGGTAAATTACAAGCAAGTTTAACTATTAGCTCTAACTCAAGTTGACGAGCACATGGAGTGACAAACCAAAATAGGTGTCTGGATTTGAAGAGAAAGGGCCTGGCGAGAAGGCACATTATTTAGCGTCGTTGAACGCACACTCTAATCCACGTGTCACGCACTGCACTGCACTGCACTGCACTCGTGACCTCTCCCCCACTTCCACAGTAATGCTCCTGCTCTGAAGTTGAGAAGATCAAACCCCTCGTAATCTATTCCCCTGTGATCGACCATTGTGTTGTCCACGGAGAGGGAGAGAGGGAGAGTAGGGGAAAGGGAGAACATGAGTCGAGAGAAGAGGTTTAACATGACAAAGCCTGTCCCTGGTGATCCTCTCTTCTCCTCCCCAGATCCTCATGAGCCTCTTCTCTCTCTGCCTTCTCTCTTGATCCCTTGTTCCCCCTTTTTTCTTTCCACCTCCTCCTGGCCTCTCCAAGTCCACTTCAGCCCTCTAATGCAAATAGCCCTTTGCCCCCTCCATATTTATGACCTGCTTCCTCCATAGTTAAATATGCGCTTAAGAACGGAGGGCCTTGAATGCTGCCAGTCACATCGGATTAGCGAGTATCAATGGGCAGATAACCTCTCTGTTAAAGTGAGTGAAGAGCAAACACTGGAGCATAAACATTCATGAAAGTCCTTTGGCCTTCTAACACTGTGTGTGGCACTCGCAATAAAGATGAATAGCTGGTTGATGTGTATGGATGTAATTTCAGCCCAGGCAGACAGAACCGTGGCGTATGAAATGCATTTTCCAGTATTTGTTCACCTCTGATTGTTTTTAAATGCTGAGGGCAGAAATGTGTTCATGATATCCCCACTAATCTAAATCATCTGTCCCAAATCTTTCAACTACAATGTTTTTAAAAGAGACACTTTGAACTCGCAACTTTCTCTTCGTAGACCATTTTTGTATCTTTCCCAGCACTTATCTTTTTAATGATCACTTAAAGGTCGCAGGAATATTTTCAGGCCTCTGACCCTTGGACGTCTTATTACTGGTTGCTTGTAATGTCGTTGACCTTGGATTTTACGGGAATAGAGGGAATTGAAGCTTATTTGGCTGTTGCACTCATTCTAAGTGGCTGTGAAGAAAAAGAGCATCAGTCAGATGACTAAAATGTAAACCTTAAAGGCTTTTGTTAGACCACACAGCAAGTGTCTGGATTGGGCAGGCCCACGTTAGCATTTTCTTTGGCACCCTCCTAGCTCCTAGTATGCAGAGTGCAGTTTGTTATCACAGAAGGAAAAAGCATGCACACAGTGATCCACTCATGCACAATTCTATAATTAACCAATGCAGGCACTCTGTAAAAGAGAGGCTTAATGTTTCATGAAGCCATTTTCACAGTCATTCAGTCAGCGGTAACATTAAAGGCCGGTTTGTAAAAGGCTGTGGTTTCACTCGTGTGTGTTCGTGTTATGATCCAATGATGACCTTGATCTTGAGTCATGTGTCATAAGGTATCACAGCTGCGAGGCACTCCAGGGAGGGTGTATTAATTCACTTTGAGATCGAGTTTACAAAGGGAGGTTACACTGTGATTACACCTTCTCCCTTTCTCACGGGTGAAGAGTGTGTCTGGAAGCAAACATGCCAGCCTGCACAGCTATTATTTGGGGCCTGCTTTTGAAATGTTTGTCTTGCGTGTCACAGTCCTCCCGTAGTCCCGTCACTCAGCTCAGCCCCTCTTTCTCCTCAGATGCTCTCTCCTCCTCTCTATCTTTATCAGCTCCTGTTTCTCTCGCAGCCTGTCTCTTCCTGCTCCCCACTCTCTTGCCCTCCCGCTGTCTCTTGATGTGGGTCAGTGATGTCGCTCAGCTGATAGTATGCAGCTGCTGCATGCGTGTGATCAGCTCTTAAACATAAATTCATGCTCAACAGCAGATCCGCTGTGGGCAAACACTGCCTGTGTTCATTATGTGGATTAGCCACCGAAAAGGCTTGCTAATCATAGGCCTGCTTCTCCCGTTGAGTTTAACTACCTGTCTTCAGCTCATTGCAGCGATTTAAGTTTTGGGGCTGCCCTTAATGCATACATGCATGAGGACATTTAAAACATTAATCTCTGCACTAACAAACACATATTCATTGACACCATGGCCTGTCAGCCCATCTTAATAGACTTACCATGTACCAACTGTATGTTCAAAATCCTTAGTGAATCCTGCACATACACACTTTCACATTCTCACACACGCTCTGACATTGGATATCATGTTTTAGAGTGTTCAGGCCCACACCCTAGTATAGCATGTGTTACAGGCTGCTAAAACACACTGCTGTGCCAGTGCACATCCTGGCATCCTCTGGCCGACACAGGCTGCCTTTTGCCCCCTTGTGCCCACCACCATGTCCCACACCATTAGCTCATGCCAAATATCTCCAGTAACCCCGGGGCAAGTGCCAACTCACATAGTCCCACTGTCAGTCAACAGGCACAGACAGCTGCTGGGTAGAGTTACACCGTGTTACTCAGGGTTGCAAGGGAGCGTTGTTGCCAGGGAACTTTTCATTCTCTCAGGCAAGATAGCTGTCTTTGGCAGTTTTTTCCTGTTCTTGTTTTTTGCACAATTAGATCCATAAACATTGGAGTGCTCATAGGATTTGGGGAATTTATTTGTGGTTTAGATGTCTTGTGAATTCTGTATTTGTTTAAAAAAACCTCATAATTAACTGTGCCACGAGCTAGCATGTGGCTTCAGGAGCACAGAGCAACTATGGTTAACATGAAGCTGCTGCTCAGTCTAGCCCCTGTAGACCTCACCTTTGACATTTGCCCTTGCGGCCCCTCCCCCCTAACCCACGCTCTAGTTTGTCCACACATGTTCTCAGTTCCGTCTCCATTTGCCGGGGCAGTAGTGATAGGAAAACCTGGTGTGTTGTTATTTCAGAGGCTTGGCAGTGTGGAGAGGGAAGTTATCTTGGGCCCCTGGAGAAGGGCTCGGGAACACGGTGGGGGCCGCTAGGCTGATAAAAACCAGGCCTGGCCTAGACAAGAACATGCTGACATTCACAGGCACAGGCTCTTGTGCGCATATATACAGTACACATCAACATGCACTCAAATATGCAAACAGGCAGATGCATTCATTTGCACGAGCACTCACATTTTCGTTCGTTGTGTTCCCAGATGCAATCAAACAGAAGTAATGCATACATTTACAACTCACCAAGATGCCATAAATTCTGTTAAACACAACCCCGCTAAACACAACCTGGTGTTTTCCCCACTTCTGGCCCACCATTCCCTGGTGTTGAGGAGGGATTGTCATAACAGGCAAGAAAGACTCTGCACCACCTTGCCCTTCGGCCTCTGCTCGTACCCTCATCTATCACTCACATATGTGTGTGTTTTTCTTGCCTTAACACTCTAGATGGGGGAGTTACTTGGCCCCAGTTTGGAGCACTACCCATTAAAATTTGGTATTGGAACCGATGTAGCCTTAAAACATACTGCACACTCCTTTTAAGAACTCAGGCTGTCACATCAATTTTTGCTCTCTCGGCAAAATTTTAATATCTTGCAATGGTTGCAAAACAGCAGGCTGTCTTTTTTCTGAAATGTAGACCACAACATACTCTCCTAAGTGGAAGTGATGTGTAATTTGCCACAGAAAATTATATTAGAATCAGATTAAGCCCTCAGTTTGATCCATGCCCTTCCTTCCTTCATACTATGATGTACACGCATTGTGTCAGATGTACTGTATGAAGTAAAAAATTACTCTGCTTGAAACCATATATCATATTCTGCAGCACTGCAAGTATGTATGTGTGAAAATTATTTAGCTTTGAAAGCTTGAAGACTCAGTAATAGTGACAACATCCCATATCTCCATGGATTCGCTCTGTTTCTCCACCTCTTTCTCCCACACTCTGTCTTTCTCTTCATAAGTCTCTTTTACACAGAGATCCCGCAGTAATGGCATAAAAAAGATACTGAACCAAACCACGGTGGCATAATGCTGCCCCAGTTGTGATTTTAGGTAGCATTCTGGCATTCCAGAAGAAAAAGAGGACATCGGCGTCTAGTGTGACATATAACATAGGCGTCGACGAAACAATAACCATGGTGGGTGAACTGAGTGTTGTGCATTTGCTAGCCGTGCACATTCTTAAAACGCCAGAAAAGTTGCTGTGCAATCGTATAGCTGCTTTCTAAACCCCCCAGTGTTAGACCGCACATATAACACGTCATCAAAACGTCGCACCCCTGTCCCATTCTCCCGGGTCACCCTTTTTACACAGGCGTCGATTAGGCTTTGTTAATACCTCCGCTGCCGGCTGAGGGCAAAACAACAATGCCCCACCATTACGTGTTTGTACCACATTATACAGAAGCTGAGGCGGAATAACGGCACAACCCCCCCCCCCCATCTTGAAGGGGATGTGTCAAAAGGGCTAGAGAGAAGGTAAACTGCAGGCTAGACATGCAGCAGCTTAGGCGGAGCACAACCAGGCAGGGGGATCCTCAGTAATCCTCCTAACTCACCCTCACTGAAACACACACACACACACACACACACACACACACACACACACACACACACACACTCGTATGGTGCCGTAACATGCATGATATGAGTGGGAGTAGTGACAGATGGCCGACTAGCGTAACAAACTTCACAATCGTGGTAAAATGGTCTCATATACACTTTCAAAGCATTGCGAGGCTCATCATGACAGCCACAAACAGCCTTTAGTTGCAAGACAAAATCAAATTTTGGATTTCTTTGTCGTTATCACTTATAAGCTACTATTCTTTGAGTCAATTAGCTGATCACTTACTTTACAATTGATGGTTTAATGTGTAATTTTAGCTCCTTGTCTGATATGTGCATGGAAATCTGAATTGGTGACATTGGTCATAAGCCAGTGTTTTGGTCTAAAACCCATTGCCCCTTAAAGTAATTGAAATCACCTTTAGTAAGGATGGACAGAAGGATTCAAGAAAGGAAAGATGAATTTTGGGACTTGCTGTCTTGCAGTGGATGTAAGTTGTAGAGAGCAATGGGAAGAGGAGAATGCCAGACTCCGTAAGTGGGACAGGTAGGAACAGAGGATTAGAGGGAGATGAAGGTGGAAAGTGGCGGGAGACAGAGGGGTGGAAAGGCTGGATTTAGTTACAGTGAATATGGGAAGCATGAGGCTCGCTGTCTGCTCTTTTGCCCCATGTTAACCTCTACCAGCTCTCCTTCCTCTTTGTGTATGTGTATGTGTATGTGTGTGTGTGTGTGTGTGTGTGTGTGTGTTTTCACTTATGCCTGTCTGCCCTGCTGCCAGATTCCTCCCCCTCTCCCATCCAATAACTGTTCACACTCTGTGTTTGAACACAAACACACCCCACTGTCGCTCTCCTTACAGCTGTCAGTCTGTGCGTGCCTGCTAGTGTGTCATCGCACACTCACGCCCTCACCCCAGCTCATATTCAGATGGCGTGCACGGCTTTGCTGTCAGTAATCAGTGTGAAGGCAGCGAACAGAGTCCCATCCATTTTCAGCTTAAAGCTGTTATGAAGCTTTGTTAGAGAATGGCAGGATTTCCCTGTAAGCAAGGAAATAGTCCCATTTCCCCCCCTCAGTAATTGAAGAGTGCTGACAAAGCATTCCCGCGTGTGTGTTTATCGTTTTCCCTGCTGCTTACCCACATTCCTGACATGGAAACCAGAAATAACGTATGAATATTAAGCAGAAGTCAAGCACCATGCATGAGTGATGCCCTTCTCTGCCCACTTGTTGGGCTGTTTCACTGCACCTAAAAGCTCTTAAGTTGCTGCCAGTCGTTTTTATGGACATGCATGATACATTGGCCTACAACTCCCAGGGTTTTGCAAGGCGGTCTCTATCCCCGGGGCTGTTCCATTGGCCATCCCACTTCATTATTTTAAGCAGACTTCAAAGCGAGCCTTAATGTAGCAGCCTGTGGCATGGTGGTCTGTCTGGTTTCTCCTCTCCTGCACATTCACTGCATGGAAAGACAAATGGACCTCTATATGGTCTTCCATGCATCTTACACATGGCGAGCATGTGTGTGTTTGTGAGCATGTGTGTCCAAATAATCTAATAGAAGCCAGGGGAACACAATGGTCCGTGATAGAGTAGGATTCAACAAAGTGGAAGACCCTGTCAAAGCCCTCCCTCTCCTCCTCCACCCCCTCTGCCTTCATTTTCTCCAGTTCTCTTTACCACAATACAGCCAGTCAGCCAACCAGCCAGCCTGCTAATGTAGTTAGCTTCCCCCTAATGATGGTGAAATCTCATTAATATGCTTCACAGCTGGGCCCAGTAACCAGTGGGAATGAAGGTAATCAAATCTCAGAGGACTAACCTAGAGCTGAACCTCGAGAACTGCTCAGCAGCACTGGGTCCAGACAGCTCAGAGTCTGGAGGCTTGATAATAGCCGGTGGGCTTGTGTGTGTGTGTGTGTGTGTGTGTGTGTGTGTGTGTGTGTCTTGGTTTGTGGTCTTTTGGTCTTGATGCCTTTTGAAGTGCTGATGTTAGCCAGGCTATCTTATGTCAGTATTACAGCTCAGGCCAGTTCATCATCAGAATAGATTTCATTTCACTCTTGTGCATATTTGTCCATTTAAGTCTAGGCACGCGGTAATTGCTTATGGAGGATGTGGCTGCGAGGGCGCGGCTTCTCTCTAAGTGCACTTGTGGCTCATGATGTATGCAAAGTGAATCTGAAGAGCGGCATTACAGACCACTCACACTTGAACTTAATTAAATCACCGGTGCTTTGGCTCTGAGTTTGTTTGAGTATGCTACATTAAGCTATTAAGATATCTAAGGGCTGCACACATGCACAATTACATGCACACACACAAAGTGTTTATAATACTTGTCTGTGAATATGAATATCAAAGGAGAGATCTACGTAAATTAAATCTTGGGGCTTTGACATATAGGTCATCCGGAATTGGTTTTATGAGATGAGTGTGTTGTTAATTGGCACTTGTACATTGTTTAGATCAATTAATAATAATACTATTAAGAATTAGGAACAGTTGTATAATAATTTATAATGCATGCATTACTTTAAATATAGAATTAGCAGAAAGACTAGTTTTCAGCCATAGCAAGTGGTCAGATGTAAGTTGGACAGAACCTCTTTTAAACAAACTTGCTGTTTCAACACAGTGTTGTGTCAGGTTTGTTTTCGCTGCTTACACACTTTATTCCCACTTCTGGGACTGGTCTGACAACATGCCAGGCTATAGTCTTGAATCCAGCCTTGTGTCTGGTTAACAACAATTGCAGTGACCATACAGTTCATGTGGTTTGTGTTTCACCCCCTCACCAAAGAACAATAGATTCCTTATCAGTAACTCCTTACTGTTTTTCATTTAAACATTATTTTCAGGGTTGCAGGTTCCTGTGCCTGTATCCTTAAGCAAAGTGGGGTGTAATTGTCTATTCATTCTCGACCTCCCTTGGCTAAAGGACTGATATTCTAGCTGTAGCTCAAGTATTAGTTACCGTGGTGACTTTGCAGGCTCTGGAGGGGCTCTGGCCTGGAAACCTTGCCAGACACACAAATTTCCAGTGTTAACATGTTGCAAGGATATCAAGGGAAGCTCTCCAGGCGAGTGTGAGTCAGTTCTTCCAGTGTTTGTGCGTATGATTTTGTGGATCACACAATAGGCAGGCTTGTATGATGGTTGGTGTTGATCAGAGTTTGGATGCAGGCTGGCGTTGAATAATGCCTGGGTGAGGGCTGCTGAAGGGCTAAGTAGCTCTGTCCTCTCTGCTGAGCCTCTCTGCCTCTCTGTCCACAGGCCTGCCATTGTTTTGCTCCATGCCTCAGCTTGACGAGGCTCCAGAAGCCAGCCATTGTATTTAATTACAGTCGCCAGCCCCCTCACAGACTCTTGTCCTTGTGTCCCAGATTTCCATGGGTGCTCTCATTAAGACCGTGCATTCTGTGTGTGTGTTTATGTGTGTGTGTCCAACTGATGATGCTTTTTTTAATGGCTCTAGGAAAGCCCTTAGCCTGTGTAAATGTAAGCATGGATGCAATTTTTATGTGTATGTTTGTGTGTGGGGAGTTGGGTGGCACATCTGTTTGTCTGTGCGTTTCTAATGAAGGCAGCTTTAACGTGGATGAATAGCTCTGTGGTCACACTAATAACGCAGGGCTGTAATCAGCCCAGATCAAGAGAGGCAGAAGAGCGCTGAAACTGTGAATGGTTTTTTGCTAATGAGAAAATATGCCATGTTATGTAAGGGCTGCTCTATTTAAATGTAATTTGTTTGACATGAGTGTGGTGACTGTATGGCCCAGTAGCATGGGCGAAGATGGCCCGCAGTGACACCAAAATGGCAACAAGAAGCAGGACAGACTCTTTCCCTGCCCACAATCTGTCCTCCTTCCCACACTCGTGGTGACTGAATTCTTTTCCTCTTCAACGACAGTTAAAAAAGTTTTCTTCTACGTGCTGCGATTTCTCGCTGGAAAATAGCATAATTCTTGATTGTGAGCGTATGAAATGTCTACACATTCTCTCAAATGTATCACTTCTTTCCTGTGGTCTCTTCTGAAATTAATAGTTAATACTTTGGCTTCACACAAGTTAGAAATATTTCTAAATACTCCCATTTGTAGTTTTTCAAGGCTTTAAGTTAAATCCTGACGTGTGTGTGTGTGTGTGTGTGTGTGTGTGTGTGTGTGTGTGTGTGTGTGTGTGTGTGTGGATGAATCTTAATACTCGAGGGAGGGACATGAGTAAAGTCATCCAGCCTGGCTTTCACTCCCTGTGTGTGCACCATTTTTATCACTTCATCTGTTTTGTATTTCTGTCTTTGTTTATTGCTCAAGCACATCATAGTTCTCCAGCTCCTACATCTTTGCCTTTTTGTGCCTCCCTGCTTTCCTCCCTTCATCTCCACCCTCCATCATCTGAAAGGTCTCTCTTTTTGCCTTTTTCCATTTCCCCATTTCCCCTGCTATTGCAGATACGTTTCCTAAGTCTTAACAAAAGAATCTCTGTTCAATAAACAAAAAAAGCCACTGGAAGTGTGTCTCACTCCACGTCACTGCTTGTCAAATATCCATATTGACCCATTTACACAAAGAGCTTAATAGGTTGTTGTTGGTATGAAAGTGGCATATGACATCTGGGACTCATATATGAAATGTCTTAATATCCCAGGGCCTGATTGAGTGTCACTGTTATGTGTTGCAACATGAGCTCTACTGCTGTTTAACTGTCCCTGTCACCTGAAACCCACTTGGATATGCTGTGTGAGATAACATGCAGGCTTTGGAGACACTAGATTTTGGTGTACAGTGCTTGTGTCTGTTATTTTTTCCAGAAAGCCTCTAACATATCTGGGCATCAGGTTGGTTTATTTTGCTTGTTCTGAATGTAATCTTCCCCTGCACCATCTGCTGCATGTTCAGAGAGATCGGCAAGCTGAGACCCGCACACAAACACTATAAAAGGACAGGAAAGCATGTGAGAGAGGAAGGAAAACTTTATATTGCCTAATATGCAGTGCGATTAGAGTTGTGTGTGTTATGTCGTGATGCAGGTCGAGCGTAGTGTTTGTCTGCGGTGCCATCACGTGGAGTGTGTTCCCAGTTGTACTATGGGCAGGCTGAACAAGCCTACTCTGTTAAATATAGATGGCTTATTTACACTCGAGCACTGAGCTGCAGGCAGCTCCTGAGCCGCTTGTCAACCTCCCCAATTCCTCTTCTGTTGAGCTGATGATGCTGGGTGGAGCAACGGGGCTGCAAAGATACGCACATGCATGTAGTATACCTGCATGGATATGGATGGAACCAGAAGGATTTAGATCACACATTTTTATTTATTTATTTTTTATTTTTATTTTTTTTAGTTCTTATACTGTTTTTGGCAAACAGGGATTATACACTTATTAAGTCAGCCAGAGTCCACAGGGTGCAGGCCTGTGGTGTGAATGTGTGTTTTTATATTTCATTAAAGAGCCGTGTTTTGTAACACAGAGGATATTGAGGTCAAAGTCCAATACATATTACATGAAGGCAACAGCAGGTTACTTCCCTACCACTTTGTTTGCCATGTACAAGCACACAAAATATGCAAGCCTACAAAGTGCTCTCATGTTGTTTAGTTGTTTGGTCATATTAGTGCTTATTGGATGAAGACGGTGTGTATTCAGCCTCTTTCTGTTGACTGCCTTGATATTTAATAAGAGGGAATGAGGTAGGTGTGTGTGTTTGGTTGGTGGGGGGGAGAGGGGGGCTACTAGTTACAAGGACCTGTCTTGTTAGGTCAGAAGCAGAAAGAATTATGCTTAGTCTTTTTGTCTGCAGTATTTTTGCTTTTGATTGGTACAGTGGATGCTTTATCCTTTTAATATGTTCCAGCATTCATATATACTTAAAAAAGACTGCACACATTTTAAATATACGAGAGCATAACTCCTGGTAACACACAGAAACACATAAAAGCAACAATTTTAGCAGTAAATAAAAATACTGTACAGTAAGCTGTTACAAAAATACAGGTTTTATGGTCTGTGTGTGTGTGTGTGTGTTTGTGTGTTTGTTCTTTAAAGACGTTTTCTTAGTCTTTTCTGTGGCAGATCTGAAAATGCCACAAATTTAAAAAGTTAGAACATGAGTAAGATCCCCTTATAGTGATTTGTATTGGATGTCAGCAGTGTATTTGTCTGGGCTGGGTTGTTAAAGGGGTGTGTGTGTGTGTGTGTGTGTGTGTGTGTGTGTGTGTGTGTGTGTGCGTGTGTGTGTGTGTGTGTGTGTGTGTACACATGAGATTTTGTGTTTATCCCCACTGATATCGATTATTGCTGCATGTCTGTTAGCGCTCCATCTGATAGTGTTCACTAACCCCTCCTGTTGCTCTCTCCTCCCCACAGCGATAGAGACCCAGAGTACCAGCTCAGAGGAGATAGTGCCAAGCCCGCCTTCACCTCCCCCGCCACCCCGCGTCTACAAGCCCTGCTTTGTGTGCCAGGACAAGTCCTCAGGGTACCACTATGGTGTCAGCGCCTGTGAGGGCTGCAAGGTGAGACTCCCGGCCTTCCTCTGAATCTGCCAAGCAAGCAAAATGTTCATCAATCTTGTAACCTTCATGTGATTTGCACTAGGGAAAAAAATACACTCAGGTCTTCACAGCCTGAACTAAGATAAAGAAAATAATAGGGCACATCATTCTCGGTATTTCGCATCCTTTTGGGTTTTTCCGTGTTTAATGCTGGAATTTAATGTTGGAAATAAGTCAAAAAACTCTTTTTTTCATTGGGAATCATTTACTGACAGTATCAGTTGCTGTATTGAGCTACCTAATCAATAATCATCAATATGACATGGAAGTTGCAATTACCTCTTTCAACACTTAAAAACTGCAACCTTTATACGCAAACATTGTAAAACAAGATAACCTGCCTCTTATCATGTACAGTATGTGAAACTTTGTCATCTATCAAGTGTTGTTGCTACTCCTCTGCTGACGTGCCCTCATCGGCCGTCTGTTATCAATACAGCCATGTACACAGGTGCTGAAGAGGCCTCATAACCCCCATGTGCTCTGTTATCACTTGAAAGTTCCTGTGTGCATGCATACATGTTCTCCTGTTAGTGTGAGCACACAGACCTCTTTATTTTGCTTCTCCCAAGGAACAGAGCAAGAGTTGTGTAAGATCAGAGAAAGATATAGATGAGGGGCGGGGGATCTATGGAATCTAATGTAATGTTACTGCCATGTACAAACCTTATAGTTTCACAATGTAAACATTTCACAAACATTTAATATACTTTATGCTTTCTTGAATTTACCAGATAGGATTTCCAAAGTTGTAGAGTCTTAACCGAAACAGGAGAATGTAAATCCTCCTTGCAAGGTTTTGTCATGGATGGCAGTGTTGTGTATTGCAAAATGAGGTAGGAAGTGGTTTGATTAAGGCAAGCAGGATGGTGCTGTTGGTGACAGGTGCCTGCCAGATCCTGTGACTTATTGACTGTGCAGCCAATAGTGTGTGTCTGTGTTTCCATAAGTGCAGGGATAGGAGCGGTGTGGAAGACAGGGGGTAGAGCAGAGAGAATACTGAAGCATACTGAAGAATGCAGTGGCAGTAAAAAAACAAGAATGTGTAAGGAAGGGCAGGAACTCAGGGGGAATGTAGAAATGCAGACAAAATGATACAATGATGGGAGAGACTGCAGGGAGTGAGATAGTGGGAGTGAGAATGCAGACTGTGCTCTGGGAGGCATGAACAGCTAGAAAGAGAAAAGTGGGGATGGTTGGAGGGGCAGCAGATTAGGGGGACGGGGTACAGGGGCCACAGCTGAACTCACTGACACCAAAAGAAAGACGGTCAGCAGCACATCAGAGCATTGGGGGGAGGGGAAAATGGCTAAAGAATGCAATGGGAGGAGAGCACAAGAAAGCTAGGAGTCTGGCACACACATACATGCAAACACATAACCGTTTAACACAAACCCTCTGAGTGCTCCATGAAACTTAACCTGCTCCCCAAATCTGACTTATAAAAAGTTAACATAGTAAGTAAAGGCTGACCCCTGTGCTGTTTTATAGGGGCAACCTAACTGCTGCTGACTGTGCTGCTGCATGAGGCCTGTGGATGCTTGAAATATAATAATATAATAGCATATATAATAATGTAATTTGTAACATTTCTGAACGTGTCTAAGTTTTGACAGGTTTTGACATGCATGAACTAATTTTAGTTACTTACCATAATCAAATAAAATCTATTGCTCAGATTGTATTCAGGTTAGTGGAAATATATCCTTGACTGCCAAGACTAGACAATTCATAACTGCACAGGCCTAAAGAAGAGAGAGGTTGAACAGAAAAAGAGCTGCAGTAGAGTGTGTGAGAGACAAATAAAAGGAAGATGGAACATTATACATCACATACTTCATCCCATACTACACAATATCATCCTTGTCAGGATAATATTGTGTAGTATGTGATGTATAATGTTTAATAATTGGTCAGTTTTTTTAAACTAGTGTTTCTAAACACTTACCAAGTTCGTGTTTGTGAACATTTTAGCACAGGTAGGAGATG
This sequence comes from Lateolabrax maculatus, assembly GCA_031216445.1. NCBI lineage: Eukaryota > Metazoa > Chordata > Actinopteri > Acropomatiformes > Lateolabracidae > Lateolabrax > Lateolabrax maculatus. Next base: position 13,105,312 of record CM062200.1, read on the forward strand.
TTTAAGTGGGAAATATTGGACAGGATGTTCCCAACGTTTTGCTCCATGCATGCTGGGATGCGCTCCAGCTAGGAGTAGGAGTGGTTAAATGATTGGGTTTGGATTTTTATACAGCTTCCAATCCAGCTTATATGTATCATAACTGGTGTTTACATTTATTAAAAAGGATTGACTTAGATCTCAAAAAGTGTGCAGCAACACCACAGTCATTTCATGCCTTTAAATGCTTTTATTGTGTCCACTTAACATTGCTCCCCATTGCTTAAACAATGGGGGGCAATGTAAACAGAAATAAATGTAATTTGACAGTTGAAATTAATACTAATCTTTTATCAATGTTGGGGTTAAAAAAAGAAAGTATGAGGTCTGTTCATATCTTTGTATGAGGTTTTAGTTTGTCAGTAAACACTGAAAAGTTAAAACTCAAGCTGAGGTGCATTTTCATTAGTTTTTGTCCCAAAGGTATCATAGAAGGAAGCATTTAAAACGTATTATACACACAACAGTCTGACACTTGCTAATGGTAGGTAAAAAATTCTGTAACAGTGTGATAAACACAGAGGGGGGGCAAACAATAGACGAGCTGTAAACTTGAGTAATTACTTGTTTCTCCTTAGCGATCACAGTGTTGTTCTTTTCTGACAGCTCAGAAATGGTGTCAGAATTGACAGTGTAATTAGCTCTTTGAGGCTATTGTACAGTGGGGATATAGTTGATGTGTTAATTCATCAGCTAACAGATATTGTGCAGTGCAAATTATTGTAGAACAATGACAAACAATAAATTAATTCATACATTTTACCATCAGTTGTTGACAACCTCTCTGCGCCCGGAAACGTTAAAGCACTGCAACTAGGATTAAATTCATGAAATGTTTCTCCACAAAACCACCAGCAAGCTCTGCATACCTCCTTGGCTGAATATAATTAGTTTCCCAGATATAGCTGAAGTACATTATTTTTAACCAGAGAGAGATCACATGCATATAGACTGTGTGCGAACAGCAACAGAGAAATGTGTTCAATATTATCCTTAAGAAAAACAGATATACTGATCAACTACAGAGGGAAAAGCTGTTAGACAGAGTTTGGGATGACCGGATTTAAGAATGGAACATTTAAAAGCTCTGTTTAATAAAAAAACAACCTTGATCTTACCAGAACTAGACTGCATGCTCTTTTTTTTCCAATGGTGAATTCAGGACATTACCATAGAGATATGGCAAGCAACGTGAGCAGTTAGATGTTCAGACAAGTTTACTACTAGGACTTGAAAATGAAGGTGAATAGTAGAAAAAAATGTATATCTGTCCTTTGGAACCCTGTGTGTACGCACAACAGCGATAAGTGTACCAGAGATGAATCGGAGAGTTGATGATTGTATCGTTCACCTTTATTTTCATTACCAAATAGGCGGCTTGGTTAAGCTTTTTTTAAACTAAGGGAGTTGTTTGACCACCTCAACAATTGGCTGGTTAGAATGATCATAATCATCAGTGTGACGTGAAATGTTGGCTAAAACTGCGAAAATATCCATAGTTCAACTGCTGTCGTCAGCCGCTAGTCCCCGGTCCAGGAGCCGCAGTGTTCTAATTTGAAAAATTCAGGATGCCTTCTCCGTATCTCTGACTTCAGAGGAGATGACTTGGCATAGCACACTCAATAATTCAACACTACAGGCATGTGAATGTATATGGTTGTCTCATCTGAGACTGGGGTAAGTCGAGGGTTAGCAGCGTCGGCTTTACTGCAGCATGCCAAACTACAAAGGCATTTCCTGGGGGCTGCAGCGAACAGAGGAAACAGGAGGGGGATGTTGAGCTCTGCTACTTGGAGACAGCTCATGCGTTTGTTGTTTAAGTTCTACCGCCCGCAAATACTCACCGGCATTGCACTTCTTTTCCCCTCCAGATATTAACACTTAAACGTTAAATATGCATGCCCACCCCCTCATGTTTATGTTTTTGACTTGGAGGCATGGCAGCGCGCAGCAGGCAATCTCTTCTCCTGGTATCTGCTGCAATGGGAGGGAAGTGAACATATTTTCCAAGATCCCCAAACGCCGCTTCTTATAAGAATGTCCCCTATTTGTTGTGTTTTTCAATTGGCCCTCTTACCAAGCATCCGTCTTTACTAATGTGTGGGCTGCAGCGATAGCTGCTTTGTAATAGAGGCAGGGGCACAGGCACACATGCACACACATGCAAGAACCCAGTGGGAGGCTGGGAACGCACTCTTAATCTGGGCACAGTGTGAAAGTCACGTAAGAGAGGATTCCTGTGCTTTCCTGTGAACTTGCCAACCCCAGACCCCCGCTTCTCTCTTAGTAAAGCATTTCCTCACACACATGCAAAGTAGAAGGCATTGCCACATAAACACATGAGGCTCATAACGCACATCAGGTAGACAGCCGTGAATTCAAGAGCACATGACGCATGCAATCATGTTTGTTCTGCTACTGTTCACTCCTCTTTTTCATCCCACCCTCCCTCTCCCTCTTCTTGCGGCTCTCATCTCCTCTGAACACTGCAGGGTGGCTGACATGCCCGCTGAGGGCTCTTGTCGCCCGGTGGATTAAGCGGTGATACAAAAAGAGGCTTAAGGGCCGCAGGAAGCAATGACTCCTAAAAGAAGGAGGTGGGGGAGGGAGGAGGGGCAGGAACAATTGACTGGCCCACGAGCCGGCAGCAACAGCCAATCAGGAGGGGCTGCGAGAGGGCACCTGAGCCTCATGATGTGAGGAGGGAGCAGGTCAATCCCCTGGTGACACCGGGGTCAGGGTAGGGGCACTGTCAGATCAAAGAGGACATGATACACACGCACACAGGCAAACACAAAGACCACAGACTTATCCCTCAGCATCATGAATTAGAATTAACGTCGAACTATAAGCCTTATTCTGTTTGTGCAGGCCTCAGTATTCTGTTGGGAGACAGCGGTTTTGCAGCTATATGCTAGATGTACCAAAATTTCTGTTTCTAGGCTGAAAATGGTGCTTGAAAAGCAAGACTTTGATAGTAAAAGGGATTTTTTTTCCCCCTTTTCTATCACTAAAACTGTATTTTATGTGACAACAGGTTGCAAAGCAGATGTGAGGTCTGGGTGAAATCAGGACAAAGGTTAGATGAAGTGACCCTCTGAGGATTGGAACACTTCCTCTTATAGCCGGAAGCTTGACATTGCCAAGTCTGTCACGTGTAATCGACACTGTTGCCTGCACTCGTACCTTGCGCAACACAGATACATGAGAAACTGTACACACGTAGTAGCTCATTAGAAGCCTGAATCACTTCCACTCTGCGGTGGTGGACGGGAGACGTGAGAAGAGGCTTGTGATCCGGGAAGGACAAATTGCGGGCTTAGGTCCACCGGCCATCTGTCGGCTGGCAAAGCTAATCCCTCGGCATGGGATGGGGCTCCCTGGCAGTTACCCCGCCGCACCACACTCCGCCCCGCCTCCCTCTCCCCCTAGCTAGCCCCACCCACCAAAACATAACCGATGTCCCACTGTGTCACATCAATACTGACATTGACCTGTATTACATTTGTCCCGAGCCCTACTTGCTGAGTACTCGCTCAGTTGTGGCTGATTTGCATTAACCTCTTTTTATCACACAAGGGATGTTTAAGCTACAAGGCCACCGAGGTTAACATTGATTTTATTGGGGTTGCATGGTGTTAAGGAGAGTATAAGTTGTGTTTCATGGCTTTTCAACTGGTTTGTCATTGTTGACTCTAGTGCATGTAACACATGGGAAGCATGTAAAGGGGCTTCTGGGTTCCAAAGCAGCATTTTACATTAACATCAGTGGTAATCAGTAAATCATAAAATAAAGATAATTCAGTATTCAGAACTGGGGATAATTTTTCCTCAAACGTAACCAATTTTTTATCCCATCTTAAAAATATGGTCAGTTTTTTCTTTCGTATGGGTTGCACCGATCAGGGAGAGATACTTTGCTCTATTTCTATGTTATGCTTTTGTGCAATCAAAACACAGTCTTCCTAAAGATCTCCTATTTAAGCTCAGTGACCAAAGATGAGCTCATTATAGTTTGTCCTCTACCTCATACACATGGACAACGTTTTTGTATGTATTCTCTGATATTCTTAGTTAGATAGTCTAGTTAGATTAAAATTGGAAATGCAGGAAAAGAGGGTTCACTTTTTTTGGTCCTTACACAACACTCTCAGTCTATGTTCCTTCCCTGTCTCTCTCACTGATAGTACGTGCTTGGCCTGGATCTAGAATTGCTTATTTCTGGCTGTGTAAACTAGGCCATGATTATATGGCACCCAGTAACCCTGTGCCTTTTGCCCCAAAATCTTTTGGACCTGAAACATCTCAAAAAGCATTTTTGTGTTGTGCCTTGAGTTGCCATCACAGAAGAGGTGGGTGACCTCATGAGATGATAAGAGACTATTAGTTTCTCTCCAGGTTCTGTTACGGAATAAGCCCGTTAAGGACTTAACTGTTTGGTAGTTCATTGCCTTTGAATTGCAGCTCTGTATGGCCATTTTGCATGGCCTCTTTTTAATTTCCCTTTTTAACCTTGCAAGAAATTTAAGAGTTTTCTGTTGGGAATTGGATGAAAGGGGACATTATAAAAATGGACAATATATGACAAGAGAGTTTGCAGAAGGCAACCAAAGCACATAATAAAATCAGTAATGTTGATAGATAACAATACGCAGACCTTACACACAACAGCATACCGTACAACTATATTTGCTAAGTAATTTGACTATTTACCGCTTTATTTGCAAACATATTCCCATTTCCCTCACACTTCTTTTGCCTGCCATCCCTTCGCCAACAGCTGTCCTCTCTCCTCAACTCTCTGTCTTTCTGTCACACAGGGCTTCTTTCGGAGAAGCATCCAGAAGAACATGGTGTACACTTGTCACCGGGAGAAGAACTGCATCATCAACAAAGTCACCCGCAACCGCTGCCAGTACTGTCGGCTGCAGAAGTGCCTGGAAGTCGGGATGTCCAAGGAGTGTGAGTATAAAAACTGTGTTACCCAGAATGCTTTGCCCCGACAGGTCTCTTAGGTGCAAGCACAGATCTCATCACAGTTATTTAATCCCGGGAGGGTTAGTATGATTGTTACCACTGCAGGAAGTCTTAAACCGCAGCTTTGGCAGTGATTCTAGTGTGAATGTTGAACTTAATTTATTATTAATTTAAGACTGAACTGGGCGGTGATCCCATCAGTCAGTTTTGCCATTTTTATGAGAAAACTCAGAGCTGTTACTATTAATTCCTCATACATTGATGCTCTTAGTTGTATTTAAATTTTTTATTTTTTGAAAAGAATACCCTCTGCAAAAGCGAGACAAAGAGCAGCCGCGATGCAGACTGGCAATAACAGTCAGGGTGTCGCCAGGCTTGGCAGGGCCTCTGTGATGAATATGTTCTCACCTGCCGAGAGTGAAAGAGCAGGCGTCTGCTCCCATCATTGCACCCCGGGGGCTGTGAGAACATACACACTCACACACATACACACAGGCAGTCAGACTTGATAAAGTAATTGGAAGAGGTGTGACCGCAGAGAACGCGGAGGCCAGCGGGGTTTTTACCTCAGCCTGATCACATGACACAGTCTGTTATATACACAGACGCACACACTCACTTGTTATCATTTTACACATTACTAGAATGTGTGTATGGGACACATTTGTACTCATGCATACTGATAAACACTCACCAATAGGACTTACATTAGGAATAGGCATATGCAGACCGAAAGCATAGCACCTCTCCTCCTCTCACAGGCACACACCTGTTTAAACTTGCATGCAGACAGCCTCCGTTGCTCCATCCCTCTATGCCTCCTGTCTTCCCATCGCTATTTACCGCATCTTTCTGGTATAGCGAGTGCAGGGAGCGCTCCCCATGCCACAGCACTGTGGCTTACAGTAAAAGAAGTTATCCTCTGAGCTCCTTACCTTTGAATGGGGCCATTAATCATGGTTAGAAGGATCACAGCAGCCAGCTCTTTTACACACACACACACACACACACACACACACACACACACAGGCACACACAGGCACACACAGGCACACACAGGCACACACAGGCACACACAGGCACACAACAGGCAAATAAACTGGAGCTGGGGAGCCATCTAGTGGTGAATAAGTAGTACTGAACATGTGAAAACAGCTAAAAACTGTTTTCCTGAATGGAATGAAGGCTGGAAATATTATTATCAGATAGATTTTTGACCCCCCTTTGCTCAGCTGGTTTTGGTTTGATAGTAATGCTTTTCTCTGATTGTGATTATTTTGTGCAGAGTGTGCAGATTGCTCGTCTTGTGTCCTCAGCAGTGACTTTGGCTATTAAAATTGGTCCGAGCTGGTGAGGAAGGAGAGGCTGGCCATCTGGGGCCAGCAGGGAGTCTCTCCGCCTCTCACACACACAGACGAGAGGAACACACGCACACATAAAAATGCATGCTTATGCAGAATTCCGTGCACACACACACTCAAATTATGCACATTTAAGGTGACAAACACAAACCGGTATGAATAAAAACACTTTAACAGAAATACACTCAGACAGCTCCACTTAAGCACCATACCCTTTCTGTCATACACACACACACACAGAAGGTGGACCCCCTGCTAGCGCCAGGGGACGTCTGGGTGACCTTGCGTCTGCCGGCAGACAGCTCCAGACGACAGTGCCAGGCCTGCTGCCAGGTGGCAATGCCAAGCAAGACGGCATCAGAGGGAGGGGGGGGGTGTTGGGAGCAAGTGGAGGGTTACAAGGGAAACGCCTGTAAGCCTAGTGCCACATTAATATCAACCTGACAGTGTGTGGTTAAAGAAGACCAAAACTTACAGTATGGGCAAAATGAAGGATAACATACCACAAATCATGAAAGTTTCTAAAATAAAGTTTACAGTCACATTTAGCTGGCTAAAACATGAAAATGTTTTGGATTTATTGGCTCATTTATGCGCACGTTGCCCTTAGCCTAGCACAGCGCGTTCCCATAAAAACATGTAAATTCACCTTGTCAGGTCTACTAGAATTAGTCAAATTAGAGGAAAAATTGTCTGAGCAAGTTACTCTTTGCCTGAAATGCTAAAAGCTCATTGAAATATGCAAATTTTGATGAGAGGTTGCAAGTTGATTTTGCTCTGTTTTAAAGGGTCACAAGCCAAAAAGGTTGGGAAACTCTGGATTCTAAAGCAACATACTGTATATACTGTATACTGTGTGTGTGTATATATATGATATTATATGAGATGCTACTTACTGTAGCAGGAATTAAACTGCTACAGTAAGTTTATTCCCAGCCTGACACTTCCCTAGTTTAAGTCTTCTTTTGTGCAACCGGGATGATCATATGGTTCAGTTGCACAAACCTTGAAACTGAATTTATGTTGGTGAGTTCAGACCAGCCACCATACCCCAGTACCTCTCTCCCTTTATCATCCCCTCCCCCCTTTTTTGTCTAGCTCACAAAGCTATCGCCCACATGTTCCTTGAGGAAGGTGTTATTCAGCGATAGAAAAAGTAATAAAAGCAAAATAAGATGAGGCAAAGAATGATGGAGAACAGCGCAAGAGGAGGATAACATCAGCCAGAAAGGCAGGATAGTAGAGAAAGATGAAGGCTGCGTGAGGAAAGAGTATTGAACCCAGTGTGAGTGAGAATGAAAATCTAGAGTTGAGAGAGCAGAAGGGGGGAGGAGGGACGAGAGAGGCTGGAGGACAGAGAGAGGGAGAAAGTTTCATCACTGTCGACGGTGGCTCTGCGCTGCAAGCAGCAGAAGCAGGGGAACATTGACATTTTTATCTTTCCATTGAATTTAATCTGTGTGATGGACGAGCTGCCAGTGCTTTAATTTTCCTCACACGAATTATCCCTGTCTGCCCACCTCTCTCTGTCATGTACACAAACACACACATACACACACAAATGCACACCGAGGCACTAACAGAAATTGTGTATTAACTGCACACTGCAGCTGAAATCCACTATGAGAACAAATGATTGAGTGATGGCTGTGTGTGTATGTGCCGTCACAGTATTCTGTACACGTTACACACCGGCTCTTGTAAATCATTTTCATGCAATGAACATGTAACCACAAACAATCCAGGATGCAAGTTCCCCCATTAGCATTCATATTCTCATAATACATTTTGAAAGATGTATTTCTTGAAGTAAACATGCACACAAATATCAAATGCACGTTTGTGTCCACACACACAATAAAAAAAAAAAGCAAAGCCGTATTTCTTTTATTTTCGCTCCCCCGCTACAGTCCCCCCCCCCAAGTTATTGCATGTGGCATTTCGCCATGACAGATCGCCAGTCATGCCTAATAGTTCTTTAATGACTTCATTAAATTGTGTTGTGCGGCTTATGATTGTACTGCCAATTTGTCAGCGCGGGTAATGTCTGGGCGCTAGGGATGCCCCACTTTTATTTGTGAATTAATTGGACATCGACTGTGCTGCAGCCCTCCACCTCTCCTCTCGTGGCACACAGGACGCAGATTCCCAATCAGCGCCACAAGCAGGGCCGGCCCAAATATGTTGAGCAGCTTACTACAATTTTATGCAACTGGCCTCAAAAGCTGAGGGTTGTTTAAGAGGGTGTGCCTTCACTAACTAAGTCATAATTAGCTCATTAAAGTAGGTGGAAGTGGCAAGTATTTTACTGTTCTGCTTCTTTTCACTGACATGGTTTATAAAATTTTCCCATCATAGAATACCGTATAATATAGTGTTTTTTTTTTTAACCACATGGGTACCAATAAAACGCTGGCACACAATGTATTACCATGCTCAATCTGCACAGCAGGGTCTTCACTTCTTGTTGTGTTGAGCAGTGCTTAGCAATAACATAGTGCAGCATCAGACTTCCAGCCCCCTCCTTCCTCCCTCCCTTCATGTTCTCCCAGGCAGGGAGGCCTGTCTGCGGGCTGATGGATGAGCAGCAGCACCGAGCAGTGCATCCCTCCCTGGCCCCGGGCCATGCCCCTCTGTCACAGACACTGATCTCCCATCAGCCTGAGCGCTCTCACCCTTAATGGTCAAGGTTAGGATTAAGACAAGGAAAATCTGATCTTAGGTCAGCGGCAAGGGGAAATGCAGGTACCTCGAGGGGAGGTAGAGATGCGAGGACTGATACAGATGAGTTTAGGAAAGTGGGGTGATTTAAAGCGCGAGAAATACAATTTTGGAAAGGGGAGATAGTGTGCATTGGAGAGAATGAAATGAGAAGAGGACAAGGAAAGAGCATGTGTTGTATAACTGAGAGAAACAGAGAGAGAGAAAGATGTGAGAGTAAGAGAGAGAAAGCTGGAAGGTTTTTTCCGGTATGGGCTCAGCAGCCGAGCCCTTTTAAAACCATTAGAGGCAGGATATTTGTCATATTATGTTATTAGATTAGCCGGGACCCCTAATGAAAGCTGTGGCAATTTGTCAGCCTTACGGATAGCTCCATCCACCACCACTATTTATCAACTAGCACCCCATATCACCCAATCCCACCCCCACCCTCAAGACATACACACACACACACACACACACACACACACACACACAGACACACACACACACACAACCAAGTCATAGCTAAACTGCACCCCAGTCTAGATGGGCCGGGAGAAATGGATCGAGCCTGTAATGGGATTCCAATGCTAAACACCCCGCCTAGTGTTTTTTGTCATTTGGGGTGAGCACACTATTCTCAGCCAGATCGCCCAGAGGGAAACCACATTGGATTATTTCAAGGTTTTTTTCCCCTCCCTCCATTACCATAGCCCTTTTTTGATGGAGCTGTCTCACAACATTTATCTTATAGCATCGGATAAGAGAAGTGATGCTGCGGTTGCAGCGGCTGTTTGCTGCAGACAGAGCATCCTTTCCTGCTGATGACTTTGCCGTTCATCTTGATCTCATCTTAGCTTGTGGTAGTGCTTCTATGTGACATATAGGTTGTGTGGTTGTTTACATGTTGTAAGTTACTTTTTCAAGCAATCTGTACAGATTTAATTGGCTGATGAAGGCCACATACTGTATGTTTGGTTTTCACCGCGCGTTCTTTATCAGAGATTTTCTAAAAAAAAAAATAATAATTTCATCACTTCCATAAAGGTTACACCGTGTAGCTGAGATACAGTATGAACCGCTCTGTTTAAACTAATGAAAGCTTAGACATCAAGCTTGTGAAGAGTTGAAGTCTGTCACTTAATACTAATCCTATCTACCCCTCTCCTTTGTTCCCTGTAGCAGTGAGGAATGATCGGAACAAAAAGAAAAAAGATGAGAAGAAGCAGGAGTGCACAGAGAGCTACGTGCTGAGTCCTGACACAGAGCAGATGATCGACAGGGTTCGCAAGGCACACCAGGAAACTTTTCCCTCTCTCTGCCAGCTGGGCAAATACACTACGGTCAGTGGCATGACACTGACAATCTGTGTCTCCTCATATTTTTCACCTTTGTTGGCTGTAATGCACTTGTGCCTGTCTGGAAATATCTCAAATTTCTCTTCCTCTCCTTCCAGACTAACAGCTCAGAACGACGCGTGTCTTTGGACGTAGACCTGTGGGACAAGTTCAGCGAACTCTCCACCAAGTGCATCATAAAGACGGTGGAGTTTGCCAAGCAGCTGCCCGGCTTCACAACGCTTACCATCGCTGACCAGATCACTCTGCTCAAAGCCGCCTGTCTAGATATCCTGGTAAGACCAACAGTCCAGCACTTTTATTCACAAACTTTCACCAAACAGTACCCAGTTTTTAAAAGAAATAGAGTTGAGGAGTGGTTCAAATTTCTAACCAAATCATCAATCCGTTCTGTCTCTGCCGTCCCCAGATACTCCGGATCTGTACACGCTACACACCCGAGCAAGACACCATGACTTTCTCAGATGGACTCACGCTAAACCGAACCCAGATGCACAATGCCGGCTTCGGTCCCCTTACTGACCTAGTCTTTGCCTTTGCCAATCAGCTCCTTCCTCTGGAGATGGATGATGCTGAGACAGGGCTGCTCAGCGCCATCTGTTTGCTGTGTGGAGGTATGGCAAGTCTCCTCCAAACTCATTGAACATTCTCGTTGTCTTACGTATTATAGTTTCTTAAAGCTATGGCCGGGACTAAGTGTCACCGCTGTCTAGGGATGAACTCTGGCTGTCCTGTACTCGTTCAGTGAGCACCACCTAGTGGCTAACCATGATTATGACAATAAAAGATTATTGACAGATTTTTCCTGTACTTTGTGTGTTCATCAGATCGTCAGGACTTGGAACAGGCAGAGAAGGTGGACGTCCTGCAGGAGCCCCTCCTCGAGGCGTTGAAGATTTACGTAAGGAGAAGGAGGCCCCACAAACCGCACATGTTCCCCAAGATGCTAATGAAGATCACTGATCTGAGAAGCATCAGTGCTAAAGGTCTGTGGTCCACACCAGTTTTTATATGTGATCTAAAAAGATTAGTTGATTAAGTGATTGTTCAGTTTGGGTGCAACGTTGTTGGTCATTTTGATTATTATCTATTTTATATATGTCAGGTTTTCCTTACTTTTCTCAATTTCATGTCATATTAAATATGTCTTGAACATAATGAATAAATGGATGAATGAATGAATACCTCAAATGTATTTTGTGACGTAGTTAACATTTCCCATCATTCCCCAACCCTCTCTGCAGGAGCTGAGCGTGTCATCACCCTGAAGATGGAGATCCCCGGCTCCATGCCCCCTCTCATCCAGGAGATGCTGGAGAACTCAGAAGGCCTGGAAAGCGGGGCCGCGGGCAGCCGGCCCAGCGGCGCCCCCCCAGGCAGCTGCAGCCCCAGTCTGTCCCCCAGCTCTGCCCAAAGCAGTCCCGCCACACAATCGCCGTAGTAGCGGCCCCTTATTTTTAATTTTCCTCACGATGCTCTCCATCTCCTCCCTGGACGTTCTAAAGAGGAGGGGCAAGAGAGGGAGGCCTTGACCCTGACTGCTGAACACAGGAGACCGGCAGAGCCAACCTCCTCCTCTCCTACGACACAAACCCCCACCTCCTGATCTGCTTTCCCTCACTCCGGAGCACTGTCCCGATGTGAGGGGAGGTAAGGCCGGGGCAGGCCGGGGCAACAGGATGCCTCTGAGAGACCACACCGTAAACACTGCTGATGACTCCTTCTCCCCCCACACTCCCCTCCACAATCCCCTCCACTGCTGCTCCTCCCCTCTCCGCCATTCCCCGAAAAGACTGATGGAAACAGATCTGGATGCAGTGGAGACCAGTTTCGAATGGAACCGAGAGCGGGTGGGGCACAGCGGGACAAATATATGAACAAGGACAATGCATACAGACTGACTTGACAAACACCAGACACTTTTTTGTTGTACTCTGAGGCAGACTGCAAGCTTGGGACTTGTCAAAAGACCCCCCCTCCTCATAGACTCTGGGTCTTTTCTCTTTTTCCAACTTCGAAAAACAGATTTCGTACAAAAGATATATAAATATATATAGAAAAACTTAAGGAACTATTGTGATTGACATGTCCGGAACAGAATGGCAGGTTGAAATGAGGACATGTTTTCTGAGATTAGAAATTGTTGTACTCCTTCACTGTTTGAATCTTTTCATACCCATCGAGAGTATTGAGGGAGATGTTTCAGTTTTATCACATTTGTACATTATTCTAATTAACAAAAAGCAAAAGATGTTGAAATTTCTCTCCAGTCTACACATGCAAACACACGCAAACAAACAAATACATACATACACGCGCACACACACACACACACACACATACACACACACACACGAATGTGCACAGAAAACAAGTCGCAATGAATATCACCTACTATTCCAGGTTGGATTTGTTTTCCTTTTTCTTAATTTTTTTGCTTCCAAGAGAATGGAAAAAATGATTGTATGAACTAGGTTGTATGATATGGTCACAGGTCCTTTCAAGAAATCAAATTAATGAAGATTCATTATTAAGGTGTATTTTAAGTAGCCTTTGAGTTTGTGTATATAAGCTGTATTCATTTCTTTAAAACTATGAAGAGTTTTAGGCTTCACCTGATTTTTTTTTTTTTTTTTTTTTTAAGAATACCTTTTTATGTGTTTTGTTTATAGGTTTGTGATGCAAGAAAAGACATTTTGAGCACATCTTACTGAAGGAAGTTCTTTCATGTTTTGTGTCCTACTAAATACTGGACAGACCCTTAACCAATCACTGGCTGTTCAGAATGTGGCTTTCACAAACAATTTCGCCCCCCCACCCCCCCTCCCTTCACTTTTACAACATGTTTTTACATTCAGTAGATAACAAAGTAGCACTCCAGACGGGGCATAGCTTTTGGCCATGTAGCAGAAAGATGGTGTTTTCTGAACTTGGTGAGCTAGATGCCACTTGTGGCCTGCCAGGCTTCAGGTGCGCTGCAGCAGCTCAGCTTCAAAGAGAGTTAAAATGTGAAGAATGGTGTAAATACACACTGTATTAAACACAAGTGATTCTCAGTAGTCTCTAAATGGATCAATAATCTGTAGTGGATGGGAAAAGACTAGATTCGTAGTGATCCCTCTGCTCTGTCAGTGGTCAGGCGAGTGAAAGTCCCAAATGTGATGTTTGTCAACTGAGTCCTCACAAATCTCCCCCTGGCAACCTGTGGTAGAAAAAAAAAAAAAAATGTGACTTTTTGCCGGATCCAGAGCAACCTTGCACCCTGCGACTCACTTTACGCCAAAACGCCTTCACCGTTAACACACGTCATCTAGACCATCATTACTGTACACACGCCAATGTCTCAGGAAGGAATCATTTTGTGTGCTTGGCCTGTTCTTTGTATATGTTCTGTGCTGCACCTCCCGGCCCTCCTGTCACAGATGCACACATAGACACACTTCTGCTACTGAGCCCCTGAATTTTTCTTCAGTCACTCATTTTTGTTAGGCCTGGCAGACCAGGACTTGTGCAGAGAGACACCGACTCTGACCCCGCAACGTTACGACATAGGACGCCAGTGTGGGGTCTCTCTGAGTCGTTCATGTGTTCTTTTTTATTTGTACGGTCAAAGCTGCTTTCATTATTTAGGACTTCACCTGTCCAGAACAGCGCACAATTTTTCCCTCCACAGCTAATCTGGAATAGCAACAAACACACCGTCAGTTTGAAGTATGGAATATGTTGCAATTTTGTCAAGATTATCAAGCGACTTTGAAAAAAAAAAAAAACAACAAAAAAAGATCAAAAATAAAACCAACATTTAATAATTATTAAATGTGTTTGTGTTGTTCACATGTGTCATTGTTTTCATTGTCTGCCACATGGGTGTCCTCGTAGGTTTTACCACATATTACATATACATACATATAGGTTTTACTTCCATATCTGGAAGTCTTGGAACCCCTTTTTTCTTGTGTGTAGCAATAGCAAAGCTTTGAAGAGACATAGGACGAGGGTTCACGCATCACTGTTAATATTTAAGTCCAGTGTTGCATATTTGCCATTACCCACTAGATAAATACCAGACCAAGAACCTTCATGACAATGATCTTAATCAAAATCAGGCAGGTTGAAGTGAAACATTGTAACTTTTAAATAAGAAATACACTGACAAAGGAAGATTGTTAACAAATGACTTAAATCTCACTAACTCACAAATTAATTAAGTTTTGCAAATTAAGTTAAAAAGTTAGATTAACCCAGTTGCTTTGACATTTATTTGAAAAAAGTTAATTTGTGTGTTACCATTTGAAGTAATTGTAATTTTGTAATTGTCTTTTTTCAGTGTAACACATTCTTCCTCTTGTAAGTTGAATTAATAAGCAGCAAAACACACCAATGCTCAAATCAATACTCAGGGTTTTTGCAGCTACAGCTTTACTTGGTCTGGTTGGACCATTTGTTTGACCAAGTTTATGGTGGCAAACTTTGGATATATTTTTTATATAACGGACATTACAACGGACATTACAGAGTGAGTTTTCTGACTTTATGACTGTTTTAGCAATTGCCATTATCCTGTATTTATCACTTGGGGCCACAGGGGCCGCTGTTCAGTTACATGTACATAGACTCACTTTAACGATCAGAAGACTGGAATGTATTTGAGGGAAGTACATCAAACAGAAACTCTCAGTCTAGCTTGACTCAGGTAGACTAATCTGTACTCGACTTCAGACATATAACAGATTGCTTCAAAACTAGTTGGCACCATAATTAGAATCAGATATTGACACTAAAGCTGCATGCAGTGCACAAAAGATTATTAGAACTGAATTATTTTCTTTCTCATTAACCATGTATCAACAGACGTATTTTGATAGCATATCATGTTACAGATATGGCCTATGAACACTCACATTTTGACATGTTATAGCAGAAGAAGTAAAGGTGTAGTGATGCTCTGCTCTGTAATGAGGCTCTGTTCCATTTAGTTGTCTTAGTAAGCCTAGCTAATGAACCAGAATACAAAACATCAGGGCCCTTGAACTTGAAGCCCTAATTGGAATGCAGCCCTAATTGACACCTGTGCTTCTCCTGCAGGGAAATGGCAAAATTCATCTTTTGTGAATAAGGTCTACTATGATTGTGTTCAAAAAAAAATTATGTTTGACGAATGTTGTAGTTGGAAACAAAATGAGGAATGTATTTGTAATCATTCTGATGTATTATATAATAATCTCCGGGTAAAACTGTCAGACCTGGTTTTTCGTGAAGCAGCCCAGCGACGAGGCCAACGAGACTCTAACAAACCGGAAGTACAACACCCCACCCTCTGAACACGAGTGTGACGTCACAACCAATCACAGTCGTTCGCGCGGAATTTCAAACATTTTCAAATCGGGGCCGCTTTACCGAAGTGAGCTTGTTCCGCCAAATTCGTAAACAAAATAGTCCCCTTTGTGTACACGCGAGTTAAATTCCACGCGGACGGCCGAAGGCGGCGTTCAAAATGTAGCAACACAAAAAAATACACATAGTGTCCCCCCAGAACACAAGTGAATCCCAGTGTTTATGTTAGATTACAGCGTGCGTGTAGTGTGGCGGAGTGATACTGTCGCACCGCTCAGGAAGAGTGGAGACACGGCAACCGACCGCTGTTGGAGGAAGCTAACGTTAGCCATTGATCGATGTACACGGGGTAAGGTAGGACAGCAACTGTGTTTTTAGTCTGATATGTTTATATACTAAAATTCCTCTTCACTACGTCCTGGTCGATGTTTATGGATTGCCAGAAGTTGACGCGTCTTTGAAGAGACTTTCAGGTAAGGCTAATGTTACGATGATTACTGTAGTACTTTTTTTTTTTTTTTTTTTTCCAATCTCGGCCACAAAGTTACGTTTGAGCTAATTTAACGTTACGTTTTTCAGTGAAACGTGAAACTAAATCTCCCCTTGTTTTGTTGTGTAGTTGCCATAGTAAGTATTCTCCACGTTGACATATTTCTGATTATAGATTAGATTATACATTGTAACGTTACTATCGAGGAGACACTGCACGTGGGGTGTCGCATAACGTTTGTTTTCCATCAGTTTGTTTTAACTTCCATTAACTTAAGAAGATATCAAAAACTAACGTCAATTAGCTGAGTTAGTGATGTTTTTTGCCACACTTCTTACCAGCATGTTTCCGAGGTTAAAAGGCTATGTTGACTTTACAAACGACCCTTTGTGTACCTACCTAGCTTAACTTAACGCTGCTGTTCATCTGGGGCTCTGCTCAGTTCTGACACTAGTGTTTTGTTAACGCTCCCAGGTATCGCTGCGAAAAATGCCTTTGCATGGGAAAATAGTCGTGATTAAGAGGACCGGAGGAGATGGGACCGAGTTTCCTCTGACCGCAACGTGCTTATTCGGAAGGTGAGATCAGTACGCTGAATTTGCCCGCTGTGATGTTAGTTTGCCTTGTCGTGTTTCAGATAACATGCCGTGTCTTGTGCTCAATCGGTTCGTGGAGACAAATCGGTTAAGTGCGACAGTAAACGCCTGCACATGTTACGTTGCAGCCTCATGTTGGGGTTGACAGAGGTGCTGTAAAAACCCTTGGTTTGGAGGCGGGCCGTCTGCTGCCGACGTCAGAAACCTAAATGCATGTCTGTTCCTGTCCTTATATCAAGCACAACTGACTCCTTATTGTATATTCACTTAACTTTTGGACCATGGAGCAATTCATTTAATTCTTATTAGCAAGCTCCACTTGCATGTTAAACTTGTGAGGTTCCACCTAACATGTCTCACTTGTTGACACATTTGTTTCTTTGTGATCTTGCAGGAAGCCTGACTGCGATATTCGTATTCAGCTTCCTCAAGTCTCCAAGGAGCACTGCAGAATTGACTTGAATGAAAATAAAGAGGTAATCACACTTACTGAACATGATCACATTAACGTGTCACGGTGTTTCAACTTAAAAGGATGTTTGGCAAAATGAAGCATCGTTATTCAACGGTCACATTAATGTCTTTTATATTTTGATCATCACAATGTTAATTTTTTAGATAACAAAAAGAAAGCTTTGTTGCTTAAATTAGTTGTTCACTGAATTCACTGTGTGAAATCTTGACTTAGAAGCAAAAGCCTAATAGACCCTGGTATTCTGCTTTGAGCTACGTTGACCGATTTTCTATGTTTGTCTCTTGTAGGTTATTTTGACAAACTTGAGCTCAGTGAATCCAACCCGTGTCAACGGAGAGGCTTTGCAGCAGTCTGAGCGTTTGAAGCATGGAGATGTGATAACTGTTATTGACCGTTCTTTCAGGTGAGAAACATTTAATCATTCCCTCCACAGTCACGTGACGTTGTTAGTACCAACATTCCCCCTTAAGGAATATGACCTTCATGGATTAAAAAATAAACTGTATAATAATGCAAAGTTCAAACATAAAATAAATTTGAATTTAAAAAAATCATTAGTTGCTACTATACAGCGTGTTTACTCTTGCTAGAAGATACTGCCCTCTCAACAGAACTGGCCTCATCTGTATTTTCACATACACTCGGTTAACTGACTGATTTAAGCATAATCTGCTAAAGACCACACACCATTTTCACTTTCATAATCAATGTGCTGTTTTAAGTAGCTCTCCCACCAAATGTAACTGCAGTCACAGGAAGCTTGAACAAAAAGGATTTCATCCAGTCTTACATGTTATGTGACAATGAAGCTAAGGGTGTAAGAGCTTAACGGTTATGTGGCCCCACATGCACCATGTTTGTTTTTATTGATTGTTTCACCTCTCATCATATTCACCCATGCTTCCAAGAGTGCATTAAAAAGTACATTAAATCCAAGTACAGCCAGAATGTATTTAAAGAGCACATAAACCCAATGCAATGTAAATGGAAAACACATGGTCCCACATGCCCTAGATGTTACCTTTTTTGTGATGCATGTAAATTAGGTCCTGCTTATATTTTGTTGCTAATTGTCATTTCAGGTTTGAGTACCCTCCAGCACCCACACCAAAGAAGAAGTCTTCCACAGGAGGCAAGACTGAAACCCTCAAAGTAATTAGCTCATTATTAATCTTATGACTAAAGCATCGCAGCCTTCCCAGCATCTTGAATGTTCCTACACTTGAGGTGAATTTGATTATTTTATAAATGTGTTAATGAAAGTGTCTTATACCTAGGTTTTTCAAGATCAGCAAGTTGGGGACACTGTCACCACTGAAAAAGGAGAAAGGAGGATCTCTGAAGTGTCCACAGGTGAGACTGTGACAGTGTTATTCTGAATTTACTGTACTTGAAGATAATGTTGCACAAAACAGTCTGCATTCCCAGTAATTCTTTTGCAGCTGATTTAACATGATATTAATAAGTTTAGATTAAATGTTTTTAAAAATGGGGATTGAAATCATTGCCATCTTAATTGAACTACAGAAAAACAATGAATTTGAGGATTTCACAGTACACAGTGGTCAAACAATAAGTCTTTGTAGTTATTGTATTCATATTTAGCTTGGTCTATAAAACATCTGACAGATAAATAAAAATGTGTTTGCAGCCCCACTCGAATTCCCAGTCCTCAACTCAACCTGTTCCACTGATAGGAATTTGATGCCTGTAGTTTTTCTCCAGTGACCAGTTGTGGTTTTTGTTTCAATTTTATTCACACTCTAAATTTTTTTGTTGCTGTTAATTTTTAGACCCTCATCTGAAAGATGGAGCTAACCATGGCAACATCCAGCGATCCCTGGAGAAACCTCTGGCAGTGGAGTCCAAAGAGGATGTTAGCCTGCTGCAAAGCAAGGCCCCCTCCCCCTTCAACGATCTGTATCAAATGATCAAAAAATCTCTAGATGTCAAGACCCCGCGGAAATCGTCTGCCAGTCTGCTTCAAACACCTGCCTCAAGGTTTTGCACTCCAAGACCTGGTTCAGTCAGGAAAAATGATGGGAAACCTGTTGTTTCCACAGGAGACAAAAGCAATCCTAAGAAGGATGAAGCTGAAGTCTCTCTTGGAGCTGATGAATCTATGGTGGAGCCTATAAATATGAGTAATGAGGCCCCAAAGTGTGTTAAGAAGCAGAGGAAGTCCTTCCAGGTCCCTTCTACTGAGGAGACCAGACCTGAAGTTGAAGAAGCTGAAAATACTGCCAAGTCTGCAGCAACTTCACCCCAGATGAGAAACCGTGCAACCCCCCAGAGGTTCACTGTTGGTGAGGTTATTGAGCAAGTTTCTGCTCAAACGCCCAAATCACCTGTGAGAAGGAGAAGCAAGGAGGCCAAACCTGCAGTGAATAACGAACAAGGAGAGCAAGCAGTGGCTTCTCCCAAAACAGATGGTCTTCGTAGGGTATCGCCAAGGAACTCAGGAAAAGTTGAAAAGGGTAATATACAGTGTTCATTGTAATACTATAGTGTTTCTCTTTGACTTAAACATTAAACAAGTTAGAGTACTTTTTCAAGCATGTTGTAAAATATGTTTGGTTGTAATTGATGTACAATCATGGTTACAATTCTTCTCTTAGTGAAAGAGACGTCCCAAAAACGCAAAAGTGGAGAACTTGCAGCCACCTCCCCGCGAATGAAGAGGAAACGGGTTTCCTTTGGCGGTTACCTGTGTCCCGAGTTATTTGACAAACGTCTACCTCCTGACTCTCCATTATGCAAGGGGGCCACTCCGCGGAGAAGCCTGTGTCTGCCTAAACCCAAACCGTCACTCCTTAGACGAGCATCAGTCATTGGCTTGCTGCAGGTAAGAATTTGGTGGATGATGATGTCGTAACTAGTTCAACTTAACATTATGATTGTTCTCCATCATATAATCTTATTTAAAATGGATCTTGTTTTTGTAGGAGTTTGAACAAGAGCACCCAGATAGCCCAAAGGTGCAAAGTCCTGCGAAAAAGAGGACTCCATCACCTAAGAAGTCAAGTGCCAAGAATGCTTCTCCATCTCCTGCAAGTGGAAAGTCTCCCTCTAGAAAGCAAGTGGAAACTCCCAAGGCCACTGGACAGACCCCCACAGTGCAAGGGCGCTTCTCTGTGTCGCGCATCAGCACACCATCTCCAGTTGCAGTAGAAGCTGTTGCTGACCAGCTGCCTTCTGTCACGGTTACTCCTAAATTATCCCTGAGGAGGAAAAGCATGAAGAGCACCTCACGGAAGACTCCAAATATGGCGAGTGCTGCCAAAGTAATGCGCAGAAGAAGTGGCATTTCACGGGCATCGATGAAAGGTACATTAGACCCTGAAATCTAGAAGAAAAGAAAAAAACTTCGTATTAAAAATCTTGTATTCGTTTCTTTTTTATTATAATCCTGTTGATGTCTGACTGAGGTAAAAATGTAAAAGTAAAAACATTTGATCGTTTTTCAAAACTGCTTTTATTTGGAGTAATGATTTTATGATCTTAATAAGATTAACTTTTAGTTCACCATATAGTAGTTTCTGATTTTGCTGCAGGGTTTACATGGGGTCTCTCTTGTTTTTTATTTTGCTTGTTTGAATTTTTTCTTTTTTCCTTCCTCTCCTTTCAGTCATTAATTCCTGGGCAGACATTGTGAAATTTGGGCAAGCTAAGGCTCAAGTGGCTGCTCCAGCTCAAACAGTGGTCACCAAAAAGAGAATGAAAAAGGCTGTGCCCAAACCACAGGTAACAATTCAATTACATCACTGTAACAATTGAATGCTTTTCCTAGTCTTGCAACAACCTTAACTTGTTTGACCTATTATGCCTGGGCCACACTGCCAGTGCGGGCAGAATTGATTACCTTAAGTATCACGTTTTTTTTTTTTTTTTTTTTTTTTTTTTTTCAAACAATTTTGTTATCTTTTTCTTTTTTTTCTTTTTTTAATGACTGAATCAAGTAATGTCTTGACACCCTGTTAGTCATGCTAAAAACAAGCCACATTACGCTAGAAACAAATCTACTTGAGGCAGGCTATCCCAAACGGGAGAGTTATAATTTAAAATCTGAATGTCCAATAACTAAAATCTTTTACCTTGTTAAAAACGTACAGCCAAAACAACCACCATCTAAAAAAGTAGCGTAAAATGCGTCTTAAAAATGTAAACGTATGACGGAGATTCTGACAGACGAACACAACGCTGACACGCGCCTTCTCAGATACCAAAATCCTTTTATTGCAGATTATGGATAAGTGCTATCCCCAAAGTAGCTGTGTGTCACTCACTGAAGCACCAACGGCTGCTCACACACAGACCTTCACCTGTCCATAGAGACACCCTCACATGCCAAAAGGGACAATCATTTATCATATACTGTGTTATTCTGGGTAGTCCACATCTTCTTTTATTTTATGGCTCTAGCTTGATGAGCAGAGACAGCCAAATGTAGCAGTTTAAGTTTACTTCAGCTTGGCAGCTGTCATGCACAGGTATAGGTAGACAGTGTGGCCTGCGTGTTATAAACAAGGGGCTTTTACTATATTCTATGTTTTGCTGCCTGTGATTCTTTTTCTTTCTTTCTTTCGTTTAATAACTAAACTGTTAGGAAAAACACTTCTTGTCTTTTAATACAGGGCCTTTTTTAAAGAGAGATTAACACTTAAATATGTCAACTCATACTGCATGTCACCTGTTTATATCTTGTTGTGATGTTAGCATGGTTGACCTTTTCAAAAAATTCTAATGACCATGTCTTTCTCAATCTCTTAGACTCCCGCAAGAGTACTCAAGGGCCATTTCAGCACTGGACATGCAAATTCGCCTGTTACCATTGTTTTGGGCAGAGCTCACAAACAAAAGGTTGTACAGCCAACTGGTGCTGCACCAAGACTAGTCACCAATACTGTAGTCCCTAAAAAGAACATGAAAATGGATGAGGACTTAACTGGTAATCACCCCTTTTCTATCCCAGTAAATGGCTTGTTCTTGGTAATGTATTTTGGACTTTGAACAATATTGTAACTACTTATATTGTGCATTGTGTTTTCAGGAGTTTCTGAAATGTTTAAAACCCCTGTAAATGAAAGGAAGAGGAGATCTGTAACCAATGAGAACTGTGCCATGAAGACACCGGTGGGAGGTTTGAGCGCATCTGTGGTGGAGCCGTCAGTGCTGAACACACCAGAGGAACCAGGTAAAGTGTGTGGTGGTATTGTTGATAGGATAAACCCATGGCATGAAATTTATATTCTGGATAATCACTAATACGAAGGAGTTTGTCACATTAAACCTGTTAAATAATTAAACTGGCAGTTACTAAGAACATGTGACTTGTTTTAAAGGTGAAATGATGGTGTCGCCACTGAGCGTTTCGTCTACAGTAAAAGATGGAAGATACAGCAGTGAGGCAGTCCAACGCTTCCTTGATGGAGAGCAAGAATCTAGCTTCATCAGTGACATCCCTGCCATGGAGACTCACTCTGATTCTAATGAACAACCGTGCACAGATTTGAAGACGACCACTGTAACAACTCCCAAACAGAAGCCAGAATTACCAGAGTGTCTCACTGGAGTGAAGAGGATCATGAAGACGCCAAGACAGAAGGCCGAACCTGTTGAGGACTTGAGAGGGAGACTTCTGAAAACTCCTAAACAGAAGCCTGAACAGCAGGAGTGTCTCACCGGAGTGAAGAGGATTATGAAGACGCCGAGACAGAAGACTGAACCCATCGAGGACATCCGGGGAAAACTTCTGTCCACACCCAAACAGAAGCCTGAACAACAAGAGTGCCTCACTGGAGTTAAGAGAATTTTCAAGACCCCACAGAAGGTGGCTGAACCTCTCGAAGACCTTCAAGGAAAATGTTTGGAAACACCCAAACCTCTAGAAGCTGGTGATGAGAGTTTGGAGGCTGTTAAGGAGCTTGTGGCGACACCAGCCAACTTGAAAGAATCTGAAGACCTATCTGAAATGACACACATGAAAACTCCAGGCGTAAAGAGCTCCCCAGCAATCTGTCTCACAGGTATTAAGAGAATAATGAAGACACCCAAGGAGAGAAGTGCTCCAGTTGAGGATATGGTTGGCGTGAAGAGCCTCATGGAAACTCCCAGAGAAGAGAGTGAATCTGTTGAGGAGAACTTTGGAATCAAGATACTCGTGAAATCACCCAGGCTGCTCATGGAGGAGCCACTAACTGATCTCACAGGACAACTGGAGACAAATGAGGTAATAATGGAAGCACTTCATCAACATTTTGTTTAAATGATTTATATTGGAAGGACTAGTTTGAGTATTTCAGAAAAACTCACTGCCGCTGGAGTGTGAGGTAGAGGCAATCAACAGTTTATCTTACAGTTATTCTAGTATCGTCTGTGTAGCCACAGACTGATAATATTACATTTCATGTGTATGCTAATTGTCTGAATTGTTTTTAACAGGTTGAAGATCAAACATGTCTGGATTGTGGTGTCGATGTTGCAAAAGGTGAGTTGGTTCTTTAGTTTAATAATGTTAGATAATTGTTGAGTGTTGATGCAACCTGCATTACAATGATGAGCTGATTATTGTTATGTTTTGTTGTGTATAGAACTAGACTTTGCCCGTGAGGAGCCACAGTACCATGTGCCATCAGATGTGATCGATAATGTTCCCCAAACAGACATGGAAAAGGGTATGTTTGATCATATTTATCCTTTTTTAAGTGGTTTGTCATGGTAAAATTAGTTTCAATTAATTATGTTATAAAAAAACCCTGAAAATATGGACTTTGAGAGGGGTTTTCCAAAACCATTATAGAAATGTCCTATCCTGAAAACTAAAAGCACTTTAAAATGTTTAAAATGTCCTAATGAAAATTGTTGGACTGTCTGAAAGAACCATAGCACAAAAAATAGATGTGGGACATTCAGGTTATCCACACTAGTAAATGTCACACCTGGACACAAGAAATACTTTTAGTTCAGAACTCACTCAAGCATTGAGGAAGGTTTGATCCTTGTGTGTGATCATCGCTATGGAATTTTATCATCAAAAAATATCTGAAACCTGATGCAAGTATTCCAATAGCTTATAACTCAACCATACTAACTTGTGTTTCTTTTTTTCTTTTTCTTATTTTAGCAGTTCTTGTTGATGAACATTTAGAGGAGGTGCCAAGTGGACATGATGATAATAATAAATTATCAGATGCCATGGAAACCATCTCTGAAGTAGCAGTAGATGAAAATGTATCTGAAGAACAACCTAAAGTGGAAAGTGCTACTGACAAGGTCTCAGAAATGGACACCACTGCCACAGATCCTGACCATGAGAAGAAATCTGTTCGAGGCCGAAGGGCAAAAACAGTGGAATCTAAACCAGCAAAGGATAAAATGGAAGCAACAGAAAACTCTGAAGATCCTGCCGTTTCTGCTCCAGTCAGAGGAAGAAGAGGGAAGAAAACTGAAGCTATAGCACCACCAGCTGTTCGACAAACAACAAGAAGCAGAAATGCGAAGACCACTGAGAGCAGGGATGTTGAGCTCCTAATGGAGAAAAGTGTATCTCTGCCTTCCAAGGTTCCTCCTAAAAGAGGAAGAAATGCCAAAAAAGCCTCTGATGATCAAGCTGAAATTGTCCACGAGGCTGCCACTGGAACTGAAATAGTGCCAGAACCTGAGAGTGAACAAAGTCCCCCAGTTGATGTCAACCACGAAGCAAATGACAGTGCAGCGCCCCTGGAGAAGGCAGTGTTAAAGCCCAGGCGTGGGAGAAAAACTAAACAACCTGAACAATCTATGCCAGAGCAGCAAGATGTGCCTTGTACTCACAGTGACGATGTTCCCCAAGCTGACACAGTAAAAGGTATGTCAATATTCGTGTTTGCGTTTCTGTTTTCATGTTGTTGGTTAAGACAGAAATCTCTTAAAACAATGTCTGACCGCATGTAAAAGTGTTTTATTCATTCATTCATGTATTTATTTATTGGTTAAAAACAAATCCTTACCCACGTACTGTATTTAACTGACCAGTTGTTTGATAGTTGAATGCTCACTATGTAAAGATAACATTTCTCCATTGTTTTCTCCTATTTAAGGGGCAGATGCAAATGAAATCTGCAGTGACCAGCTTGAGGCGATGCCCAATGGAAGTGATGCAAATGAATCATCAGAATCCATGGAAACTGTTTCCCAGACACCCGTAACTGAGAGCTTACCTGAAGTGGAAACAGCAACTTCCAAAGCCACAGAAATGGATGCACCTATCGTTCAGAAGAAATCTGTTCGAGGTAGGAGGGCGAAAGTGGTGGAATCTGAACCAGCTGAGGATAAACAAGAGGCAACAGAACATTCTGAAGATGCTGTCGTCCCTGCTCCAGTCAGAGGAAGAAGAGGGAAGAAAACTGAAGCTACAGCACCACCCGCTGTTAAACAGAGGACAAGAGGCAGAAATGCTAAGCCTCAACGAAGCACCTCTGATGATCAACCTGAAATGCTACCAGAGAAAGCAGTGGAAGCAACACAGGTGACAGAGATTTCCACAGAGGCTGTGACTGACCAGACTTCTCCAGTGAATACCCATCAAGAAGAAAAGGATTCTGCTCCCCCTGCGGAGGAAGCTGTCGTGAAGCCCGTTAGAGGGAGAAAAACTAAACAAACACCTGTTGAGCCACCTCAACCAGTCAGGGCTAAGAGGGGACGAAATGCCAAACAGGAAGAAGAAAAGCTAGAGAACAATGGCGAGACTACTTCAGTTGAGACTACTAAATCCCAGGAGACGGTTAAACAAATAAAGAGAACCAGGAAGGCAGAGCAAAACCATGTAGAACCAAGAGAAGAAGTCCAAACCGTTGAAATGATTGTGCCAGAGGATGCTGAAGCTCCACTTGTTGTTGAACCACTGAAGATGAGCGAACAGGCTACCGTGACTGCAAAACCCAGGAGAGGAGGACGAAAAGCAAAGCAAGACGCTGAGAGTGAAACCCCTGTCGAAACCACTGAGGTCCAAGAAGTCCCTTCTGTCAGCTCCACAGACAAATCCAAACGGGGTAAGAGAGGAAAACCGGTTTCTGAAGAGGTCGTCAGTGCTGTAGTACCAGAAGAAAAACCTCACCATGAACTGGAGGCTGAAAAGAAGAATAATGTTGAGCAAGACACTCCAGTCATTAAACCTGTCCGGGCAAGGGGGGTGAAAACTTCTCTGAAAAATGAGGTTTCCCAAGCCATTCCAGCCAAGAGAGTCCGTCGAGGTGCAGCTCTTCCTGTTGAGGAGACCAAAGCAGAATCCACAGCCCTGGTTTCAGAGACCCCCAAAAGGGGGAGAAGGGCAGCAACAAAGCCCACAGCAGAGGATGCCACAGTGGCCAGTGACCAGGCAAATCCCTCTGAAGATTTGAGCAATGTTGCGGAAGACACAAAAAAGTCCAAAAGATCTGTCAAGTGGACATCCGACCTGGACGTCTCTGAGATTCCAAAAGTAACACAGGGAAAAGCAGTTCGAGGTAGGAAGTCGAAACTTGGAGACCAAGTTGACACTGAGAGCAAAAATGTGTCAACGGATGCCAACAAAGCTGAAGAGGAGGATCTCTCAGAGAAAGTTGTCGAAGCTCAGCCCGTCAAGAGAGCCAGGCGAGTGGCAAAGGTCGCTGATGTAACTGCTGACGAGTCCACAAGCAAGGTGAAAAGTGTTGAGTCTGAGACGCAGCCAAAAACCCGAAGAGGAAGATCAGCAAAGAAATAAATGCGTCTGTAAATATTTCTAATCATAATGACTTTTGTCCTTTTTTAATTTTTTTTTTTTTTTTTTTGCTACTTGTCATGTGTTTAGATTGTGGCATTTTAGAAAGTAGATTTATAGACTGATAATTAAGCACTCTTTTGTTTTTGTTTTTCAAAACAGCAGGGAATCTTATTGTAACCATTTGTTGTGACAAGTTGTTTGGTGTTCATTATTTCATTTCTTGGCAAATAATTTTTATGGTGAAAAAAGTGATTATTAAATTTTTTACAATGAAAATTTTGGTCTGAATTTTTTTACAAATGTCCAAAAACTTGGTGTTCCATACATCCACAGGTGGTTGAAAGTGATCACACAATGGCTTGAAAGATGTTATAAAAGTACGGTAATAGCAGCCTGTTTAAGGTACACATACTCTTCTGATAACTGGACTCCATCATTTTCATGTTTTTGTCAATTACAGAAAGTGGTGGAATATGAGAAAGAATGTGAAACAGTGTTACATTTGCCATTATGTTCAACCTAGTGTTGGTGAAGGTCTGATTTTATAAGCAGCAGAAAAAGACAGTTGGTTTAGTCACATCACATAAAAACTTATTTACTTGATTGATTATGGGGTCTGAAAGAGCTCCACTGAGCTTTTAACCTAAACAGTATAAAATACATACTGCACCCAATGCCCTGTATTTGCATATAATGTGGAATAAACTTAAGTTAAACGTTTGTTTAAAAAAAAGTGGATTACCTATAAACCAGCATTATATAATAGTTATTAGACTTTAATATTAACTGCTTAAGACATTTCGATCCCTTTGCTTGGAAATTGCTCAAGAAAATTTAAATTTCTGAGAAAAGACTTTAAAGATGTAGGCTATGTAATCAGTGCGGTAATACAGTCTTACAAAATAACATCAACACTGAACAAAAAAAAAAAGTGTGTGTTAATATTAGAAGACACATAATTCTAATAACTTCACGCTTTGCGGCACGGACAAGATTTAATTAGAGCCACCGGAACTTTGTGATAAAGCAGCAAAACGAACCCGGACGCATTTCGGAGACGGACTCGAAACAAACGCGGAGGCGACGCTGGAGGGAGATTTGAGGGGCGCGTGGAGAGGAGCCGGCCGCGGGACCTCAGCCGCCTGACCTGTTTCCTCTCGTGTCGTTTCCTCTCGTGTCGTTTCCTCTCGCGTTTGGCCGCCATGGAGGCGAACAGCGACATAAAGACGACGCCGAGAGGCTTCCACTGCTGCCTGTGTAACGTCAACCTGCCCAACGGTGAGCTTCATGCCGCCGGGCTTTTCTCAGCCACTCGTTAATGTTTTCACCACACAGGTGGCCGTCTGCTGGACATGTTTCATCCCATAATACTATGAAGAGGGGTGGAATATAAAGTCGATACAATACATCGTTAGAACAGTTTTATTTTATATATTTAATTTAAACGACATTTTCTTTGTTTTGAGTGTGTTGGATACATTTGTCCTAGTTTTGATCACACCGCGTTGAACAGCATGTAATTCCTGTGCTATACAGCATATATATAAGTATATATATAAGTTTTGATCATTTAAAAAAAACTTCATCAAAAGTCATCCAGCTTCTGTATCGCTCACATTTTAATTTCCCCGCAGAGCCGAGCCTGGATCAGCACGTCAAAGGGCGGAAGCACCAGACGCTGAGCACTGTGCGGGCCACCAGGAAGACCCAGGAGCAGCACAGCGTGTTTGTCAGCGGCATCAAGCCTGACGTCTCGCACACTGACATCATTGAGTACTTCCAGCAGTTTGGGCCGGTCTCGGACGTTATCATGGATAAAGATAAGGTCAGTCAGCTGTGCGCGAGTGAGATGCAGCACGTTTTCACTGATGGTGTCTGTGCCTTATGAGAGCTGACCTGTCTCTCTGCACCTCACAGGGTGTGTACGCCATCGTGCAGTTCAGCGAGACTGACAGCATCCAGGCAACCCTGTCCTGTGTGGAGCATTGCATGAAAGGCTTGAAGCTGCGTGTCAAACCCCGCGAAAAGAAGGATTTCAAGTTGATCCCCAAGAAGAACAACTCGCAGAACCTCCAGCAGGTTCTCGACCGTCTCAAACCTCAGCTGTGCCAGTTGGTGTCTGTAAGTATCCTGTTGTCAAATATAAAGCCTGACTTATGCAATAGGAAGTGTGGGTCTGTGAGGACGGCAAAGGCACTTGGAAACGAGCAGCTTCTAGGAGTTGCTAGTGGAGCCTTTAGATTCTTGAGTCTCAATTTAATTCCGTACTACAGTATATCTCATATTGACCATATAATCAGTTTAATATATAATAAATATCCAGTTTTTACTATACACGCTATAACTTATGCATTACATACCAATGTTAATAGCACATTGGTGTGCAAACAACTGAGAACTTATACTTTTGTCATTCATACTAATAGGACATGATGCATGTGCACACACAAACCTTAATCAAACATTGTTAGATTAGAATATATTTGGTCAATGAGAATTGACCAGCTTATTATACATGTATATGTTAGTGTTATTAAGTTTTGTCGTTAACAAAGGGACTCTGCTGTTCACCTTTGTTCTCCTCCAGGTGGATGCACAGATGGAGTACGTAGTAGAGCGATGTCAGCTGGGAGAAAACGAAAAGAAGGCCAGAGGCCTGCTGGTTCAACTCCTGCAAGAGGTTTTCGTAGAATTTTTCCCAGGTGACTTTTTGTAAACGCAGAACAGAGAGCCTGTTTCTGAAATCTTGTCTTACACTATGTGAACTGTGGGAAAAAGATTGTCAAAGATTGGCTTTCTTACTTTTAATACTCTGTTTGGACGGGTTGCAGACAGCCAGATTCTGCCGTTTGGTTCATCTGTCAACACTTTCGGCATCCACTCCTGTGACTTAGACCTCTTCCTGGACCTGGAAAACACCAAGGTGTTCCAGGCCCGTGCCAAGTCCACCGCAGAGCAGGTCTGACATTTTTACATATGCAGTCGGTTCCTCAAGCGTTGTCACCAAAAATAAGGTTTTGGACCCAAACAATCACAGTCAAAATATCAAATAATGTAACTTTATTGGGAGCCTCGCTGTGTATTGAATACATGTGTCTTCCCTCTGCAGGCAGGAGAGGGCACGTCAGACGATGGCCACTCTGAGGACTCCATCCTGTCTGATATCGACCTGTCCACTGCCTCTCCGGCTGAGGTCCTGGACCTTGTGGCAGCAATCCTCAGACGCTGTGTCCCCAGCGTGCACAAAGTCCACGTGGTCAGCAGCGCTCGTCTCCCTGTAGTCAAGTTCCATTACCGCAAGCTTAACCTGCAGGGGGACATCACCATTAACAACAGGTCGGCGGATTCCATTGATACTGTGTAGCATCAGAAGCCTTCGGATGTGATAACAAATGTTGCTTATTTCTTGCACAGTGAGTTGAATTGCAGTGTTTTCTTTTCTCCTATCCTGTATCCGTCACTAGACTGGCAGTAAGGAACACCCGCTTCCTCCAACTGTGTTCAGGGATTGAGGACAGACTGAGGCCTCTGGTGTACACCATTCGCTACTGGGCCAAGCAGAAGCAGCTGGCTGGTAAGATCAAATGACTTGCACCTTAGAGCACCAGTTCTGTAATAAAAACAGATCACTCAGTGTGTTGTGGTGATCTGTGCATTTGGTAGTCATTTCTTTTTTTGGTCAGCAGATGTCAGTAGAGCTCAGCTTTCCCCTCATGATCATATTTGGATCCCTCTGGACTCACTGATTTGCAGTGCCTTTTAGTCCCTTGTTATGGAAGCTGTGGATAAAATAAGGCAACACAAGTGCAGCTCATTTTGTGTTGTAATAGTACGGGCTGTGTCTCCTGATATAGATTCAAATCTTAATAAGCATGCTCTGCACTGAAGAGCACACTAATTACCTTCACTCCTGGGGCATATCTCCTTTATTCCCTTTGATGTACAGTACCTCATGCTGCCAGCGCAGATTTCAAGCAGATTTCAACAAGGCACTTGTGCAGAGGGCTTAGCAGAGCTGGGTGGGATCACTTACATGTTAACCTACTGTAATCCAAACTTAAGTGTTCCCAGGTTCAAAAAAACAAGTAATGGTTGAAAGAATGTATCGTTTTTCAGAAAAAAGCTTTCTAACTTCAAATCGAGGAACTGAGTTTGCAACAATATGAATCTGCCTAAGACTGTGTTGCAGTTTACAATTAAACCATGGATTCACTAACTTGTCTGCTAACCAGAGTTGCATCACACACTATCCATTAGGGCTGCATGATAATACATTACAATATCTTTTTTAAAAACATATTTTATGTGTGTGTGTGTGTGTGTGTGTGAACTATAGGAAGTTTTACCAGATACATGCAGTGGGTTAATCATATACAGATATGCAATTAACAATAATAATTTTCCTAGTTTGAGTTCTTTTAAAAGTCTATCGTCTTCTAACAAAACCGAAACCCCCTCCTACTTCTCCCACACTTAGATTCAGCCCTCTGCCACCTCTCCAGAAATCAGCTCGAACTCCTCCACCTTCGGTTTCACGTATGCAACCCTGACACCAGCGTGGAGAGGAGTTTGGGGGAAAAACAAAAAAAAATCTTAATCAAATTTACAAATGTAAATCCATGTAATATACAATTTCTAACACTGTTCAAATGTTTTCTTAATCTGCAAAACTCTCAAACTCAAGCAACAAGCAGATTTATCTATATGCTGGCAAGATGTAACTACAGAGAGATCTGGATACAGCAAGTTTTGAGTGTGTGTTGTTGTGTTTCTCACATAAGGGCACAGACATGCCCTGTAACAGTAACTGCTCTAACTTCCCACCAGCACCGGGACAAGGTGCCGCAGATAACGGGAATACACACACTCAAAAGCTGCCTCGTGTAACTGAACGCCTGCCTCTAGCACACTATCTGTGACAGTGCGCACATAGCAATGTCTGCGAAAAACAATATGTCATCCAGTCCTTCTATCCATGCTAGCGTGTAAACAAACAAGTTACAGGTGTACCATAAACTCAAGAAAACTTGAGGATAATCAAACAAAAAAGTTGGACACTTGAACCAAACAAAGCTGTGAAACACAGAGTTTATAAAAGGTTGCAAGTGTCTACAATGACTCATACAAGAGAAGTGTGATTGGATCATTCATGGTGAATCCAGGGTCAGTTCACTGGACATAATTGATATTGTTAACATGTGATGATTTAACTATTCTGATTCCAAAAGAGACCTGTAGCATTTTACTATCATGAAGGAAAAAAAGACCTACAATCATTGTACATTTTTAGGTGCTTTATAATTATTGATTGCACATCATACAAAGGGCTAAATTATCGTACAAATACAGAAATCATTGTATACCAGGCTTGACAGTGGCAGAGATGCCCTTTAACATCATTGTAGTACAGCTGGTGTTTTTTTTTTTTGTTTTTTGTTTTTATGTGTGTGTGTCACTTAGTATTGACCTTGCCCTTTAGGAAACAAGAGAACTAAACCCATGCCACAAAAGCCCTTCTCCACTATTACAAAGACGTTAATGCTTTTATCTTTTGATTGTATCCTATGCTTGCCTAACACTGCATTAATCATAGTTTCATCCTATCTACTATTAAATACACTATCACATTTGCATCGAACCGTGTAGGTAATCCCAGTGGTGCCGGTCCCCTGCTCAACAACTACGCTCTGACACTGCTGATCATCTTCTACCTGCAAAACTGTGACCCTCCTGTCCTCCCCACAGTGGACCAGCTTAAAGACATGGCCTGTAAGTGCTACTCCTACACTCATTGGGCGTAATGTAAGAACATTTTTATATTTGATGTGTCCTGTTCTCCGCTTCTGTACATTACTGCATTGAAAAAAACACACAGTTTAAGCAGTCTTTATGAACAGAAACGGGGAAACGTTTTTTCCAGTTGATGTTGACAAGCCCAAGCAAATAACTTGCACATTATGTATGTTTATGTATTGGGGTGTTCCCTGTTCACTTTTTAACATGGATTTTTCAAGACAGGTTAAAATTTATTTAGTTTTTGTTGATTATTTAAATGGCCCATTACAATTGAAATGGCCAGTTAATTTGATTGTTCTGCTGTCATTTAAAATATATGCCATTTGTTAACCTGTTAATCATAATCGTGATATGTTAATGTATTTGCAGGTGAGGAGGAAGAGTGTGTGATTGAGGGCTGGAACTGCACTTTCCCTACTCAGCCTATTGCAGTTCCCCCCAGCAAGAATACACAGGCCCTCTGTAAGTGAGAGTAATTAAGAGTGTGTGATTTCTTCAGAGATTTCCTGCGACATGATTTATGTAACCAGTACAAGTTAACGTAACCTCTTACATACAATGTCAGCATCACCACTGCAGACCCTAAATGTATGTTTTCTCTATCTAGGCACCCTGCTCGCTGGCTTCTTCTCTTTCTATGCGAAGTTTGATTTTGCCAGTAGCGTCATATCTGTCAGGGAGGGGCGTGCACTCCCAATCACTGATTTCCTCAGCCAGAATAAAGAGGAGGAGGCCATGCAAGAGGAACAACCCACCAAGACCAACAGTCCCAAACTGGGGCCCCTAAATCTCTTGGACCCCTTCGAACTGTCCCACAACGTAGCTGGAAACCTGAATGAACGCTCTCAGCGCAACTTCCAGAGGGAGTGCCAGGAGCTCGACAAGTACTGCCGCAGCCTGCAGTACCAGCGCAGATCCACCAAGGGGAAGTCATGGGGGCTGGTGCGCTTGTTCACCCCTCACGGGGAGGTCCCGCATCCCAAAACAGAGCAGCTGACCATCAGCATCCCCTTCAAATCAACATCGCTCCCCGAAGCGCTGCGTAATGAGCTGCACATGGCAGGGGATGGTTTCCGGCTGCTGTGGTTTCAGAAGGTTCGCGCTGCTGCGGAGGGAGTCTTCCAAAGTGTTCTCAGGTGTCAGCTCGCTCCCTCCACAGACGCCGTCTTTGGCAAGGATTCAGCTGTCACTGCTGCTGGGGAAATGGAAACTCCCTCAGCTTCCCTCAACACATCAACAAATGACAGCTTTGACAGTGTTGAATCCCAAAATGAAGCCAGCCCTCTGGGTACAGCTGCGGTTGGTGCCAAGAGGCCACTGTCTTCCGGCAGCGATGCTTCTGTGTCGCCTCGGGGCAAGAAACCAAGGCTGGCGAAAACGGGCAGGCCTGAATTCCCTGCCTGGATCTGCGCGCAAAAGCACACGGTGTGGGCTGGCAGGAGGAAAGTGAGAAGGGAGCTGATCAAAGATACAGACTCGAGGCCTGAGGGCAGCTGTATGGTGCTGGAGTCCCAGGTCACCGCTCACATCATTGAAAAAGAGCCAGAGCTCAAGGAGCCCATGGAGTTCAAGGTTCAGCCCCAGTTGGTGGGTGAGACAGAAAGCACACGGGCAGTGTTCAAGTTAGAGCCAACCAGTGACAAGGCAGGAGTTTTCCATGACTTCTTTCATTTCCTGGAAGCCTTCCTACCTAACATGGTAGAGACATTGCTAGAGAAAGAAGCAGGTAGTGCTTAATATGGGACTGATTTCAGATATGTCTCCATTACATCTAATAAGTTTTCTTTGTTTTGAATCAAAGATGCCATTACTGCTACTTGTATTAACCCCGGAGAGAACGACATTAAAGAGCGTTACTGTGACTTTATATTAACCAGGCATTGATTATTAATTTGTGAAAAAGGGCTTTGTCAAAATGTCAGGTTTGTAACATTTTCATGTATACTGTATATTTGTACTTCTGAGTTTGTTTCATTAAGATTTCCTGATTAAGCCTACTTTTATGTTTTAGACTTGGCTTGGTTTTAGTACGTTTCTGTTTAGTATAATGCTCTTAAATGATGAAGCTTTACGGGGAAACTTCATTAGCAGTTGTTTGGTGTACATGGCATCTGATGCTGTCTTCAAATGAATAAAGTCTTTGTAGAACAGTCTCATTCTATATACAGTAGTTGTGATTATTCAGGACCATATATACATTTATTTTGCCTTCAAGCATCATCTTTAAACAATCACTGTTTCATATCAGTAATTGTAGTTTAACATAGTTGCAGGCATGGGGTCGGTGCTTTTTTTTCAACTTATGTCGGGCTGCCAGAAAGGTGCCGTTGAGTGGAGCTTTTTTATTCAGTCGGATTTTTGCTCATACGACTGAGACAGATGAGAGTAATTACTCAGGAGCAGAGGGATGCACATAGCTCCCGTGTGCTGATTAACATCATTCATCTCACTTTTAATGGGAAATACAGATGGCCAGCAGGTTAGATGGAGCTATAGAGGGTGGAGATGTCTGTGATGGCTTACTACATATTAATGTGATGCTGGTTTTGCGTCACTGATGGGATGTTTGTCGTGTGATGAAACTGGTATATGAGCCAATGGCTCGATACATTTGAGGTCATCAGAAAATAGCAAAAATATGCGACTGGTCCAAAGTTTATTGCCAAATCAAGTCCAACTCAATTTGTTCAGAAAAGTCCAATCAGTCAAGCAAAAGTATACTTGCTCAAAATATTACTTAAGGGTAGTTTTCGTTGACTATTGTTTGACTATTATATTAAAGGGAGAAATTGCATGCTGACTCTACTTGAATCAAAACATTGATTTTAGCTGCAAAAGCAGCATGGCTCTGGAGATGGCAATGTTGTTTTGAAATACCTATTGAAGGTATAACATTTCATGATAATCCAACCATTCATTGTCCTCAGAGGATGGATCCTAGTGACTGGAGATTTCCTGACTTCCCTTTATCCCCACCAACAGGTCAGTAAGTAAGTTTTCACTTATCCTGTTAAATATCTCCACATCTACTACATGGATTAGCACCAAACGTTGTACAGGTCATAGTTCCTAGAGGACGAACTCTTTGGTGATTTCCCTGACTTTTCCTCTAGCGCCACCATGATCTTTACATTTGGGGTTTTGAGCGAAACTATTGGATGGATTGCCATGAAATCTGGTTGACACATTCATTGTCATTATGAGTATGTGAGCATGCCGGCGTCAGCATTCACCTGAAAGCAGCGCTGTGACAGAGCTGCTAACATGGCATGGTCTTTTTTTTTTTTTTTAGGTGCTGTTTGTTTAATTGTTTATTGTAGGCTGAAACACTGACTGTTCTCTTTTATATGTTTTTTGTTTTCTGAGGTTTTGATGGCACTTCAACTTCAACCATTTACTTTCACTGACACTCAAGGCTACTCCAATATCACCATCGCTTGTTTTCCAAAGGTGCTCCTGATATATGGCCTCTCACACACACCTCTAAGCCAGAGGATCACAGTGATTGATATCCAAACTGGGGTTGTGTTTGCTGTTGGCCTAAAACAAGAAAAACAATCCGTTACTAGTTATTCTGATAAGACTCGTACAAGCTGTTTTCCTCCTCCTCCTCAAGTTTCCCCTCATCAAGAAAAGCAATCTATTGTCAATCTTTGTAAAAATGGACGCCAACACTTGCAGTCCTGGAAAACAATGAGAAATGGTTTCATCGGGTATTGATGACTGACCAGTTCAGTTACATGTAGCTCATTTGCTGTAATTACTATAAGAATTGATTCTGGTGAGAATTTGTATGTGCACTGTGGCTGGCGGACCATGGAGCCCATTCTTCATTTAGAGTTCACCTAGAAATTAGAAGAAAAAAAAAGTCTGTGTAATTGGTGTCAATTGGGAAAAGATCAACACCCCTGAGACCTAAAATTGCTGTGGATAGCTTCTTTCCAGCCCGCTTTGACGCATATATGATTTGCTTCACATCTACCATGATGCCATCTTATTTTACTGTAAGTTTACATCTTATCTTGACATCAACCCCTCCGGATAATCTGATGTCATAGAATTGTGAGGGCAAATGAGTAAGACATTGACTTCATCCTTCCATTACAGATTTTAATAGGATCATTTTGATACGTAAATAGCAAGCTGACTTGCCTAATTTATAGTGGCTTTGAGAACAGGCTCGGAATCAAATCCTCAAGCTTTCCCGAGCCCTCTAACACCCGACTCACCATCCATCAGAGTTACCTGAAGCCGCCCCAGCCAGCTCGCTCATTAACAGATCAGTTGAATGGGATATTGTTGTAATTGCTCAGCTCTGCTTTCCAGAAAAGACAAATTGTCTGAGTGATGCTGCCGTTGGTGGAGAAGCTCCGGCCCTCTGGGGGAAAGAGAGTCACGTGAGGCATCGCTTGTTTTGCCAACTAAATGAGCAAACGAGAAGCCCTGACTCGATCACCCGTTGTTGGGGATTGACATGACTCTGCTGTTACGAAGACGCTGATTTTGTGTGCGGGCGTGTGTATGTGTGTGTGTGTGTGTGTGTGTATGTGTGCGTGTTTATGCCACCCCGAAAAGGCAGAAAAAGAGAAATA
Organism: Lateolabrax maculatus; assembly: GCA_031216445.1. Classification (NCBI taxonomy): domain Eukaryota; kingdom Metazoa; phylum Chordata; class Actinopteri; order Acropomatiformes; family Lateolabracidae; genus Lateolabrax; species Lateolabrax maculatus. Next base: position 13,142,754 of record CM062200.1, read on the forward strand.
GGTTATTGTTTGCTCATCTACATTGCTTCTGACTGACACTTGGTGGCCCCTCTTAGAGCCACATGGTCAGGAATTATCGCACTGTGGTCGTGGGCAGCCATCAACCCCTCATTTTGTCTCCTGAGCTGTGCAAACAGAACTGGCTGCCTGAAAGGCACTCTGTTCATATTAGTGGCTCCCCCACTCAGGAGATAAGGCTAAATAAAAACGCATAATCATTTCCCCCGTTCTGACTGTGATGACAGGAAGGAGTCAGACATTCTCCTGGGAGATTGCTCTTACACCAGAATGGACTTTTGTATGTGTGTGTGTGTGTGTGTGTGTGTGTGTAATCTCCCTTTTGTATTTGGACTAGGCAGTGTGTGTCATACAAATGGAAATAGTGGTGGTTTTACTATCTAAAGTGAAGACAGGTTCGAGAGAAAAGCTTTTAGAGCTCCATTTGAGGAGTACAGGTAGATGCCTACAGTAAGTAGATTTCCAACATAATCTTTTCTTTAAGTTATCGTTCTAGGATCGAAGAGCTATGTACATTTTCTATGTCTTTCCTGTCTTACTGTCTTACAGAGTCACAGACAGCCTTAGCACCAGCGTCAGTAGGGAAAGTTGGCAAAGCTGAACAAGATTAGAAAAAAGTTAAGTTAAATCAGTAGCCTCCTACTGGTCCCATTATCTTGGCCTTGATGGCAACTCAAACACATCTCCCATCTGTAGGAGCCCAAACTGCTCTTCAGGAGTGCATTAGCTGGGGTTTATTGGACTGTGAAAACTTCAACTGTCTGCCCTTTCCCTTATCTGGGGGCTGATACTTTCTCAATGTTTACCTACAAACACTGGAGCAAGCTAATGAGTTTTTCTTGTGCATATTGTTGTTTCTTGCCATTGACTTTTATGGGCGGTAGAGTGAACCCGGAGAGGTTGATTGTCGGAGTAGAATTAACTAAATGTTCAGGACAGCCACCGTTAGCTGTGGGGAAGTGGGTGATTACGACAGAGAGGACATATCAGTTCCCTTGAATGGCAGATGATTTACTCATTATTTAATCACTTTTAGTTATTCTCCCTTTTATTCCAACTCATCCGTTTGTTAAAAGCCATTTCCCAATTTACGTTCCATTTTGCTATTTTGTATCAATTCGGACATCATTGGGTCTACAAAGTGCAGCACACTAATTGTCCCCCAATATCAGTTTGAATTATGGTACAATAATTGCTCAGAAATTGTCGGCGCAATCAATGTGTAATACCGCTATCCACTTACAGCCTTTATGGCATGGTCATATACACTTTAACTGCTTGTTTATTGTCAACATCTGAAGCAGAGGCTGTCAGTGGGGATTTATGTCCAAATCAACTTGTGTTTTTGACAAGGGCTTAGGGACAAAAAAAGCAACAGCAATTATTTTTTACAACTCCATAAACAACAAATGCGAGGAGTTGTCATGAATTCCCCAGGGAGCCCAGTAGACAACATGTAGCGTGCTGTTCTGTTATAAGACACCATGACAGTTTCTTTGATTTGATCCAATACATGGCCGATACTAACCATCATCAGCTCGGCTGTAAAAGATTATTGTGAAAACTTCCTTTTTGCTGTGTATTACTCTCCAGCTACATTTGTACAGTATGTTGCTTATAATGACTGAACACTGTGTCATGGATAATAAGCAGTGTAAATATACATATGAATATATGAAATAATCCCCACAAACAAAAGGAAGGAAGGAATTGTTGATGGTATGTTTTGCCAGCAATATTTTGTGTTTTTGCTATTGTTAGATACGATCAGTTTAAAAGAAGAGTTCAACACTTTGGGAAATACACTGATCCTCTTCATGTGGAAGAGTTAAATGAAAAGAAAATAGCGCTCATATGTCTTTCTATTATAAATAAAACAGCCAGCTGTTAGCATAGCTTAGCGTAAGGACTCGAAACAAACCTGGTGCTGTCCAACGGTAACAAAATCCACCGAAGAGCTAACTCATTAACACGTTATATCTTGCTATTGGAATCTGTACAGAAACTGAAGTGTAAAAAGTACAATTCTCCGTTTTTTTTCACGGTGTTATGATGCTGCACTGTTTCTTGGCTCTGAGCAGTTGCCAGGCAACCAGGCAGATTCAGGGAAGCTGCTGCTCCAGCCAAGAAATAGTGCAGCACATAAGCCCCCCATAAAACTGTGAATTGTGAGCTTTAGAGGTGCTGGGAGACGGATTTTGTTACTGTTAAACAGAGCCTGGCTGGCTGTAGCCTTATGTTTAATGGACGGACATTAGAGTGGTATTAATCTTCTCATGTAACTCTCTGCTATGAAGCGAATATTAATATTTTTTAAAAATGTCAAGCTATTCCTTTAATGGTAAAATTGACAAGGAGTTGGGATTCTCCCACTAATTTCCTTCGTAGCAGGACAGAAAAAAACTCTTCTGAAGCAACACCTGGAGCTATACCAAATTTCACAAAACAATTAAACAATGAAAAGTGAAAATAAAACATTTATATCTGGCTTAAAATCAACTGCACACCTCTATGCTATGCACAAACATACGGGCAGGGGCAAAACCCCCTCAACACACACACACACACACACACACACACACACACACACCAAAACGAGATCAAGGGACGACTTCAGGCGTCATGAACTGAACAGCAGACCGTGGAGATCCAAGATAAACAGGAGCCAGTGTAATGGTCATAAATGTGACTGATAAAATTAGACCCTGTCTCAGCACTTGGGACCTGAAAGGTATTTGTGTGCACAATGTCCCAGTGCGAGTGAGTGCTCATGTCATATCAGCGTCATCGGTCCACCCCCACCCTCAAAGTCTCTGTGGTAATATGAGTTTGAAAAGGCAACATAATAAAATTGATATTTTATTCAGCAACACCTAAATGAATCATTTGATTCAATCATAAGATAATTACTGCAGTGAAATGTGAGTGTGTGAAACACTGCATTATTGATCTGTGGATGCTGTGGCCTATGACCTCTACCTCCAGACCATATTAATGGCTTTACTACTCTCTGAATAATGCATGTAGTAATTCTGATTACAATAGTCGCTGTGCACTGCAAGAAATTCACTTAATAAAATAATAATAATAGTGCCTTTTGTTTATGTGGCATCACTGTTGTGAATGTTCCCTATAGTACTGCTTTTAAAGTACATTGAAGATAGCTTATTGTCAAGTAACAAACATCATACATTACTGAATGTTAAAGTATCTTATTGAAAGTAAGACAAATAAAATGAAAAATAAATTCTTATTCTACCTCTATTGAGGGCACATGCGAGTGAGCCATGTTCAAATATTCTTGACAAAATGCAGAAATCATGAAGAAATGTGTGAACAGAGTGCAGTGTATTGCAGGTTAGCAGGGCCAGTCATTCCACCTCTCTCTGATTGTTGATGGTTTCTGTGTTTTCAGGCCAGATTTTCAAGTGTGAAGGGCCCGTTGTATTATGCTGTGATTGATGTTGAACACCAGTCTGAGCCGTTTCAAGGTGGAGGGGTGGTCACTTCTACAAGCCTGTTGAGAGAAAGGACTCTGTCTCTCTTCTTAAGGAAATACTGTACATTCTCTCCCACTAGTTCCTTTTTAGCATCCAAAAAAGTGATTTTGACATTGAAGGGCCAGACACGCAATGAAAGAGCTCATAAACCTTAAGACTAACGCGGCCATTAACCTGTGTGGCCCATGATTTGAACTCATAAAACACAGTCGCTGTTTAATGGTCTCCTGCTGCTGTTCGAGGTGCTGAACGGGCTGCATGCAAAGACAGTCCAGCAGATTTCCATTTGTCTATTTATTTTATAATCATGCATGTGTGATGTGATAACACCTTCTATTGTGTGAAATGATAACTTGTTAAGTTTTAATTGTCAAAGCAGCATAATTTACCAGAAGAAGTCCTATTAATTACAAATTTAAAAATTGAATATTGAGAAACAAAGTGAAACCTGCGTCTTTTCCATGTGTATTTGCATCAAGTTTCACTGCAGCTGTGACAATCCTTTCTTACAGGTGCACCTTCGGCAGGCAAGCTACACCCACACTGCAGGTATTTATTAAGCTTATATCTTTTATTTCATTGTATGATTTTGAATAAGAATAGGTTGAGAAATGGGATTAACTTTAAATGAACTACTAGCAGGCATGTTTGTCAAGCTCTGCAGCAGATCGTAACGGGCAGGCTGGAGTAGAAAACTAATGGCAATGACAGAGAAACCTAGTATTTATTTTAAGTTTTTCAATTACACAATAATAGCATGGTATGCAGGAGCTATAAAATGTTCTATTCTGTAATTACACAGAAACAACAGGGCATGTCGGCTGCAAATATAAATGTTTTTTATTGTGCACTTACCAAAACAACACTTAACATTAAACTGTTCTTTATTTCTTTTTGACTATTACTTTTTACTTTTATGTATCTTTTTGTTGCTCTTGTTTTTTTTTTTATTCCTCTAATGAAGATGTGAGTGATGAGGAGGACAAGGAAGAAGCTGCCGCCCCTTTCTTTTACGCTTTTGTCCATAGAAAAAAAAAACAATACACATGAATAATTTTACTTTTCAGATGTGATTTCCCAAACACTATCTCAAAGACATTATTGTATCCTTCTGCATGATTAACTGTGGTGAACCACTCAAAATGTTGAGTTTTACAAGGTTAATGTATAAAAGTTTGTTTATTAATGGAGAATGTAGTGAGCCTTGATTCCTGTTAGTGAGATTGGATTCAATTCATGACTGCATCTCACACTGGGAACTAAGTAGGCTATCTTAGATACTACTAAAATATGGTTAATTTACCCTTCAGTGGATGCTCTCTCTGGTATTTACAAAAAACCTGACCTATAGAAGGGTCACACATCCAAATAGTTTACATTCATATAAATACAGGTCATATCTACATTACAGAGTTTTTTTAGATTCAATATCACTAACTATCAATACAACCTTCAGTTCAAATCTTATTTTCAAGTGGTTCTGTTGTACAACAAAAACATTTTTTTTTACACATTATAAATTCAGTGCTTAAAGACTTAAATTACTCAAATATAGGCCTACCTCTAAGTGACATTTATTCTTTATAAAAAAAAAGACAAATACCTCCTTTTACATAAGGCACATACAACTTATGAAAAGTCTGTGCAACTGGAATTTGCTGCAACTTTGAGGGGGAACTTGGAGTAAGCAGGCAGGCAAAACAGCTGAGAGACACAGACAGAAAACAGGCTTAACAGCAACAACACTGAACAAAAGTACAGAAATGTGGCTCAATAATAACTCACAAGGTTCACAGACACACAACTGTCTTCTGCTAGTCACGTTTCCCCCACATATAAAACATGCTGAAGTTATTAAATTTGCCTAAATTTCTCTCCTCAACATGCAACACACACACGCACAGATGAATGGGACATTTTTCTCTCTCATTTCTCTCTGGAGCTGCAGAGAGAAACGAGCGCATCTGCATCTTCAGCGCAGCCTGAAACGCGCGTTTCCTCGACCTGAAGCTGCTGCAATAAACAAACTCCAGAATTCAGCTAAAACTTGAACTATCAAACCAGACGGCGGAGAATATTTTGCAGAGGCTGCTGCTGAAGCGAGGGGTGTGGTCAGCGCGCATCAGGTGTCGTCCCCGCTCTATATAACCCTGCGGACGGAGAGCAGAGCAGCGACACAGGCTGATACCTTGCTGACTGCATCAGGAAACCAACTATCAGAAAGTAAGTTGTCTGACTTTTTTTTCTCTCACTTGAACGCATCTTGATTTTATTTTAACCGCATCCTACAAAGGTTTTTGCGTGTGATTTGCGCTCGAATGCATGTAAATTAACGCATTTTTTCAGTATATGCATATAGAGTATTGGGAAAACTTTAAAAGCATTTTGTGCAGAACCATAAAAGTTGATTTAAGTTTTTTTTTTTTTTTTCCGAGAACAAGGCTTGAAAGTATTCCAGGTGAAGTGATGTAGGTGTCCCTCTGTTCTCCTCAGATGGCCAACACGCTGAGGTCCTGGCTGGTGTTTGCGGCGCTCGTCGCCTGCCTGCTGGTGTGTCTGAGCGGCTTTGCGGACGCCTACCCTCCCAAACCCGAGAGCCCGGGCAGCAACGCCTCGCCCGACGACTGGGCCAAGTACCACGCCGCTGTCAGGCATTATGTCAACCTCATCACCAGACAGAGGCGAGTCCCGTCTGCCGAGCTGCATCCAAATGTGACATTTGTAAACATCACCTTGCTTTGCTTTATTTTCTGACCAGATAAGTGCAGGACTTTTTTTTTTTTTTTTTTTGCTGGAGTGCGCATCTGAAGCTGAGGTTATTTAACACTGTTGGTAAAGTTTTCAGCAGCGACCTCCAGTAAATGTTAGAAGAAAAAAAAACTTGGTTTCTTTTCATCCTGTGGTCGGGTCAGACAGGTAGTCCACCTCCCTTGATGTGAGGGATTAAGAATCCGGTTCAAGGACAAGTTAGCCACATGGGGGATCCAGAAGCTCACAGTGGTGCCGTGACTTCACTTGCATAAGACCTGTTTTCCACCCTAATTCAAGACTTTCAGACACTGGTGAAAACTTCAGCCCGCAGGACTCTTGTGTCACTAGGTTTAAGCGACAGTGCATTGCTGTGCTTGTTATAAGGAATTTAATGAGGCAGAGGATAGGAGTCTGGTTTTATGTTAAGTTCAGACCAGATAGAGGCCTGTAACCCCAGGTCCTGTAATAGATGTACTGCAACACCAGACATCCAAATGATTTCCTTTTGTCTCTTACCAGGTGAAAGTCAAGAGCAGAGCAGATCATGACAGAATATTTAATACTTAGGTTTTCTACACCTCTGGGACTTTGAAATGTAGCACAGAAGATTTGTTGTTGTGTAAACCTGTAATCACTTTCAAAGTTTTCTTATCTGTCATACCAAAAATATGGCAAAGATTATACGACTTTGGTTTTAATCAGATTACTAGTAACTGTTATCAAATACACTATTCCTGCTGTGTCTCACACAGATACTTCAAGATGAAGTCAGATGAGCTTGTTGTGTTTGCCTTGCTGGACACTGGGCTGTGAACCTGAAAATACACCTTTTCTCTCACATAATTGCTCTGCTGATTTGCAATTTGAGTGCAGACCTAACAGAGAGACAGCGATGATAAAAAAAAAATAAATACTCCACCGGGTGTGTGTGGCTCACTTGCCTTGTTCACAGCTTGATGGTTCTTGAAAAAAAGATGTCCCCTAGTTGAAATTCATAGCAAGGCTGATGGGGTCACACCACCAGAGAAACCAGTGAAATGCTGACTGAGTGACTGCGTTACTCAGACTGAGTTACATTCTGGTGTTCTGATTTTCTACAGGTATGGGAAGCGGTCAAACCCCGAGCAGGCGTTGGAGTGGCTGCTGTTTGGCGCCCACTCAAGCCAAGAAACTCAACCACGGTAAGGCGAAACAGATGAGAATACATGTCTGGTTTAATCGCTTTGGGCTTTTAAAGGCTGATACTGATTAGGGTGCTGAAAATTTAAGACATTTGTTCAGAGTGGAAAAGCCCCTGAAATAACTGATAATAACAATAATAATAATAATAATAATATATATATATATATATATAAATTATATAATATAATTTTACTCTTCAAGTGAGTATTGATTTGCATGTGATCCTGCTGTGGATTTACACAGTTTATTGATCATGCCATCATCAAAATGTCACAGTTGTATGTGCCGATAGTTGGGCTGTTAACCTGTCAGAGCTGGTATCCACCACCTATTGGGATGCAGCACTTGGACATTTCAATGAATCAACCTGCTTTTCTTTTTTTTTTCTTACAGTTCGGACTATGGCGACCAGTGGTGAATCAGCCTGATAATAACCCTTACCCATCCCCCCACACCCGCTTCAATCCTTTGATTCACCAACAATCAAAAAAAAAAAAACGCTCAGATCCTCAAGAGACAACCTGCACTGAACTGTTTGACTCTCCACACTGAATCATTGAACGTGCATGCAAATATATCCCTCTCTCCCCCCCCTCTGGTTTGTGTTCATCTCTCAGTATACCTATTTGTCCTTTGGCCAAAAATGTATAGAATTTGTATCGAAATCAATCACTTTACAATAAAGACTCGAATGGAATAAAAAGTATTAAATAAACACACACTTGCTCTGAGTTTTTTTTTTATGTTTTTATTTTATCATTTTTCCAAATGGAGCTGCAGGCTGCACCTGCCCTCGCCGCCGCTAGGTGTCAGTGTACCCGCGGGGAAAGGCGCAGCAGCGGCTCAGCTCGTCTCCCCCGCCGCTCCCGCACGGCGCCACAGCGACGGCGGCGGACGCACGCTCTCAACTTCACAGCGGGGCGCCACACCGAGAGACGCAATTTTGTCATCATTAAAAAAAAAAAAAAAGAAAGAAAGAAAACGCGCTTTGAAAGAGGGGGGGGGGGGAGAAAAAAAAACCCCCAGCAGCGGCGGTGCAGACAGAGCAGGGGCTGACACGGGCAGGTGAGCTCCGGCTGCAGACAGCGGGTCGTGTGGGCTGGCCGCGCCGCGCCGCGCAGACTGAACGAGACGCCGCCGAGCTCCAGCGCGACCGGCGGACACCGGAGAGGCTTCCGGACAACGAGGTGAGCGCTTCAGCCTTCCGCTTCCAACCTTTTTTTTTTCTCTCGCCCGTTTAAGTATCAGCATCGCCGCCGTTTTTTTTTTTTTTTTTTTTTTTTTCCCACGTAGTCCGCCGTCGCCACTCAAGATACTATTAACGTGTCTCCTGCGCGAGTAAGTCTCGCTGCCTTTATCAGGGACGCTAAAAACAACACAAAAAACACCAAAAAAAAATTAAATAAATAAATAAATAAAACACCTTTTGTCCAAGCTCGTGCTGCGTTTTCTTCCTCTGACAACGAGGAGACGCTCATTCAGCACGAGGAGGCTGCGCATTCACCTCCACCTACATCAGTGGCCACACGCCGTTTTCTTAATTTTTTTTTTAAAATGTATTTTTCTTTATTGAGGCAGCCGCGTTAACCTGTGGCTGTTTGTGGCTGAGAGACAGCGCACGCCGCTGCAGCACGTCGCAGATGAACGCAGACGGTCGCGTTGATAACGCTGTTTCTGGACGGACGTCGCGCACCTGCTCGCTGCCACTGCGCATGCCCACACACTCTGAGACACACTGTTAGACAGGTCTGTGCTTTCCCTCAGAATAAGAAAAAAAAAACAAAGAACAATATATGCAATATAGAAATTAAATTTCACAAGAACAGAAGAAAAAAATAAAGACTGGACCAAAAAGTGTCAGCAATATCCGCACAGACAGCTGCGGAAGCAAAAATTAGAATCAAATATAACCCAAGCAAATAAATGAATGAATAAAAAAGGTATACCGTTAAATTTATATTTAAGCATGACCCAGTCCTTAATTAGGAGAAGACTCCAGACATCACTGTATCTTAAATAATGGTAAAAAGGTTTTCCAGATTTCTTCATAAACAACCTGTGCCTTCCAGTTCCCTAAGTTGTGCCATATTTCTTACCCAACCACCAATGTAAGGTCTATATTATCACCTTAAAATTGTCTTAAGATGTTAACTTTAGCTCTTAAGCCTAGAGCAAGGCTAAAATGGATTAGTGTTCCCTGACAATTTGTGTCCAAACGAAGGAATTAACGGTGATTTCCATCAGTTTTAAGTGCAACTGGTTCTTATCAATTTTGTTCAAATGTCTAGGATACGTCACTTTCACACTGCGAGGACATTTTATTACTGCCGAGGAAGTATTCGAAAGACCTCTGCCAGCAAGAAAGAAGTTATTGTATTGTATAGTCACTCATAACAAAATGAAAATCCCACTGCTGGATTTTCATGTCGAATCACAGTCAGATAGGTCTCATTTCAAAGGGCTTTTGACGGGGATTAAGTAAACTTCAGCCTTCTTATCAGTTTATGTTTTGCAAGTGGGAGGTTTAACATAAATTTCCCTCTACAAGGCTACAAGATCAGCAGGTCTGGTTCTACCTCAACAGAAACATTGTCTAATCACCCCTTTAACTCTGCTCGAAGTGGGACTCTTTTTTTAAAAAAAAAAAAAAAAAAAAAAAATGTCCACACTTATTTCAGAAACACTTGAAAACAAGACATTAAATCGGATTAAATCCGAACAAGAATGCCAGCGTGGTGGTGTAGACAATGTGACCGTGACATGTTACATGATCCTCAGAGTAATGCAACTTTACATTGAATTAATACAAATCCTTTCAAATTGGTCACACATTCAGAATCAGAGAACTATCCCTGTGTGACCCCTGATCCTCGCTCAGATCTCAATATATTAAAGAAGACAGAGGGCATCCTGGTTATTTGACGTCACATACAGAATACTCTTATAAGAACACTTTCAGTAGTGCCTGACAATGACACTGTGCAGTATTACTGCTTTGACAGACTGAGTGATTGATTGATGCATCAAACAGGAATTCTAATAAACTATAGCTGGTACAGAGAAAGACTTTAGAAGTAGGACCCATCCACACTCGATTCCACGGGGAGATTAATCTGCCACAATTCACATAGCCTCAGCATCTTTTTCTCCAACCCCTATGGTGTCTTTCATAATAAAAATGATCTGCTCACATATTTTCACACCTGCCACCTCATACAGCTCTCCATATATAGAAGCTGTGGCATTAATGTGACATCTGCATATCCAGTTTTAATGGGCAAATGTGATATTGGCCATGCTATTGGTGTGGCTTCAGAGTCAGTCTTTCTGGTTGATCCACCACTTTTGGAAATACTTCAACAACTATTGGATGGGTTGCTATTAAATTTAGTATAGACATTCGTGTTCCCCAGTAGTTTTAAGACATTTCACTGAATAACTGAAACTAGATGGTGGTGCTAGATGAGAAGTCAGGGGATCACCAAAGTCCGGAGGATTGACTTTGGTGGTGGTGAGGGGAGTTCTCAAGCCTCTCAAAAGTATGTATTTGTGCAAATTGAAGTTTCCCAGGTCAGTACTGTACATTTAATTTATCCAAAAAATGTTCAGCCAAGAAATAATGCATCTTCTCTATCAAACATCTTGTGAGCAATACTCACAGAGAGTAGATTGGACTATAACTTCAATAGTTCAGGAGCTTGACCTGTTGGCCTAGTTAGTCATTCAGAGTTTTATGCCTGTCACTTTCACACCACATCAATATAAAACTATTCCACCTTTTCTAAGGAACACTGGAATGAAATACATTTCACACACATCAAATTTCAGTCAAAAAAAGGGTTACTTTCAAATAGTAGTTAGTAATAGAGGTTTTCATAATGATACAGGCCTGCCTCTCTGCAGTGCGTCTGCCCCGAGGCTTCTCGATCACAAAGCATTCAGTTGGGATGAAGGTTGAAGAATATCAGCTTACAGTTGAGCCTAGCAGCGTCCTGCTTTACAGGTTAGGGTCTTATAACATACTATACAATGTGTGTCAGGATCCCTGTCCAAGGTGCTGATCCTGCAAAAATATTAATTAGGGTGGGGAGGGTCTTGGTTTTTTATAAAACTTAGCCCAATTCCCTATGCCCAATAATTTTCATACTGTCCCTTCATTGATAAATACGTAAATAAATGAAGACATGGGCTGGCCAATGTGTCAGTGTAACCTCCAGAGTTTCTCTTGACATATTTGAGTGACATTGAAACATTGACATTCCTTTTGCTTATTTCATGATGGCTGCTTCCTCAGAAAAAAGGGGGATCTTTAATGAAATCCCAGCAGGGTGGTGATTGTAAATGCTCCCCCTGGGTGGCTCTCAGTCCTTTAGCCTCTCAGTGGTATGTACATGACATTTCATTCTAATTACACTAATTACCCTCTGTATCAGCTGAGGGGAAAAGGAAGACCCACAGCACTAAGTTGATCAGGGTGTGTTAGTAGACTGGCATCAAGGGAAATCTGTGGAAACTTGGGTGTCATAATGTTTTTAAAAAAGAGAAGTGGTTGTTCTAAAGTAATGTGGAATACGTAGCAAAATACCAATAGTTACACAGGAGATAATGAACTTGACTGAGTCCCAAATCTGTTAGCTGATGGTTAATCATTTACGGTTACATTTTTCAAGGCACTTAAAGATAGAAGTGTCATTGTAACTTTAATCAATCCGTGCGCAGGAAAACACATGAAGTGTTCTTTCCATGGTGTTTTCTTGCTGCCAAGTAGTAGCACACTGTGTGCATTAATATGCATGCAGGGAGTTTGACACATCTTTATTTTTGAACTCATTCAACTGTGGAGCACATGCATTTATCCTCTCCTTCAAAAGACCTCCCCACTTTGTTTTGATTTGTACAGGAATTTGTAGTGACTTGGATGTTGATATGAGCCCCAGAGGGCAAGGTTGAATAAATTGTTTCAATATTGCCTGTTGAGAAAGAGTGAAGTCTAGAATTTAATTTGACAATAGAGAAGCATAAACATACTAGTATAATATGGATACGATACTTGAGGACAGATACTCAAAAGAAGCTCTTATGGTTGTGACACTTCCCAATATTTTTGCAAGAATAGTATAAACTCTTACAGGACTGTCTTCCTTTCTGACAAATCCAAAACTATCTCTGTGATTACATACCACTAGGGGAAAGTGAGGAAGTGTGTTATCTTGTTATTTGGGTGAACTGATCCCTTAAGTTTAAATTGAACTTACTTTCAAGAATCCCATTCATTTGGAATTTGTTACAGAAACAGAACAGATTTGATGAAAATTAACTTTCCTGATCGTTTTTCATTTCCTCAGAAGAAGAGCAACTCTGTATCGACGTGTAGCCCAAACCTTTTAATAGACCCAATTTTAGCTCCAACTTATTATTATTTTACGCGTTTTCCCTTGTTGCCATGGCAAAGCGCCGGGGAAAAAGGCGAAGAGCTGCTCATGGTTGTCTTGGATACGACAGTTTTCCCTTGTAAAGTAATGAGAGGAGCTGAACCTGTGGGAGCACAGGGTTATTTTTAGGCCTGACGCCAGCCTGCATGTGTGAATTAAGACTTGTTTGGTCGCTGGTGCGTGTGTGTGTGTGAGAGCATGTTTACAGGCTTTAATGCAGCCTCACTGTGGGAATAGCTCTAGGTGTTTTAAACTTGGCATACAAACACCTGGGCCACCACATTGCTCCAGGCCAAAATGTGCTGTAAGAAGTAATTTCGAAAGATTGCGTCTTAGGATGCAGCGTTTATTTGCAGTTGTATGTTTAATATGTCTGCAAGTATTACCTTGAGTTACCTTGAAGGAAATTGACGCTTCTCCCAACCACAGTGGTTAGTGATAGAGAAATATGTGCGATAAAATAATTTACAACAGTACTTGGTTTCAACAAATAAGTTGAATGAATAGCAGAAGTATTGAAAGAAGAGACCATCCAATCTCATTTAGGAAAAAAATAGTTTAAAGCTGGCTGTAGTACTTATTCCCTTGAATTATACGGATAGTTTTAAGGCACCAAAGCCTTGACCTTTGCCCTCGTTTCTGTTTATGTAAGACTGAGGTGACACAGGAATTTAAACTTAGTCTGTTGTTATGCTGGAAAAACTTATCAAAAAGAGAGCATCAAAAATGTCTAGAAATGTAATTATAGATCTGAAAAACAAACCAAAAAAAAAAGCCACACAGCCACACACACACACACACACACACACACACACACACACACACACACACACACACACCCAGCTGGCCTCTTGTTTTAATAGATTGACAGTGTAGAGATGATACCCAGTCTGCAAATGTGATGTCAGGGCAGCTGTGCTATTGAGCTGCTCTCTTCCTGCAATACAACAAGGAGGATGGGGATTTGTGTGAGTTTGTGTTACTGTATGTGTGTGTGAGACTTGACTAATAGAGAGAGAGAGAAAATCACTCAGAGCGGAGACAGTTTACATACACAAGATATGACCGTGAAGATAGACTGACCCACAACTTGCACAACTGCAGTTTTTTTTCTGTCTTTGCCATTTGCAGCAAAAAGACAAAATATGACTTTGAAAGTACCAATTTCTTCCTCATTGAAGGATCACTTATTTACACACTATTTAACTTAAACATTAGTTGCAATGGTATTATTAAGGACACCTATATAATCCTTGATTGTAGGGATTTACTACTGGTTGCAACTCTTAGTTGACATCCATGTTTGTTCTGCAAGAAAATGCCACCAATTATCAAGAAAATGGCACCACTGGTGATGACTGCACCATCATTAGATCTTGGCCTATTATTCCTCATCAGTAATGTAAAATAAGAACCAGGGAGAAGGGCAGAGTGAGAGAGCAGAGCAGCCCCCCCCCCCAACCCCCCAGCTCAGTGTCAGCCCAGCTCTAGCGTGGCCAAGCTCTGCTGCAATCGGCTTTGACTTCTTAGCGACAGTGTGGTCTCTGCATACTTTTAACAAGCTCTGTCATTTCGTTGGGCAAACACTGGATGCCACGGATCAGCCTGGGGGACTGGTATGCGGTATTAAGGACCTGATCCGCGTAGAGTTTTCCAAAATCGCTTGGTCTTTCAGCTTCTAAGAATGTGCTTGAATGTTACAACAATTACAGCTGTTAAACAAGTTAACATGTCCCCACCAACGATGCAGGAAGCCTCCTTTCCCTAGATACATTTTTAAATATATAAATATATACATACAAAACAATACACATTCCTCCCTTAGAAAAGATATAAAGATATGTACACACACCAATCAGTTTGCTCAATCCTCCCTCCAGTTGGATCAAGTCAAAAAAAGACAGTGATATGAAACCATTTAATTTAAACATTAAGAAAAAAAACTGAACAATTACTAACCTGAAAAACATAATGAAGTCGCCTACACCCAACCAAAATTAATACACAGAGAAAGGCACTTGAAAAATGTGACAGCTTTTCTCTATGAGTCAGTTGCACTGAGTTCATGTGGTACTATTCCAAAAATGATATGACATGTCTGTGGGTTAGAAGAAATAGATTTATTACATAAGGCAAAGAGAGGGAGTTAAATATAGAAGACAGAGACCAGGATCAAAACATATGGCCGAATAAACCAGGTTATTGCAAGGATTAATGCATGATGGATAATAGATTTATGGAAGGATACATTTAATCTATCCTGTCATCAGAGTAATAAAGTCTCTGAAATATCTTCAAATGGATCATTCTTATTCAGATGGAGGTATAAAAAGCAACAATACAGGTGCCTCAGATCTCCAAATGCAGGCTTCCTTTCATTGTGGTGGATCAATATTTTTGGATTATAATCGAAATATGCCCTTCTCCTGTGGGTCGACATTTAGGAGTTTATAAAATGAATCATTAACTGCTCTCCTGGGATGTGTTGATAAAATGTTCAGACGCTGAAACTCCAGATATGCAAATATCTGAATAAATAGGATTTGGGAATATTTTGATCCCTGCACAGAGAATCAAATTAATAAAATGAAATACCACTCGGCTTGAAGTGATCTTCATATTTGTGTTCATTGACAACTGAGAGGCTTGAAAACAAATGAGTGATTATCTACCTTAATGAAAAATGTCACTCGGCAAGCCAGTTTAGAAATATTAGCTCCTCATTAGTAAAAGAGAAATGTGATTCCAACTGAAGGAAGAAATATATTTATTCAGTTTCTTAAATAAATAATGCTGGAAGCCAGACAGGAAGCATTTAAACTGTTACCAGTCTTTTGTATCATTACTGTTAGTGCCCCCATTTGGTCAGTTAATATAATTCCTTCAACGCTGCAACACTGTGTAAAAATGCTTCATCACCCCAAATCTGATTAATGATGACGAGGCTGAAATAGGATTTTTATGTTGATACTTCACACACAGTGACCCTGCGGTGACATTGCTGGGTTTAGGCAACCACAGCACTGGTTCCAGCTATTGTCATGGCAACCAGGAATTAGCATCCTTGGATACCACGGTCTCACCCTCATCAGCTGCACTCTTTTCTTCCTCACCATTGTTCTTGTTTGATCTCTCTCTCTCTCTCTCTCTCTTTGTCTCTCTCTCTCTCTCTCTCTCTCTCGCTCTCTCTCTTTTTGTCCCTCTCTCTCACGACAACAGATACTAAATCTCCTCAGTCTTCTGTCTGTGATGCTTGTTGCTTTTTCTTTCTGCCTGATGTTAAATAGATCAATGAGAATCAATATAGATCCTCACTAAGCTAATGTTAGATGGCCTGCCCACTCACTCGCTCACTCACTCAATCTTTCCAACTGTTGATGGCTAAAACTGTTTGGGTGTTACCAGAGCAACCGGCTTTTCTATTTATAGGTTTTAACAAAGTTAGATACCAGTTGTTGTGTGTGGCAGCTTGTTTAGACAAATTAGGAATGAGCTGCGCACGTACGGAAGTCCATTGACTGTGATTATGACAAAGAAGGATTTGTTTTCTTTGTCAAAGCTGGATTTAGACTTCCACTGATCTCTATGCCTTGAACTTGAAGGGCCTTTACCTAACAGCACAGTTTATAGCTATAAAAACTACAAAAAAGCTAATAAAAACAAGGCATAGAATATGCAAAACTCTTGGATCTTTGTGAAATATCCCTCTTTATAGAACTTCGATAAAAAGCTTCTACCCTCCTTCTCTTGTTTGAACTTAATTCTGCCTCAGTGGTCTGACAACCAAGGGATTTTGCATTCATATTCACAATCAATACTTCATCAGTGTTTTCAATGCATCTCCCTTCCCTGTCTTTGCACTCTGTTTCATTGCAGTTGACCTAACAAGTTTTGTGGAGGATACTAGGAGGAACCAATTCTTAAAATGCCCGTGGCAACATCCAGCTCTGACTCGGGTAAGTGGCTTGGTCTTACTATGACGAGGACACGTGTGTGTGTGTGTGTGTGTGTGTGTGTGTCAGTGAGAGAGAGAGATGTCGAGGGAGAGAACAGGGAGGAGATACTGAACGGTTTGTGGTTATTCCAGCACTCAGGACATGGATCTCATCTCCCGAGTTCTAATGTGACTTAATGAGCTGGCTAATGGAGCGCTAAAACTCCAGCCTTAGATCAGTCATGCCTCGGAGGATCTGCTGTTGTATCCTTCGCAGCCCTCCTCTCATGCACACATGCGCGTTAAATCTGCACTTGTGGCCAGTAGTACAAATGCACAGAAGTGAATGCATGTATTTGTGTGCAAGCATGTGCACACAAATACACATTCCAGTTTTTCTTTTGAGGCATTAAGTGAGTCTTTTATTATGGATGGATGACGACGATTTAAATAGTATGGTATGAAACCCAGATGTTTAAATGATAAATCACCTTTTGAGTGTCTAACAATAGTTAAGTGTTTTTTTTACCAATACAATTTTTTTAAATATATGGATATACATAATGTGATATATATTATAAAATATATGTTTATCTGTATTCTATGAAATGGATTAAAATTGTGTTTTTCATGTTAACAGAAGGTTTGTTACTACTTCAAGGCTGCTGTGAAAGATAACATTTGAAGTAAAAACGTTGCTTGATGCACTTAACAACAGACTGCTCCAAACAGTGCACCATGCACTGAATCCCAGGCCATCCAAACTGGTTGATAAAACAGAATCCCAGGATATTTTTGTCTAAAATATTTACGTATTTTGCTCCGCTAAGGACCCTTGTGCAAAAGTTCTAGCCTGGTAACCAGACGAATCTGCAAGCTCATGTTTTTTTTGCTCTGGCAGATACGTCTGGCCCTAGTTTCAGGTATCTGGCTGAGCCAATCTCAACTGTTTATCTAGTTAGAGGCAGGTTTAATTCGATGACTGAAAGAGAGGAGCGCCGTTCAGGCATCTTTGTAAATAACCAAAATGGCTGCTGCCGATGTGGACCATTCGATGGCCGGCTATAGCAGCAGTATTAAATGGACTAGACGGTAAATTTTCTCTTAAAGAAGAACAAACAACTGCACTTAAGTTTATGTTGATAAGGAATATGTGTTTGGCGTCCTTCTGACAGGACGGCGCTTCTTTGCTCTGATTGGTTGTCGCGCCCTTTGATAACGCCCCTTGGAAATTGAAAATGAACTGAGAGTTTCCAGACTAAATCTCATTTGCAAATTAGTCTGGCGATGCCAGGTAAGATTGGAAAGCCACAGCCAGATGTCTGGGAAATTAAGAGTCTCAGTATATTGGTTAACAGAGGACCAAATCTAGAACTCAAAGCTTTATTTTATAGTCTGGTAATAAATTGCAGCAGTCAGCTGGAGAGAGGGAGAAGAGCAGTTCAATGCAGAGTTAAAATGTGTGGGGAATTTTTTTTTCTTGTAATGGGCTGTCAGTCAGTCTTGATTTGTACGCCAGCTGAGGGCTGAGTCTGGATGACTGGCATTTTTAGTAACGCACAGTAAATTGTTTCTCCAAACCAATTCATGTCTTTTTTTAAATTTAAAAAGCAGCCTTTTCAGCAAGGCTATTTTTGTGCAGGCTTGGAGAAGGGTTAGCAAAGGGTCAGTTTTGATTTTAAACAATAAGATATTTTTTAACTCCTGTCAGTGAAGAAACTCGATTTATGAGCCGAAAGCACAAATATACATTTCTCCATAAGCACCCTTCACTAACAGTGCATCTGCAAAGCTGACCGTGTTTGTACCTGTGTCTGTGATGTTAGTAATGGAGGGTCATCACACATATACTGTATGTGTCAGCTCCCTATGAACCACCTCCTTTACAAATCCTCCTTCCTACAAGCCAACCCTCTGCTGCTCTCTCCCCCAGTTAACCCCCACAGGAAACCCCGGAGGGAAAATCGTCCGGCCTCTTTTTCTCCCTCCTCCTAGAAAAAGCATCATACTTCCCTCCCTCTTTCTTCCCCACTCCCCCCCCTCTTCCTTTGCTCACGCACACAACCCTCGTCTCCATTCATTCATGCGGAGGAGAAGACGCTCAGCCAGGCATAGCTTATACACATTCACGTCAAGAGCAGGTGAAGAGGGAGGAGAGAGCGAGGAGCTGTTTTGGCATAAGAAGAGAGATCCAGGCACAGATAGGGAAAGAGAGAGAGAGAGAGGGAGATCTCTCAGTCTGCCTCAGATACAGTATTGGGTGTGTTACTGTGAGTGTGTGCACTGTAGAGAGGTGTTGTTCACCATGGCTGGCAGCGTGTTTGGAAGGCTCTCCCTGGAGGAGGGGGATTCAGCCAACTCCCTGGAGGGCCTGGAAATCAAGCTGGGGGGAGAAGGTAAGAACACAAGTCCCTACCTGCTGGGTGTGTGAGGGATGCAGGATAGTTTATAAAACAGATGAGTTCTCCGGCTATGGGTTTTGTCACAGGTTAGGGAAGATATACTGGATAGAACCTGTGGGAAAGCCGAGATCTAAGGTTGAATCACTGTTAAAATGCAACTAAGCAAGCGACAATATGCTTATGTAGACGTTGGCGATCGAAGGCAAGTTGGTGTTTTAAATTCGCATTGCACCTGCTCCTGATGTGCTGGTTGAAACCTCCAGAGTGTGATGAAGATAAGCAGAGACAGATTAGGACCCAGGGCAGCGTGTGATGTACAAGAATCTGAAGCAGCAGACTAGAAAAATGAAGGGAGAAGTAGAAATACAGCAAGGTGCAGTGAAAACATACCACAGTTTCTTTAATTTCATTGACAACAAGAAGAGGAACAGCCTGTGTAAAAGCAAGTTTGTATCTCTTGTATTGAATGATAATTCACGGATAATGCATGCTCACACAGCATGGAGTTGGAAGTACCATACATCCTATTCATATTTGATGGAGTTCATTAATATTTCATGCGGTTGCATACTACACAGTACTATGTTTGGAGTGTGTGTCCAGATATATTTATGTACTGTTTTTTTCACTTACATCTGTGTGATGTTGTCTTGTTAAATAAGTCAAGGTTAGAAGCATCATTACATCATTGCCAAGTCTATGGCTTGTCACAAAGTATACTGTGTTGCAAGATCTGCTATGTAATGTAGCTTGACAAGATATCAGTGACAGCAATAATGAATCACATGTTCTGTCAAAGCATTTGCATCCTGTCTATCAGTTCTGTGTGTGTGTGTGTGTTTGTGTGTGTGTTAGAGAGAGAGAGAGAGAGGGAGAGAGAAGGAGGAGAAAAGAAAGAAAGAGAGAGATCCAGTGCATTGTACATTCATGGTGAGTAGGTAGGGGGTCATTCATATGCAACAGTGTCCTGATCAGAGACAGCACGCCTGAAAGTGTCAGACTCGCAACCTTCAAATAACTCTGTGGCTCTCTCACTTTCACCCCTCCACACACACACACACACACACACACTCACACGCACAAACACACACACACGCACACACTCTCCACACATGCTCTGTATAATATAATACACAGACTCTTCCCACTGAACCCTCACACTGTCAGAGGAATATTCTGTGTGCCTACTGGACTAATGAAGCAGTATTCAAACACAGATGATGGATCATTGAGTACAATGTGTTGGTAGGATTAGGCTGTCAAAGATAATCGCCGGGTTTCAAGAGGATGGGACAATTTAATTCTGTTCTGGCTGAGGGTATTCGATAATGTGGTGACACTGGCAATTATTTCATCCGTATCACACTCTGACGATCTCTGTTTGCTGTTTCATTAACTGCTGCGGGGAAAATAGATGTACAGTCAAAGTCAAAATGTTTGCCTCCTAACGGCAAGTTCAGTCGATAAACTTGTTTGTGTTAGTTTCCCCGAGAATTTCACATGAAATTATCCCTCACCCAGACTCTCTGGGGCCATGGGGTGAGGTGTAATGGGAGATGCTGTCCATTTACAAAATGTCAACAAATATCACAAGTGTTATCTCCAGTGGCTGACCTTCAGCCAGCTAATAAGGCGATCCAGCCCTCCAGCCCCGCACCCATATCACGCCAGCATCACCATGGCGATGTGGTGGCTTAAATGGCAGCTTTAAAGTCTCTGTACTGCTGATTGGCTACTTAAAACAGAAGAAGTCAGGGTTACAGTGATTCTTCTGGAAACATTGGCTTGTCATGGGACTCGCTTGATTGAGCATTTTAGGGGGCGGGAAAATGACCTTCATCATTCTTATGCTGTGCTCACATCACATTGTTTAGACAGTTTGTTCAAAAATGTTCAGTTCAGCCTCTGAGTTTCAATTTCAAGTTGGAAATATCAGAATTTTCAGAAAGCGACGATATCTCCCTTAAGTGTCAACAAACCGCTGATAAAACGCTGAGAGTTGCATCTAAATCAAATCCAATATTACCACTAATACAATTGATTCTGGTACTTTAAAAAGGAGCTAAAATCATGAGTCTAGGCTCTTCCCATTCTGTCAACATTGCGTGAATGCATCGTGAAAAGCACCAAGACTTTGTTGGCCTCACATATTTCCCAGCATAGGTCCACACAAACTCAACCTGAGCAGAGGACTAATCAGCCACAGTGGAGGGTGAGCAGGACCTTTAAATTCCCATAGATAATATTGACTTAGTTTCCCAATGCTAAAAGTTGGCATCCTACCTTAGTAACTGAATATTAAATGTATTTACTGTCTACACCTGCATTTGTACAGGAGATAATTCAATTTTCTGCTGTTTATAATTACGCTAACCAGATGAGAAGTATTTATTTGAAGGCAAGTCTGTACAAGTTGCGCGCACACACACACACACACACACACACACACACACACACACACACACACACAGATTGACCGCACAAGTACATTACACAATGGATGCGCCCACACAACGTTCCCTGAACTTGTCAGCTTGTCTTTTTAGTGGTGCTCCATAAGCATGTTGACTTAATTATCCAGAGTTTCGTGCACATACACCAGGGCAGCATTCACATTTTAGCTGTAATAGTTGTGTTCTGTTTGCTCAGTGTTGAATTGGAGAAGAAAACACTTCAGACTGATTGCACCCTGCAAGGACGTCAAGATGAAAAGAATCAAGCACATACCATAAGGACAAATTAATCATATACTTCAGTCATAAGTGATAAATCAGTTCTGGGACACACAATGGAATATACTCCAATCCAATATAACTCTCCACCACTGTCTTACGCATTAATCTTTTGCCACCTGAGGGAGTGATAGTAATTATATTTTGCTGGAGAACAGGGAGCAGAATCAAATCTGGGAGCAACCTTAAAGTATTTAATAATATCTGTCGAGGCCCATGAGTATTTTATTATATAGAGGTGACTTTGTCAATTTGGAATAGTTTCAGTGACATCTGTAACATGTTCTTTTCTGTCATTTTAATAGAGTGACAGAGAAATAAGGCTGCAGTAACTTCCAACAGTGTGTCCAGGAAACAGTACAAATATCAATGAGTTTTTGAGGAGAAGACTGCTCAGAAATCTGTCAGTGTTTTCACAGGACAAGGCAGGTGTTATTACTGCAGAATCACTGAATCACCCTGAAAAGCTTAACATTGACCTTATCCATTGAAAGAACCCTGATTAATCACAACCAGGTCTGTGCTGCAACTGGCCTTCAATATCCCTTTCAGTGTAATTCTGGCTCTACAGTGAATTTTAATTTATTTTTGTGTCATTGTCTTTCATCATAGACATGGCAGTCTTGCTCAGTTGATCCAGTTACTCATTTTGTCGATTAATTCCAAAAAGCAGCTGAAGAGCCAGAAATTGCCCTTAAGAGTCGGTGGTCTGCCCACAACTTGTGGATGTGTAATTGTGGTTCTTTCACTTACTTTATTCTTCTGGGTAGAGCATTTTTACTGTAGTTGCATTTTAAGACAGTTTGTTTGTCTTAAGAAATGTAGGCAGACTAGACTGTTTTCATTGCCAAACACTGGAAGTAGAAAGAGGCAGCTGCACACTGCACTCCTCTGTGTTTAAGACCCCATGAGGATTCAGCATGGAGAAACACCAACACAACCGCATCTCCCACATCTCTTCCTCCATGTTCCACTCTCCCTAAGCTCCCCTCTCCATCCTCTCTCTGTTTCCCTAACCACCGCTCCATAGCAACAGAACAACCTTCACTAAGCGCTGGCTAAGAGGTTCATGTTCCCCCGCTGTGCTTTAACCACAAACAATAACAGCCCAGATTGTTTCGCTGCCTCCATGACATTGTGTTTAATTGTAACTCTCCTTGGAGGTGAAGTCACACTCAGATGAGATTTTAAGAGACTAAAGCACCTTTAATTTGGGTTCATTGCGATTATATGTCCTCTGTTGTCACCATGGCAAGGAAGCTGTTATTCTGTTAATCTTTGTTGAGAGGTGATTCAGGAGGCCACAACAGTGTATTATTGTACATTGTTTTTACAATATTACAATGACACATTGTTGATGAAGTAGAATTTTACCCTAGGGTTTTCTCTAAAGTTGTGTTAAAACTAAACGAGTCATTACCACATTTGTTGGCTTCCTCTAAACGTCTTCTGTAGTTAACTCTTGTATGCAGCATCTCAGTCTCTTCCGAACTTTTGATTTCTATGTTGACTATTTATCTGTTCTACTGGGACTCCTCTTTCAGGAGTTTCCCCCTTAAATCCAGTACTCACCCAAAAATGAAACACTGTAAAAAAATAAGACCTACTCAAGCATGAAAAGAGCTTTAAATTTTACATTTCCCTGGTAGAGTAGGTTCTGTAGAGCACATGACGTAGATGTAGCTGGTTCAGTCTGTCTGCACACCTGAGTCCCTTTTTGTGCTCTTAAGCCCTCACCTGCTAAATGGAGTTCTCTAATAGTATCAAGTTACTGTGTGTAGTATAGGGAATTTAGATCCACTCAAGCAAAAAATGACTTGCTTGAGTTCTCACCTGTAAAGGCTCAGAGGATGAAAAAACCCGTGTATATTATTATGCAAATGGCTATGTGCAATTTTGAAAGCTGATATGAGACATGGGAAGAAGAAAGATAAAAAAAATGCAGTTTGGTCCTGTGCAGTATTATTTGAAGTTTATGCAGGGGAAGATGGCTTTGACAGCAGTGGTACACAAGATGAGATACTCCACCTGAATGCTAAAGAGAAAGTTGCTGTTAGAAAAATAGAAAATAAATACTGTACCTAAGTCTGACATTCCACCGTTTTCCTGTGTGAACTTTTGACCTGAATGGTCTGTTGTCCTTGCTTTGATGCTTGTCAGCGAAAATGAGGGAAGCAACACTATTTATCTATATATGTAGAGAGAAGAAGGGCAGCAAGACCCGAGAAAGAGGACAAATTGGATTTTTAATAATCTGAATGAATAATAGAACAACCCCAGGCATACTCAGCACCAGAAAAAATGCTATTATTCTCCATTCCCCTTCCCACCCTCTCATGATTCTGTTGCAGTTAGTTGGTTTGGACCCAAAAGCAGACACAGACAAGGGGAGTAAGGTATGGAGGAATACTAATTGCAGGGACACTGGCACATGGCGAGGGGTTGAGATGAAGCAGAGCAGGCAGAGGGTAATAGGGCGATGGTGGAAGACCAAACCAGGAAAGACAGGGCAGGCAGAGCTGGGTGTGAGCATGGCAGGTTGGGGAATGGGTTGACGAGGTAAGCAGGCTAGGGAACCTGAAAGGTATGATACTGGAGGCACAGAGAGACGGGGTGAGCACAAACAAAAAGAACACAAGGAATTAACTCAGAATAGACAATACTGAGTGGCCGAGAAATATTAACTACCACTGTTAAAAGTAACAACGATCTGGCGAAGAATGGTTGAAGATCCGGGGTAGATGCACTGCAAGCTGGTGAGCTGAGGAGAGGCAGGAGAGCAGGCTGGGAACCAGGAGAACGAGGTGGGAAGACCACGCCCACGCCACACACACACACACACACACAGACTGGGGAAAAACAAGAGACACAGGGGAAAAGGGAAACAAGAAAACAGGAGGCACTGCCGTGACAGTTTCTGCATGACAATATCACAGAATATCTAAATGCAAGCGAAGACCTTTCCTTTATCCTGATGTTTTTGCTCAATATGCGCGGTGCACTGTGGAGAAGCAGGTGTCACTTTGATCAGAGTTGATAGGTCTGATTGGTGCTGGAGTGAATGATAAGTGACGTGGAAATACATTAAGACAGCATGTGCATGTGAAAGAAAGTTATATAACAATCCAAAAAAGAACACGAAACAGTGGAAAGTAGTGAAACAATGAGAAAAAGAAAAGAAACTAACTCCTCTCACGTATAGGCGAAGCAGAGATAAGCTAATGTTGGGAAAAGTGCCAATGTGGCAATAACACCGGAGTACAGTTGCGGTGATTAAAGAGAATTATGCAGGACCTGTAAGCCGAGCCTGCTGGTCTGATATTCTGTGCCAGGCGCAAATCTGGCAACTCTCCTGCTGGAGCAGAGCTGGTGTTCAAGGGAAACTAGAAGAAAAACAAGACTTCACTGCGGAAGATTTGTGTAATTATTTATTAAATTTACTTATCAAATTATTCAGAGAGAGGGCGGATGGACTGTAATCACCGAGGTCACCTTCCTCTGCTCTTCTTGCCTTTGCTTTCTGTCTTTTAATCTTTTTCCTGAGTGAAAGCAAAGATCAGGATGGTTTATTGTCTTTCTATACTTCCAAAATGTCACAGAAGAAGACCAAAATAGTTTTCTTCTCATTCTCAAAATATCTATTACCTCATCACTCCTCTTTAAGCACCTCAACAAACCTTCCCACTGTGCTCTGCTGAGCAATACAAACATAAATCATTTGCCAGCGACTTGACAGACCTGAACTGCACACACACACTGAAACACACACTTTGTGTTGTGAGAACCATGACTGCTACTAAAACTCACAATCCATACTGTTCAAATGTATAGCCCCTAACTTGTGTTTTCACTCCTCTACAGAATATCAACAGTTTGGTGATAAAACGTTTTTCTGTTGGGGACGATAGTGTTTGAGTCCACAAAGTAATTTTGTTGTTTATTGTCAAAATAGCAGCTTCAGGCTGCACATCACTGAAACCACTGAGCAGAGTGATTGCAGAGTGGTGCATTTGGTTAGAGAGACATAATCATTGTCCCAGATAGTCACGGGTCCCTTCTGTGGATCACTGAAAACTTTATTTACTGTTTAATGTTGGTTTCTTGGTTTTTAGCCATGCCAGTGGCATGGCTAAAAACAAATTTATTTACAGACAGTGGACTGTATGGTATGGACAGTCATGGTCCCCAGAGGATGAATGCTATTGATTTTGTTGAAATTCTGGATTGACATGTCTTTACAACTGTTGGATGGATTGGCATGAAATTTGGTTCAGACATTATGCTCAGGATGAATTGTCATCACTTGAATACTTTAACTTCTCCTGTGGGATCGTCATTAGGTCAATTTGAAATTCCCCAATACATTGATTAATGTACAGATACACGCTAAATGAATGTCTTTCCCATCAGCTTCAGCTGTTTTTTTTTTTTTGTGTGTGTTTAGTGCTTATTAGTAAATGCTAAACACAAATAAACTAACATGCTAAGCCAAGATGGTGAAAGTGGTAAACATGCCTGCCAAACATCAGCATGGTGTCATTACCACTGTGAGCATGTTGCCACGCTGGTGTTCGCATTTAGCTCAAAGCACCGCTGTGCCTAAGAGTAATCTCACAGAGCCACGAGCATGGCTGTAGGCTTTTGTGCCACTGGTCACTTCAAATGCATGGCTATCTGTATCAGTGCACCCAGACATTTATCCGATCACAGAAATGGATTTCATATTGGAACATGCATTGTACTACGGAGTTACGCAAATATTGCATTTAGTTTAGTGTGAGTAGTACTGTAGGCAAAATCCCCTGTTCATGCGGGCAGAGTTCTGTCATAAGAGGTGTTGATTTGTCCATAGAAAGGAATTGGGACACAAAACTAATTAGCAGCCCTCTAATTGGACCAATCACCTCTTAATGCTCTGTTGTGCCCTTATTAGTGGATGAGACCTATGACGTGGGTTGTGCAGGTTCTATGATGGACCACCAGTCTGCCTGCTTTGTGAAAATTAAAAGCCAGTGTTGTATTTTTAGCTTTTGGAAAGAAAGGCCTCAGTGTCTGTTGAGTAAATTACAGCAGACAAATGTTCCCTGTGGATAAAAATGCCCACTCTTCTGACAGTCGTGTGTTCTCTAATAAATGCCTGCTGGTAAGTGATGTCAGTGTGTGTTTTAGACGCTTTGAAGATGCTTTGAAGATGCTTTGAAGGTAGACTGAATCTTCCCTGACCTTCATCGAATTGTTGACGTCACCTTGCATCTGCCGATTGATTGGTCGTCTTATTGAGGGATGCCCGTGGTTAAGCTGTTTGATTTTACATCCTTCAGATAAGGCTGCATGTGTGTGCATGTATTTCCTTTATGGGTTTATCATCAAGGATGCACCTTGAAGCAGAAAAAAAATCATGAAAAAAAATATGAAAAATACATATTAAATCTAGTTTTATCCAGCTTCTAAAACAATGGATGGTAGTTTGGCGAAGGCATACCAACTGAAAAATAATAATAAGAAAGCTGGTAAAAATGTGAATTCCCTCTGCAACGTCAGTAACTTTGTTGTTGTGTGTGTGTGTGTATGTATGTGTGTGTGTGTGTGTGTGTGTGTGTGTGTGTAACCATGTGCGTAGGAGGGAGAGGGAGGAAGTCGGGAGTTGTGTGAGAAAGATACTGTCGCTGCTGACAGACTTAAGAAGAGGGTGACTGACAGAGGTGAAATTGCCTGGGAAAGGATGTGAAGAAGCTCCCATCTCCCCCTCTCCCTCCTGCTCACTTTTCCTCCAACATCCTCTCATTCAGCAATCTAGTCTGAACTACAGTAAATGTTCTCTCTCTCTCCCACACTCTCTCTTTCTTCAGTCTATTGCCCATGGGTAACTGAAGTACATGGAGGGAAGGGGAGTGAAATTAACTCTTTCTTTCTGTGTGTGTGTGTGTGTGTGTGTGTGTGTGTGTGTAGCCATGCATCAGGCCCTGGACACACTGAGTGACAGCACAAGCTCCACAACTGCCAATGACCTGGACCTCATCTTCCTCAAAGGCATCATGGAGAGCCCAGTGGTGAGACCAGCTTTACACTGTACACTATCAAATATGTGAGGAAATATGTGTGACATGCAATAAAGGACAGAGCTTTTAATTGGACTGTGTCCAGGGATGGACAGACTCATGGATAAATCAATGAAAAAGGACTTCAATGTAACTAAATTATAATTACATCCAAACAACTCAAGCTAGTTATATTAAGTTGGATGCCGGTTAGCGTCTGCTGCAAAACTGTGGATATTTTATGCATGCAAATTTACAATTTAAATACATTTTGTTTAAAGAAAATACAGTCTTGCATTTTACACATTTGCACATTTGCCTTAACGTTGAAATTTGAATTCAATGTGCCATTTCCTGCATTAACACTGAAACGTAATGCATAACAAATCATTCACAGAGATTTGCCTGCATTATGAGAAGCTTTATTAAAATGATGTAGCAAAATGGAAACTTAATATTCACACCCATTATTACATTTAAAATTTAGATTTCAGCTTGCAGTAATTATCCTAAAAAGACAGCCTAAATTCATCAAGTGCAATCACATTACCATGTTCATGTTCTTGCTTGGCTGGGCAAATTAAATAGAAATCTGGTATTTTAGTTTCACTCAGCGTCATGCTGCACAGGCAGCAAAATTCAGATGAAACCCAAATGTAAAGAGTCAACTAGCAACTCCCCTCTGTGCTGCTTTGTCCTGTCATGATTACATATTTCTCTGAGTAATTTCTTAACTAACCACTCTCAGTGGTTTGATTCTTGCCATTAAAGACTGCTCGCCTCCTCATCTCTCCCAGTTACAGAGAATGGACAAAGGTAGATGAGGATGGACATAACAGCCACAGCAGAAGGAGACCTGCTGGTGTTGTTGGCGATGTACTAAAATACTTAATACACATGTAACTGCTGCTTGTGAGCCCGCAGGTTGATGATGATGGCACAGGTTGGATGGATTGGGTCAAAATCTATCCGTTTATTGAATAGTATATTGAATATGCTACTGTATAGAGGTTGGCTCACTGAAAACATTGGAAAGGGTTTTCTTTTTGATACAAAATCACTTCTATTTTTTTGGCATGTGATTGGCATATAACTATTTAGCTGAACAACAAAGAAAAGACATCTTTCTTTTTAAGGGATATTTCCACTGTTTCCCAGCTGTCAGTCATTCTAACAAGACAATGCAATGTTTCTGTTGCCAATCAGAGCAAAAGATTGAAATAGCAGTCCGTGAGCAGCACAGTTACCCTTGACATGTTTGACAAGTTGACAAGTGCAGGTGGAGCAGCAGCTCCAGTGATCAATGGAGAATCCAGGAATGAATGGCAGCCATTAGGGTCTACACTCCAAAAATCTGTTTGGATGCTTTAATTGAGGATCTTTATTTGGCTTATTAGAATACAGAACTGAAAACGACTCACTTGCACATCACTGATGGTTCAGGTGCACTATACCCTAGGAGTGGTTTGAGTTTTTATGGATGTGTTTATATATTTTTACAACGTGAAATCTGATTGTGATTTTTGGTAGTCATTGTAACCGACATGGATTTAAGCTGACCACAGCTTCACTGCTTTGTGAAGGACTAACTACAAGCTTTCTAAGCTCCTTTTTAAGCTTACAAGAGGCACTCATCTACTTATGTAGATGAGTAACACGATTTTGTGTGAAATGTTGCTATAAAAAGAGAAAAGGAACCACAGATTTAGATTTATCCATACTTATCTATCAACAATGTCCAACTAGTTTCACTAGTTTGTAGTGTATCATCTAGTATAGTGGCAAAGGAGAATATATAGAACCAGCTGTACCATATAGTTCAACACAGTAATACTGCTAAAACACTTGTAAAACAACACTCGAGGAGGTTAAAAAGGGTTGCCACACTCCCTAGACATACTTGGTGTACATGCATTGTTCTTTCTTATCCACAGCCTGTGTATCTGTAAGAATGTGCAAGATTAATAGTGAAATCCATGTTGCATTTGTACAGATTTCTCTTGGGCCGTTGCCTAGACATTGCACTAAAGCCTGTCCTGGATGAAAGTTATTCCAAGGACTCTAGGCCTTTATCCAAGACGAATCAGACATGGCTAGCAATTGTCTTTTGTTGTTTTGACTTGTCTCAAAACTTTTCCCCCTGAAATAATAAGCACATGCATACAGTTAACCTGTTATATATATATATATATAATATATTTACACTATTCAGACATTTTAAACAGTATCCCCCCTTTGTCCTCCTTTAAATCTGAAAGGTTTGGATGTTAAAGAACAAAAATTTAAATTTTTCATAATTAAATAATGCTGTATGAGGCAAAAGGAAAAAAAAGTTTAAAATATGTGGTGCTGTTTTTGTAGAAATTGTCTTACGGAGCTGGTTTAAGTCAGTACAATCAGACGTTTGTTTCAGGTCTCACCACAACTTCTGGAATCCTAACATTCTTCAACCATTCTAATTTAGACTGGCTTGTGTATCAAATTACTTTGTTTACACATCATCTGTTTGCTTTGTAGCATTAATTCTGTTCTTGAGCGTTGACATCCACCTGATTGCAGTGTTTCAGTTTTTGTCATAAGCAGTGAGTGTACTTGAACACACATGTTTAATTATGATGAGGCCCAAACATGCTACGTGTTTTTTTTTTCTTGGCTTGATGAGACTCAAGCTTAATCCCAAAGATGCCACAAAAGCACACTTTCTGCAAAGAAGCAGGTATGCACATACATTTTCTTAGTTATCCTTTTGCAAAGTCCCTTTATTGAAATCAATCCCAACTCTCCATTTCTACATGAAGGAGACCAATGTAGCTGTTACAGAGTGCAGTTATTTGAAGTGATGGGAGAAGAATGAAAGGGCTCAGTAGTTGCAGAAGGTCTTTTCAGAGTTTCATCCCACTGCACCTTATGTTCTTTCTCTGTTGTCAAAGACTTCCAACTTCCCCTTCACGCCAAGAGCACAATTTTACAAACCTTTTTTTATATATAAAAAAGTGTGCTGCTGTGTGCTGCAAAAGTATCCAAGGAAAAAAGTACAGATGCAATTTACGTCATATACTGAAATTCATTCTTTGCCTTTCCATAACAGTCATCATTAGAGATTACCACATTTATCTTTCGATCACTGCATAGTCAGTGTTAGCTGATTTGCACTGAGGTGGAAGCTGTTTGTGGTCATGAGGTTCCTCTGTCCAGTGATACGCATAGGTCTGCAGGCTACTTGTCAAACTCAGACAAAGCTGGAGGTGAAAAGCTGTGTCTTGGACTACCCACAGAGAGCAGCATGGAGTACTGCATCAAAAGCCTCCAATATTTCTGACAACCAAGCCTCATCTGCTCCCTTCCATCCCTATTTATCTATTTGTCTCTTTGTTTCTGGTTTCTTTTCACTAGACTGATTGATTTCCTCTTGAGAAAACTGCATATGTTTGTGTGTGTGTGTGTGTCTGCATGTGAGAGCATGACACTGGTGCTTGTTTGTACTGGCTGAAAGAGTTCTTGGTGGTACCAGTGTATTGATTAGCATTCTCATAAAAGATTAATCTGCTGATGTAAGCTCTGAGTAAATACGCCTCGCTGAAGGAGGTGCAAAGGATTTCTAAGTTAATAGTTTATCTTGACGCCATGGTAGATCTATAAACAAGTTATCACCAAATGTGCCTTAGAGAGGAAAGAACATGCTAACAGAGGGATAGAGGGACAGAGCAAGGGTCCATGCATGTGTGCAAATGGCGTGGTGACTTCAGTGAATTGTGCTGATTGCACCACACTCACTACAGAATGGTGCAATCAGCACAACCCGCAATTCTATAATGAATCTGAATGATGATTAGGCCCACAATGAACAGATATTAACAGCAGGAGCTATCATCATGCAAAAGAGCTTCCGCAGTACTCGATTATTATCTGCTATGACTGTGGTACCGATTCTACTGGCTCTACAGTATATATAACCGAGCAATCTGGAAAATTGCGGCATTTAGGACAGCTTAATGAGCCAACACTTGCTTTTTGACATTTAGTTATAAACATACTGGTCATACCAGACCAAGTAAGACTGTAGCGGCAAACCCCCTCATTGTATTGAATTGAGCACGGGTGTGTTTTATTTCTTATTAATTCAAGTTTTCGTATCTCAGCTGAGGAATATATTATGTTTTGTTTCAGAAGAGTCTTGCTTTAAGTAATCTATTACTTTTATCAGCCACTACTGATGACTGGTGACAGCACCATTGAGGGATCAAATTACAGTACTGAGCTATAGTGGTAAGTTGTGCTACACAAAACTGGGAATACATCAGATATATCTCATGGAGCTGCAAAATATAACACAAATATAACGCTTTGTCGTTTGCTTTTTGCCTTGAGAACAGCAGTGCTCATTAGCCTTTATAGCTGAAATGTCTAGGTGCAGAGGAGGAAGATTAGTAGTGTCTTGTAATTACAGTACAATGGAAGGGGAATTTTGAAAGCCACAAATTTCAGTCCCTTGGCAGAGTAATTGTTGAACAATTGTCTGTATATCAACAACCTGAAAAAGTAATATAAAATGCGCAATAAAATAAAACAGCACAAAGACATTCTTATATCAGTAATTTTTGACATAAATAGTAATTTTATCTCTTTAAATATGACCAACAAATTTTAAAGTGGTGTCAAAACAGACACATGCCTCAGAAAGGTCTCTGTTCATGTCCATGGCTCTCAAAGCAGTGTGATCATACAGTATAGCATAGTGTCCATGCTGGTATCACAGTTGTCAAAGTGCCAGACACTGACCGCTCGTTCCGTCAGGTTACAAAGAATTCTGCCAAAACACCAGATGAGCAAAGTCCTGCTGCTGTATTTGTGAACAGGCCTGAAGAGCTCCCTGTGTGTGTTTTAGTGCATGTGTAAATAACTTTGTGCGCTATGTTTGCTGTGATTGTGTCCCTGTGTGTGCAGTGTGTGTGTGTACTAAAGTACATATGATGATTTGTGTGTGAGACTGTACATGCATGCATTTGTGAATATCTGTGTATCTGTTTGTGAATGTGTGCACCATATCCTGTCTCTCGGTGGGGATTCTTCCTCTCTTCTTAAACAAACAAACAACGTGGCTGCCAGAGTAGTCAGCAGTCCCACCGGAGAAATCCTCTCTGGGATCGTCTGACAATCTGAATTTTCAAATACAAGATCGCTTGGTGAAGTGCTCCTGTAAATGATTTTATTTGCTTGTGGTTTAGCAAAACTGTTGATGTAATTAGGTTCTATAGAATTTGAAGGGTTTGTACAGTATGTGTTTTTTTTTTGTTTTTTTTTTTACTTGATTCATTTTCATCATATGTCAGTATAGAAATTTCAAGACATTTATTTGCAATAACGTTCGATGTATTAACCCTATTGTTGTCAAAAAATATAATTGAAATATCTCAACCAAGATTCAGGTCCGTGATACAAAAGGATCCAAAACTCACCAGATGGGAAAGGATACATTTGTTCGTTTTATATCTGTGACCCTGGAACAGAGGTGTGGAAACCATGTCCGATAACCACTGAACCCTGTGTTCGTGGCAGGAGAAAGTAAAAGATGAATGTTCCCTGAAATATTTATGTTTCACAGCAACACACTGAAAAACCCACAGGGCACAATATTTAACTCAAGTTTGTTTTTAGTTTTCTTGGTTTTGTATCAGTCAGTGAAGATTTATGAGTACAGGCTGGGTGTTGCTCTCAACAGGGGTTTGGTTGTAGGTTACTGTGTGTTATTGTGCCCTTTTATGTTTTACTGAACCAAAACAAACAGCCCCGCACAAGTCAGAAAACATTTCATTATAACTCAGCCAGGTGCATTAACTGCTCACTGAGATAAAGCACTAATGGAACTAAATGTTATAAATTCCTTTTCAAAGACTGGGACTTTGTGAAATGTATATACTGTAAAGTAGCATCTGTTCCATCTGTTCTATGTTCATTTAATCCCAGGCCCATGAGCAGTTTGAGGAACCCAAGCTCGAGGCTGTGAGGGAGAACAACATGGAGCTGGTCCAGGACATCCTCAAGGAGCTCAGCCCGCTCACAAACCAGAGCCAGGCAGCCGACGAGCTGGTCCGCATCCTGAAGGAGCCTCACTTCCAGGTTCGGGGCTTACATCTCTCAGCACGCTGCAGCTTTGATTAACAGGCACTCAGGCTAAACCTTTGATTAACTTTTCAAAGTGATGTTCTTGCTTAATTATGCCTGTTGTGGTCGCATGGATTAAATTGATTTGGAGCTACAGTAGTTTATGTGTTTCAGTCCATGCAGTGTCTGACAATAGCTCTACACAGACCAGAGCAGGGGCACCTGATTTGTGCAGTATAGCGTGATTCAATTATAATCTTACAGGTTCCTGTAGTGGAAAAAAGCCTATTTGTCATTGCCATCATCGGTGTTTGTGTCACATGCTGTTCTGCTCACAGTCCCTCCTGGAGACCCATGATTCTGTGGCGTCCAAAAACTACGAGACTCCTCCCCCCAGCCCCTGTTCCTTCATGGACGCAGCCCTCAACAACCAGCCTGTTCCCCCAGACGCAGTCAGGATGGTGGGAATCCGTAAGGTGTCCGGCGAGCACCTGGTAAGTCTGCTCAGTTAAGGAGCAGCCCATTGCTGAGGCAGGATAGAGTCCTCCTGTAGATTGAAACAGATAAATGGTAGCAGCACATGCACTCAGTATAATGAGATATTTTTGTAGCATTGTTAAAGAGAGAAACAAGTCCGATTTTTACTGCCTTCTAGCACAAAATAGGGATGATTTATCTGCAGTAGGTTGACATTGTAGATTAATACCAAGGACTGTGCCAGGTTCTCTATTGTCTCACTTTCTACCCACAAACTCTCTCCCAACTATCTGTGGAGTCAAGTGTCATTTGACACATTACATTAGGTTCGCTGCCAACATGTAGGAAGTTACTTGCGCCACAAAATCCAAATTTCATCAAAGAGGAGGAAGCATAAGTGGAGCCTAAATAAGACAAACAAACAAGCAGATGCACCCTGAAATATATCTTTATTTTTAGCCTAAATATCTTCTTGATGGAACAGTTGGGTATGTTTTTTGCTGCCAGCATCTAGTGGCCCTTACAGTAATTGCAGCTTAAGATATTTCTGCATTAGCTTCACCACCCAGCTTGTTCATAACACTCAACCTTCCCCCCACCTACTTGCCTTTTGAGCTGCTGAGCAACAGAGGACATTGCAAGACTGTTCTATCTAGTTTTTGGCAACAATTAATAAAAGTTATACTGTAGTTGTTACAGTCTAGTTAGAGTCAAGTCTAGTTAGCCTGCTTAACAAATGATTATTATAATTTGACTGTGTGTGCAGGGAGTGACATTTCGGGTGGAGAGCGGCGAGCTGGTGATTGCCAGGATCCTCCATGGCGGCATGATTGACCAGCAAGGTCTGCTCCATGTGGGTGACATCATCAAGGAGGTGAACGGCAAGGAGGTGGGCAACGACCCCAAAGTGCTCCAGGAGATGCTGAAGGAGGCGAGCGGCAGCGTGGTGCTGAAGATCCTGCCCAGCTACCAGGAGCCACACACACCAAGACAGGTCAGCTGATGGGGATACACAAATCAAACGGGACACACACCGTGCTTCACATGTGCACAGTTAGACGTAGTGTTATAACTCACATTGGACACATATAGCTCATATCAATTTTGTGCTTGTTTGGGAGACTTACCGCAGCTCCGCGTCTATAAAATGTCTTAGTCATCTTCCTCATTTAATCTCACACTCCTTCAAAGTAGAATCCCTTTTTTAATCACCTCTCCCTGTAATAAATATTGTACAAAAAGTTATGACTAGTTTGAAAGGCTACTGTAATTTTGATCAATCAAGGAAGTGCCGCTCACTGTCCTCCCTGGCATCCATCCTCCCTGCTGTCTGTAACCTTGTGTGCTGTGCCAGGAATCATATATCTCATTCTACAGCGGGACTTTGTAGATGACATTGGCTATAATACCTGCATTACAGTTTTGTCACTTATCCAAATGCAGAGTAATTTTCTGCTCTTCACGAGTAAGACATAAGTGATCCCACAGACAGCTTTTTGATTTTGTCCTTTCCGCCCACGGTGGTCTCAGAAAGATTATCTTAGTTTGTTGGGTATGAAATATATGTAGGAAATTACTCAAGACAGTGTTTTTAAACAGCTGAAAAACACTCCTGGTGTTGTCGTCACTCTGGTAACTAATGAACACCAGCTTTCTAAGAGCCGCAGGAGGCAAGTCACACTGAAAACGTGACCCAGTTTAGAGTGAGGGGAAATATAAGGGTTATCTTGCCTGGTGATGTATTGCCAATAGGATGGGAGGATACAGCATGTCAGATGATGCTGTATATACAGCTAGTGATGAGTTGGGCACAAGGCTCTGTAACTGATTGGTCTCGGCAGTAGAGAACAGGAACATTAGAGCTTCAGTAAGCCATGCCAAATGAATTCCTTACACTAGACCAAAATATACTAGAACATAATCTACAAGAAAATGATGTAGAGCAGTTTATGTGTGCTGGTATTATTATCACAGACATACATGTATTTGAAGCATATTATTGATACTACGTGAGCAATTACATCTCCAAAATTTCAGGAACTGAAATTTTTTCACTGGATGAGAATAATTTTTAGCCACTCTAGCAATGTCGGCAGTTGGTCAGTCCACCACTTTGTCCAGACTGAAATATCACGACGCCCGTTGGCTGGATTACCATGAAAATGAGTACAGATTTCCATAGTGCCCAGAGGATGCCTCCTTAAAAACTTTGGTGATATCTGTACTTTTCCTCTAGCACTAGCTGGGTTTACATTTGTGGTTTTGAGTGAAAATTACGGTTTATTTATTGGATGGATTATTAGGAAATTTGGTACAGGTATTTGTCATCCAAAGGTTGTAATAACTTTATCTAATTTATTAAATAACTTAACTTTTTCTCTAGCACCGTGATGATGTTAACATTTTTAACTTATCCAATACTTTGGTTTATGCCTCAGCTTAAGCAGTGTTTTGTATTAAGCCTCGCAGAGCTGCTTATATGCCTGTAGACTCTTAGTCGTGTTACATTATTTCTCCTTCTTTCTTAAGGTTATTCACTGTAAAGTGTGTTCTGAGTCACGGCTGTTTCATACATCTTAAAAGGTACAAGAAGTCCTAAGAGAGTGTGCAAGTGTGTAGTTTTAATTTTTTGTTGTATCCGCTCCGGATGTCAAAGTGCCTACTTGAACACGTAATAGCGGCAGTCTGTCAGATATATTAAAGAATTATTTAATTGTGCTCGCACTGTAAAGAGCTGTGTAGGTGGATGTCGGGACTGTGCGTGGAGTTGCGATGATTAGACTTGTTCCCAAAAGTTCTTTCTGAGTGTAATCCAGCTGTCTGTGTTTCACGCCTCGAGTTTAGTCATCTCATGGTGACTAAACTCAACTGACAGCTCCCTTCGGCCAGTTGTGACTGTGAGTGTCACACACACGCGCGCGCACACACACACACACACACACATAAAGTACAGTAAGGGCTGGCAGCCTTTTTTATGTCCATGCATCAGTTCAGTATGAGAAAAGGCGTCAAGTACGGGAGGGGGGGGTGGTTGCCATGGTTACAGATTTTGGCTCTTTCTTTCTCTCTCTCTCTCTCTCGCTCTCTCTCTCTCTCTCTCTCTCTCTCAGAATCCTTGTCCTGTCAGTGGGGGTTGGGATGCAGGGTCTGGTTTATGAGCTGAATCCTGTAGCCTTGAGATGTCTGGAAAGTGAGCTCAGAAATGGAGTAGACTTTAAGTGTGCAAGGCTGTTTCATAGTGATGGACACCTACTCACCCAATGCATCCACTACAGATCACGTACTGTTTATACACCACAACAGGCAGCATAGTTATACATTTCTAACCTGTTTATTCAATTTAATGTGTGTTTTTTCAGTCTAACCTGTCTGTTTTGACTGACAGGTTCCGTCTTTTCAACCTCCTTATCCTTTTAGGCCTTTGTAAAGTGTCACTTTGACTACGACCCGTCCCATGATAACCTGATCCCCTGTAAGGAAGCAGGCCTTGGCTTTAGCAGTGGAGACATTCTGCAGATTTTCAACCAGGAGGACCTGAACTGGTGGCAGGTCAGTACAGCATATTTCAACCACATACAATGATATAAAACATTTTTATGCATTAATTGCTTGTCTGAAGAGATATGTGTGTCCACGTGTGTTTCCCTCACAGGCTTGTCACATAGAGGGAGGCAGTGCAGGTTTAATTCCGAGCCAGCTGCTTGAAGAGAAGAGGAAAGCGTTTGTGAAGAGAGATCTGGAGCTCGCTACCACAGGTACACCTCTCAGCAGCACGCAGCAGAGCAGAGAAGCCCTTCTCATTATGCAGATTCGACACAGACTCCTCGCTGCACGAACACCCCAGCAACAAAGACAACATCTGTTCCTCTCCATATCATACAAGCATTTCATCTGGCGGTGGGCGCTCATCCTCCCCTCACCTCTCCAGTCTGTTACTCTGTCAGTGAGCACTGGAGAACTCGTAATGAGCATCGGCTTGACTCAGGCGGCCTGATCCAATCTGCTGGTTATTAAGCTGCAGGGCCTGACATTCACAAACAGCCCTGCCCGAGAAGGAGCATTGATTGAGGAGTGGTGATAAGACCCCCGTAAATACAAACCTGACCAATAATCATCTTTGCACTTATGAGATGTGGAGTGAAAAGAGGCTGTCCACCTTTAGATTTATCTGCTCCGTACATAGTCCTCAGCACCAACAAAACAGGTGGTGAGTCACAGCCAGCCACATGCCCTTCACTTGTGGAGGAGAGGAAGATGACAGTCCAACTGTACTGCCCTTGGAGCCTGGGAAGGACACATCTGTCTGCTAGCACGTTTGTCACATAATATACCAACTAAGAGCATGTTTTGAATGTAAAAATTTAACCGCTTATTTTTGGATGGTGAGGTCCAAAATTGGTTATCCAATTCATAAATTAAGAAAAAATACTTAATAATTAGCACTGGCTATAAGGTGCACACAGTATTTGTTGTCACAGCTTGATGAGTCAGATTCTGACATGAAAATGAACAGCTGAGCCCATGTTTGCTTCCAGGCACGTCTCCGTTCATAAGACATTCTGCCCCAGTGGCTAAATAATCTGCCATATTGAACAGACGCTCAGCAGATCGCCTAGTCACAGGTGTTCTCTGGCAGCAGACCGGTTGCATAGACTGATCAATATTAGTGCGCAGTGCCACCTAGTGGTGTTGCTTCTCTATAACCTTCAAAGACTTTGGATTTAAGACCCAGTAGTGCTTTCAAAGACATTTCACCTTAGTACATTATTTTAACAGGGACTTTGTTGAAGTGGCTGGCAGAGATGAGCACCAAGGTTGGAGGTCGTTTATTGTTTTTTTATGTGTGTTGCTGTCTGTCTCAGGTCCTCTATGTGCTGGGATGGGTGGCAAGAAGAAAAAAAAGATGATGTATTTGACTACCAAGAATGCAGGTACTTTACACTCACCACACAAAGTATAACATCACAGTCTTTAAATGAATTGAATAACTTGTTTTTTTGTATATTTTGTTATTGTGTTCATCTCTTTTTATTGGTTTCTAACTAGAATTTGATCGCCATGAGCTGCGGATATATGAAGAGGTTGCCAAGGTCCCACCCTTTAGGAGGAAGACACTGGTTCTGATTGGTGCGCAGGGGGTCGGCCGTCGCAGTCTGAAAAACAAGTTACTGGTGTCGGATCCCCTGCGATATGGCACCACCATCCCCTGTGAGTGCAGCCATTCATCATCACGCTAAACCATATGTAGTGATACAAAATCCATCTGTCATTCAGTACCTTGCAATGTTTTTTTTTTTTTTTTTTTTTAATGTTATACTGTGCTAAATTTGTGATTTTGTGTACTGGTTTTCACTTTTGTAACTGGTAATTGCTTTCTTTGTCATCTTGGTTTCCAGTCTTTTTTTGTTTTTTGTATACATTTAAAAAGAAAATCTTTGTGTCATTTAATCATATTTTACAAGTTACAGTTTGAGATTTTCACTGTGCAAATGCTCTATTTCTGCCTATTTTTATCCTTCAGTCACCTCCAGAAAGCCAAAGGTGGATGAGAGGGATGGCCAAATGTATTCCTTCATGACCCGCAGTGAAATGGAGTGCGACATCAAAAACGGTCGTTTCCTGGAGCACGGCGAATATGATGGGAACCTTTATGGCACTAAAATCAACTCTATACATGAGGTGATAGAAACAGGAAAGATCTGCATCCTGGATGTCAACCCACAGGTAGAGGAAGCTCATCTATCTATGCTTACTTTCTTTCACTTCCCCTCTGCCTTTATTATTTGCTTCTGTCCGTTTCTCATCTAAACTTCTATCCATTACTTGTCATGTTTTTCCAATGTTATGACTTAGTATAAAATTGTATATTCAAGCCAATTATGTACAGCGTGTTGCTACTGAAGTATTTCAGTCGAAGCACATCATTAATATTTATCAAGAAGTCGCTGGAAACAGCTAATCTAATTTACACACATTAACTTGATACATTTGTTAGATGAAGATGCTGCAGTTGCATTTTAATCACATTCTCATTCTTTATAATTATGTTAGTTTCAGCTATTCCCATTGCTTGCTGTGCAGTGATGCAGGGATTATAAAATATACATTTGTTTTTTTCTCTGAAGGCTCTCAAAGTCCTGCGGACATCAGAGTTCCTGCCCTATGTTGTGTTCATTGAAGCTCCGGATTTTGAGGTTCTCAAAGCTATGAATAGGTCAGCAATAGAGTCAGGAGTGGTTACAAAACAGTTAACGGTGAGTCATTCCTCTTCTACTATGACAAGTAAGGTCCAACATAAGCACACAGTTTTCCACCAAAACTTTGGTCAAAACTTAAACTTTGATCGAAAGGCAGTGGTCCTACCTTTAGAATCAACCCATAGGGTTACATGTTGTACCCTGAAATAGTTAGACTGAAATGCATCACTAGAAGGCTCATTGTAATATTAATTGGAATACCTAATGTGCATAGAGGAGAAAGTATCATTTA
The DNA here is from genome assembly GCA_031216445.1 of Lateolabrax maculatus. NCBI lineage: Eukaryota > Metazoa > Chordata > Actinopteri > Acropomatiformes > Lateolabracidae > Lateolabrax > Lateolabrax maculatus. The sequence continues at coordinate 13,183,811 of CM062200.1, forward strand.
TAGCATTTAAATTATTTAAACTAATTTACTTTTAGTTGTGCACCCATCTAACGGTTTACTCTGTTCTTCCGTCCACGTAATTGCCAGCTCATTGCATTTGTTTTCACCTAATCGCGTCACTGTCTTGCGCCACTCCCTACAGGACTCTGAACTAAAGAGGACGGTGGATGAGAGTGAGCGCATTAAGCGGGCCTATGGACATTACTTTGACCTCTGCATCATAAACGACGGCCTGGAGGCGGCGTTCCGAAGTCTACGGTTGGCACTGGAGAAACTGTCGACGGAGCAGCAGTGGGTGCCTGTCAGCTGGGTCTTCTGAAAGTCACCACCAGCTCACCAGCATGGTGCCGGAGCCTCAGGTCGAAGGTCGGAGGACGATTTAACACGGAGACAGCCCCAGAGGGGCTTCAGTGAAGGGCCAAGCGTCATGATTCAGTGCAGATGACCAGCCTCACGTAGAGCGTTTTTGTACAAACTTAGTGTTTCTCAGTTGAGCCTAATGTCAAGTTGTGATTTTATTTTCCCGTACAAATTGGAATTATTTTATCAATATTTGTTGAGAAGGATTTAGAGTTGATTATGAGGTTTAGTGCAATAGCGTGAGTGAGTGTGTGTATGTTATCATAATTGTGGAAATAGACTTAGAGTAAAGAATATGTTTTGCAGATAACAGTGCTCTATTGAAGGTTTTCGTTGAAGGATATTTTTAGCCTTTCCTACTTTATGTAGTGTAATGTTTACATTGGATTGGTAGGACAGATTGGTTAAGGAAACATACCAAATGTCATATTTGTATTAAATTCTCTATATTTTACCATTTGATCATACAGTATGATTGTATGTGTTCAGTATTGTCCTTTATCTTATACGTCTCCACTAATTTGATGAACAGCAATAGACCATTTTAAACAAAAACATACGTGCAATACATCTACTCACACTCAAATGAACACACAGACACAGTAATATATACATAAACACAGTGAGAGCAGTGGAAAACGCCCTTTTGTTGAGACATTTTGCATTAATCTTGCAATTTGTTCCCTTTTTAATGTTGATTACAAATTTTACATTTGTCGTCCTATGCTGGTCAAGCATCTCATTTGTTTGACAGTGAGAGGATCCAGCGAAATGCTTGCTTGATTCTGTTAGAGTTGTATTTGTAGCACTGAGAACACTTAAAAAAGTAGCCTACAGTATGCACTGATTGTATAATGAAGGCAAACATATAACTTAACATTACAGGTTGGACAATTGATGGAAGTTGTCACATTTTTTTTATTTTTTTTTTGATGTACAAACAGTAAAATATTTATTAGTGGCTTCAAATTCATACTTTTGCCTTAACATGGTTCAAAAGCCAAGGAAACACTCTATCACTGTTCCTTCTTAGAAAATAGAAAAAAATAATACTGGCAACTTATTTAATATTTATTTAATTTTTTCACTCAAACTTGTAAGTACTGTATTGTAATAAAGAGTGTATAGTATAACATAGAGAAACACTTGGTGCTTTGATGATTCTGCTGGTGTGTAGATGCAGTTGGACAACTACACTGTAGTTTTGATGTTCGTATAAAAATGTATTAAAATTTAAAATGTTGAGAATATTGCTTCACTGTCTACAGTTAATATTAAAGGAAATTATTTAAGTTAAAATCATAACATTGCATAAAATGTCAGTGCTACTATTTTTCAGAGTACACAAAAACAACATAATGTGCGTCTTCAGCGTTTGATGTCAGTTAAAATGGAGTTCAGCCGGTGGATGCCAGGTGTGACCTCTGTGGCTGTGGGTGGTTGTGGGTGCTGGTTGAGGATGGTGGGGTTGGACCCAGAGGTCCTGTGGGTGTCATCCAGTGATGAGGTGCCAGAGGCAGCGTTATCGGATACATCTCGTAGGCAGGTGGCGGGCCCCCCGGCCAAACACTTGTCAGCTTGGGGTCGAACTGCATAAAGGGGAAGTTCAAAATAAAGTTGTACTTGGTTCCTGTCGAAGCAGATTCCATTAAAATTGTTTTATACTTTTTTTATACTATCATTTTTCAGATTATATAATACAGATAGTACATATGAACCTAGATTACTAACTGAAACAAGATTTCTCAGTGTTGAGGGAATAGTTTAACATTTTTGGAAATACTGAACTTCAATAACAATAATAACAATAATAAGGTTGATACATGCTCATGTCTGTTTGGTAAATAAAAGTACAAAAACTGGAAACAGCTTGGCCGGGTCACCACACTACGACAATGTGACTCCAGGAAGTTAACCCTGCCTAAAACCACAACATGTGGTATCAACACTTTCACACATTGTTTTTTGTACAGATTAAACAAACAAATATATAATGTTAATTAGTGAGCTTTAGCAGTGCTTGACTAATATAAAATGGTTTTCTCAAAACTATCTAGAAGAGAACTGATTTTGTGACTCCATTGATGATTTTGGTTAAAAATATTCTATATGTTAGGTATAATCAGTAGGCGATTTTTTCATTTTTAACTTGGGATGGCCCAACGGGAGTGCACCTCCTCATTCTCTCTTGCGCAATAATATATTGGTCTCTCACGTGCACCTTAACAGTCCTCATATGACTGCACTCTTTTTGCTACTAGAGGATGGAGAATGGGGAAGGCAGGATAACAAGGTGAATACAATACCCTTGCACCTTGCACTACTTGTCTGTACTTGTCTGTAATTGTCTGTACTTGTTACGCACCAATACACCACAGCAAATTCCTCATGTGAAAACCTACTTGGCAATAAACCCAATTCTGATTCTGATTCTGATTCTGACATTTGGTCATTTTGCTAACAAGGGGGATGACATCCCCACTCATCCCTCCTCAAATCGCCTACTGGGTATAATTACAAATAATAGATAAGCAGTTTAAATCTGTGTTTAGATATGTGTGCAGTGATCCAATGACAGTGTCTGACTGTAGTGAGGGCTCACGCACCAGCGAGTATGGTGGTGGGTGATCAACAGTGCTGTATCGAGGAGGGAATCGGCCATATTGTCTGTCCTCTTCTGCCTCATCGTCATGCAAAGAAATTGTATGGAGAACTGAAGATAGGTTGCCATCTTGCCTTGTTGGTATGGTCACATCATATGCTGCTCTTTTCTTTTTTATGTTCAGATAGAAGCAGAGGAGTACCACAGCTATGGACACCACCAAGAATGGGAATCTAGGAACACATTTCCATCATTTCAAGACTTTTTATTTTTATTTTGTATTCCTGGTCAACAATTCCCTTGCTGTATGGAGAGATTCATTCTTGACTTTATTTGACTACTTACAAATATTGAAAGATATTCACTATCCGAATCATGGCTGGAATTATGTCAACCCGCTGACATAACTGTGAGGAAAAACAATACAATTATGTGAAATATGGACTTCCACTGACATTGTGACAAATCTTTGAAATGAGAGTCATGTAGATTGAATACTACATACATTTAAGTTTGAATTTGTTTTAAGTTTGTTTTGCAGTCATGGACAAGCAAACATCTGCAGTGTCAGATTTAATGCAATATATGCAGTAACAGAATAGTAAAAAAACTAAAATAAAAATACAGCCTTTCTTGTTTGAAAATAAGTCTTTGGACATGTAACTGACATAATCAACTTGTGGGTGTGAGCTGACATCACAGGATATGATAATATGTAAGCCTTTTCATCTAAGTTTATGTGTGCGCACTGGAACAATTATATGAGGTACTAACTGTCCAATCACAGGGTTGTGACCTATAGTCACCCTGCAGAGTTTCACTAACAATAATGCCATTTTAAAAACCTTTAAAGACTACTCAGCAGCGTAAAGCTAGAAAGCTTAAATCAAGACATTAGGAGCATATGAAGCAGCATGAATGACCAGCATACTGATTGACTTTATACTGTTTGAGTTTAACAACTGACAGTGGACCTTCATCCTGTAAATATGTTGCTCATTACAACTTAAGTACAAATTGATTAAATTCACATCATTCTAACATACGTTATCTGCATGACATAGAATTAGAAAAATACCTGTATTCATTATGTTACGGTATGATGAGTCCTTACCTTCTTTAAGAATCCAAAACATACAGAAACTGTCCTGACCTGTGACTTGCTATCAAACATAATGTGTCACTTAGGGAAGTATGCAACATGAGGAGCTTTTACAGCATTATTGTCTTTTTTAAAGACACAGGTCACTTAGAGGTGTGCTCTGTGTCTTGTTTATTTCTCGTGTATGTTGAACAAAATTATATATAAATCTATTTAACTCTATTATTACTATTTTCTGTAGCAAAGCATCAACAACCGCATTCCTCAGAGGTCAATTATTAGACCAGTCAGACCACTCTTTCTACTTATGGTTTACAAACTTTGTCATAATGGCCAACAAATAATCCTATACATACATGTCCCTAATGAAACATATAATCACATACATGCACTAAAAGTTACTGTAACTTGTATGCACTCAATTAAAGGTAAACAACGTTAAGAGCTTGTGAAATAATGTTCAGAAAAACCACCCTTTGTAAACTTGTGCCAAAACGCTGCATAAGAAATTCAAGAAGAGACCTGCTGAAAAATATCAACTGTGAGGTCACAGAAGGTCTGGGTACAGATTCAAAGCAGAAAATATGTTTAGGTACATTTTGTAAATGTACCTGACCGTTGATACAATTTGTGCACAAATGTTATTCTGACGTTTTTGCTCATCACATTTCTTTCTATACATTCATACTCTTAAATTTCCCATGCAGACAGGTTTACAAAAGCTGATATATAAACATGTCAAAATTTAATTGAGCCATATTTGATCCCATAGACCTTCGCTGTAATAAAAAAGAACAGTAGGTTTAGGCTAGAGAGTTTTTGAAGCGGAGGATGAGGACGATAAGGAGAATCAGGGTTGCTCTGAGTAAGCTGGAGGGTCTGTGTATGATGGTGGTGGGTCTGGATAGGATGATGCTTCAAGCTGGAAAAGACAAGAGCAGACATGTAATTACATACATACAAGACAACTGATGCAGTTTGGTTGCTGATGATGAAATCTCTGACACCTTGTAAAACCTTTTCAAAATCATGTTTAGCAGAAAAAAACACTCAATCTAAATTACAGGAACATCCCCATTGTGAAATATGATAAATGTATGAATGTTGAATGTATCAAAGACTGCTGTACCCTGTATGGAGGAGGTGGATCAGAATTTCCTGAGCAGTACATGGGAAGGTTTCTGTAAGGAGGTTGAAAATGTGCTTCATATACGTCCGTTACTTCCTCGCCCTCTTGCTCCTCCTCATATATGGGGATTACGTACACAGATGGAGAGTTAGTAAGCCTCGGAGGACAGCCTTCTGGTTCTCTGCATTTCTTTCCATAATGGTAACAAAAAATCCACAGAACGATACCACAACACAGCATAGGAATCCTGAAATAAAGGACAGCCTAATTATATGTGCAGCACGCATACAATGAGGTATAAAGTCAGTCAAATGAATCACATATATGAATAACATGCTGGGAACAGAGGAAATACTTACTCAAGCATTGGATAAAAGACCATGTTTTGTTTTATAAATCAGATTTCACACCTGAGGAAAATGAAAAGAAAAAATGAAGAGGCCTTGTTATTCAAGACGACAGATCTGATTTGAAACCTGAAGATTATAACTTTACTTTACTGTTTGTCATGCAATTTGGTGTTCAGTTTTGCAATACATTTATACATGGTAGGTTCAAAGGTCGCTCTTTATCTCTTTGTATCGTTAAATCACACCGACATAATTAGAATGTCTTTCAAGCAGATATAAATACTGTTTGTATGGAAGCTACACAGTCCTGGAACTTTTTGTCTAACAGCGAACATTTTATTTTTACTTACACAGAACGGCAATCTGGTCTACAGAACACTTCAGTTCAAAGTTCAAACTGTGCAATATGTGTATCTTTTATCGGATATTGTTACATAAATTGATTTGATTTTGGATAGATTCAAGTAAAAGTAGGCATCAATGAAAGGCGGTGGCAAAACATTTACTTTACATTTTTGATGAATATATATTAACAGGCCTTGCACAAGAGACTGTTCCACCAGTTTAGGCCTTATTGAACAGAGTCAAATAGCAAACAGCAAAGAAAATTATTTAATAAGTTTGGTTAAGCCATCTCTGACTAATTTGATTTTCCATGCTGTAAAAATGACACTTACCTTCAAGTGCAAGCCCTGTAGTGCAGGTTAAGTAGAGTGTTGACTTGCAACAGACATTTTATAGCCTCATTGACCCACTTAAAGTAGCAGAACTCACCGAGGTTACAGCCAGTGACGTAGAAAAACTTATCATTGACACTGCTCTCACCCCACCGAAGAACGACAGTGTTGGGCTAAAGGCCACTGGCTGTTAAGGTGACTCTTACTGAATAAGATACATTTTAATAAACAACACAGACGTAATAAGGAAGGGAAATCACATTGCAAGAAAAAAGTGGATAAGAGAGAAAGACAAGATTCAGCTTGTTTCGTAGGAATGCCGTGAAGGTGTTGTTGAAACATGTTGGAGGTATCACCACTGCAGCTCCCTGCGCAGCAGAATGTTTCACTTTGAAGCAAGATTTTCTGTCCCAGAAGAAAAATATCATTTGAGGCTCACACTGTGCCATTTAATACAGATGAAACAGCTCAAGGTTAAACCACTACACACACCTTTACAAGTTTTTATTTATGCTTATTCTCACAACAGGCCTGCAAATTTTCCCATGCTGAACACGTTTCTCACATCCATCTAATGTTTCTCGTATCCACCTAATGGCAAAACCCAGCATGCCGGCTCACAATGTTAACTGGCAGTTACAGAAATCTGAGTTACTCTAGTCATTCAATAATATGAACTATAATGTTCGTTAGTGTAGGAGAGGGGGAGGTGGAGGTGGAGGAGGCGGAGGGGGAGGTGGAGGAGGCGGAGGAGGTGGTGGCACAATACCGGGGGTGCCAGTGTGAGGGGGTGGTGGCGGAGGAGGGGGCGCAACTCTTGACACTGGTGGGGGTGGAGGGGGGGGAGGACAAGCTCCTGATACTGGTGGAGGTGGAGGGGGGAGAGGACAAGCTCCTGATACTGGTGGAGGTGGAGGGGGAAGAGGACAAGCTCCTGATACTGGTGGAGGTGGAGGAGGAATAGGGGCACCGCCTGCTACAGGGGGAGGCGGAGGCGGGTAGATGCCACTTGACGGAGAGATTGGCGGTGGAGGGGGAGGCGGGGGGAGAAATGTAGGCGTTGTCAAGGAGGGCGGAGGGGGAAGGCCAGTGTCCATGGAGGAAGGTGGAGGTGGTGGTGGTGGGGAAAAAGCGGGCATATTGGGGTCCACATCGTCAGCAGGAGGAGGGGGAGGGGGAGGCAGGCTGTCGCTAGTGGGGTTGGAGACGGTGTGCAAGGTGGGGACTGATGGCGGAGGCACAGCCATGCCACGACTGGATCTGCAAACAAGACAAAAAGAAAAGAAACCTTCAGCTACTATGAGTGATGTACCTGCAGTCCGTCAAAGAAATAGTTTTCGTAGATGAGCGTCTGTGCGTTACATATGAAGATACAGCCAGCGCAAAGACTGGAAATGGGGCAAATAGTTACAGTGTAACCTGGCTCTTTCCAAAAGCAACAAAATTCACCTACCAGTACCTCTAAACTCACTAATTAGGTTGTATCTCACTTGTTTAATCCGTACAAAGTGCCAAGAGAAATTTGAGATTTTACTGTGAGTGCTGTGTGCCTGACTATTTTTTGGCTGGACCCTTCACTAACTGGAGTCTCCCCTAATTTTTCTAGCAACTGGTCTGAGCCAAGAAATAGTGTGGTGAGAGGTTCAGAGGTGCTGGTAGGAGGATTTTGTTTAATTTTGACAGATCCAGGCTAGCCGATTCACGTTGTTTCCATCCTTTATGCGTCCTCGAGATAGACATTAGAGTGTTATCGATCTTCTCACCTAACTCTTGGCAGAAAAGTGAATAGGCATATTTCCCATAACTGTTTATTTAGTCAGTCATGATCATAAATTCTAATGTCAGATATTATGCCCATATTATAATAATCAGTATTTGTAGTGTTGTGTGTTTAATTATAATAACAGAATTGCTATAAAACAAGGCAAAAGAGGACTTTGTCTACATACACAGGGATGTATGCAGTGTTCTGTATGCTGTCTGTGGTCCCTGCTCTCTCCCTGGGCTGCTGCTCAGTGTCCTGTGGGGAGAAAAAATGAATAAAGGTTAAAAAAAAAACGATCTCTACACTGCAGTCAGCCATACTGCATATCACCCCAGACAACAAACTGAGGCTAAACTATGGAAATGGGGTAATGCATTGTGCTATACATCCCTAACCCCATGGGAAATAATGGAAGGTGTGTGGACTCAAACTCTGTTTTTGGATTCAGTATCCAATTTACCTCGAAACAGTGTCCAATGGAGTCCAAGATGGAGTACGATATTGGCACTCTTGAGTATCTTTTCTCTGGCTCCTTGCCTGAAGCCGGAGGGGTCAAAAGCTTGGAACGACTCTTGTATTTGGGAGCAGTAAAAGTACCGATCTCTCTTCTGGCTACACTCTCAAAGTGGATGGCTGCAGCCTGGACCGGAGCAAAGTGTGAACATCAACAATACACACCATTTTCACATCACTCGTTCCCTTCAGAGAATCTCTCGTACAAAGATGCAGCAACAAAACAAAAAAAAAAAGGAACACAGCAACCAAACTGCCCACAGATTACAACTGACCTGCAAGTGTAACAAATACAGCAATTTACAACTCTGCTGGAGTTCCTGAAGGTCACACATTACATGCAAAAGCAAATGCAGTTCACTAACTTATGAGAACCAAAATGTGATAAAAACATACCTCAAACAAAAAGGAGAATGGTGCAACCTTCTGTCAACAATGCCTTAGATATTTTTTTTCTAGTTACACAGCAGTCACATTGCTGTCTTGGGCAGAGCGCAGGTGTATTTAGGTGAAAGGTGTTCCTTACCAGTGACAACAGGTTGACTGAGGACTCCATATTTTTCATCTGCATGGCCTGTGTGTCCAGCAGCCTCAGCAAGGTGCTGGCCAGACTGTTGATCTGGTAGCACACACTGGCCAGCGACTGGGTAGCCAAAGCTTTGGCCTCTTCGACAGCCTTGGTTGGATCATCCGCCTGCAGGATGTTTTTTTTTTTTTTTTTTTTGCCAGGATAAATTGGAAGAGGTATTGAGATCTTCCATTCAAGTAAAAGGAGTAATACAACGGTATAACAATGCTCCATTACAAGTTAAAGACCTACATTCAAAACCTTACTCAAGTAAAAATACATAGTATTAGCTTCAAAAGTTGTGAAAAGTGGTTTTATGCAAAATGACTTTATTCAGAATGTTACATTTGTTCTACTGTTATATTATTATTGATGCATTTATGTAAGCAGCATTTTCATGTTGTCGTGGTATACTACTTAATATAGTGTGATGTAGTTTAATCTATAAGAATGCATCATATTTTTTTTAAACTGATCATATATTTAACATGTAAAATCCTGACCTGGAAAGTAGACTAAGTAGTAACTACAGCTGTCAGATAATTGTACAGCAGTAAAAAAAAAAAAAAAAAAAGTAAAATTTGACCCTGAGACGTGGTGGAGTAGAAGTAGAAAGTAGCAGAAAATGATCCAGTGAAGAAAACAAGTACCTCCAAACTGTACTTAGATACACTACCTGAGTACTTGAGTTACATTCCACAGCAGACGGCTCATAAAGCTATTCTTATTCCCCGAAAAGATCTCAAACTACCACACAGTTCTGCTTTGAGACGGCAGCTGTCGGTGGCTTTTGCATGGAGCATTGCTCACCTGAAGGTAGTTGCCCTCGCAGTAATCTGCCACTCGGAGGAGGTTGCTGTAATTCTCCACCAGACCCCTCCTGGCAGCCGGCGCGTCCTGGAGTATCTGAGCGATAACCTCAGAAAAGTTCTTTCGCTCCGTCATTTCTCCCATTTGGCGCTGCTCAAAAGACATGTACCCCGCGTAAAAGCTTTTTTGTTGTTGTTGTTGTTGTTTTTTTTTTTTTTAACTCGGGGGGCCAGAGTCGGTCGGGGCGCGGAGGTGCTCGGGTCGGCGGTGAACGCGGAATCACCGCGGGGGAAAGATTTTTTTACCTGCTCACAGCAGCTGGTCCCAGGACAGGGCAGGGCTGCACGCCAACATCCGTCTCTGAAGCACGGATGGTGGTCCTTATATATTATATAGGCTACCGTTTTACATAGACAAAAACACACGGTATAATATATACATATCATACATATGACAGAACGTATTTATAATATAATATGACACCAATGTATGTCTCATCTTGTGTTGCTTGTATTATCTCTACAATCCACCAGAGGTCAGTGCAGGCCACATAAAAGTGCCTCCCAAGGTCTGCTGCAGTCGATGGTGCCACAGTGTAACACAAGCAGTGGAGAGTTCACTCATACGTTTAAGCATTAGATTAACCGAGCGTCTGCAGGACTGGGTGATGTTTCGCTTCCTGGTCGGGCATTCTTGGATAATTGCAAAAAATTCTCAGAAAGTCAAAACACATTGTGTTGTTCAGGATGTCCTGGATAAACAACTGGAGGCCCCGAAACATTCTGCACTGTACGTGTGCAAATGTTCACCGGTGGCCTGGTTCCAGCTCTTCAGGAGGTTTCTGTTGGCGCACATGCACAACACTTGTGATTAGTGCACGTGTTGTGCCATGTGCTAGTTTATCAGGACACTTTTTACACTGTCTGGCCTTCACCGATTTGAGCCATGTGACAAACAACACTAACATTTGGTTATAGTTCAGCGTTGACTATCAGGTAATAACAGACCATGTCTGACAAAGGGCCACTTGACTGTTTACATGCTGCAGCTCTACAGACTTTGGTACACCGGCCTTTAAAGTATTTTATGCTTTTGTAAGATAGCTGACTCTGAAGACATGATAGGAAATGAGAGGAGAGAGACTGGGAATGAATTTTGTAGCCACGATGGTGACGTAAATCAGTTGGTCAGTTTGTCAGAAATATCTCACCAACTATTGGACGGATTGCCTTGGAATTTGGTACAAATATTCATGGTGCCCAGAGAATGTATCCTAATGACTTTGATGTTCCTTTGACATTTCAACCAGCACCACCAGCAGATTGAAATATATGCAGGCATGTCCCCTATAGAATTAACTGTAACTTTGGTGACCCCTAACTCATCTAGCGGCATCATCAGTTCAACATCTGTATACGTCCAAAACTAATGACAAAACTGATAACATTCCCATCAGACTCAGCAGTCCTTTGTGTATAGTGCTATTTAGCAAATATTGGATGAAATAAGATGGTGAACATGGTAAACATTATACCTGCTAAACATCAGCATGTTAGCCTTTAGCTCAGAGCACCACTGTGTGAAAGTACAGCCTCGTAGAGTCACTAGTGTAGACCCTTTTCTTCTTAGTTTAACTCTAACCAAACTGTCCTTACTTCTATCATTAACCAAATCTGAAGCTAAATCCTAACTCAGACACTGAATGATGATTAACTGTGTTTCACACTGTTGTTAACACCTCAGTAGACTTTTCCCTGACACATTATAATAACTTTGTAGCCGGGCATCGGCAGACTAATTCGCAAATGCGTATCAGCCGGAGCAAATGAAACACGAGCTCCCAGATTCGTCTTATTATTATCCCCTTAAGCCTCAGTCCTCCTTTGAAAGTGACCCAAACTTTTGTCATGTTTGATATGAATGAAAGTGTATGTGCTCTTATCAGTTTGTTGTAGCTATTACAGAATCATCAGGATCTTGTCTACTGATGAAAAATGATGGACGACTTTATGTCTTTGTTGAACATTAATATTCATTAATGTCATATGATGTTAATATAGAAATGATTAAGCTAGAGTATGTATTTATTATGTATGGAAATTATTTATTCTAATATATTTATTGGAAATTGACCGATAGATTCAGATTTATTTTTGTATTTCTCGACACAAATTCGGTATCTTGTGTGTTTCTTTCTCAGCCTCTGACAATGACAAATAGCTGTAATTCTGCCCCTTGCTTTTGTTGTTCTGCATGATTTAATGCAGCTGGTAATGTATACTCACATAGAGACTAAAAAGGTTCAACACACTGTACCCTGACAACAGACATGGCCTAATGATATGATATACTGTAGATACACCTACTACAGTGGAGGAGAGGGAAAACATATATTTACCTTCCTGCCCTCTCACTAACCTCAGACATTATGTCATTTTCTTCCTGAGCCTTAAATGTGCAACCAAGGTTTTGTAACCCTCAATTACCTGCTCAATCATTGTTCCACACTTAAACTGATTGCTTTCTTGAAATGCACTTTTGATCCTCTGGAATCGCAGTATTGGAGAGGTCACATTTATGAGAAGTCTTCGTTAATAAACAATTTTGTTATGTTTTTCCTGGACCATCTGAGAAGCTATTTTATCACCGGGCCCCCTTGCTGCCACAGATTACCTACAATGAAATCCAAATCCAACATGCATATCAGTCAGGACTGCATGAACAGCACACTGCTGTTTTATGGTCTTGTTTACACAGCCCAACTATCCAAGTGTGAAACCAGAGCCTTTCTCATAAAACATTTACATAGCTTTTTAAAATATTTTGAAACTATCATTGTTCATCAGTCTTTCCTCCTGCTTTTCAAGGCAAATCACTGAATTTCTTAGTACAGTACTGCCACATATAGATTGAATTGTGTAAACTATGGGTAAAAAAATGCGTACTTTGTTACACATGTGTGCATGCGGGTGCATCTAAATCCTTGTACACGAGAAAAACAAAACAGGGACCCACTCATTAAAAAACTGCTCCATAGTGGTAATAATGGTTACAAACTCCACAGGGTAGCCTACCTTTAATATCCATATTAAGCCAGACCCTGCTTTAATATTTTTGGGGATCTCATTAATAATTTTAACAAATACGACAACACAATAATAATGCTTCTTTAATAGCTTAATGACAGCATAAAACGAGAGCTTCCTATAGTCAGCTTATGGTTTAATGATATGATGATGGTTATTATATATATAAGGACAGATTTGTGTAGTTGAATAAAACCAGACTCTCATTAGCTACCTTTATTCAACATTGACTCTCAATAGTCACCTCCTGTGAATTATGATTTCAAGTTTTTAATTTAATTACATATTTTTGTATTATCAACAGACCTTGCATGGTGGGAACTGAGAGTGCTTTGAATATTTAAATTTCTCTGCATTAACAGATTGTTGGTGCTCGATTAAATGCGCAAAATCTCTTGTTTTTTCTGGAAAAATGAAACATAACCGTCTGCCATGTAATCACTTTTTACTGTCTACAAAGACATAAGTGATTGGTTTTATTACTTTAACAGGACACTGGCATTATGCAGGATGAATGTTGATGAATCTAAACTGGAATAATAGTTGTTGTGTGCATGGAGTTTATTCAAAATGTAGAGGAAGAAACTGCACTTGAGCTCTGCCAAACAGAGTTAATATGCCATCTTAAACCCTCCAATAGTCAAACACACACATACTGCACCGCAGCATCTATATCCAATGGTGTGCAACATATGCCTGTTTGTGAAGATTGGATGTTCTGGGCCATCACAGCCGCTCCACACTTCACAGACTTCCATTAAAGGAAAAGCCAAATTCAATTATTGTGCCGGAGACTGCAGGAAAACTACATTGTCAGGACACACACACACACACACACACACACACACACATACATACAAACACACAAAATAAGGTAGCAGTTAACACTCTGTGGACAGTTTTATTGTCTCTGGGCACACACAACTGTGAACTCAATTCCAATTAGTCTTCAGGCAGCTGCTGCCCTTTTCTCAAACCTTTATCAGTTTTTAAGCCACTGGCTTTGAAATACAGAATACACATCTTGTGATATATTTCTTTTCTCATCAAAGTTATAAAAAAAATTAGATAATTAAGATATTATTCTTTTTTTGTTATGTAGATTTTCATTTTCTGATTTGACAGTATCATGACCAGGCATCACCAAGTGTAAAAGTCTGTCCCCTCAGCAAATTTGATTTATTTGACCCCTAACTGTCTGATCAATTCGTCATAGTGCTTCATCCATTTCTATCAGCCCAGCTAGGAAGTACTCTATCAATAAGTAGCGAGCCCACACAGGTGGTTCACATGTTGGACATGTGCCTCATGTTTCCAAAGACATCAGCAAGTGTCTGTACAGGAACCTTGGAGATAACTTTTAAGGTATCTGCAATATGGCTTGATAGATCTAAGATGACTAAAGGCAGATCTCAGCAAAAAGCTGAACTCCTTGTTACCCTGAACTACTCATGTGATAGCCATCTCTGTCTCATTGTGAGCTGTTAATGACTCCCTCTGCCTTGGCCTGGAAAAATACAATGCTCTATAGACCAGATTGTTTTGCAAGTACTTTGGAGTTCATTTACTTCAAAAGTAAAATGTCAGCATAATTAAAATGACATCTTTATCTGTTCCAGAGGACAACACCTTATCAGCAGTAATACCATGTTTTCAACCATCAAAGACTTTTTATGAATGATCTGTTGGACATTATAAAACCATAACTATTAATTTACTGTAATCATATGAAAATCAAGGTTAATAGATCATTTAAACTGACTCATGACTATCACCAACCGCTATAAATCAACATGCCAAATACCTGTAGACTGACATAAACCTGGGAAATATGGGAATATGTCAGATTTAATTTTTGATAGCTGCGTGATTGTTGACAAAAAGACATATGATCCATCCACATCAAGCAGTCAACCAAACTCGTAAGAATACTATTTTCTGCTATTTAAGTCATTAAGATGTATGACTCATTCCTGTGCAGTATAATATTACTCATTAGAACATTATAATGTTTTATGGCCTCATTCAGTCACTGCATTATTATGATTGGCCTCATTGAGTAACTTACATTCCCTGGTTTTCTGACAGTGCTTTTATCTTACTATCAACACAGTTCACACTTGAGATTTAAATACCAACAGTGAGCAAGAAAGACAATTTGGATTTGTTTTTGGTTTTTTGGTTGTATCAGAGAGTGTATTGTTAAGTATGGCTGGTCTCCTGATATGAATTACATTTGCATCTTCTATCACAAAACTAAACTAGGCTGTGAAACAATGTCTAAAGCATTCATGTGAAGTTTTAATTTGATGTTATTTCAGTGAGGAAATTGTATGAATACTTTTGTCATTTCTTTCTCATTTCTGATTTAATTACTCAGAAACATTAAATGTGGTGTTATTTGAGGATAATGTCACTGGACATTACACAAATTGCAGTCAGGCACATATTTTCTGTGGATTTTCTGTGGTTTATTTTTAATTCTTGTGTAACCAATTCCAATAATCTGAATAAATTCCCATTCATGGTCAGGTGAATGATCAGCTGGTTGTTAGCCACAGAAGCAGCTGATGGATTAAACAATAGGTGAACATGGCATAAAGCATAAAAGGGATTACAGGATAAATATGACAGGAAATCAATCAAGTAATGTTATGTTTGCATTAGCAGTAACTAAATACAGCTCTGAAGTAGCATGAAGAGAGTGAACAGTAAGCAGTGAGCCTAAAAATGATGACATAAAATCATGCTGAATTATGTGCATGCATTCTTTTTCTGTGAATCCCCTCATTTGTAGTTAGACAATCTGAATCCAGTATGGGAATGGTGGACTCTGCCACTAAACTACTATACAGAGAGGTAATTACTGAGAGTAAATAAAAATTATTGCAGGAAAAATGCAGACCACAAACAGTATGAAAATGTGTATTTGATTTCATAATCATAAATAAAAATCTTAACAAATAAAGCTTCAAAAGGTCATAATACATCAGTTTTTTCCACTGCCCCAAAAAATGAGTTAATGAAGGTTTGAGTATGCCAAAAACGTCCCTTGTGTTTTGCTCTAAACACTGTACAGTGTATTCATAAATAGTTCATCATGTACAGAATAGGAAATAATATTACTTCATTAAATCTCCACTTAACATTCTGTGTACTATAACCTCTTGGGCTCTCTCTTAGGATTCCAAGTGGATGAGATGGTATAAAAGCTCAATTTTGGATCAAGTCAGTGAATTTGGTTTGTTTACTCTTTTACTACTTTTGTTGTATTTATGACAAGAATGTTTACATGTGTTTCTTATTTCTTCAAGTGGAGAAAATAAATAGCTGTGTGAAATATTTTCCAGTCACTTTAATGAACATTCTAGTGATAGTCTGTCAGTCTGACAGTGACTGATAAGCTGTACTATTTCCGCTGACAGTTGCTGTGCAACAGCCAATGAAATAAGGCCTATTACATGCTACAGTATAGTGGGACCATACACTCTGGATTTTTTCTATAAGGATGCCAAGAATGAAGACAGCTTGAAAATATCTCCACCTCCTCGTTCTTAAAAAAGGACCTGTCAAAAAATATTTTTTTATGGGCTACTTGGATACTCTTAATCACTAATGGGGTACTTTGTGAATTTAGTGTGGGGATCAGTTAAGTGCTGACCCCATGAGAAAACACACTGTTTCCATTTGTAATAATTTGATACACGTTATCTTTCACCTGATTAGGGAGAAAAAGCTGCGCTGTATAAAACTCATGTTCTACATAAAAGACACAACTCACTGTGAGCCCCATTCACTGTTTTGTGCCTTTCACTTTCTCTGCTAATCTCTTACAGCCTTTTCAACCCTCAGCCTTCCGTCCTGTTACCTCCCCCCCCATTTCATTCCCCTATCCCCTCTCTCTTTCATCCCCCCCCTGTCTTTATAACTCCCCCTCCCTCTGTTGTCACTAAGCTGAAGGAGGGAACTGAGGGCAAAGTATGTGGAGTCCCTCCCAGACACTCTGGTGCGGGTTATTGAGGATCCGCTACTCTACAGGAAAGCAGGCAGGGAGGCACACTGCACTGGTGTGTCATATCTTATCTCTCATCTCCTACAGTTATAGTTTTATCAAACTTTGATCTTATCAAATATACTGCCAGCAATCCAAATCCTGGCAGGCTGGTAAACAAAAAGGGAGGGAGAAAAGATAGTAGTACGGAAGGAATTTGGGGAGAAATATGTCCAGTGCTATGAATTGGTAAGAGGGAAGGCTGCAGAGAAGTGTGGGCTGGGTTAAACTGGCACTTTAAAAGAGGCTCGCTTTTGCTTCTGTGCATTTCACCAGCAGCCAGGCTGGGAGGCAAAGTAGAGAGCTGTGAAGGAGTGGATGAGACAGCTCCAGGGGGAAGGTGTACTCTCACTTCATTGGAGCAAGTGTATTTTTAGCGCCCAACTCGTTCGATTAGTTTTTCTCTTGCAGTGTTTTTCTCTTGGAGGCTAGCTATGGGCACCAGTGTGAACAGGTTTGTGTGGACAGTGCTGCTCCTGCTGCCAGTCTTGGGACTGTCTAAGGCTCTGCCAAATAGCTGGCTGCCAGGAAAATATACAAACACCACGGAGGATGCTCTAAGGTTCCTCAGTGACTACAACAGCACTGCTGAGGAGGTGTTATTTCACAGTGTCTCTGCCAGCTGGAACTACAACACCAACATAACGGACCACAACTCCGAGCTTCAGGTAGGACAACTCCTAGGGTCTTGGGCTTAGAAGGTGACATACTAGCTGAACCGTTATTTCACGATGGTATGAAATTGGCCCGTTTGGATCAGTTCTTGCCAGTTCTGGCACCCCCTCACCATAAATGCATGCATGGTCAAGGGTTTCTGTGGAGCTGAGCCCTGCTTGACTTGGAGATTACCCCTATTCATCTCTCTCCAGAAATACATGCTTAGTTTCCCCCCAATGCAGCCAACTCAGCTTGTGTGTAACTGGAAATATAAAACAGATCTGAATGCCTACAGTGCGAACGTCTTCAAGTTTTGAATACAATTCTAGGGGGTCTTGCGTGCTATTATGCTGGCAGTGGTTCAACTGTCTAGTTTATGATATTTTCTGCTTAAGACTGTTTCACCAGATGGACGCACCACCTAGAGGATGCAGTTTACACACACTAATACTCTTTATGCTCCAATGTGGTAACATTTATAGCCAATAAAATTCCTCCCCATTGGTTTGGGGCTTTTTAGAGGCAAGCTATGAGACATTAAATTAATCACAGATTGCATTACAGTTTCATCTCACCATATGCCTGAGAAACATTTGCACAAACACTGACTACGAGGGAGAGAAGATACCGGCAATAAAGCAGGAGAAAAAGTACAGCCAGGCAGGATGTTGCAGGAGCCAATGAAACCGTAGAGGTGTGAAAGAGTATTTACTTTACCTTGAGGCACAAGAGCCAATACACCTATATTGACAGATGATATGCAAACAATACAAGCTAACTCGGTTATTTACAAACTCATAACAGGAAAGTTGTCCAGCTGTCAGCTGTGGACAGCTGTCACAACAGGATTTCAGTACAGTATCCAGGCTTGGAACACTGGTCTCCTCACACACTGAACAGGTGTAGATGTGGCCAACACCACAGGAGTGTCAACAGGGTCAGGCTGCAGAATGTGTTCTGCTCTCCACAATGTGTCTGGGATGTAAGGTGAAAGATGAGCACGCTTGTAGTTGGCATGTGTGAGCTCGATTTTTCAGTTCAAAGATAGGATCAAAGTGGATCCGAGCACTGAGCTTCATCTGATCCGGCAGCAAGGGGAAGCATGGCAATTCAGCCTGACAGAGAGAATTTCTTATGTTGGCATGCCACTTATTCTGCACTGAAAGTCCATTGCATTGAAATCATTTAAATAAACTAGCAGATTAGATTACAATATGTACACTCTGCTCATCAAGCAAACATGCAAATGCACACACACACACACACACACTTCCTCCAGCAGCTTCAGAGGTGAGGGTGATTGGGTCTTGGTGCAAATGAGGCTCAGGTTAGACACATAGAGGATCAAACAGCGTGATGATCAGTTCACAAGCTTCTAATCATGCTGAATAAAACCCAATGAGAGTGAATATCAATGACTGATGTCCTTTGAACCCTAGAATTAAATACCATCTGCCTTCAAGTGTCACAATCAGACCTGAGCCTCAGTCATTTATCTCACTGCATACTGCCAGCTTTTTCATGCTTAACTTGAATGTGAAGTTCGAGAATTAGACAGTTTTTTTTTTAAATATTATAAATCCATTTTATAAAATGTTTTGTTCAACTATTTCAAATACAAATATCTTCAAATAACTCACTAAATGCTAACTTGAATATACTTACATAAAAGGTAACAATCAAAGAGAATGTGGTATCTCCTAATAAACTACTATAGTCCACTTATCCTCTACAGCTTTATGTGTTCAAAGGGTAAATTAGTATGAAGATTGGTTAATGGGGACGTTACTGTAACCCTTTGCCTCTTTACAAATGACAACACCCATTGCAGCTTGTATGACACACCCTGAGGGAAAGAAGATCAGCAAAAAAGGCAGTTCAGTCTTATCTTTACTGTGTTTTTTTGGTGGAGAATTGTCTAGGTGGATAGATGGGTGAATACATGCTGGGCAAAAAAACAAATGAGAAAAAGACAGGGATTGAGAGGAAGAGCACAAAGGTCAGAGTTAATACTTCAACTCACTGTCACCAGTTTTCCCTCCTACAACCTGTTATTTTAGGGAAGGCTGGGAGAAAGAGTGATAAGAAAGGCTTTAATGAAAACATTACTGGCATGAAGCTACTGTTGTGTCAGTTTTATCAGGATGTGTGTTGAGCAACTATGAGCATTAACTCATTGCTCCTTAGGAACATCAGTGTGTGTGCAGATATTTTCCTATGTGTGACTAAGTCCGCTCAATGTAATAGTAATTTGCATTTCGTAACATAACATGACATAAAGTATAGGATTGCAACATAAAACCTGTTTTTTGCTCAGGCAAATAAAATGTCTAAGGTGCCGCAATAGGGGTGATATAATGCTAACAATACAGCAGTAGTTCATCATTTTGAATAGGAGCAAATCAATGTGAAACCCATATATCATCCATATTGTGTCCCACAGCAGCCTTGACTCCATCCATTCTTCCAGCACTGTCATTATATATTGGGAACGCCTACAGTATGTCCATGACCTTCCAGAGTGCCATAAAGAAAAGCTCAGGAGATTCAGAAGGGCCATATATGAGCATGCGTATTTGAGCAATGTTGGCATTTTTTAGAAATATTATCCTTGAGCTAGGGTTCATTTGCTGTTCTGTCCTTGCCCCCAGTAGACAGATAGAGCACTTTATTGATCACAGAGGGAGGATGTGTTGATACAGCTGTCAAGAAACATATGAAGTGAAGGGTTAGGGGTTAGTGAAGTCACAGATAAAGACATGTTGTAGGTATAGGAGTTGAATAACAAGCGTGTACAGCCGGGCCTCTGTGGGGCCATAATGATCATTGTTAAGAAAACCAAACTATGGCTACTACACACTGGAAAATATATAGAAAAACCATACCATACACTGCTATTGTAGAACATATTCCTAACATATCAGGTAACACTGTCTCGAAAAAGATGGCATGTGCAATGACAAACAATATATAATATCAAAGAACCCAAGCTTCCTCAAAAAGTAGTATCAGCCCAATTTTGTTATTCCCTGTATATGAAAGCATCTTAGTTCTCCTCATGTCCATGATGAGTTCCTCCTTCAACTTGGCCACACTGAACTGCAGGTGTTTCCTCCTACACCACTCAACAAAGGTGTCCACCATGTCCCACTTCTATCATTGCTGCCCACCTTCTTCTCCTGACACACATCAGTATTGCAAATCAATATCTCACCACTCAGGAAAATAACACTCTCTTCACTGTGGACCTTACTTGGTCCTCAAAACGCGCTTTAAGACATAAAGAAGCTAAATGACTGATGTTACATATCCACTAGCCCCTCTTGGCTGCCTTTAAATTTTACTCTGTTGTTTTTGAGTAATTGCAGAAATGAAGAGATTCAATATATCACTATCATTCACTTCCTCCTCCTCTTGTCTTTAGGTAAAGGCATCGCTTGAAGAGCAGGCCTTCTCTTCAGCATGGGGGTTAAAAGCCAAGGTCTTATTTCTGGACCTTCTCGACTCTCTCCCTCAGCAAGATTCAGAACTCATGAAAAAGATCCTGACTCTTGGAGTTGCCAACCTGCCCGAGAAAGAAAGAGAGGAGGTTTGTTTCTGTTACATATTTCCTAATGGGAAAGGTTATTGTCAGTGTATCATTGCTGACCTCTTTTGAACATCAGAGACTGACTTCAAATCTCTTTTTCTTGTCTCCAGTATAACACAATTCTCAGCACTATGGACAGTATTTATTCCACAGCCAAGGTGCATCCACAGCCAAACATAAGCTGGAGCCTGGAACCTCGTGAGTAAATACATCATACAGGCTCAGAGTGCATGAATTATATGATACAGATGTTATCTGAAAGGGACAGGAATTGAGCAATGTTGAGGAATATGAAACAAACAACAATGTGGAGGGGAGGTCTAGCAAGAAAAACTGTTGTAAGTGGTTAAGATTTTATCTGCTCTTGTAAAAGTAACAGGATGGGTAAAATTCAAAATAATAATTAGAGGGGTCTCCAAAGGAAGTGTTATGGATGTGTGAAGTAAAAAGCTATAACAGCTTGACAGTAGCTTTTAACAGCATGTTTTGTGAACAATGGCTCTTTGTTTTGTCAGCAACAACTGCCAAAAGTAATTGTGAGAAATCCTTACCAACAGACACGACAAGAGAGCAAAAACTATTATTTCTACTTAAAATGAATACTCGTAAACATAAATAAGCTACTTTTGGGTTGGGGGTAGTCCCCATAAGGATAATTGGTTTTCTTAACCTTGGAAACAATCTAAGGTACAACAGGGTTATTCAAAGTATGTGGTACATCCCTTCACAAAAGACATGGTGTCATTAAAATAACACGCAAACTGTCAGTAATCTCTTTTTCCGCCTTTTCAAGCAGCTTCTGTGGTCTTTAACTTTGTCATTTTCTTCACCTTCATTTCCTCTTTGTGGCATTTTTAAGATAAATGTTGTTTTACATGACGCTCAGAATGTCATGGAGTCGTCATAACTCAAAGCTAATCTCTTGGATAATGTGTCTGTTCTGGCCATTTCCTGCTGAGAGAGCACAAAGTCATCTAAATGCCAATACATCTTGTTTTAGGAAAAACGTACAGTTTTTGAGTAATGTTTATTTTATTTTGCAGATCTCACAGATATCATGGCCAGCTCCAGGAGCTACAAAAAGCTGCTGTATGCCTGGGAGGGCTGGCACAATGCTTCAGGTGTACCTCTCAGGCAGTACTACCCCAGGTTTGTGGAGCTCAGCAACAAAGCCTCTAAAGCTGATGGTAAGAACTTCCCCTTAACCTTTGACAATGAGAGCACAAGGTTCATAATTCTCTAAATAAGTAATTAATTTAATAAGGATGGTTTAACGAAAGAAAGAGGAGAGTAAAAGAGCAGAAACGACTGATAGAGGCTGGGAAAAAGCAAGAAAGAGTGAAACAGAGAAAAGGAACATTAACATTTTGTCCTGTTTAGGATTTGCCGACACTGGAGATGACTGGCGCTCTTGGTATGGTACTAAGACCTTTGAGCAGGATATAGAGGAACTCTACAGGACCATCGAGCCCCTCTACCAGAACCTGCATGCCTTTGTGCGCCGCCAGCTCTACAACCAGTATGGCCCCAAGTACATCAACCTTAAAGGACCTATCCCTGCCCACCTGCTAGGTACAACAGAACATTTTTATGTTGCTACCATACACTATCTGCAGACAAGAGCTATGAATATGTGCTGCAGGGGTAGGTGAGGTCATGCCCCAGATTTATATTTTATTTCACCCCTTTCTTGCAAATTTCCTGTAAAATTGAATAGTTACATCGAAATAGTTGTGTGAAAAACATGGGGTATATGGGGGTATGTGCAAATGTATTATTTGTACAAAAGCTAAAGTAAAAGCAACACAGTGGAAATATTAATTCTACTTTATCATTAAGCAAATATCAACTAAAAAAACTGCAGTTTTTTTTGCATGCACAATGCACTGAACGTTACCCGAAGGCGAAATCGCTGTTGCACTCCTGCAGGTCACAGAATCTGGCAGGTCACATAATACGTTGTAACACCGGTGGTAGACTATTGTAAATATTGCATTTTGCAGTTGTTTCATTGACTTTCATTAAAATTAAGTGAAATGTATCCCCACTTTGTAACGTTGAAGTTAAGGCTGTCCTCCATGTTCAGTCAATCTTACAGTCTCTAACAACAGTGTCGCTGCGTTGGTTTGTATACACACTAGACTTAATTTTTCTTAAAGAAGCAAAAGGTACTACCTAAGATTAATTGTGAATGAAAGATTTAGCTGAACAAATATATTATAGTATTTCACCAAGTTGGAACCAGATCTAAAACAGAACTGGCTCTGAACCCGTCCCTAAATATAACATGAGTTTCAAAAACTCTACCCCTCACGCCAATAATTTCCGCACAGTCCCTATCCCATTACTGTGAATGAGGTATTTCCATTGGTGCCTCTGAGTAGAGTATCTGATAACAAGTTAGAATTGTTGCTTAAGTGTGTTTTCTTCCTCACCCTTAGGAAATATGTGGGCCCAGACCTGGAACAATATTTATGGTATGATGATCCCATTTCCTGAGAAACCCAACATGGATGTGACTGATGAAATGGCCAGACAAGTAAGAATGGGAGAAAGACTTTGTGCCACTGGGATGGATTGTAGGAAAGACAAATTCATCTCTTTCAGGTGGATTGCACTGAGCTGAACTGTGTTTATTTCCCTCTTCACAGGGCTACAATGCCACGCACATGTTTCGTGTGGCCGAGGAGTTCTTCACGTCTCTCGGTTTAGAGAAGATGCCGGATGAGTTCTGGGAAGGATCCATGCTGGTGAAGCCTGATGGTCGAGAGGTGGTGTGCCATGCGTCCGCCTGGGACTTTTACAACCGCAAAGACTTCAGGTAAAATCAAGGAATTTAGTTACAAAGGAGCTATTTAACGAGTTACATTTAAGTAACAGAGAAGTCAGTGGACAGTAATACTACATGTTTTACATTGTTTTGGGTATAATCCAGCACACTGGATTTCAAATCAAACAATGATCTTTAAGTGCTAACTTTCAGTTTTAAGGGTAGATCTTTATATTCATAGTTTGAACAGTGTAGGACTCATAGATCTTTTTACACTTGTAGGGATTTAAAAAATGTATTGGATGTAGCCTAGAGGTAAACATGCTTAAATTAAATCTGAAAGTCAGAACTTTAATGTCATAGTTTCAAATGTGTTGGTATAGCCTACATATTCAACACAAAACAGTGCAAATACTATATCTAATATTTAATACACTGACTGCTAATCGTGTTGATAAACTTGATAATACAAAGTCATTAATCAATTTTATTGATGTTTCATCCGATTCAGGATTAAGCAGTGCACCACAGTAACAATGGAGCAGCTCTTTACTGTACACCATGAGATGGGGCACGTCCAGTATTACCTGCAGTACAAGGACCAGCCTGTGGGCTACCGTCGCGGAGCCAACCCTGGCTTTCACGAGGCTATTGGCGATGTTTTGTCTCTCTCCGTTTCCACACCTAAACATCTGCATACCATTAATCTGCTGGAATCTGTGACCTCTGACAGTGGTAAAGAAACAAAAACATAAATTAATTAAATCCAAGCCACTGAAATATCACCCCATGGAACAGATGTGGAAGAAATTAAACATTTGGCAATTTGATGAATCTGCCTAATGTTGAATTCTTAAATATCTTATCATCAAATATTGAAAAAATTAAATGCTGCATTGTGTTTTTCCAGAAACTGATACCAACTACCTGTTAAAGATGGCTCTGGAGAAGATAGCTTTCCTTCCCTTTGGCTACCTCATCGACCAATGGAGATGGGGTGTATTCAGTGGAAAGACCCCTCCAGACCAGTACAATGCCGACTGGTGGCGCCTCAGGTAGGCTCTTATGCATAGGCTTAATATAGCCTATTTACAAGTATTTGACGTTAATGTTTCTTGCTGAGATTTAGATGAGAGGTTTGATACCAGTCTCATGTCTGTACAGTAAATATGAAGCCTCCCTTTGTAGTTGGTTATCTTTAGTAAACAGGAAACGTGAAACAGCCTTTCATACTATTTTCACATTGTCATCTAACATACTGTATTTTTCATTATGGAAGAAAAAACTTTTATAGCAGCATAACCCTTTTACACTTGGAGAGACTGAGCAAATCCCAGCCCAAACAGATTAAGTTGAGCTGCTCTGTAGTAACAGTAGAAGACTGTGGTTGTACTGGCTGGCATTCACACTTAAGTGTGTGAGTGTTTGTGTGAAGTGACTTGTTGCTGGAAAAAGAGTGGAAACTTAATGGATACAAAAAAGTTATTCTATTCTACTATACTAATTATAGGCTGAATAACTTTCCAGAACTCATGTCTTAGTTATGTAACCCATGCCATTGGGTTTTTAAATCCATTTCTCATTATATTTTAAAGGACAAAATATCAAGGCATCTGCCCACCCACCAGGCGAACAGAGGAGCACTTTGATCCTGGAGCAAAATACCACATCCCTGGAAACACACCATACATCCGGTAACATTCTGTTCTGCACCACCACTATCACGTGGAGTGTGTGTTAGTTGTGTATGTGCCTGCACATGCATTTGAGGGCACTAGGGGAATATTTGTATAACATAAAGTCACTGAACATGCAAATCATGCTGGTGATCTGGGAATTATAGTATTGTGTGCTGTAATAATGACTGAATTTCTGGCACTTGAGTGTGGTTTTAAACAATACAATAACCCTACAATAGCAGGAAGCTTGTTGCAGAGGCAACGGGGCTCTATAAGAAAAAGCCTCTGAGCTCAGCTGGTTTCCATAACAATGTGGGGAATAACAGTTAGTCCAACACACACTTACTTAAACAGACAAGCACATGTTGTGTAGTGGTTGCTGAAACACATACTTACAGCATTCTTATCATCTAAACATAGGGGTCATTTTTAGCTTTGTAGTATTCTAGTCAGTGTATTTAAGTATGAAAGATTAGGAGAATTTAACCTCATTATATTTATTTAGTTGTAGCCGACTTTAATCAGTTGTTTTTGACCTCCCATGTAAGAAGTCATACTTCATACTGCTTGTCATAGTTTTTGTATAACTAATTTCTTACATCACGTCTCATTATGATTTCTGTCTTTTTTTACTTTAAATTAAATGTTTTGAAATTTTTAAAAATTACTAATATAAAAGTGATGCACTGAAGAAATGACAGCAATTATTTCTCCTCCAGGTATTTTGTCAGCTTCATCCTGCAGTTTCAGCTTCATGATAAACTGTGCGAGGCAGCCAATCACACCGGTCCCTTGCACACATGTGACATCTACCGCTCCGAAAAAGCAGGCGCCATTTTAGAGTAAGTGATCTGATTGGGCCTCCCTTCTTCATTACACAGAGAATGGAACCATTTTGATGTAAGCAGCGAAGGTGTAATACAATTTCATTCTACCTCCACCAGGAAAATCCTTAAAGCTGGCTCCTCCAAACCTTGGCCTGAAGTGCTCCAGGAGGCTATAGGCAGTAACAAGATGGATGCCAGCTCACTGATGAAATACTTTGACCCCATTATTAAGTGGCTGGAAAAGCAAAATGTCAATGAGACGTTGGGATGGCCTGACTTCAACTGGGTCCCACCCATCCCCGAGGGGTACCCTGAAGATATTGGTAAGAGAGGACTTTAAGCACACTGAGAAGTACTGCTCAAAATGAATGGTAACATGGTGAACAAACAGCTGAATAAGAGAAGGTGAACTAAACTTACATTATCTGGAAGGATAAGCTATAGGAGGAGATATAGTTGCATTCTAAATAAATCAGCATTTAAGGGAGTTAAGTTTTTTTCTCTTAGATGTAACAAAGAAATGGTGGCTGTGCAGGATGGATTAAATGGTGCAGAAGTGCAAACTGTTTCTTTTGCCTTGGTGAAATGTCTGGCTGTCTGGTCCAAGATTTTCTCTGCATGCACACAAATATAAAAATATACAGTTTTCTTTTCCATTTCAAGCAAACACCTAAAAAAATGAAAAGCCTGTGGTGTACACATTCTGATTACAATTCATACATCGTAATTTTGCTAAAATGTAATTGTATTTTTCAGCCTACATTACATCGATCTTTATTTACAGTATGCATTGTGCATTTCAGCTGACTTGTCCTTCTCCTTGATTACGCAGACAAGAACACAGATGAGCTTGATGCAAAGAAATTTCTGGCCGAGTACAACAGCTCAGCTGAGGTGGTGTGGAACGCCTACACTGAGGCCTCCTGGAAGTACAACACTGACATCAACGAAGCCAATAAGAAGGCCATGGTAAGACCCTCTGACTCCACTGATATCACCTTAACGTTGTTCAAGCCTCATCCGTCATCAATCAAATGTTTAGGACTGTTGCATCTTATGTGGATTTTGTGCATTTAGTCAGGGAGTCAATAAAATGGTTGCTAAATCAAAAATGTGTCAGTGAATCAATAATTGATTGAGTCAGTGAGTAACTAATCAACTCATGTGTGCATGAAAGCATGTTTCTGTCCTAATTACCCATGTACCTTTTTTAACCATCCATCTTCCAATCATCCTGCTTCCACTGACAGGTAATGTGAAAATAGAAAAACATTAAAGAGTATTCATTATTCCTCTCTAGCTTGAGAAGAACCTGGAGATGTCAGCCCACACCCTGAAGTATGGACAGACGGCCCGCCAGTACGACACCACCGACTTCCAGGACGGCTCAATCAAACGCATCATGAAAAAACTCAGTGACATTGAGAGGGCTGCACTGCCCTCGGCAGAACTGCAAGAGGTGTGGAGGAAATCGTTTTTTCAAATATTTAAACTAATGAACAAAATTATCTTAAACAATCATTATCGCGTAATAACTAATTTAGTTTTTCTGAGATAACAGGAACATTGTCTCGGGATCTTGTTTTGCTAACTGAAACTAATTTAGAATAAAGCATAAAAGCACAAACCAAATGCAGAAATAGGCTTACCCGTTGAGTGTTCAAGTCATCCATCAGTCGTCAGAATGGCATGTCAAGTGTGGTGGACACAATGGCCAAGGCCTATTATGTTTAATTTGGGAAATATTGTTTTCTCGTGATTGTGAAATTATTTATATCATTAGCTTGACAAAAAGTTTCATTATCTCGAGATCTCGAGAAAATAATCCCATTATCTGGGAAAATAACATTTGTCATTATGAGAGAATGACATAAATGACAAAAACAAATAAAATACATTTGTTATCTGTGGAAAACTGGGGAAATGAAATGGTTGAATCCATGGCTGTTTGGGGCCTCCATAGATAACCAAGTTTGTGTTTCTGATAACAAACATTCGTCAATGCAAAACACATTACCACAATGATAGCTTATGTATGACTGGTATTTAGAAAAAACAACCACTTGCTGGAAAGCAGCAGAGTTGCTTATTGATGGCACATTTGTTTGTGGCACTCAGACAGACATCTAACAGTATTATCTAGCTCACAATAGAATTGGCAGTTAGTAGCAGAAAAGTCATGCTAACCCAGAATACACAAAGTTAGATTTTACAGGTGTGCCAGACCATTAACACACAGCACGGTTTAAAAGCAATAAGTTTCTCTCACACTAGTAACATTAGCAGACTTGAAATTCCTGCGGTTTCCCATCAAAATATAACCGACACTGGACATGTGCCACGTCTGACATGACGTCTTACTCATAAAATGCAGTGTATACATGCAAAACCTCACTTATTATTTATCAGCTACAGGGGTCATGAGAAGAGACTGCACTTTGTAATGTTTTTTTCTCTGAAGAATTTTAGAATTCAAGAATTTAAACTCTCAGTCTGCCACCTCTATCAGCTGGAAGCACACTGAAACTCCAGATGCATGTCAAACTGATCACCAAAGCATTGATAAAAGTTAATAAAGTTTTGCACCACAGCCATTAACACATGGCAACAAATGGAAAATACTTTGGCTTTTTTTTAAACCTGTTTTCCTATTTGGGAGGAGCAACCTACCAAGAGCCAGCTGCCAGGAATCTGTTTGGTCTTATGCGTGTTATGTGTATTTGTGTTACATGTGTTATGCTTTCTGCAAACTGTAGTGTGGTAGTGAAGGGGAAGGCTCCTTTTTGGCCAGATGCAGAGCTCTAGGAGCTGTAGATAAAGGGATACATTTGTCAAACCCGTACCAGCATACCCAAGGCTGGTGCGTTCAAAAACAAGTATTAACTGCAGCCATTGTCGTTACGTAAATTAAACATATTGTTCAGTGATTCTCACTTTCACTTGTTTCTATTAGGTGCCCTCTACCCTTTAGAAAGATGGCACATGTATTTACCAAAATTTAAAATATATTGTTGATGGTTTCAATGGGCTCTAATGCTTGCTGCATGGCTTTACCTTTTCAGTACAACACTCTCCTATCCAACATGGAGACCAAGTACAGCGTGGCTCAGGTCTGCAGAGATAATGGAGCGTGCCATCCGCTGGATCCAGGTGAGACTACAAAACATATGTCAATCCTAATGCAATATGAAGAGTTTGACTCCAAATATTTAATTACAATGAATAATGAAAGAAATGTAACATATAAACAGGAACAAATTTAACATCTGAAAAATGACATCATGAATACTCTGCTGCCTTGACAGTATACAGTAGGTAAAGTTAATGAATGTGCTGTGTTTCAGATCTCCAGAAGATCATGGCAGAGTCCAGGGACTATGATGAATTGTTGTTTGCCTGGAAAGGATGGAGAGATGCTGCTGGCAAAGTACTTCGCCAGGATTACAAAAGATATGTTGAACTGGCCAACAAAGCTGCCACACTCAATGGTATGACCTTAAGGAGTACTTTTACATCCACCTTGAGATTCTCCCCGGGGAGAGCAGTTTAAAAATTGTTCTGAAGTCAAAGATAATCTGATCAGTCTGTGTTTCCTACATTACAGACTTAGAAAGTGCACCTTACTGATGAGTGTTTTTATCATTGGTACTGTCTGTAGGTCACTCTGACAATGGGGCTTTCTGGCGCTCCCTATATGAAACCCCTACCTTTGAGGAAGACCTGGAGACTCTGTGGAAGGAGCTGGAGCCACTCTATCACAATGTCCATGCCTATGTTCGCAGGGCTCTGTACAAAAAGTACGGCTCCCAGTACATCAACCTGAAGGGACCCATTCCTGCTCATTTGCTGGGTGAGTAAATAGAAGGATTTTTTATAACTCGTGTGAGTAAGTACAATATTTGGCCTTCAAAAAATGTTGTTTTGATTTTACAAGGCTTTCAGAAGTTGAGGCTAAGGTCACAGGACAAAACCACACTTCAGTCAGTATTTCACTATGGAATTTAAAGGATTTTAACAGTCTAGCCCAAACTATCCTTTTGTGTGTAAGCATACCCCATTGATATTCTGTCAGGGGCTGAAGATGAATTTGGATTTAGGCAGGATTTAATTTGCTTTCAGAGGCGTCAAGCGTGAGATTGCATGTGACAGTTCCACACGGTTAGGGATTGGACTGAATCACAAATCCCACATGGTTTAACACTGGCAGAGCAGAGGGCGACTTGCCCCCATGCTTTTTATGCCTAGAAATATGATTTATGGGTGCTGTCTTCTGTCCTTTCAGGCAACATGTGGGCACAGACGTGGTCTGGCATAATGGATTTGGCTATGCCCTACCCAGATGCCACGAAGGTTGATGCTACTCCAGCTATGGTGGCACAGGTGACTGAACACATGAAGCAGCTGTTGCATAATGATCCCCACTGCACACATGAATACACACTGACACACTCTATTCCACCACTTGCCATGCAGCTTTAGAAGTCAAGGATCAGATTGTTTTCGTGTAAATAACACTTGGATGCCATCCAAAGTGGAGGATCAAGCTGAAGATAAATAAAGATGACCTTAATTGCACTGAATAAAAGCAGCAGTTATCCACAACTGAAGAAACCTTTATACATGGAAATACTGTATACATATTTTTAAGGGGATCCTCTTAGAACCATAAATTGTTTACACTTAGTGCAGTCATCTATTTTCTCAACGTAGCTGTTGCTTTTTCCAAATGTTGAATATGTTATTGCCTGCAAAACTGTTTATGCATACACACATACATACACCCACATCTTCACTGATCACATCTTCACTCTTCTTTTTCCCATTCAGGGCTGGAACGCCACCAGAATGTTCCAGGAATCCGACAGATTTTTCACCTCTCTGGGTCTGCTGCCGATGCCAAAAGAGTTCTGGGAAAAATCCATGCTGGAGAAGCCTTCTGACGGACGCCAGGTGGTGTGCCACGCATCTGCATGGGACTTTTATAACCGAAAAGACTTCAGGTAAAAAAAAAGCCTAACTGATTGGAAGGCTATTACCAGTGCTTTCACAGGATGGTGGCTTGCCTACATTTAATGCAGAAAACACTGATACACTGTCAAAACGTGCAAACTTTGTTACAGTAGAAGAAATAAGCATAGCAAGAAGACACAAAACATACATAGCCAGTCACACACAAGCGTATGTGCAGCATCAGCAACTATCACTGACATGTCTAAAAAGCTCCAAATTAAATTTGGAAGTTCAGCCAATGGGATGACACATGCAAGTTAAAGGTAAACAGTATCACATTTTTTAAAGTGGGATATAAGCAGCATGTGAGTTTAGGATCGCTTCATAGTCAAGCACAGACATGATTTTTAAAACACAGTGTTTTTTCTGTGACACCTATGTCCTAAGGATGTAATATTTATAGGGTCTGTGCTGTATGTCCTTGTTTGTGTCTCCAGGATCAAACAATGCACTGTCGTGACTATGGATGACCTGATCACAGTGCATCATGAGATGGGCCACGTCCAGTATTTCCTGCAGTACAAAGACCAGCCTGTGTCCTTCCGCGATGGAGCCAACCCTGGCTTCCACGAGGCCATCGGCGATGTGCTAGCCCTGTCCGTGTCCACGCCCAAACATCTGCAGAGCATCGGTCTCCTGGACAAAGTTGAAAACAACCACGGTGAGTGGTGGCGAACGTGAATGCTATATAGTTCTGTAAAACCATGTGATGTTGTCACACAGTGTTCAGCTCATGATTTTGTGTTTCTGTCCCCTCCTCTAGAAAGTGAAATCAACTTCTTGATGAGCATGGCCCTCGACAAGATCGCCTTCCTACCATTTGGCTACCTGATGGATCAGTGGAGATGGAAGGTATTTGATGGCCGCATCCCATCGACTGAGTTTAATAAAGAATGGTGGAACCTCAGGTAAAGTTCACCAGCATTTTTACAGTTACAAAGTGCAATGTTTATCATCTAGAAAAAAATTAATAAACCATTACATAAAGTTAATCAGTAAATGGCAGATTGATAAGGTAATTATTTACTTAAATAACAAAGAGATTATACTTTTCTCTGCATTGCAGAATGAAGTACCAGGGACTGTGTCCACCTGTAACCCGTACTGAGGAAGACTTCGACCCTGGTGCAAAGTTCCACATCCCTGCTAACGTGCCCTACGTCAGGTAAATGTTCCTTTGGCAGAACAAACGCACCTGATAACTGAGCACAGATAGATTGATAACAGCTTCAACCGGTTCAGTGGAGTATAGATAGACAAGATGAATGTATTGTGTTTTTCTGGTCTCTGCTGGCACTAATGCACAGTCATGTTTAATGATCTTCAATCAGGTACTTTGTTAGCTTCATCGTCCAGTTTCAGTTCCACAAGGCTCTTTGTGATGCGGCCAAACATAATGGGCCTCTACATACCTGTGATATCTACCAATCTAAAGAAGCTGGGAAGCTGCTGGGGTTAGTACACACACCTACACACACTGGTACCCACCCATAATTAACTTTGGCAGAGAATAATATACAACAATACGCAACAATGAATACCATGAATAGTGGTGTTTCTACAAAACATATCTGAATATGATAACAACAAAAATCTCAGCTCTTTTGACCAATCAAAAATGGAATTCATATATGTACGTACATGCTAGAAATGAGAGATTGCATTATGAGAGATTTTAGTATTTGTCAGTGCAGGCAGCTGGTGAACATGCTTCACGGCATGTGTGCAATTATCTCTAGGACACACTCTTGTTACTGACCGTCCTCTCTGACCCGTGTTGTTGTTTGCAGAGATGTGATGAAGCTGGGTTTCAGTAAGTCGTGGCCTGAGGCTATGAACATGATCACCGGCCAGCCCAAAATGAGTGCCCAGCCACTCATGCAGTATTTCCAACCTCTCATTAAATGGCTGGAGGCAGAGAACAACAAGAACAATGATGTTCGCGGGTGGCCCGAGTACGACTGGAAACCTTCAAGTATGTCCAACACATTTGTGCATCCACATACTTACTTTATATACTATACTATACAGAAGCATAAAAGAAAGCACATGCATCTAGGTAAGCCGATTTCTTGGAAATCTGTGTTAAATAAGTTTTCAATTTGCCAAGCCAAGTGTTTCTTGAACTCCTTCCCAGAAAAAAGAAGACATGCTTCACACAGAGGCATTAATTTCGTTTTTCTCCTGCTGCGGCTTACAGTGAAATTAATCTCCTTCTCCTTTTGTTTTACTGATGACATCCTGCTGAAAAGAGGTGTACAGATTTGATTGATGAGATTCTGAGCTTGGAATAAATAATGGGAAAAAGAGAACACAGCTGTTGTCGAACAGCTCAAGAGAGAAATACAGCAAAAATTAGTGACTGGGTGTGGAAAGAATAGAATGGTGGTAAAAGATAGTGATTTTGTTTCTTCAGACTACACTGTGTCAAATGGGAGCAAGTTACCCACCTTTCGCCTTTTTGATTTATATTATTATTATTTTGCATTAATACCAACACTGAAATTTAAAGGCAGATGTTTTGGGATGGTTATTTGTAACAGCAGTGTCATTGACAGGAAGCACTCAAATACTTTCAGACCATTCCAGTCCACCTTGCATAACCGATCTGCAAGAAACGTAATAATAATAAATAACTGCAGCAGTTTACAGATTTAAACATGTTCATGTATGCCATCTATAGGTAGGAATAATAATATCCTTTTTTCTACTTTTGCAGCTTTACTTTTTTAACCATCAGTGCAGCATTATACTGACTTTTGTATTTTCTGTGTAGGTCCAGCAGGCAGAACTAGTAAAGTGGACTTCCTGGGTATGAGTGTGGATGACTCAGCTGCCATGGCTGGCCAGTGGATCCTATTGGTTGCTGGTCTGGCCCTCTTGGTGGCCACCATCATACTGGCCTACAAGTACAGGAGGTCAAAAAAGCCTGAAAAGTCCTTATCCACGATGGAGCTCAAGCAAAAGGACTAGTCATCGGTGATGGCCACGGGGCTAAAGTAAGGCCTGACTTACTGTAGCTAGCACAGTGCCAACCTCAATGTGAACATCAGTGTTTTTGTGTACTGTACAGTAAATCTGATCAAATTTGCTTTTCTTTTTGGTCTGTCTCCCTGTCTAGTCTTGTATATTTATTGTCTACTCTTTGAGTCTAATTATGTTTTGCCTATGCAAAAGAATATTATAATTTTGTAATTTATTTGCAACATTTAATTGTTTAAAGAGGAAAATGTTTTAAATTAATGTCATTAATTGTGTAAGCATATTTGAAAATTTGATTTTGTTTCTTTTTTGTTGCATCCCGTGCATTTCTATAATAAAGACATTAAATATTTATTCTGCTCATGTATTTAGACCATACAGTCTATGATTTAGACAAGATAGAATGGAAAACACAGAATAATGATGTACCAATTAAACTGCAAAGTTTGTTAAAAACAATTTAATTACATTGAAACTGCACAGTAAAGAACAACATCACCACAGAGAACAGAGTTTGTGCATTGGTTTCAGCCCTTCCCTCTTTACTCACAGAGTCAATGGAGCCTCTGTAACAGCCACAGTCACAACCTGCATGCTCTCAGGTAACATGGACTACAGCTGTAACGCAACACTTAGTCCCATCAGAGACTGTTCAATGACAGTCTTCTCCTGGTACAGTCTAATTTCAGTGCTGCGAGTTGACCTCAATGGGGGCCACAATGGCTTGGAAACAATCCAAGTGTCTACTTACTGTCTCGTACAAAAAATACAAAGCTTAGGGACAGGGACACAATAGAGGCCAAAGACATATGCATTCATTCAAATAGTCAATCCAATGTAACTTCTTACTATGTACAATTTATAACTATCTGTGCTAGAGTTTACAGTCTCCAGACATATATAACATCATGTACTATTTAATCCAGTGTCATGACTCCCTGTATGTGATATTCTTTAAAGATATCCAGATTCTTTACTGTATTAATACAAGACAGTGTAATAAATAGTAATCAAATGTGCTCCCATCATATCATCAACACATGTTGGCTTATTCTACACACAGACAAGAAGTGACTGCCTTTCACCTTGTTGCAGGGGTGCTTGGATAACTTTTGCTGTGGAATTTAATGTGGGCGATTACAACATTTCCAGCTGGGCTATAAAATGTGTTTTTTATCAATGAGAGCCAATTATTCTCTGTCCCTCTCTGTATTTATTCCCTATACTCAGCAGGTAAAATACAAGTCACTTTTTTGCATATGATGTCAATTCGAAAACCATGACTGCATTTAACATACTAGCTTCTGTAATGCACTGGCATGGACATTAACATGAGGACACTTGTTCACCCATAACACAGTGGATGCTGGTCAACGTATTCTAAGTGCAGTTTGATCTGTAAATCGACTGATGTAGGTTTTAAACCCTTACAAAGTCTACAATCACTAACCACAAAGTAATGCCTGGGGACAGAGCAGGAAAGATATACTATTTCACAGAGAAAATCAATAGACTCTTTCCTCTGATTAGAGAGGAAACAGGACATGGTGGAAATAAACATGATGAATGACCAGCAATGCAGAGGATTCAAAAAGAAGAAGAAAAAAAAGGAAAACATAAATGGAAAGTTCAGTAAATTAAAAACCTGCAAAACGATTTACTCTTGAATGCAACCCCAATTCCACTGTACATGGCATTCATCAAAAATACTTAACAAATTACAATCTGTGAAGCAAAATGTTCATTTATTGCACTGAAAAAGTTGAAATCTACTGAAGTTGGAAAAAAATGAATGCACTATCCATAATTGGTCCATGCACTGTCCATGTGGCACGACTGAGCCCAATGTTCTTTGTTTGGCCCGTGTCAAACCAGCGTGACGGTGAGTGGTTCAGGGTCCAAAGTGAAGGCCTCAGTAGTAGTAATGCTGCATCTCTGTCCAGTTGGTGATCCAATACTTTTTCTGTGGCTCCTCGGGCTGAAATCCAAGATTGAACTGATAGCGCTCAGCCTTGCGAATTTTCACCCCCTGGTGCTTTGGCATTATCCGGTAGTAGATGGCTCGCTTGAAGAATCCAAGCTAGTGAGGAAAGAGAGAGAAGGAGGTGACATTACAGAGGATACACTTAAACAGCAGGAGAGCAGGGATTAATGACGGGTTGAGAAGGATATTTAGGATTCATTGGCTGAGGAAAAGGTTAGGTAAAAGATAAACCCACACTGAGTAAGCTGGAGGAGAAGGATTAGACAAACATGATATAAAGTGATCTGCAATACACAGTATTAGCCTGAAAGGGAAGTAGAGGCAATGTTAGGTAGAGACATATAGCGGACGGAGAAAGAGAAAGATAAGTGGAAAGCAAGTGGAATCACACCCCAAGTTTAGCGCTGTAATTAACAGTATCCATAGGAAATCCATTTGTAGGGGTGTTGTTACCCAAAAGCCCCACTGGTGTGTGCTGTTGGGGGGACCCACGGGGGCCTCAGTAGTCTTCAGTCAGCCTCTCTGTCTCAGAGGGCTGGATCTTCATCTCAGCCTTCTGGGCCTTGGCCTCATACATCTCCCTCCTGCTGGCCCTCTGGAAGAAGCCACACTGGGGGTGGAGGAGGAGGTGGAGGAGGAGGAGGAGGAGGGTGCAAGTCAAAGGTTAGACTAATGAAGATCAATATTGAGGTTATAGATCAGTCAGATGAATGGGTCCACAGCTATCATATAATCCAGAGATTGTCGGTGTGAGTAAAAAAAAAGTACACGGGAAGAGATTCCGAGCAATTTCAAAGTCTGTGTCTCCAGTGTAATCAGTGCAGTAATGATTGGTAGTCTCACCTTCCATAGTATAATAATGATTATCCCCAGTAGCAGAATTCCCGCGACAGCTGCAGAGATGATGATCCATAGCGGGAGCTCATAAGGTTTCTCCACACTCTCCGCTGGTTGTATTTCTACTGTGAACTGTGAACAAGAAAGGTGGAGAGAGTCAAGTAAAGTCATCATCATCAACATCATCATCATCATCATCATCATCATCATCAACATCATCATCACACACCATGGTGGTCTGACTGTCCATCTTGATGGTGGGTTTGTCTGTAATGAGCTTCAGTGTGGCTTGAGCTCTGACAGTAACTCTCAGAACGTTGGGATAGTCCTACAGGGACACAAACACAGCATCAAAACATTTTCAAAAAGTCGAAAGGTTGTAGAAGCCAGGAACCCAGATATACTCTTTGAAGGACTTAGGAAAAAACTGTTTTTGTTATTGGTCTAATTAAACATGCAGTATAATATTTAGGACTTGAAAATGGCAACAATGCTTGGAAAGGAAAGCACAAGGAAGATGAATACAATGGTTTATAATAATAGTGTGTGTGTGTGTGTGTGTGTGTGTGTGTGTGTGAGTGTGTGTGGCTGTAGCTGGTGAGCTGACCTCTAGCATTGTGCTGTTCCACAAACGGGACCGGACATAAATCGTGGCTGAATTCGTCATGTTGAGCAGTGGACAGGTAAATGTCACGCATCGTGCTGTTCCCTTGGAGCATTCCTTCAACACATGATGAGAAAGAACAACTATTATACAAGTGAACAAACACTGACAATTGCACCGTTCGGCTTTTGAAGATTTTTGTTCAGGATGTACACAATCCCAGTAAGGATTTGACAGTTCAGTTAATATCTATTAATGCCTGTATACTGTAAAATCAAGGAGACCTAACCGTTGACTGCCAGTACAGTAGAAGATTTCCTCCTGCACTCAGTGACATCCCCTACTAGAGTATAAGTCGAGTGAAAGTAGGTCATTTCTAGACCAGTGTTGGTCTATGAGTCAGTCAGTCAGTCTACCAGACTGAAAATCTCAGCAACTATTAGAGAGATTGCAATGAAATTTGGTACAGCTATACATCATCCCCAAACGATGAATCATACTGACTTTGATAATCCCCTGACTTCTCTTCTGGTCCCACTATCAGGTTGACAATTGTGATTCAGACTGTACAGTCTCTACAACAATATATTGCAGACACTCATGGTAACATTGGTGTGAATACTACTCTCAAAAAATATAGCTTTATCTGCATTTTTCATTATTACTTACTTTACCATACAGCTTTAGAGTTGGTAAAAGTTCTTATTTTATCACTTGTTCGTGCTTAATATACAGTAATGTAACCTCAGGTGAAATGTGACGTCTCGCTCTGATGATGAAATACAATTGATGTATGCTTCAAATGACACGCTGTTCATGGCAGTGCTTGATAAGGCAGATCCATTTCTTACCAACAAGTAGGTCTCTTTGCGAGAAGTGAGCAGTGTGATGGCTGCCTGTGGCTCAATGATATGTGGCTGGATCGTATCATCAACCTCATCCACCACGATCTGCCGCTTAGTACGTTTCTGTCCACTCCCTGACAACTGGAAGAGAGTGGGAGAGGAAAAATGAAAGGAGGAAGCAGAGGAGACAGAGACATGACATCAGAGGGTTCGTGGTAATTACTGGTTTTGATAAAGACATTACCAAATTCTTCTCCAAATAGTATTGTCATTTCCACTGTCTATATCTAGCCTGCACACATTATGACTTTCTATTTGGGGCTCTGTGAGGTTTGTTTGTGGCGACACAGACGTTTTTTTCCAAAATGTATTTCTGAACATCTGTGGTTTGGCTTTGAGACCATTTTCACACCACTTTTCTACCACTTACATTTACTCTTACTGCATGGACTGCTTGAGTTCACACTCACGTCAGGATGAATTACAGCGCAAATAACAAGCCTGTGAGCAGCACAATACACTCAATGGAAGCAAAGCTAAAGTAAAGTTATGGTTTGTTCAGACAGAAAAATAAGCAATATTTGTTTTACATACAAAGTATGAAAATATTCAACTGCATCACAGCATTAGTCTTGCTTAATATCAGCCTAGCTCAGTGACATGTATCAAATGCACTGTTAACGTACATTACCGAAGGTATCTGAACAAAGTTAAACTGTGAGTAACTGTCAAACAGTTGTTGGACATTTTTGCGGCATTGGCTCTAAGGAAGCTGTAAATGATGAAAGAACAGATAGACAGGTTTTTGCGTAATTGACAGTACACAGAGATAGGAAAGATTAGATAAGAAAAACATGCCATGTATCAAAGGTCCTGAGCTGAATATGAACCCAAGATGTTTTCATATGGTTTATAGCCAGCTGAATCACTGGCCTGTTTTTTTTTCAGCATGTGTTTCAGATTTACCGGTTACCCCAGCCTCACTCTGGGTGCTGTTTCCAGGCCTCCAAGATATTTGGGAATAAACTTGACCAAGTGAGGGAATGAGGGCAATAAAATACACTTCAATTGACTTTGAGAAAAAGGAGCATATTGTGGCTAAAAAAAAGAGCCTTACAGTTAGGTTACGCGAGTTGACAACTTCTCCAGGAGGGTTACATTCCACCTCTGATTCCCCCTTAACAACAATCTTCGTCAGGTACAGCAGCCACTTGCCGTTGGCTACCTCAAAGGGCCACTCAAAATCCACAGCCAGGGTTCCCAGGTCTCCCAGGGGCTGTCCTTGTATGTTCACCTACACAGCAGCATAAAAAAAGGAAACTTTAGTAGAAATCAAACAGATGGTGTGAAATAACAATATGATGTGAAATAGCAGTCAGGGCTTGACTGTGACTTTGTAACTCCTAAATAGCATCCACCCTGGGGCCTGCTTACACCACAAACCATAGCTCACAAAACAATTCCTTCCCCATGCAATATTAAACTTCTGAAGAATAAAGGTTTTGGCCTAAAAGACAGGGCGGGGATGAAGGAAATGTGGGTGAGTAGCACACATATTGTAGATTCTATATACAATCCTGGAGGTCTAATATAGTCTGAGTGGTGGAGGTGACTCACATTGAAGGTGAACTCCACTAGACTGCCCACGTCACTGCTGTTGACCATGGCTGACTCGCCCATCACTTCCCCACCGAATTGTGTTTGGACCACCGCGTTCGCTCTGGACAGGGTGAGAGTTAGAAATGATTGTACACTGTGCAAGGGGAAAACTGATGTGGAAGATAATGTGATGTGACATTCAGTGCTTCAGTATCCATGGCATTTCTGTGCTCTTTACTGTATGTACAGTGCGTCATGAGTTGTTAGGTAATGGGACTCACATGGAGAAGGAGGAGAGGATGGAGTGTTCAATCAGCAGGGCCACAGGCACAGGCTTCAGGTCGCTCTGCTCACTAAGACTGAAGAAACAACCCTTGTTACAACACTGTGTGCCAGTGTAATATTTAGTGATTATGTTAGAGCGACAATAACAACTGACAATCAAAACTTAAAATGTTGCGCTACTTTTAAAAATTACTATTAGGAAATCAAAACTTGGCCAAACCTTAGATAAAGAGAAAAACAATCATGCAACAATGTTAAGCACCTACGTGGACAGAAGCAGCTGGGACTCAATCTCTTGTGTGTACAGATTGATCCCTGATGTCTCAAAATTGAGTTCAAGTGCCACCTGATAATGAAAGCACAAGAATGAGAAGTGTGAAACCCATTTTAGCGGGAAAAAAGTCCAAATCTGTGAGAGGAAAATCAGTGATGATTATTGAGACTCACCCTTTTGTTGCCTCTAAGTGGATTCCCCAGATCACAAGTCAAAGTTTCGCCCACAGCGCATTGTATAGTACTGATCTGAACACACAGTTAATGTAAACTGAGCAATTGAAGTGACTGTAGATGCATGTGCAAGATAGAAAGTTGAAGTGAAACTACTTTTGCATATTGACGACAAACAAAAAGGCAATTTAAACGCATGGCATGAGGAAATAACTAAGAAATGGACATTTCTAAATCCTCTGCTGCCCTCCAGTGGACGTACCTCTGACCTGACGCCGGAGTATCTCAGTGCATCAGGGAGGGTGACATTGAGTATGGTCTCGTGGGCGTCTTCAGCCAGCTTACCCGGAGCAGGTAAGTTGGTCACCTCCACCTTCAACTTTATTATCTTCATATTGCTGTGGAACTGAAGTACCTGGGATTCGCCCTGCCTGCACACAGGGATACGTGGACAACATGGATTATTTATCTATGACCTTCTTTATAGCCAGATGTTGCTTGTTACTGTAAACAGGTAGCAGTAACAGCTAAACCTAAAAAAAATATTTGCATTAGTTTAAGTAAATAAGCTTATAAATAATGCTAAATATGAAGCCACAGCCAGGAGATAGTAGCTTAGCTTAGCATAAAGACTGGAAACGGGGGGAAACAGCTAGCCTGGCTCTGTCCACAGGTAATTGTATGGATTAAACAAACAGGATATAACATGTTATATCCCTCTTTCCAGTCTTTATGCTATAATGTTTGATTCCTGACATCAGTGGCATCATTGTTTTCCTTAGCTGCTCGGCTGGTGTCAAGCTGGTAGAGAGGACTAGGCGACACAACAGTGGAAAGAAAGCCAAATATCAGACAAAATTGTCTTGTGTGGTCTTTGATGTTTCCTCGTGTCGAACTCATCTCTTTCATTATCCAGAATTTAATTTTCACCTGGGGTAAAGCCTGTCCATTTCGTCAACAAAAGTGGCGGTCATCTGCAGGTTACTGCTGCATTTGTTGTCTGAGCCACACTCCTTCTGGAATTCAATCTGCAGGAAGTGGAACAAATAATATTGTATCATACGTACACGTGCTTCACTAGTTATTTCAAATGTGACATATACATGTAGTGTATACACAACTCCATACCTCAGTTTTTTGAGGGTGTTTCGGGTCCTGGCTGAGAATCGGGAAGGAGTCCAGGTTCTGCAGGGAACTTCCGGATTTAGGTTTTTGTTCATCTAAGGTCATGTTGAGGGAAAAGACCACCGGCTGCAGTTTGTCCTTCACATTCTCCTGTAGAATCGTCCAAGAATCTTATATTAGTCTTAATGAGTAATAAATCGTTCCCAAATGCAACAATTTAAACAATCATAGCAGTAAATAAAACATACAAAGGCATGAACACACATCAGTCAATACAAACACATGTTTGTACAGCTATACTTGTGAGGACATTCATTGACATAATCCATTCCCTGGCCCCTTACCCTAACCTTAACCATCAAAACTAAATGCCTGACCCCAACCCTTACCCTAACATTAACCTGAACTTAATTCTAACCTGAACCTTAAAACCAAGTCTTAACCCTCAAACAGCCCATTGAAGGTCTCTCAGAAAGTGAGGACCGGCCAAAATGTCCTCGCTTTCCAAAAATGTCTCCACTCCCATGGTCTAAAACTCAAACTGGTTCTCACAAAGACAGTTGTACAAACGTACACACACACACACACACACACACACAATAGTATATTTGCATTGAGAGCCTTACCACTGCAGTCAGTTTCAGAGTATGACAATTAGGTTTGGAAGATGACAGCCTCAGGAGGTCAGTAAATGTGTCAGCTTTATTGTCCAGAAAAAGAACACGATGGCTTCTCCTCCCGCTGTCGGCCGCCACTATGTATTTGACCGCTTTACAAAGTAGAAACACATACACTATGTTATAGATCATGGCAGCAAGTTCATGTGGTTAGTTAATAATACAGCAGTTATATATATAAAGAATTCATGTATGAATCGAGCAGCAAGCAAACCAGTTTGAAGGTATAGATATACAGTAGATTCAAAATTGCAGCCTTTATTTTATGGAATTTTAAATTATTCCATGGTTTATCTGTAATTTAAGTAAAGGAGGACTACTTACTGATATTTTTCTTGAAGTCTTTGTTTCCATTGCTTAGAGTGAAAGACATGCACAGAGTCGCTGTAATGCTGTAAAACACAAAGACAAATTCATCTAATTTCATACAAAATGTAATAAACCTGATTCAGAATTAGGTATTCTAAAGGGACAGCTCACCATGGTTTCCTATCAGCACACTGATTAGGGTCCACAATCTTTGGCTCTACAGTGAAGTTCTTAGTTAGGTGGATGACTGGTCGAGCCCTGAAAACAAATCAAATAGAAAGAGAAATCAAACTATACCCAGGTATCATTGTTAAAACAAAAAGGTTTTCACCAAACAATGCCATCTTTCTGTCTGCCTCCCTCTTATTTCTACCTGAGCAGGGCCATGCGGTCGTCCAGAGAGCCAACTAACATGTCAGGGTAACTGTTGTCATCCATGTCTATCCCTCCACTGATGGAGTAGCCGAAGGTCTGGAATCCTCCATCTCCCACTGACTTACCCTCAATCATCTATAGAGAGCAGCAACGACACATGGGAGATCAACACAATAAATCTAGGCCTTTTGCACTGTGTCTAAAGTGTGTCCATGGCTTGAAGTCAGATGTTACCTGACTGTGCTCCTGTAAGATTCCCTCTTTACTTCCCATCCATATGTAGACCTTTCCTGTGTCATGGAATGGAGCTCCCACGGCAAAGTCTGCAGACAATAACAATGGAGTGAAATATCGAAAAGAAACATTCAGAGGCAGGCTGCTGAGAAGAAGCTAAGTGAGGTCCGTGTCTAGAATATATTAGCCCTCTAGGTGGCAGCATAGCACTACCTAATGATTAGTAAATTACCAGGCAGTTTTGTACGGCTTTTAAATAGTCGGAAATACGACACAGTGTTATGTTTTCCTGCTGAGATCATTTCTTAGCAACAGTGCATAAAAAACAATCAAAGTGTTAACGGGGAACCCAATACTTCCTCTCTACCATGACAATCTTTCACAGTTAGTGCACCACCTCTTAATATACAGTGTTACACATGGGTAGACAAAATAATACAAAGACTTCATTAACCTGCATTAACCATTTTACTTAGTACATCCTGTTGTAGCTGTTTTTATCAATTAACCTGCAGTTTTGGTGAATTATTTAGCCTTTTTTTTTTTAGTTTTGAAGCTGTGTTTTCAACTTTGTTGCGTTTCCACAAGGTATTTACTATATTTCGTCTGTCCCCTGTCAATGTAAAACAAATGTTGCGTTCAGAGTCATACCTTGGAACCCATCTTGGTTGATATCACCGATAGCAGCCACTGCAATCCCGAATGCAGAGCCTGATTGACCCTTCAGCACCATGCTGGCGGTCTTTTGGAAAGATCCATTCTCATTCATGAAGATATACACCGCTCCTCCCTGATCCTTCATACGGTCAAAGTAAAATGGGGCGCCCACTATCAGGTCATTCCAGCTGTGATAGGCAAAAGAAATATCCAAAAATATACTTTAATATGCAAATACATGCACATACACACATACAGGAAGAGGAAATGTCCAAACCTCACTGGCGTCTCAAATGTACGTATTCCTTAAAATCCTACAAACCCAACAAGATTTCACTCATGCATTAAGGGAGAAGCACGATTTCACCATGATGTCATGACGGACACTTTATCTCAGCTGCTGAAAGGACAGGTTTTCTTCTCTCATCTCAGCTCATACATACAT
The DNA here is from genome assembly GCA_031216445.1 of Lateolabrax maculatus. Classification (NCBI taxonomy): domain Eukaryota; kingdom Metazoa; phylum Chordata; class Actinopteri; order Acropomatiformes; family Lateolabracidae; genus Lateolabrax; species Lateolabrax maculatus. Next base: position 13,228,761 of record CM062200.1, read on the forward strand.
CAGTGTCATGCATTCTCTGCATAACAGGGCAGATCATAGCTACAGAGCATTCGAGCATGAGGCAGCTCAAAAGCACAATAAACAGTTACAGACAAGCATAACCCTTCTCCTTTTTTTTATCTGTGAATTAAGAATTATAAGCAGCTTAATGGACTAATAGACCGTGATTTAGATCAACAATATCTTTTTGTTCATTTGGTGAACACTGATTCTTTTTCAAATTAAAAATGACTTCTAATTTCGGGTCATTTTTTCAAACCAAGGACATAATGGACATTATGCTTTAAATCATAATCCTGGTCTTTGTGATACCCAGCAGTAGTCGAATCTGTGAAAGTGCATTGTGGGGGACCTTATATTCTAGATGTACTATGTAAGAAAAAGAGAAGATTAAAGATAGTATAAATTTTCAGAGTGCTGTTCAGAGACGCACTCATCATTGTTGAGGTCGGTGACAGCCAGGCTGTTCCCAAAGTACGAGCCCACTTGTTCCCCGGGGATGATGAGCACCGGCTCAAGTTTTTTGTCATTCTTTGTCGCGAGTATCACAGAGCCCTTGGACTCGTCCCTGGGAGACCCTGTCACCACTGTGTACTCGTTATGGCTCAGTAGCTTCCTCCCTTCAAGAACTGAATAACCTGCAAGAGAAAGATTCCCTGTTAAACTGTTATCTGACCTGCATAGAAGCAATACAGGCCTTTTTCGAATACCACAAATTAAATGGTACGTGATTCAGCTGACTCTATTTTGAATTGAAAACCATCTTTAAAAAACATCATCTTTCGTTTTCTGTTTTTTTTGCAAAAACAACTAGATTTTCATCTGACTGCGGAAGGGTTAAAATGCCTTACAGTTTACACGATGCAAAAACAAACTATATATTTACCCATATAACTGTTACGCCTTTTCAGCTGTCCGAAGTCTTTGCCTACTGAGTCCCAGGCATTCTTTGGATCCGGATCTCTCCATGTTACATGAACATTTCCTTTATAACAAACCAGAATTAGACAATAATTTTATGTCTGCTTCATGCACAATGGACAGGTTTCCCAGACAGAGAATAATCCCTGTGTTAGACTAACACTCGAATTTAGCAGACTTGCACAGGGTTTAATCCCTGTCTGTGAAACCAGCCCATTATTTCAAAGTTAAGTAACAAAACACCCTCTTTTTGGCATTAACCCCTCAGTGCCCACCTTGCCACACGTAGCTCCCTGTAGCGCCGATGTAGACGTCGGTGTCTGTCATGCCGCCTGAGATGCCCATGTTGCACATACCCTCAAACTCGTTGTCAAAGCTTGGGTTGCAGACCTCATAACTGAAAGTCTGCCATTCATCGTTGGGGTCATAGGTCAGGTCGTTACCCCTGACATAGCACTTTCCTATCATTCGCTGCTGCTCCTCTGTGCCACTCTGGATGATCTTCACATAGCGATGCCCGCATGCCTGGACACCAGAGAAGAACGTGTATTCGAGGATGTTATGGACTGTATAATTGCAGTATTAAGATAAGGCAGTCTTACAGAAAGTCTGTTTTTGTGAGCCAGTTATTCTAGGAAATAACAACAAAATAAGATGTTTGCAAAATGCTCTTATACAGAGATGGTTAGAGATATAAAATAAACCAAACATACACTATTTAATGGATCTATAAATTAAAACATCATCATGTTTCATCGGAGAAAGGAAATCAATTTCCTCTTTGACTCGTATTAAAGAGGAAAAAAATTCCCTCTGGAAAAATATAATATCTTACTTATGATGTTATCAGTATTACTCTAAATGGCATTTCCTACCTGCATGTGTCATTCTGTCTTGGGTGTGTGCATGAGTCTAACATCCGTTTGCTGTACGCGGCAGTAAATATTGCAACATGCACACTGTGTTATCTGTGACCTTAAATCTTGAAATTCATCTCACCTGGCATTCCCTCAGGTACAGTAAATGTTATCGTATACATAATATGCCACCTGTGACGCTGACTAATAGAGTAAAACAGAATGTCATCTCACCAGCACACGTCCTGCCGGCTGGTCTCTCTGACTGGCCACTGTCACACCCAGCCACATGCCCTCCACCATCTCAGATGGATTTGCTGTGGGTGGGTCATATAGGTTGGGTCAGATGGGGGAATTACAGTAAAGGGTTTAAAATGTTGCTATCAACATGGAAATAAAGTGTACAAAATACAGTTTAACATTCACATTACTGAAATGTTCAAACTTTTATTTAACATTTCAAAACCAGGTTTCTACTGTTAATTCAGTATCATATTTTAACCAAACACACCAGTACATAACAGTCACAAGAAAAGCAACCCAAACAGTTAAGCTTCATTCAGCCTGGATCATGCCCTGACAAATATTAACCACAAAAATGCAACACAGTCACTCCGACCTCACCATCAAAAGTGATAAGGAATCCTTTTATTACGGTTCTTACTTTTACCCTCCGGGGGGGCTGTTCACCTCCAGGTAGCAGAATGTTGTCTATCAGTTAATAACCCTCAATTAAGAAAGGATGTGCTTTCAGAGTTTTATATCCTGGAGCTCATCATGTAGGTGCAGCAAATAATCGTGAATGTTATAGAACATGCAGAGGATTAGGTTCTGAGATTGTTTGACACACTCCGTCCTTAGTGAATAAAGAGAAAGCTTGCTGATTATCATTTGCAGGTTATTATTTACAGTTCCTCACTCAGCAATTAGGGAAATCCTCTACAGTAATATGCGTCAACGGGGAACTCCACCGATTTTACACATACAGGTCAGTTTACTCGTCATGTGGAGTACAACTTAGCCTGTGAAATCTCATGTATAATGTCTTCAGTGGCTCTGAAGGACACTTTGACAAGTCTCAAAAAGTAACCCCTGATAATGTAATGAGAGTTATCTGGGCGTGGGCTTGGGGGACCTGATTTTTTTAACCGGAAAACAGGAATTACAAACTGGGAGCATGGCGTTTGAAAGACATGTTATTAAGACAGGAGGTTCTAACAAAAAAAGATGCTGTTGGGTGAATTATGGAAAATGTAGGATCCAGAGTTTTCAGAATTTGACCTCCAGAGAGGATCTCAAATTGTGGCGTGGAGTGTCGGTCTATAGGTTGGCCGTACAGTACAGACATTCATGGTGCTCAGAGGATGAATCCTAATGACATTCCCATCAGCCTCAACTGTACTCTTTGTTTTTTTACACAGTAAACAAAGATCAAGGTCAACATTATACCTACTTTGACATTATGAGCATGTGAGCATTCAGCTCAAGGCAGTCCTGTGCCCAAGTACAGAATCACAGAGCATCTAGTGTGGCTGCGGACTCTTAGGCTTGTTTTCACATCAATGCTAATTCCTCTCCCACTCTGCCTCATCTCGGAGTCTGCTCAGGTGCGGACTGCAGTAAACTACCTTCACTGTGTGCCCCAGGCTCACTCAAATTACTAACCGGACCTGCACAGAAACGTATAATACTGCAACTCGCCATTCCCCTGTGAAATACCAAAACGACATATCACTTCTGAGAGCTCTGCATCATGCTTACTTGTGCTGACCAGGTCCATTCTGGAGCAGTCAGTGGTGTCTGTCGTGATGGGACAGGAGTAGACAGCACCCGTTTCATTGACATTTTGTAGAGAGTCAGCTTTCTCTTTGGGTGCTCCTGTGAGAAGCCTGCACACACACAGACAGAAACAAAGACAGAGGCAGATAAGATTATTAGATTACATCAGAGCTTTGCCATGGTAGTAGACAATACAACATAGAGACAGTAGCAGGAACATAAAAAAGTTGATTTAAACATAAAAAAGTTGTAGTACATCTAAAAATGAGCATCTTGCTTCCATCTTCATTAACATTCAGCTGTAGAATGCCTAATAAAGTAGGCTATATGAATTATTAAGAGTAACAGCTTAGACACTGAGTCTGTATTAGGTTCCACACACAGAGTGAGCCAGCCCACGTGAACTGTGCGTTAAAAGCAGTAAGAGTGGAGTGGTCAGAGCATGACCCTGTGACAAGTCTGGACACCACACACACACACACACACACACACACACACACACACACACACACACACACACACACACAGCAGCTTCTTGGTGATGGACCTGATCTTTTTGTCCACTCACCCAGACACTCCCTACATCAGCACCTTTTAACACACCACAGAACTTTGAAGTAGAGGGATTACTCCCTCTACAAGGCTCTGTGCTGAGACACACTATTTACTGTCAGCACAAGATTTATTAGCTCCACTTTGTAGGCGGAAGGTGCCGACAATCTTGTTTACAGTGTGTGTGATACATGGCCTGCTGTACTATGTGGGAAACAAAAGCATATAGTAGTGTAGTCAAAGTGCAGAATGTAAGCTTTTTTTCTGAAATTGTTTATGCACTACTGGTTGGATGTGACATGTTACTGGCAGTGGTGAACAGTGGAAAGCGGAAAATAGTGAGTCAAGCTGTAAGTCAAGCTTGTGGGCATATTAACTGTGGGGCTGCTACCTCCTTTACACGCATTGATAAGTAAGAATAAATACAGATAATGGGTGTAGACTTAAAAATAGACCTTCACAGTAAGGTCACTGTACCTTCAAATCAGAATGTCTTTCATGAACCCTTCATTGTTACAACTTGAGGATCATTATGTTGTCAAGAGTTAGAAGGAAGGAAGGAAGAGGCATACTAAACTACTTGATCTTTGAGCATTAACATGAAAGAATATTTCATAGATTTTGTAAAATATTGTTCTTGGTGAGCCATGCCTGCTCACACATTACTCACAGATTATGCAGTGGATTTTCATGCTGTGCAAACACAGTGAAACTGGGTATCAGGCTCTACCACTCCACCACAGCCTTCTATATTTATTCAAACCCTTACACAGACAAAATGCCCCCATACAGACAATCTAATCATGACAACATCTCAAAAGTCCATACGAAAATATCTTCTCTTTCATGAGTCACCTGAACATGAACAGAAAGTTTGTCTTTCCATGGACATCAGCCATGTGAATTTGCTCCAGTTTCTGATCTTAGATCAAATTACCCCATTACCAATTTGAAACTTGACCAACTGGGAGATGTGGCATACATTTACTCTTATCTAGTCTCATCACAGTCAGTGAGAAAAGTGATTTGGACCAGAACTATATGAAACCACATTGCCTCTTCTGTTTTTTACAGTAGTACAATATAAAAGGCCTAAGCTTTACACAGAATATTTTCCACTGATGCATGAAAAACAGACCTCCAGCCGTCATTTGAAACAGAAAGTTACAATTATCCCTTCTTTCTGCTACCAGATTGAATCAATGAATCAATTATCTTGCCACAGTGATGACAACCAGGAAGACCCAAGATGGCCTGTGAGGGCCAGCAGTTTCCAGTGGACTGAGAGGAAGAGGCCTTGGTTCAGGTAATCATTCAGTAATGTAGACAGCATCTGAGATTCCACAGAGGTTTGTAGTAGTTAGTGGGGCTGACAGATATGTGGAGAATCAGGGCCACAGAGTCCATGAGTGAGTATGGAGGCCCATTCTGTAATTTACAGTGTGAGCGTGTGCACCCATACCACAGAAAATGTAAGCACGAGAGGAAGTAGGTATGTGTTTTCTGCATACATGACTTGTCTTTCTACTTCCACAGTCATTACAAGCAGAAGCCATGGCCACCCAAAATGTTTTTCAGCTGTAAATGGCACACAGTGTCTCAAAACACTCACGTACAAGGTTAGCCGTTCTTGTGGGAAAACCAAGCCAAAGCATTTAGAAAGAGCGAAACAGAAAGGGCTCAACCCAGAGAATAAGCAAGACTGTTATAAAACACTTAGAGGCCAGTTAGTGTGAACTTTGCTCACACAGAAAAAACGTATGAAGAATTGGGGCACAGAGTCCAGTGCTAATCCCACATGCTTTAGGGAGGCTTGAGTAACTTTGGCTACAGAGTGCTTGTTACAGCAAACTGGAGAAAAAGACCTAGTCCAGGACAACGTCATAAACATACTCACTGTTGTCTTACTGTGTCATTGCGTGGCTCACCTGTGTTTGTTGTGGAAATTTAACAGTGCTGATGATGCCATCGGTTTGACATACAGTGAAGACGTGGCATTAAAACTGGGAAGTGGTGTTTTTAACCTGGTTTAAGTCGTTGTTGTAATGTATAATTGATGCAAGTAACACTTCTATTATATAATATATATAATAGTTTGACATTTTGGGAAATATGCTTATTCGCTGTCTTGCACGTTTTAAACAGACAAACATGTTACATAGTGCGTTTTAGAGGGTTTTAAGTCTTGTCAACTCATGCATTCAAAATCACCAAAACTTGAGTTACCAAGAGTTGAGTCGGCCATGACAACGCACCTCATATCCTGTCCTGCTCCAACTGCAACAATGTGTGCTCTCCTCCTATCTCCCTCCCTGCTCATCGCCTCCTCATAAACAGGCTGTCAAAGGCCCAGGGTAGGGGAGGGGAGTGGGGCAACCAGCAGCTGCATTCCTACTCTGAGGACATGTTGAAATTCGCCCCATCAGCCTCACAAGTGATCGGAATGGCTGGCTAAACCCAACATTTACTGAGGCAAACACACCTAGCCTAGGTGAGCACGGCTGCAATTTTTTTGACATCTGGAGTAAGAAAACTCTCAGAAAAAGGGAGTTAGATGAACTACTGTATATTCATATCAGGGGTGTTTGGTTAAACAAACAGAGGTCAACTTATCTAGTCATTTTAATCATCACTGCCCACCAAAGCTCCTGACAGCACCAAAGAACAGGGGATGGGGAGGAGGTATTGAAAAAGCGGGGGAGTAATGAAAGAGTGGAGAGATGAGTGGCTAGGAAAAAAGGTGATCACTCCTCGTCTCACAGGAGAGAAAAAAGAGAAAACGCCACTAGGCCTTGTCAGTTTGGTAAACAGACATCTGTCTGTAAGAAAAAACACACGTAGTTCTCTGGTAGTTAATTAAAAATTGAGCCATTGATTCTCAGGCTTACTGCTCCTGACTCAGAATAACATCAACAGCACTGAAACCAGAAAATCCAATTTAATAAAAAGATGACTCAACCCTTTTGGATGACATTTTCTCTCCATCTCATAAGCTTTTGCAAGAAGAGACAATGTGCAGGGCCATTCAGTCGTGTTTACAGGAGAGAAAGATGTCTCATTTGGAGTACATTCATCTTCACTTGGGCCCAGTCTGAACAGGAGTGTGATGAGACACATGATATGTGTGTAACTGGCACACAACTTCTCACCCTGCTGGCCCTTGCCTTAAATGTCAACAGTTATAAATATTTAAAAACGGTTAAGTGGGAGAAAGTGGGCGCCCAAGACCAGAGCAGGAACTCTTTGCTTCCAGCTCTCTGTGGACAGTGTGTATTTATGGGTGTTCATAGCATATTCTCAAGTATTATAGATGCTATGAGTGTGTTTGAGTATGTCAGCCTTACACAAGTGAATGATTGCCTTCTGGTAAAGATAAGGCTTAGGGCAACCTGTTTGTCACAGGGTGTGGCTGAGGCCCTCAGGGCAAAGAAAAAGAAAGAAACCTTTGGCGAGAACCTCAGGGCCTGTTTTTCACAATCAGCTTTTAAGATCCAAAAAAAAAAAAAAATGTGATGAAGCAGGCTGCTGTTGTCGGACCCATTGGAAACCAGTAGACACATGCAGATGTTGCCTCAGGATACAAAGTGACGATTGGTGGAAATGCACAGTGCTGAGGAGGCTCAGTGATGTGAAGAGGAGAGAGATGTTTTAGAGAACTGTGAGAGTCAAATGTGTGCCAATAATGTCTCCATCTGCAACACTCCAGTGATCAGTGTGCATGTTCACAGTGTGACTGCATGCACCACTCCAACTAAACCTGCCGCCTTCAGATGGCTGTACAGAGTGTTAATCAGCGTGAGAGCAGTTTTGGAGCAGTTTTGGATGACCACTGTTGGTGGGCAACATTAGCCATTAGACATTTCTTCTGTGTAATTTAATGTGTGTCTGCTTGCTGAAGAATAAAAGTGAAACAAACGAGCAAAACAGGAACAAAAGAGATTTCACTGACAAAAATGTCACACACGGTGGACCTGGTCCGAGACAGCACAAAACACAGTCAGCACCAACGTATCATGTAACGCTGTGGCACATTACCAAATTACCAAACAAGTACAGGCAAGGAACAGGCACACAAACTGCTATTAATCCTCACCCTTAATCCTAAATCCATTTAACAAACACACACAGATACACAAACACCACATATATTCACCTACACTGCATCCTCAGTATTTCTCAGGTTGGTATAAAGCTTTAGCAGTACAGGCGAACCATATTGATTCCAGGGAAAATTGGCACTTAGACCCACTAAGAAAATAAATAGAGATAATACTGAATGGAGCAACTATATTTTCTGATTGAATCACGCATGGGGACAGGAGCAGAGCACGGCTGAGATCTTTTTATGCTCTTGTAATTATGTAATGCTTTCATCGAAAGACGAGAGGACGGTTCATATGATAGACATGGTGTGCTACAGTGTGGTCTGCTGTTACTGTGCTGACTATAAGGGGTGTGTGTGTGTGTGGTTGTGTTTTTCTTTCTACAACTGCTTTCTCTCTAAACCAGTATGGTTTCACTGTATTACAATAGCACCCTGATAAATCTTTGTACTTTCAGGAAACACTCTCACAAAGCAGTAGGTGGAAGTGAGCACGCACATTGCTATTGGACTATTCACAGCAAGCACGCCTAGTTGTTAGCTCACGGACTATGTGTCTGCATGTACAGAACATGCAGATAACAGATGAGTCTTCTCCGGACAAACAGTGATGGATCAACCTGCTGCAACTAGAAAAGTGTTAGTCACACAGTCCTGCTCTCCCACCACCTGTGTGTCTCGGGATATTTTTTCTCTCTTTTAACTCTTTTTAGGTGTACAACAAACCTCTATAACTATAATTCTGTAGGTTTTTAATTACAGCTTGCTCAAACTGATGAATTTGGACAACTGGAAATGATTACATGATACATCAAATGTATATAAAAAGTAGAAAAACAATAACATGAAACTATTATCCAGCCTGAACAACTTTCAACCACAAACACTTAACCTAAACAACCATCAGCACACAAAATGATCTATAATCTAGATCTACACTGCTACAAGAGGTGATAGACTACAGTATACCTATTATAATAAGACAAATCTTTCAGTATAGCTGTCAGAAGGGCTGATTATAAATAAAGAAAACATGAACAGAATGAAAGTGGTGAACTGTGGGCAAACAATGTGCACACCGCCACAGCCAGTTGTGCCTAAACTGTAATCTCTCAAAACCTCATGATACTGCTCCATTTTCATCTCTCTTTGGTTTGTAAAAGCCTTAGAACATTTGTTTTTCAGTCACATTTCTCTGAGCTCACTGACACTGAGTTCAGAGCTGCCTTGCGCTCTCATCGCTGTCAAGTCTTCAGCCTTGTAAGACTCTCACAGTGTAGCTGGTGATGGTGATGTCAAGAGATTTCAAACAAAGAAGCAGACTGAGCATGCATAAAAATGGAAAATAGAGGAAATGAAATGCAGGCATCATTGTGATAAATGGTGATTTAGTCAGGAGGGGAAAACACTTGATGGAAATGAAATGCAATGCATACATTACTGTTGATCAAAAGAGGAAATTGAATAGAGTTAAATAAAATAAAATATCGGTCTGCACCTGTGTTCTTAACAGACACACACACACACACCAGTCTAGCAGGGTATCTCAGCTGGACAAACATCCTCTTCGAAGACCACCATCTGCCATTAGTGAAACAGTAACAAGAGAGCAAACTCATTTGGCCCCAGTGTGGCAAATTAAACATGGCAAGTCGTCCCCTGATAATAAACTAACTCTCTTTTCATTGGCAACAAATAAAACCTTGTCTGACAAGGACAATGTTATTTTGGCTTATGCCTATAGGTTGGTCTGCTAACTATGCCCACCGGATGTCTGCTGTCGCTGGATGAATGATGTCGGACGGGCTCTCCGACTGCTTACAGATGAAGACAGTACAGCACTGCTACACACGATTAACGCACACACACAAACAAACGTGCTATCTAACAAACTGACAGGGAAAGAAAAAACAAATGTATGCATCGAAACTCACACAGCTGGACGGAGCCTGGACACATGTTTCTCAGTGACCCAACATCACACTAGCACACATCTATCCTGCAAACTCACATCATACAGCCATAGCAGAATTCACAAGAGACTCACAGTAACAGCCTTTCCATTAACATTTTGACCCCAGCTGTATATAAGGAGGGGGGGGTTGGAAGGGGGGCTACAGGTGGATTACCTCACTGCTATAATGGAGCAGAGAGCAGCACTGTTAACGTGCCAAGTTTTCACTCAGATATTACTCAGCTTGTATAAAAGCAGTGCAGGTGTGTGCATGAAACATCTGTTTTTACCTGTTGAGGCTCGGAAGACCTCAACAGGAGCAGATATTTGTATTTCACCATACATTTACTTGATTTTCATTTAACAATAAACTATATAATAGGAGGCATTTCTTAACATATCTTCAGCACATTCTGTATTGTTAAGTGCAGACAACAAGTTACTGCATATACTGACATCAGGTTACACATACCAAGTGTAAACCAATACTTGAGGATCATTTCCCCTTCAAAGATGAAAAAATGGCATGAAGAGGGAAACGCTTTGAAGCATATAGTTTTTCTAGCTCCAGGTAGCCCTCATTAGCCCGGAGGCCAGCTACATCAGGTTCTTTTCCATGCCATTTGAGGGCATTTGTACAACCAGGGGAGAAAAGGGGGATCTCTTACACTTTTGTTAAGACAGAAACAGTCCTCACTGCAGGTATTTCGAATGAAAGCCCCACCATAGAGAATCTCCTCTGTGGAGATTAGCAGGAGGCACGGGGTCCTGCTGGGATCCATTTCAACGTGTTATTAGAAGCCGTCATTCACTCTGCTGCTACACAAAACGCAACTCATGCCATTACCAACTGATTAGATACAGGCAATAAATAGCATAAAGATTAGGGCCAGTCACCATGGACAAACCTGCACTTAACTTTAGTGAGGTCTTGCAGTTGCGGTGGCTTTGCTTCGACTCCAATAAATTAGAAGGGACTTAAAGCCTTGAATAACTTCCAACCCAGTTTTAACCTACAAACACACTTGTTCACAACACACTCCGAATTGTCTGTCTGTTTGCTATCTGGTTTGTTTTGATTTCATAGCTTGTTGGATACTACTTTTATTTATAAGCTTTAAGGTTCATAAGCTTTAACTGATGGATTTATTAATGGTCCATGAATAATTTAACGCTTCATAGATCAGTTATAAGCTATTAGAACAAACTTTGGGTTGCCAAGTTGTAAAGAGTCCCATTAGCAGGTGTGTACGCTCATGAGTTTTTCTCTTTCTAATTCTATCTTTCCACCATGTTTTGCAATTTAATTTTTTTTAAGTCTTTAATAAAGGTTTGGTAATAATCAAGTCTGCCGTCATAAGTGCTAATAAATTGTTAATAAATTAATTTCATGTTGCTCACTATTCATGTTTTTTTTTTTTTTTAACAAACTCTAGTTAGCTATGGTACATCTGTATCAAATAGCACATTGGGACAATTATTTTAAATGCTATGACTGCAAATATGTAGATCAAATGTCTCCCAAATGAAGTTTGCAATGCTTCTCTTCACGGGGACACTTCAGAAACAGCTTCCAGCTGGCTCTCATGTATGATCCTGTATGAAGGTCTAATAGACAACACAGGATTGTTATCTGAAAGTGTGTCACTGACTGTGGCATGACACTAGTTCTCCAATAAGCCTACTTCAGAGACAAAGACCACTAGCATTTCTATGAGGGGGAATGTTGGATCACAGCCAACATACCCACCTGCATCATTTAAATTAGCTACAGCACATCATATAACACATTAGGTCATTCAGTTTTAGTTATATGATACCAAAAGTCTAACTTTTGAGTATTACACATGCACGGTCTTCAATGAAACCACTCAGCCACAGTAATAGCACATAATACTATAAGAACATTTCCATACTTTTTTTCTGCTCTGAAAACCAGTTCCCTATTGGAATCCACAACTGACATTACTTGAAACCACTGGCAAAGTTATTCCCAAAAGGAGCAATATTTCAAGCAAAGTATATTTAAATAACACGTTTTGGTATCACTTAAATGTATTTCCAGTGCACTATTTTTTGGTCTTTGAAAGATTAAAGTTGAAGTTTAATACTAAAAGATGAATGTTCAAAGTTTCTGTAGGCTGCCACACACCATCCTGATATTCTGTGAAAGTGAGATTTGATTTAGAAACTACATAGTTAATTCCATCAAACTCTCGGAGGTTTGGAGATAAATCATGAACCCATGCATGTTCAAACTGAACACGAGACTGTTTGTGTCTATAAACCTTACAGCAGGTCGACCCATTTAATCTGTACCTCACAACAGAAAGGGGAAGGCCCCCTTCAAATTAAAAGACTGACTTTCATGGCCTCGGGCCACTGTAGTCAGACAGAGATGAGCTGGAAAAGCAAAGGCACTTCAACTCTGATTAAATATTCATCAGTCAGAGAAATTAAATTCTTCTCCTCAGGTCACAAAGGTTCCCATCTGTAAAATTAAGGAACCAGCTGAAGCATGAACAGCATGATTTTACATTTTGGAAGGTTTGTGTGTGTTCCCCGATAGTCCCCCAAAAACATCATTCACACTCCTGTCTTGTCTCAACCTGAAACCTGGCAGGTCGTGACTGTGCAGAGAAGTGTGATACATTCCAAGCATACCATGGAGTCAGGGGACTGGAAGAGCCAATAGGTGGCCAGCTGACTGCCCAGACCCTCCTCCCTGCTACAACAGAGAACAAAAAAAGCCCTCTCAGAAAAAAAAACCTCTTGGAGATTTGAAATGATTCAAAGAGTAGGGGGGAGTGGAAAGGTGAATACCCCGTACAAATTGGCCTCAGGTAGCTTTTACATTATTCAGGTGCAACCCCAAGACAAAGCAATGCTGGTCCCCTAATTGGTCATGTATCCCCCTCAATTTCGAAATACCTTTTTTAAATTGCTTCAGCTGAGCCAAAATGCACTGCTAAATTCAGACTAATTAGATAATAGCCTACATCAGAGTTTAAGGAAAAACTTTATTGCACTCCCTTTATTGCCGAAATGGGAGTGGAAGCCTCCTGTCTTGACTTTTATCCTGGACTCTGTTTGACTCATGTATGCGCACAGAACGGCCACTTTAAACATCGTACATGTCACAACTGGTTTATACGCCTCATTTGTGCATTTTTCAAATATTCAGACTCTAGCTTGCCCCAATAATGAGGGAACATGTAACAAAGTGCTCTGTGGTGCGGTGGGACAGATCTGGGGCCACAAAAGAAGCCAGACAACACAGAGGGAACAGACAGGACAGTAAAACCAGCCTTAGTCAAACACAGGAAACACCATCAGCACATTGTGATGTGTCTTTACAGAATCGCAGAGTATGTGCACAACTGGGTCTGAGTACTGGAGGGCTGTCTTTACTCAACAGTGATGGCTGCACAGATTACAAAATGGGGTGTTAAAGAGGACACTGTTGAAAGGGGACATATATACATACTACACATCACAAAGCTTAATCTGGAGGCTTGTGTGCAGCATTCATTCCTGTAATTAATCCTTAAATACCAAATCATAAATAAAATTACCCTGAACCTCACCATAATCATAGTCAGCTCATATTAGAGTTAAAGATACAGTATAACCTAACAAAATCAGATGTATGTATTATGCAATGTAGAACTGAGCACACATTTGCTTAAACCTCTTAGCCAGCAGCAGACTGATGGGACTTTTTACAGCCCCCTTGTCCCTACAGGCCTCCAGTCTCATTACCACATCCATGTGGTCCCCTTTCTTGGGTTGCAGTCTGTGCACGGTGACTCCATCCCTCTGGGGACAGGGCCAAGATGGCACATTGATCAAGTGTCAGCTGGACACAGCTATCCATTCTATAAACTGGGGAAATCTCTGTAATGCACACCAATCCGCCACTTTGCAGAGATTAGGTTGATAAACTTTACATTCAGACTCGCTCCGCTGGTGACAACACAGAGGAAGTGGGCGATGGTTTTCTTCCTGCATTACCCTTCAAAGCAGGAAGACACAGATAACAACAAGTTATGAACATGCTGTGTGATCATGAATGCGGAAGGATGAGAGGGCCACTGTAATTGGCCGAGGGAAATCCTACACTAAACAATGATACAGTTTGAGGATCTTTCATTAAAGAAGCTACATAGGAAGACAGGAAATATGTGTCACACAGATTCTGGTCTTTGAACATCAACTATTGCTAAAACAAAAAGCATGTACTTTTGTGTAAATCCTCCCAAACACTCAGCAACTCCACACACACGTCTTGGTAATAACAACTTACAAGTGTTACAGGCCAATGAACACCTTTACTGGGAAACACAAACCCGCCTGTGTCTGAGCTGAATCCAATAGCCCCGGGATAGGTGGAGAAAGTGGAGCAGCCATGTCACAACTTTCTGTGAATCCCATAATGGTAGAAGTTACAAATATGGGAACCCTTTAATTGAGAGAAATTACTTTAAAAAAAAAAAAAAAAAAAAAAAACAATATTAAGACTTATTTTGCCATATGCTGTGACAACCTAAAATGCACTTCTGTGTTTGTATTGAACTCCACAAACCCCAGATTGTTTTTCATACAGGTCCCCCTCAAAGCATGCAGAATGCATGTAACAGGAATCATGGTTGGAGATTGGCACGTGTAATAACTGGATGATTGAAGGTGTTGGACTCATGTCAACCAGAAAAGCAAACATTTTAAAATGTGCTTTCAAAGCATTGACTAAAATGCCAAAAGAGTTTTTTCTTTCAGTTTAAAAAAAAATAAATAAATGGACCAGGTAACCACTTCCGCAAGACCTTCATCAAATCCCCTTTCACTATATTTGTGATATAGTCTCTGAGAGTGCAGGCCTCAGTAGATCTGTGGAGAGTCTCTGAACAGGTGGCTGCCTTAAGAGGAACTACTTTACGCATAGAGAATGGAAGTGGGTTATGCAAAGGGGATCTCTAGACGCGTTTAACAAGTGGACTACGCGCAGTTTCTAAACTTGACACAGGTGTTAAATACAGGCTACTGTACACTCCAAGGCTTCAGCAGCAGGTTTTGCGCAGCAAGTGGGCGCAAAGCTTCTCCGAGGCGGATAAAATGGTTGTTTCTCGGTACGCCTCCTAGTCCAAAGCAGGTGCGCAGCGCAGCCTGCTTGAACGCGGGCACTATTTTAACCTCTAAAAAGGGAAAGAAGCGGAGCATTTTATTTTTACTTATTTATTTATTCCCCCCACCCCCCTCGGACGTGCGCATCTGACAACTTACAGGTACTTTCTGGAGCCCTCCGTCTGTTCGTGCAGGGCGACCGAGAATCCGAACAAGCTCCCCTTGGTTGGCCCCTCTTTGACCACGGGGAAGCGCGCATCCATGTTAAATCCGCGGCAGGCTTGCGCCCCGACGCACGCGGCCACGACGGCGCAGAAGAGCGACAGCCTCGGAGACGTGCTGGGCCCGTCCATCCTTCCGCCGGTGCAGTGGGCAGTGGGCTTCCCCGCAGATTCCGCTATCTCCCCCGCACTTGAGCTCCGACAGGTAGCCCTCCCCACTGAGAGCCGCGCTCGCTGTGACCGAATAGGTGTTAACCCACCCACACACACACACACACACACACCCCACCTCCACCTCTCCGTCTCCGCCTGTGCAGCCCTCCCCTCTGCTCGCCCTTTCCTTCCTCTCTGCCTCTCACACCCGCCTGGAACAAGTGCACTCGCACGTTTGCAGTGCGGTTAGACGGGTGAAACCTCCGTCTCTCGCCTTTTTCTCTCTCCCCCCCCCCCCATCCTCCTCCTCCTCCTCCTCCTCCTCCCCGGTCTCTGTCTCTCGCTCTCTTCTGCTCTCCGCCTGGCCAGCCTGCAAACACTTCAAAGTTGCAGTCTCGGTTGTCGCTAAAGCCCAACATGATGCTGAGGTGGCATACGCCTGTGTGGATTTTCATTCACTTTTCATCCCTGCCTTTTTCTAATTAAACTTAAGCCTGCTTTTAGAAAAACTTTCTTTCCCTCTTTCTAATTTTAATCACGTTCTAATCAACAGTTAAACTACCATGTTAATAAATTCCTTACTGAGAATAACTGGGATCTGCAAGGAATTCCTTCTTTTCCTTTCAGGAGGGATGTTTCGGAGCTGATTGTCTGTCACTGGAGCTTTTCTTGCATCTTATCACCTGCAAGGAAAAGGTGGCACACAAAAGCTTTTGGATGCTTTTAAATGTACACATTAAATACATCGCAATGGTGTGAGCCCAGCGCAGGATATTTTGTGAGGGAAGGGCTATATTATGGGAGTCAGACCCTCTGTCAAAACTCCTCCAAAGGCCTAATGGAAGCGTGGCCCACCCTCACGTGAGCGCTCTTGTGACAGCCACCCCTCTGCCTTGCTCCGCTGCCTGTTGCTCAAACTTACTGCATCCAACAGGCGGTTCATTAAACCCTTAATCCCTTTAGAGGGTCTGTGGAGCAGGCCGGAGTTTTTTTTTAAGTATCCTTTCCATGAATCCCCCCTCCGCGAAACCCCCTGGGTGTCGAGAGACCAACTGCAGCTCCCTCTCCTCCCAGGTTAATTGCATCTCCGCCGCGACGTGCGATCTTTCATCGTGTCTGCCTTATTGGCTGACTCCTGGCTGAAATCTGGCATCACTGACCTCTTGTAATTGACGAGCTGAGCTCCCACTCTGCATCTCCTCACGCTCCAGGAGTTTCTCTCACCCAGCGGTAATCTCTCCTCCATCCCCAGTGAAATAATGGCCCATGGGGAATGTAGTTCACTTTGCACATTCCACAGGCCAACTGCGAAAGCTTTCTGTGCCTCAAGAAGCACTACCTGTACTTAGAAGTATTGATGTACTTGACTATCTTACTTATGTACAGGTGTTACTACTTCAATATTGTTTATATATTATATCACTTCTAAAGCATTATGTAACTTGCCTTTTGATTTCAGGTATGTATGTAACAAAACAGAAAAAACATGCTGCAATCAACAGGTTAAGCTGCATTCCACAGATTGTAATGCATTACAAATCTGCTGTTTAAATCTTTGTTGGGGTTCATATCTCTTTCTATCAAGTTATACCATTAAGGTGGACCAAAAAGACCTCCAAGACTGCTAAATTTAAGAACACTAGCCTGCACATTTGGACTAAAACATGTCTCCAGAGTTAATCCAGGCTTAACTTTTGTGTTTGCATTTTCGTTTTGTCTAGCGAGTGAATGCTTTTCAGCCCAAAGGTGAGCAGACAACATGCCAGTGTATACAGTGTCAACATCCTGTTGCTGCCAAGTTATCAAGCATCTGCCGCGCCACTGACGCTGAACAGATCCATGCGATCATGCAAATAAAGACCCAGCTTGACCGACCTGACTCGACACAAGACAGTTGTCCTGAGAGAGTCATTAGCAGAGAGGAACTTAAAGCAACCAAACCACAATAGACAAGCAATCTGACCTCCCCTTATATTTTGCTCTGTGTGATCAGTTCCCATGCATTTCGAGAAAGGGCTGAAGAGCACCTGATCCTAACCGCCCTATGAGGGAAGGTAGGGAAGTAGGTGCAGGTAGCAAATGTTTTGAGATAAAGTAAGGCATGATCAGAGAAGAACGATGTTCTTAATCCAAAGAAAAATATGATAAGAGAAGATAAAGGCAAGGTCAAAATGACCTCTTGAGTGACATCATTGAGTGAGATCATGTAAATCCTGATGATTGCCACAGTTTATATGTGTGTGTGTGTGTGTTGTCTCAAAGTATAAGAACTGACGGGAGACTGCCTCTTTCAGTCGTATCTGTGCAACTGATGATGGCTCTTGCTTGCAAGCAATAAAGATCTCCCGAGGATTGAATATTGTGTCATTTGGTATTTAAATACCAACTTTCATCTGCGCTAGAGAAGAATATTGCAGTTTCCATGACAACTCACCCTTTTGACATCTTAAAAGTGTCACTCTGGGATTGTGACAGCTGATACTGACAAACTGCGTTCTTCTTAATCGGCAGAAAAAGATACATTTTTTTTATAAGGTGTGTAATTGCACTGACAGCCAACTGTTAATCACAGTTATGGTTGTCTGTATATTCATGCAAGAGTTGCATAGTAAAGTAAATTTAGGTACTTTTCTCACAAGAGTGGCGAGTTCACTTTCAGTCATTTCCCACCGTTACAGTAGAGAAAAAAAATGAGTTCCGGCCTTTAAATGTGTATTCCCCAGACCCAACTGTAAGCCAACACCAGCCTCTGTGAACCATGTGGACAAAGACCCGAATGCAGTTGCTGTTGCCCCTAGAGTCCTCTGCACTACAACCCTCCAGTCTTAGCCCACACAACACACATGGAATGTAATTTGCAATTTATCTCCCAGTTTCCTGTTTTTTTCCCCTCACCAAACCCACTTCTGTCCTCCCCAGAAAAAAAAACTGAACTCTCCCCATCCTCCTCTTCTCATTATTCCTATGTTTTTCTTTCTGTCTCATTATATCCTTTTAATTGAGGAAGTTAAGCCTACATGCTTATAACATCTTCCCGCTCAACTTTCCTGCTGCTTTGTGGTTTGTCGTATATCTCGAATGGCTCCACAGAGTCTTCTGAAGACGTCCTTTGAAACAGTGCTGAGGGCTGATGGGATGGGGTGGGTGAGTGGGATGCTATCTGGAGTTCCTGATGTGAATGTATGATAATAGAAATGGACTGGCTATTGTAGAGCACTGTAGCAAGAGGAGAGCAAATGTAAAGACTGAGTGCATCAGTATGCTCTGTAATAGTCCCATTACACTTATCCCCCTGATTTGTTACTGTACTCACTCAATAGGCTTTGTGTTGAATCTTCAGGCAGTGGGTTGGACTGCACAGTACAGCCTTGTGTGAAAATAAACCAGATAAAAAAAATATATATCAGTGGCCTCAAAATAACTAGATGTTAGCCCCATGTTGAATTCCCATGAATATTAATCCACATTTGCTAGACTGGCGAACATATTATACAGAGCAGGACATTGGTTGAATATGAAACACAGCACGCTTTCACACAGAGTCCTCGCTGCACGGCGACGACAGAGCCGGCCGTTGCCATGGAGCTGGGAGTTGCTATGTAGCCAGTATGTTCTGAGTGGTTGTAGCATCTGTCGAGGAAGACAGTGTGGTCTGTTTAAAGTCCAGCCAGGACACTTGCTGGGCTCAGATGACCTTTCACAGGAATAAAACTTGATCTACCCTGTCCTGTCCACTAAACCAGGAATTTACCGCAGAAACATATGCACATTAATGCAGACGCATGCTGCACAAAAACAACACAAATAAGATGCAGCTTTATAAAAATGCCAATGTGAAGGCAAAAACTTTCATACTTTGGCTGTTGCTTGGTACTTGGCTAAATTGCTGAAAAATGTGAACTTTTGCACACCTCGGGAAACAAAAGACAATGAGCTCTACATTTTCCTTCTGTAACTTAAACTGTCTGGCTCAAATGTAATCAAACTTACAACAACATATAAAAAAATACATGAGCAAAATCCAATAATAGGTGATTTTGTGTCATATACCAAGCTCTTGCCTGAATAATCTGGTCAGCTCTCCGCTTCTGTTACCACAGAAAGAGATTTCAGTCAGCCCTGTAGAAATACCGGACAGTCCACAGTGAAGGGACATATTAGACATATCTTCCCCAACAAATGTCCATAACAGCAGGGAAACACCTGACACTGGCTTATCTACTAATAAGTTGTGGTATGAAGGAAGGGATGATACCCTGTGAAAATAAATGTGTCTTTTCAATCATCTATTATTTGTCCTCCAAAACACCACATTGTATTCAATTGTAAGTTCTTGTAGTTACAAACAAATCCTGGGATTTCACTTGATCTAATACAGGATGGAATTACCATTATCACAGCCCCATTACACCACATGTGTTCGTACCATATATATAATGTGGACAACTGGCCTGATGTTATTTGATACCTCTCCATAAAATGTTTCTGCATGTCAGAATTGTGTGACATGACTTCTGTAGGTTGCTAAAAAATTATTTTTCCTTGTTAAATCTTTGTTTATGGGGCAGCAGTGTGGCGGTTCTGTATGTTTGCATACATGTGTACAATATACACATATCCGTGAGTATATGTTCACATTGGTAATCCGAGTATGTGGGCTTCCATGTCAGCATCTGCATGGGCGTGTTCTTTGAGTTTTTGGCGTATGTGTGTTTGTGTGTGTCTGTGGCAGGAAGGAAATGCAGCAGGGGTTTGGGACCCACACAAGGTCTCGCTGTTCTTTAGGTCTCCAGTTCGTGCTAAGTGTAGGAATGTATAGCCTGAGGAGAAAGGCGTGGCTCTGAGCACTCTCCCACTGTCCTGTGGCACCTGTTTTTCAGCTTAGCTTTCAGGCGGACAGATAGAGCGATGGGAGGCAGCGGGACATAGTCTCCGTGTTGTGGAAACAAAACAGCTGTTACATGAACTCATGTCATAAATACAATACTCCCGGCATAACAATGAACCGTCCACAGTTTGAGTTTCTTTCTTTGTTAAAGGAAAAGTTTGCCATTTTGGAAAAAAGCTTATTTTCTTTCTTGCCGAGCGTTAGATGAGAAGATTGATACCACAACTAGGACAAACGTGAAATAACATGGTAATTATGAGCATTAGAGGTTCTGGTATAGGCTGCTTTTGTTACCTTTAGGCCAAGCTCGCTGTTCCTCCTCTTTAGTCTTTATGCTAAGCTAGGCTAACTGGTGGCTGGCTGCATACAAATATGAGAGTAGTATCGGTCAAGTGTATGTCCCAAAATGTCGAACTATTACTTTAGGAAGTTGTTTGGCTTGAACCCACCGGTGTCATATCCAGAAAGTAATGTACAACAACTCACAGTATCAGAACATTTTAAAAATGTTTGGAGTTGGACGCGTTTCTTTATGGAATTTATAACTTGCAAGAAATGCACTCAGAACTCAGTAGTTCACCCTTCATGCAGCCCTGTTATAAAGTTTTAAAGTACTCTAAAGAAAAAAAACAAAAAAAACAAAATCACATGCAATAATAACCTATGCCCTTCCCAAACCTTTCTGCCACTTTCAGGAATCGTGGCACTAACAGTGATAGGAATCGATGATAAAGTTAACGATTTATTAAGGTTTATTAACACTTGCTGTACAAAGGTGCACTCATAGTAATGTTTAATCATTAATAAGGGAGTCACTCCATGCAGCATTCCTTTCTCCTTCTCCTAGAGACACTTGTTTAAAATGAACAATTCTGTGCAGAGGAGTCATAGGTACAGAAAGAAATGTTTGAGGGGAGGCTGGGTTTGATCTGGCTTTGTGCCCAGAGGACTGATAACCTTGGGCATGAGCTCTCAGACTGAAAGATATACAATAGCCGACTAAAAAATGCCTAATGCCTACACATTTATTAATCATCCAGTGCAGTTTAGGTAAATGGAAAATACGGGAGTGGGTGGTTGAAAGAGCTATCTCGCTGGGGAACGACACCAGCTTGACCTTTAGCCAGAGCTCAGTCATAACAGGACTCTCACTGTGTTTTTCTCCCTCAGACCACACTAGTTATTGGCTGTTGCATGCGCTCAAAAAGGTCAGGAGCACATTTCACCTCAGTCAAGATTTCTCCCTCCTCCCATGGGACACATTAACTCAGAACTTGATGCTTAACAACCTTGTGAAGCCCGCACCATCACTCATCTGCAATGTTTACCGAAGGAGCAGTTATCCGTCAGTTCCCCTTTTCAGAAAGTGCTGCATTATCTTTATGGGTACACAGCAGAAAAAACACACAGATGTGGCCACACTTTATTCTAGTTAACACAACAGCCCTATATCTGGAGATGAAATATCATGAAAGGATAGGGAATATTGGCTTACAATTGTCTCTGAAAGTCACATTGCCACATTGACAAACTGGATAATTATATTCCTATCTACATTCACTTAATCCAATTATTGAGCACCCCACTATTCTTCACCCTGGATAATAGGTGAATATATAGGGCAGTAAATCTGATGCATGGTGCTGTGACCAGGCCTAATTTAATCGGGTGGACAGACCATTGAATAATGATACAATCTGCAGGGTAACTGCAGTAAATCTGACCAACAAACACAATGCTAGCTTGCTCCCACATCGCTCGTCCTCCCTCCTGTGGTAAAGTGAGTTGATATGATTTACAATGCTCCTTATAAAGCCTCTTTCCTGTCTGTGCAGCGTATAGGCTGTCTGGCTGCCCGACCCTTGCAAACTTCACTGGTTACCCCTTAGACCTCCTATAAACACCCTGAGGATTTCTTTTCCTGTCGTCTTTTGATCGGTTGTTTGCAGTGGATCCTCTGTAACCACATGGTGCCATTTTGTTTATGACTATAGGCTTATATGACCTGCAAATGAGTGTTGGAACATAAAAGGATGGGTTTATATTGAACACATATGTGTTGGTTTTCGACAGTTTGTTTGTTGGGAGCGGGCTGAGTTGGGCAGATGGTTCAGATTTGATTGGTGGTAAAACCCCTGTAGTGTTAATAAACTCATGATATTGTATCTAGAAGTCTGTCTCTGTGTGTTCAGGTGATTTTCTGATGAAGAAGCAGGAGATAATTATTGGCTGTTCAATAATTCACATTAGAAAGACTTTTATTGTCAACAATCCTGTTAAAAAGAACACACTATCCAGTATAGCACTATAGATAGACTCTCATTTGTGAAGGATTTGTGCTAAAGCGTGTGAAATTTACCTAGGCCATGCATGCCGTGTGTGTGTGTTCAGCCTCCTCTAGTGTATGGGTCCACTCTGTCCCTCTCTACAGTGTGTGTGTGTGTGTGTGTGTGTGTGTGTGAATACAGAGCCGAGCCATTTGTTTCCAAGGGGGCTGTACAAGTGGAGCTGTACTCTACAGACCTGCACATTTTCCACTCAATTGAATGGCCCTCTCAGATCATTAAATGTCCATTCATTAGCAAGGGACACTGGCAGGGACTCAGCAGTAAGACAAACACAGAGAGGCCTGTGTGGGGGCACTGTCCCTCACACTGTGGCCTGCAACACTGTGGGTGGTAGTAGTCCTCAAGAATTGCACCTGAGAAAACCACTGATGAAAAAGTGCCCAAAGTTAGCTGTGATTTTCATGTGAGCAGGCAGTTTAATATCCATTGCAGGATGCTGCGATGCTGTTAACTGTTAACTGTATCTATTCTTTTCAGCTATTTCAACCATTTACAGATTACTTTTAGCTATTTCAACTCTTTATCCATTACTTTTTGCTTTTCACTATTTATACATTACTTTTAGCCAACTATTTTAACTGTTTGTCCATTTTAGCCAGTGGTGGACTAATAAAATAAACCAGCTGCATGTGGTGGGGCACCAAAGTGCAGAAAGTTGCAATGCATTTTCTTTTAGCACCTGGTGAACTGGTCAGCTGACTCAATATGTGGATATATTCTTTGATTAAAATAATAATTTCTGTTTTTTTCTAATTAGTTAAGCTACTCCACAATCTGCCCAAGTACCTCCAAGCAACGAAAGAAGTACCCCCTAAGGTATAAGTACTCCTGGTTGTGAATCACTGATGTAGGCCGAGCAGTCACTGGTGCATATTCCTTGTTTCTTAGACTTCATGTCATAATCACTTCCCCGAGGACACTAGATCTAGTACAAAAGCCTGTACAGGAGACAAGGGAGTGGAGGTAGGGGGTAGGGCACTCACCTCCCCGGGGCCAAATATTTATGCTGAAACTTGGTCAAATTTATTAGAGTGACTGTAGACTGACGCTCCTAGTTTCAACGTGATTTAACGAGCTGATTGACTCACATTCGATTTAAGGGATTTGACTGCAAGTTCACAAGCTGGAGATGAGAGACCATGGTGAAGTTTTTGTGTAAGCTGAGGAGGAAAAGGGGGCAGAACGGGAACTCCCAGAATCTGCCGTGCTCAGACATGCCTAGGAAAATGACGGCTCTCTCAGTTGTGTTAACAAGCCCACCAAATAACTAGGTGGATGTCTTACACAAGCCTTTTCTGTGATTTTCCTCTCTACAAAAGATTTCCAGTCCAAGGCATCTGGGAACATTTGTTCTGGGCATTTGAATTTGCTTTATGACAAACACCTACACAAAGGTGCTGCATGTCAGGACCTTTACATGTGCCTCTGGTTGTTGTGGAAGTTGAAACCAGCAGAACATTTGAATTTAATATTTTTTTATTAACAGTTCATCTTTTACATGAAGTTCAGATAATGGCTTGCACATATTCATTTTAAGACTGAGCTTGACCTGATGGAAATACAGATGTTAATAATTTCCACTCATGACTTTGCTAGAAACACCGTTACATGTATTTGGTTGTGTTGCAATGACAACTGGTGTCATCCTGTCTGCAGATTTTAGTAGAGATAATCAGCAGATCGAAGGGAGCGGTTTTACGTAGTCAGTCATAAGTTTCAGTCTGAGCCAAAACAAACATGCTTGGATCAGGGTGGAGCTTCCTGCTAGAATCCTGGGAGAGGGCATCTCAACCCAGCAGACTCAAGGAGAGTGTAGCTGTAACCAAGGCTACATATTCACTCTTCAGTGATAAGCACCAAGACAGATTGTAACAAAGGGGTGAGGGGTCAAGATAAACCGTGGAATAGTGGGGACTCAGCTTAAGTGAATATTATTGGGAAGGGATGTTTGGATTTTTTTCTGAAGCAGATGGCTTTAAAACACAAATAGATAGAAGTATGCATACTATTATTACCTTGTGCATTCCCTTGGCTTGCAGCCTGCTCAGAGAGTGGCCTTCGTGAATACGAAAGTTTGAGTGGAGAGCGAACAAAGAGGTAGTAATCAAAGAGGTCTCTCTCTTTCTTTTGATCACTCCCTGAACAGCTGTTTCTACAGGCCGCCCTTACGCATCCACTCTTGGCAAAGTGGAGCCAGAGAATAGATGCATTCTTGTCAATGAGGCTGGGGCTGCCAGGACTGGGACACTTGTACGGATGCCTCTGTGCAGCGTCTGGTGTTTGTGCCAGCTGAGTGGAAAAGATGGAGAGGACTATTTAGAGGTGACGGACGGAGTGAGGAGCCTGGGATGGCAGAGGAGAGAAAGATGTTGTACCGCTCAAAAAGCCCCACAGTGGAGAAGGGATAGGAAAGGAACAGGAAGAGGACTTTGAATGGAGGGTGCATCAGATCCAGATGAGGGCATCTTGTCTTTCTAAGTATATAAAAGAACAGACACACAGACTAGTGGGTTGATAGGTTGCTATTGTCCGACTTATTGTCTCTCTGGCTCTGCTCACAGCCAAGTTGGACAGGACCACTCAATTAGCGCAGTGCACTGTTGCAAACGTTGATTGACATGGAATGCTGTCCGGGGTCGGAGGCCTGTTGTCTCCACCCAGGAGGTTGTTTGTTTACATCCATGCATTTAAACATACTACAGGCTGAATTCTTGTTGAAGTACGTGCTCATATCAGGAGGCCTGATTACAATAACTTCCCTTAGGACTCAGTGATATGGCTGAAATGAATATCACCAAATTAATAAGAATATTTTTCTGATTTGCCATATCATGATATGGCAAATGGAGGAAAAATTCCCAATGAAATGTGTTTCACTGTTATGCATTGTGGCCATGGCACTATTTCAGCTGTTTATGTATTACTTTTAGCCAACTATTTTAGTGCTTTTATCCATTGGTTTTAGCTTTTTTCACCATTTCACCAACTTCACTAAACTAATTTCCCTGTTCTTATTTTATTTAATAGGATGCACAAATTAATGTTTATTCTGGTGACTTAAGTGTGAGATTCTCCTTTTTAAACTAAAAGGAGCTAACGCTAAGATTACATGAAGAAAAACAGATGAGCTGACTCAGAAAAGGTGCACATGTAAGTTCACATTAAAGATTACTGATACTGTACATGTAACAGGGTACAAGCGAAGGAAGTGTGTTCACTGCTGAGCGTGACTACAGAGAGACAAGTGTCATTAGTGCTCCATTAAGAGCAGTGGCCCCTGTCTGTTTTCCAGCTCACAGAAGAGCCAGTGTGGGTGGAAGCAGTCCTGCAGCGGAGCATCTTGCTTTAGAAGGTGTTTTGGATATGGATGTGTGTTTATGTTTTGAGGAAAGGAGCGTGCCCTTTAACATCTGGCCTCATGTGTCTTCCATTAGCTTTTTGACTCCTTTTGCAGCTGTGGACCAGTTGAAATACATTACCAAGGCCTTACCTGGGCTCTTTCCTCTGGTATCCTTTGGTGAACAATACACACACACACACACACGCACACATACACACACACACACACACACACACACACACACACACACACACACACCCTGTACGTCCTGGTGTGAAGCAGCCTGAGAACAGCCTCGATTCCATGTAACTGAGCCAACTTACAGCACCACTGGGAGGCCGGAACGATCATTTGTTCCAGAGAAATCCCAGATCAAGTTGAGTATTTTTAGTAAGGAGGGATGAGAGCGCAGAGTTGTTGGCCAGTTTCAGGGAAAGCCAATTACTGTAGTTTTCTGATGGCTTTGAGTTTTGCTCTCTGCTATTATATTGTACATGTTAAGTCAGTGTTTGGATAATGCATTTTGCAGATCGTGTACTTAATAGATATCTGGAAACATTTAGAGAAAAGACTGACAAGAGTTTACTCATGAAAGAGGAGTAGAGGTAAAAAGCATCAGGTGACTTTCCATGTCTGGACACGCAGACTTATATTACACAGATGGCTCAAGGTCCTTGACTCATTGCCATTTTCTCTTTTTATCTCTAATCAGGTCTGAAGAAGGAAGGAGAGCAAGAGAGGGGGAGAGAAAGAGAGAGTTAGCAGTTAATAGACTTCCAGTTCTCCCACTCATGAGAGTGCCCTGACTCCCCCAGTGAGCCGACCATTCATTCACATCAGCACAAACTAGCCAGTGGCGCTTCATTATCTTAAGGAGCTCCACGCTGCTGCCTTGAAGTTTTCAAAGGGAGATGAAATTGCGTTGATGGTTGTGGGGGTGTAGGAAGCAATGAGCAGAGTTTGTTTTTGTGATTTCACCATCCCCCTCATAATTTAGTTCTAAACATCCTCTGCAGTGTAGGTGTGTGCATGTGGGATTATGTGCACATTATGGGGATCCCTTTGAGTTGTTCATTTGTGTAGGGGGTTAAATACAGCGCTCAGTTTTGCTATAGAAGTCCTTTTAGTGCAAATGCGGAGCAGTGTGTAGGAGGTTTATACATAAATGTGTGTTTCCCTTTGTCTTGCAACGCGCACCAGCATTTCTGCATGTTTGTCCTACAGCAATCAGCTTTCTACACCATCTGTATATCTATATATATCAATACAACTTGCATATCTCTTGTGCTTTCAGAAAGTCTTCACTTGAGCAAAACAAAACAAAGCAGAGGGCACAATATTTATCTTGAGGGCTTCATATGCCTGTGTACAGTTGGTGGGAGAATCAATTCAATCTGGAATGCTGAAGCTGGCATTTCAAAATTGAAAAGCCAGAGAAGAGCTGCAGGGAGTGATATGGAGAGAGGTACATGTTGTACTTGAAGTGAAACTTTTTGATAACAACAGCCATTGTCATCCTATCAAGGCCCTGAGAAAATTGTTAGACTGGCATGCCTCTGATTCTCCCTCTCTTAGGGTCACTACCATTAGTGTTGCTCTTTTGGGCCTAAAGGGAAACGTTGAAAATGGGAGGAAAATTACTTTCTCTGAGGGGAAAATTGTTTCATTTGTAATGTACAGTGCAATAGGTAAGTTTTCTTTTCTTTTTTTTACCCCAACAACGATCAGGCCAAACCTTAGTTAGCGAGTAATTGCCAGGGTTTCTCTGTGCAAGGCCTGAGCTTTTGTCCTGTGCTGGAACAAAGCCAGCTGTTCCACTTTTACACACTGCTGTAGAAAAGGTACAAAACATGCCCCTGAAATCTGTCTCATGTTACTGTGTTTTGAGGGTTTGATTGGTTGACTCACGAAGAAGTGTACCGAGTTGATTTGTGCAGGATACATTTTCATCCAAAGATAAATTACTTTTCTCTGACAGAAAAACATTTGAGCCAAGGACTTTAGACATTTATACCTTACAGAGGGGCAAATACATCGGGCTATAAACCACTACGTCTACCAGTTTATGCATGCAGGTTGGAAGTGGGGAGTCTCTTCTTCTGGTGTGTGGAATGACATTTGTGGATCAAAGACAAACACCAAGTCTGCAGATTAGGGGGTTTGGGCTCTGCAATAACATGGAAGAAGAAAAACAGAAATTGGAAAGAAACAATGAAGGAGTAGCTGTAGGCCTAATTCATGGTTATTTCCTAAACGTGGCCTACTTGAGAGTTTATCTGTAGACACAAGAATGGAATTCTTCTCTTTGTATTAATGTGCAGATAATGAAATCCCATAATAAACACTACTAGCATTACATCAAGTTAATATCACATACAGTGTCTCTAAGGACCTTACAGACCCCTTGAAACCTCTCAGAAGACATATATATATATATATATATATATATATATATATATATATATATATATATATATATATATATGATCTTCAAGCCATTCAAACCCTGAAAGGAGTCAGGTGTTGGTACCAGCATGCTTATTTTTAACTTAGAGATGCACAGACATAAAATCAAACAATAACTACACACACAAAGCCTCCACAATAAACTGACAGTAGAAACTGCTCAAGTTGGTTAACTTTGCTTTCCCTATTTTGTTCATTTTCACCATATTTGTGTGGCATGTGTGCCAAGACAGTCTTTTCAAATTGACACCACGTTGAAATTTAAGGCATATGCACCATCTACTGGAGGTTTTGTGATACTACAATATCACCACCATTTCTCAATAAAACAGGAACTTAGTTGCGCTTTACATTAAGAGAAAACTGACAGGACTGAAGATACTTTGGTTGATTGTTACTTGGTGACATATTTAGTTTCTTTCAAGTAGCAGTTCTAAATATGTAACATGCATTTTTATATTACATGTTTTGTGTTCTAACACGTTAACATTTTCAATCCGGACATCCATATGCTGAAGAGGGCTGTCTGTATCTTCTTGTATATTGACTGAATGTGGTTATTATTTTCCTAATTTATCTAGTGTCATATCACCTACATAATTACCTTCCACTCCTGTTTTACAATAGTTTAAAGTGAGAGTTAACAATTTGAGACATGCACGGTCTCTCAGACATAGACAAAATATTTACTTTTATAAAAAACAATTTTATGGATCAGGGTGTTCAAAGGCTGCCTTAAATAACATCTAATAAAATAAAGCTTTTCACCATGCTGCAATGTCTCTTGGAATATATTTAATGGCATTTTGAAATTTAAAATGAAATATGTATGATTATATTAATGATACATGTCAAATAACAAAAAAGCATTCAATGTCTTTGTGTCTTCAGGGTTAAAACTGCACATTGAATGCACTGAATAATTTAATGTAAACTGAATTTTTGACTGATCTCACAGTTTTTCTTTTTGTTTATTTTATCAGATTTTGGCATAATAGGCAAAACTAAATCTATCTGGATGGCTGTAGTTCCTGCTAGAAAGAAGTGGGTGATTTGGGCGAGCTGACCCTTTAAAACCTCATGGCAGTGCTACAGAAACTTACCAAAAGAGGGCGGCAGAGTATCAGACATAACAGGCTGCAGAGGAAACGCGCGGTATATCAGAAGCGTAATTTAAAAAACCTGAGACTGAGGCATGTGAGAAATGTTTATTTGACGATGGAAAATATCGTCAGCAGCCGGCAAAACAGTTTGCACACCTTCAGCTGCGACGGAGCTGCATGCAGCTATTTTGCAGGCAGAAAACCAAAGATCAATGTGTGATCGAAAACAGCAGGGGGCGCTGTGCACCGTGCTTTCAGCTCAGAGCACAAGAGCTGCAGGAAAAAAAAAAAAAAACGGACGAAGTGAAACTTTTCCCAGTTCAAATGACAAGATGCGATTTTTTTTTTATTTTTTATTTTTTCAAGATTTCTGCAGCAAATGATTCCTCAAAGTAAATAAAAATGAAACCGTTGATGGCGGGCTGTTTCGCCTCGCATGGTGCCCGTTGTGTGGGAGCACAGTCCCGTACGGTTCTCCATTTTCCACGATCGAATTTGCATTTACACCCACGAACATACACACAACAGGGACAGTGAATAGGAATTCACCCGCAGGCAAAATCAGTTGAACGAGTCTTTTGCCTATCTCTCCCATCTCTTTCACGTAAAGTTCACTGTCCGCCGACACCTTTGAATGACAATAGGGAGTCTGTGGGGACGCCATTCAATAGGCTGAATAAAGTGTGATCTCGAGGCACCGTTAAGAAAACATTGCATGGAAACATCAAGGGGACGGTCTGGCTGCAGGATTAAGCTTTTAAGAGAAAGACTCCGGGCTGCTATTGTGTTGTAACATCTTGGTGCCAGTCTGTGGATGATGCAGTCGTTGAGAGAAACTGGACCTACAGCCTGTCGTTTTTTTTTTTTGGACAGACAGTCCCTGTAGGCCTACAGAGCTGCATGTCCCCCCCCCCACCAGTGAACAGGTAAATGCAAAACTAAAGGAGAGGGAAAAAAAAAAGAGAGAAAAAACCCAGGGCATTAAGGTATGCGTGCATAGGCGCTCTTGGCTGAAGGCTGGGTCCTCGCCACAACTTTGCCTGGAGCGCAAGAGAGGTGGGGGTGGTGGTGGGGGGGGGGCGAAAGAGTGGAGCCAATGGGAAGTCAGCTTCCAGCCCAGCTCTCTATAACTCTGTGTCACAGTGACTGAGCGGTGCCACAACCGAGTTCCTGCAGCGGGGAGAGTTTCGCTGGACTATAAGCTCTTTCCGAAAGCCGCGCGTTCAAAGAGCGCGCACACGCCAGTTCTTTATTGAGAATTTTTTTGTTTGTTTTTTTTTTTTTTTGCTTCTTCTTTTTTTTTTTTCCTTTTTTTGTTGCGCGCTCACTCCACAACGAAGCGATCCGTCGGTGGACTTGCTTTACTTTTTTTTTGGGGGGGGGCTCGCTTTTACCATGAGCGCCGGGCAGACGTACGAGAAGAAGATTGCGTGCATTTTGACCGACCTGCCGGGATCTATGAGTTGCCACCCGAACTCCAAGGACTCCCCGACTCTGCCCGAGTCCTCGGTGACGGACATGGGCTACTACAGCGGACAGACGGCGCACGGCCAGCACGAGTACTACCAGAGCCAGGCGTACGGACAGCCCATGAACTCTTACCATCACCAGTTTAACCTGAACGGAATGGGAGCCGCTGGAGCGTACGCCACCAAGTCCGAATACTACACAAATAGCTACAGACAGTACGGACATTACAACAGAGATCACCTGCAGGCCTCGCCCCCGAGCTCAGGTAAATGTTGAGGAAATCCCGCCGGTTGTTTTGCTGTGTTTTCATCCAGGGTGCATAATGTGATCTGCGCCTTAAGGTCGAGATAGAGATTTGGTCTATTAAAAGAGCCCTGATTGCATGTGAAAGTACTAATCCTGCTGTAGTACCAGCAGTTGTTCGGTCTTCACTTATAAACTTTATTTTATGTATTTTCTATGATCTTCTTTAAAGAAAATTAAAAAGATAGTTATTTTGAAACACATTTCTGTTAGAAATTGGGAGACGCAGCGAGCAAATACGCTTTCTTTGCGCGTCTCCATAAATTGTAACTCACAAGGCCAGTGCAGTATTCACTCTCCCATCTGATTTATTATGTATTTGCAGGTTGAAAAACAGCAACATTTGCTCAGTGGTTGATCCACCGGCTGCTGTTTATGTCCTGTTTTAACAGGCTGTCTGACAATGAGCCAGCCATTAACAGCTGGCCATAAAACAATGATGGTTTGATCAAAGCTAATAATATTCACTCCATCAATTTTAATATGTTAGTACTGGCCTGCCAATTTGGAAATTTGACCAAATAAAATGTTCCTGCCTGAGTGATTCGGTTTTGATTGACACTTGTTTTGTGGCATTTGTGTTTTTCTGTTGCCACATTTTAGTTTTTAACTTTACCACATTAACATGACAAAATATTTGTAAACATACACTCGCCATATGTATTTTCACGCAGACAGAATTCCCATGTCATATCATATCAACATTTTGTCGTGACGGTGCCACTCTTATTTCATTGAGCTTTTCTTAATGTTCCATCTCATTAAAATATTTTTTTTTTTCTTTCGTGATTTTAGTGAAAGAAGAGCCAGAGCCCGAGGTCCGCATGGTGAATGGAAAACCGAAAAAGATCCGCAAGCCGAGGACCATCTACTCCAGCTACCAGCTCGCAGCTCTGCAGCGGCGCTTCCAGAAGGCGCAGTACCTCGCTCTGCCCGAGAGAGCGGAGCTGGCGGCTCAGCTTGGCCTCACTCAGACACAGGTAGGCTGCCTGAGCCGGTGTAACACCTGGCATTTTCGACATGATCAATACTTTTCAGAGCCACGTGAGTCAGGGGCCTCCAAATATAGCCAACAATTTGCTCTGTAATTATCCATCGGTGCGTAATTACGCACAGCAGCCACTCCATTTCTGTGTCTCTCGATTTGATACGCTTTATTTAGGTAAAAGTTAAACCATTAAAATGCTCTATTTTCTCTCAGTAGAATACTGCAAATTGTGTTTTTGTTTATGTTCACACGTTCACACATGTTTTTTTTTACAGCACTTTTTTTTCCTTTGAATTTTTAGCTGCATTCCAATTAATGTTCACACGCCTATTCTGCAGGTCAAGATCTGGTTCCAGAACCGGAGGTCCAAATTCAAGAAGCTTTACAAAAACGGCGAGGTTCCCCTGGAGCACAGTCCTAACGCCAGCGACTCCATGGCCTGCAATTCCCCGCCCTCCCCCGCGGTGTGGGACAACAGCACCCCCCAGAACACCCCGATCAGCAGACCCCAGGTCCCGCAGCCGACGCACAGCTCGTCGCCGCCATACCTGGAGGATTATAACAGCCACTGGTACCAGCAGGGATCACACCTACAGCACCCGGGCACCGTGCACCACCCAGTCCCGCAGCAAAGTGTGGGAGCTGTTTATTGACAATGACTCAAGAGCAGATTCGTCTTCAGATTCGTTTTTTTTTTTTTTTTTCAAAACGAGGTCTCTCCACAATGACTCTGCAGAGCAAAGGTTGCCCGGACCGGGAGCAGGCCTGAAGAGAAACATTTGCCTCTGGTTTTTGGATGATCGAGAACGTTTCAGAACTGGGTTTTCCATTCACAAAGCAGATAAGGGATTTCTGATCACCTGTGGCAGCGTATTTAACGGACATCCGGCGTGGTTTTTTTTTAAATTATTTATCGCTTCTGTTGTATTTCCTTAACTTCTTTTGTAAATGAATATGCAAGTTTTTTTTTTTTTTTTTTTTTTTTTTAAAACAAGTAGCCTAACCACACACCGAATATTGACAAAACTGTGCAGTTGATCCACGCTAAGTTCAAATCATCCATGTTTATAGAGAGCGCGTCAGAAAAACTCAGGTCATATTTATATGGAGTTGTACAAAATGTCGAAGGCTGTAAATATGTGTTTATATGCAGAACCACTATGATCATATTTGTTTTAAACGGAACGACTGCACTGTGGTGCTTCCAAAACCATTTTCATATCCATGTAATTAGTCCACTTGTTGCCTTCTTGTCAATTGAATAAAGGTGTTACTTGCATGTTGTGTGTCTAGCCCTTTTATAAACAGTCCAGCTGCCTTTTTTTTTAAAGTAGCAGAACAAACCCTGCAGATAATTAAATGCAGGGCCCATAAGGTCAATTTTTTTTCTTGCTGCCAATCAGTTTCGCCTGTTTAAACAATTTGTATGAATCAAATACATAATTTAGATCACTCACTCTGAATCTAGATAATTTTGCGTGCACTTGAAGCAGATGTATTCATAATTCTAGCTGCGTACTCACAAAACACTTATAGACTTCCCTAAATGTTTATAATGAATATTTAATTATCACCCACGCATCTTTAGGTCTAAATAATTACTGAAAGAATAACAGTCTTGTGAAATCACACTGGGCAGAGGATTATAGTGGAAGTGATCCATCTATTACAATCACATGCACTGGTTAATCCACTTTTGATTTTAATTTTGTCTAACTGTTTTGTTTTACGCAATATATGTCCTGTTAATCTCACGATCAAAAAAGGCTTTTAGTCTAACTGATCCAAACAGTCCAAAGACTATAATGGTCACCACCGCAGTGAGCTGACTGCCTCTGTTTTTGGTGCTGTGAGCTGCGTGCAAAGCCCTGCAGTAGGAGGCGACATACAAGCAGACATGCTGGAGTCACTCGGTTTTATTACTGTTCTGTTGCCAGATAACAAGAGAGAATTCGGCGCGTTGCACACAGAGACAGAGCGAGTGGGTGGGTGGTGAAGCAAGTCTGTTGCCGAAGGGGATCTCACTGGCTTGCACTCAGGATGGATAGGGACGCTGCCAAATATCGAAGGTGTAAGGAAACACTTCTAGTTGACACTTTTTTAATTTTCACTTTAGACACTGGATTGCATTATATTGCGTTTGGCAGTAGCTCTCCTGAAAAATGATCCAACGCTGCCGGGTTTGTTTTACACTTGAGCTCAGAGGACACTCATGTGATGGCGCACTTTTTAAGCCCGAAAATTTAAGGAAATGTTCCACAATTTATGGCAAAGCGTACCCAACTGCAGGGGGAAAGGGTCATACCCAGGTGGTGAAACTAATAGGAGCGGCTCTCCCACACGTGAAACCTGGGGAATACAGGGGGATTCATTATGTGAGATATGCTGGATAAACGTGACAACCACTCCGATAATGACTGTTGCGACAATGAGACAGTCACATAAACACAAATACCCTTGCTGCCTCTCCACGGCCATAACTAAAGCCACAGTGACCTTTTCTAACATAAACCATGCATTATTAAATATGCTGCACAAACAATTACATGAAGGAGAAAACCGCTAATGGCGATCTTATCCACATGGACCACCAAGGCGCCATTACGCACTGAGAGAGAATGTACCCACGGCGTTAGTGGTTTTATAACCTTTTCTACCGCTTTTAGTAAGAGGAATGGTATGCGCTGGAGGTGTTACTGTATGAAACTTTATTGCAACATTGTGCCATTACAAACTTTTAAGAGCACTACAGCTTCAAATGTGGATATGAAAATCGTCATCTTAAGCTTCACAATGTGCCACAAGTTTTATTTTTCAGTAAATTTGATATTTTCCCTAATTTTTGAATTTACATGCATCAAGAAAACAATATATTTGCAATACGAGAAAATTGCAATAATAATGACATGATGTTGCTTTATTCAACATAGTTGGATAGAGATTAGTTCGCATTATATATATATATATATATATGTAGTATAATTATCACCTTTTGGTAGAAGTGCCTACATTAATTTAAATTCTATATCATAAAATCATATGTTTATATAACTAAATATTTTCTTGGGGTGACTATTTTTTTCCTTGATGGGATACAGCCTGCCTTGTGCTGTTTTATTGTATTATTATTTTATGTGTGAGCACATATGGCTGACAAATACACTGTAAATTTTGACTGAGCCAACAAGGCATCATTATGCCACCATATGAATTGATAGTAATTCATATTTTCAATTTATTTCATTTATTTTGAGCTGAATTCAGTTGGACTTTTGTCATCATTTCAATTTCAGTTCATATTTATAATGTTATAATATTTCCACAGAATTTCCTTCCATTGATCATTTGAAAGTGTATTTATGATTCCAATAATTAAATTTTATAATTTAATTGAATCAAAACTTATATTGAAAGGACCGTTGGACTAAAATCGAGATGTTTCTTTTCTTTTTGGTCACATTTACCATGAAGGTTTTTAGTGCACTTTCTTTGACACCTGGGACATTTAATTTATTTTAAAAAGAACTGTACATATTTCTACCAAACTTCACTCCCATTCTTTCAACATTTTGCCACGAAAAAGCTCTGAATCCTATTTCCCTAATGTCTTCCCTTTTGTTTATTTCCCTGAACTCAACACCAGTTGTCTGTAGCATCACTCGTCTTTTCAGTGCACTGTGCTGATTTGACAAAAGCAACATGATTACTATTGCCTTTTAATATCAATGAAATCTCATCAAGAGTACATCCCCTCGGTGGCTCCCTCAGCATGTGTGGCCCTCGGCTGAGGTTACCAAGGGAAGCATTTGTGCCGAAGACAAACGTGTGTACGCTACAGGCTGCACTTGTGTGTGTGGGCTGTCAGACATGTCCATATATGTCATCTCTAAACATTAACAAGTGTAAGTAGCCATGGGGGTGAACTGTTGAACTTGAATGTGATCCTGCATGGCACAACATCACAGCACCATAAATAGAGCCGCTGCCCGGGCCCCTATAAGCCCTTCTCCTCCCCTCTCCCCCCAACTGCAACAGTCAACAATGTGGAGTCGGCACTTGTCTCTGGGGTGCAGCGATATGGGTTGAGATGGAGGTCGGGAACTGAAGTGCATCCATGGAAAGACTTCCAGCAGCTGTCCAACACTCAGTCCGGCCTGGGCTGAGCCTCGGCTGCATTAGGATCACTCACTCTCTCCATTTTGCTGTACACTGGGATGAAATGACGGGAGAATGGCATCCTTGACAGCTGTGGACTCGTGAACCCTGGCTGACCTCAGGCCAGGGCCGGACTAGGCTGCGTGCTGGTGCTTCACAGCCAGTCATCACATCCTGATAAAACCTTCCCAACGGTGAGTGCTCGGTGCCGTTCCTGC
The DNA here is from genome assembly GCA_031216445.1 of Lateolabrax maculatus. Classification (NCBI taxonomy): domain Eukaryota; kingdom Metazoa; phylum Chordata; class Actinopteri; order Acropomatiformes; family Lateolabracidae; genus Lateolabrax; species Lateolabrax maculatus. The sequence goes on from CM062200.1 coordinate 13,265,700, forward strand.
ATGAGCTCACCTTGACCTGCAGAGTGAAAATGTTGCCTCCAGAAATGAGAATCGGCGCGCACACACACACACACACACACACACACACACACACACACACAGACATTAAGGACTGTAAATGCTGTAAAATAATAAAAAAACAATGAAAATAAGTATAATTCCCTGCTATTTCACGCATTTTTGTGTGCCTGGTCTGCTTAAATCCAGTGTTTTGTCTGTCTGCCGAACTGTATTCCATTATTAACCCCCCCACCCCAGAGTGTGTGTGCATCATGCCCCAAACTGAGACAAGCCTTACTTCAGATGAGACCAAATCATGCATTCATTCTCTCTAACAGGGAAGCTGTGTCAGAGCACTCGAGTTAATAACAATAATCACCCCAGAGACCTGCTTTCCCGTTCGCCCATTCAAAGCAACTGGGATTTAATAACAAGCTATTTTCCCTCTTATTGCTATCCTGCAATTAAAACCCATCAGACACCTCGTATCTGATAACTCCGACCATCCACAGCATTGATACAGTCAGACTTGCCTTTATCATCACCCTTCAACCCATCTCCTACCCTTCCGTCCCCACCTCTTAGCTTGTCTATTACACGAGGAGCCTTTTCACTTTCCCTTCAATCTGCCTGCATGATAATTGGCCTCCATTTGAAAGGTCCTACTCTGTCTGTCCAACTCCAGAAGCCATTATTCTAATCTGGAGATGTGAAATTGCCTATAATTTTCCCTGATGCCCCGTCACTTGGTTCAGCAATTCTCGCCTCTTCTTTCCCAGGGCCCACATGTTTAACAAGGCACATAATCATCAGGAATGAGGAAAAGGGCACGAGGGTGTATGCATATATAAAGAAGGAGATGTTAATGTAACACAATGCTTGTCGTTATGTGAGAAAATCAGCTTGGAGGAGTGAAAACACGGAACTCTGGTGTGGCTTTGTTCTTCAGAGAAACATCACTGCAGGCTTTAGACCCCCTGAACAAGGCTGCACTTCACTGACTAAGGTAAGACAGGACTGTACGTGGCCTGTATGACTCAGTGTTCTGGTTAGGTGGTGTTTAGAGCAACTTGAATGTAGTTAGAAGAAGGTATGGCATGTTATTTTTAATACAATTATTTGTGAGTATCTAAAATTGGCTTTACCATAATAACAGTATATTTTTGTCTTAGAATACAGCAAAAACTGAGTGAGAAAAGTGCATAATTAAAGTTTATTGACATTTAGTTGATACGGTTAAAACGTTTTTTGCATGTATTGTGCTGACAAACCTCTGCTTAAGAATGATATTTGAAAAACCCCTTGAAGATGCGTGGCATGACCCTTTAAAATGACATCACACATGAAAAACTCCACCTGCAATAGAAACATACTGTATTTTCTTTTAATTCCCTGCAATACCAGTAATATTAGGAGAAACTATCTCCACAAAAACTGCATGTATGATAGGTTAGTTATTTTTCTAACCCCTGTGTGAGTGACATCAGACAAATTGTATCTAATGTTTGCCAGACAGCCAAGACAGCAGGGTGACTAATGAAAAAGATAAAAAGAAGTCACTTGATGTTTCTCTAACGCTACTCGGCTTCATTAATTAGAGCTTAACCCCCTCATTTAATCAAGAGCATCGGCCCAGATTGCAACAGTGTTTGCAAAGATATAAATAACTAATTATCTGTGTTTAAACTGTGTAAGCGCCTGAATGCGTAAATCAGTGCACAGGACTATAAATCAGGCGCAGTTTTATTTTTTTTTTTTTTTGAGGAATAGCGTTTCCATTTGTCCTTTCATTATGACAACGGCGGTTTTCTGTTTGAGCTCACTCGAGACGAAAGTGGAGAAAAATATCGTTAAAATGCTGGCAAGCACATCCTTTCTCCTCTCCTCACGGCATGTGTCCCTCTCTAGTGAACAAAGAGGGATGTTGCCTCAAACCTTCCTTAGACCTTTGAAAGCAGGCAAAATTAAAATTGTTTTAGAGAATGCATAATGCATAGATAATTAAAAGGTGTTATTTTTAATTTTTTTTTTTTTTTAGTGTGTTCTTGTTGCAATGCTGATTTTCAAATTCAAAGAAACGATTTGGAAGGCATGTGTCGCCATAGCCCGTTCGTCCGTGCGTAAAAGTTAAACCGAACACAACCACCGTGCGTAAAGATGGCACCCCGTATCCCTTTGGTTCTCCATGCTGGGAGCTGCTTTTTGTTTCCTTTAAGGGAGGAATATTCTGTTGGCATTGTATTTAAAGTAATTATGCTAAACATTACAAAATGTAGAAATAAAATGAACAGTGGATAAGATATATATATATATAAAAAAAAACAATTTTTTTTTTTCTAAATGAATCAATCCCTAAGTGTTTTTACAAAACATGACGGTCGAAATCCAAGCAGATCAGCGGGTTTTCGTGCATCGCAGCGCAGAAGCGTCGGTGGACAAAAGACAACTGAGATCCCTGCTATGAGTTATCACACGGGCTGAGCTGTGGGGGTTAACACAACTCCACACATCACAGCAAGCCAGTGTCGAGATACTGTATTTTATGGACAGATTAGGGAGGCCTTTGGAAACCTCTTTGCTTCACGAGAGCCTCACAGTTGAGACCGGTTGCCATTAATCTAGACTTCTGTCAGCAGTCAGAGTCTTACAGTGTCACGGTCTGATGAATACAATTACAAACACGTTCATCTATCTGCCTTTGAAAATGTCTGACAGAACATCCCACTGATAAAGCAGCAACCTAAACAAACATGTGAAACAAAACATGAATAATAATAACGTCAATCCAACGCCCATTTATTTGCATAATGCTCATTTGCATATGTTGAATGAAACTCTTTTACTAATAAAGTAGACCCACGCACACAATATAGTTTTTTTTTTTTTTAAATCCCTTTATCCAGAGTTTCTAGTTAAACTGCACAGTCCACATTTCAGTGAGTTGCACCAGAAGCTGCAGTGACATTATAACAAATCTAAAAAATATATCTGATGCCTGGTCGAATTTTTTTTGCAGTGAAAATGGAATTCAAAACGCACACGAAATACACCAAAGTTCTATTAAACACACATTTAGACACATTGAAACGGTTCTGAGAAGAGGCCTTGAGGGAAGTTCAGTGTAGTCTGAAGTGCGCTTGAAATAGGCCCGAGCACCTGGCCTGCACGGCACCAAAAAGCCACCCACTCACATCATCTGAGGCCTGGGCATCGCGTCCTGATGGGGATGGTGGTTTGGATACCAGTGACCAAAACTGTTCATGTAATTGTTTGGGTGCATTGGGGCTCCTTTGTTCGCCATGGAGACCTCCCAGAGCTGGGGCAACCCGGGCGAGCAGGGAGAGATGGAGCTAGTGCTGTGGAGATGCTCCCCCTCTGATCCGCTGCCATGCTTCATGATCTTTTTATACTTGGAGCGCTTGTTCTGAAACCATATTTTCACCTAAAAAGAGAAAATGCACATAATTGTCACTGCGGTTAACAATCAAGAGTAATACAAAGGAAATAAGGCTGTGAAGGGCTTTTTATTAGCATATTTCCCCCAGTTAAACTCAATACGCTTTTCAGAACTGGCCTGAAGTGAGCATTTGGGAACAATGAAAAGGAAAACTCTCATCTTTTCTGTGTTGTTTTTGCAAATCCCAGGCCTACTACTGGCGCATTCAGCCGTATGGCTGAGTGGCACTTGTAATCCATTAAAACTGAGCTCGCTCATTGTTCGCTGTTTTATGATCCCAGTGGTGAATGTGACAGCAGCAAGCCGAGACTGAAAATATTGTGAAGTAGAAAACAGCCCAAAGAGCGCTGTGGTAGGTCACTGCAATTTCTGCTGATTCCAAATAAGATGGCAAATTACGCACGAGAACAATGGCGGGTGTATTCATAAATTGCATCAAAAGGCCCCTCGAATCGCTCTATAAACATCCAAGCACGACACGAAAGGCAGAAAATGGGGGATACATGTTGAGGGATTACGAAATATGTGCAGGAGGAACCGATGGTTCATTTGCTGTATCTGTTGTTTTGAAACAGCAAGCTCAACGCTTTCTTGATAAAAGTGGAGAGGGAAAAAAAGAGTAAGGGGACACCTGAAGACCTCATTTGTGTCCTATTTAGGAATGATAAATTGACAGCGACACGTGCACCTGTTTGTCTCCAAAATGTGTTTAAATTATTCCCATGCTGCCCATTTCAATATTTCAACATTTCATCCACAAAATGCGTGTGAAGACACATTCTAAATAAGTGCATAATAGATGATTATGCGGTAATGAGCTGTTACATGTAGAAAAAAGATCTAGATATAGAAAAAAAGCACGCAAATAAATAAAACAATAAATGTAATTTATGCTTATAAGTAACTGGTGTAATTAGGTATGTTTTATAATAAACTATTCCAAAAACAGCTGACAAGTAATACTTTTGCAGACCTGGAAAGGCTGATTTATTATTTTCTTTTTCTGTTTTGATAATTTTGTAACTGCAGTCAGGCTTCACTCACAGAGAGCACTTCAGGGACCAGGGCTGACAAAGGAAATAAAGCCACGTAATTAAGTATAGTAAATAAGGCATGCATTAAAGGATCGAGTTACAAATCACAACTATTTGGTTTTTCAACTGATCTCCAGAAGCGCCGTGATCCTCAATAATACAGCAAATAAGAGGTTTCCTTTTCCACATCCCCTTTCTCCCAGTAATATTTGCTTTAAGTCAGATTTGATTCAAGACTTTTAAATATAAAACATTAGCCCAGTGGTTCTATTTAATTAGCCACTAACTGCTAAATATTGCAGGCCTGATACTTTAGGCTGGAAGGTTTAACTGAATAAATGTGAAATTATTAAGCACAACCTTTTTAATTATCTTAATTAATAATAGGCCAATTAATAATAGTGCACGTGTCTTCGAGCCTGAAAACAGCTGGAGGCCCACCTGAGTCTGGGTGAGTCCCAGTTTGGCCGCCAGGTCGGCGCGTTCCGGTAAGGCCAGGTACTGGGTCTGCTGGAAGCGCTGGTGCAGAGCCTGCAGCTGCAGACTGGAGTAGATGGTCCGAGGCTTCCGGATTTTCTTCCCCTTGCCATTGAGACGAAAGTCCCGGTTCTCAGTCACCGTGGACTTCTCGCGATCTTGCAGATGGAGCAAAGGGCAAAGCGTTAGACGGAGCGAGGAGAGCCTCGGATGAGCGGCTTCTCTCTCGAGGCTGTGGGTCAACAGTTTAAACAGCTTTTTTTTTTTGTTTTTTTTTTTCTAAATATCAAATCTGACCATCTCAAACAACACGAGAGCACTGATGAAGACACAGAATACAGATAAAAGCAAAAACAGGAAATATAGTGCCACACACTGCCACTGACAGGCCCTGCACTGCCTGCTATAAACACAGAAGTCTCAGGGCCTGAGAGCCGCTTTTTAACTATCGCATTAAAGCGTCATATAATCCCATGGCCAAGAGTGGTCTGATTATGGTTTTATTAAATTAAAAGTTGTTAGTGAGGGGTCTGCGTGGCCCTGTCAACAACTGGACCGTTGTATTGCCTCCACACTTTAACAACGACGAATCCAGGAAGAATCTTTTTTTTGTTTTTTGAAAAAAAGAGGGGAAAAGAGGAGAACTCCCGCGAGAGATGACAGGACTGCTAATCCCTGGAATCGTTTGGTTAATGTGCACCAACAATGAGGGCGAAAACGAGTTCCTGAGGTATGCCCAGGCTACGCGGGCCATAATTGGGCTTGCCCACAGAACATTATGGTCAATAAATTTAATGGCACCATCTGCCTTCATTATATAACGTGCGCGGTAAAGAGGGAGCATCCCTGAGAAGAGGTGGTGGAATGCTGGGCCTCGTTTGGACGCAAGTCCTCGGCGATTGAGTTGGAATACGCCTGCTGACGGCCATTCCTTCATTAAACTTTCCATACAAGACAATATCTATGACGGAAAAAGGTTTATCCCTGTTAATTCACTAAAACCTTCAAGTGAGACACGCTTCTCGCAGGGGGGGGGAAATTATCTGGGAACTTGGCGCCCTGTGCGTAATTTCGCTTGCAAAATGAGGCAAATCCGAATTTTAGGGCCACTTATTGATTTTTTTTTTTTTTTTTCAGTACCTTTTTGTCACATACCTGTCTGCTCTAATCGGCCGTGGGCCAGGCTGCTGCTGCCGCCGCTGTGACTGCTGTGCTGGTAGGACAAGTAGGCAGACGTGGGGTGAGCGCTCACCGCGCCGGGGTAGGCGTAGCCCCGAGAGCGGCCGTAGGACGCGCCGCCAGGGAACGGACCTTCGTGCTGGGAATGGCCGGCGGCGTGCAAGCCGTGCACGGGGTAAATGTGAGCGAGTCCCGGCGAGTGCTGCTGGTGCGCCGGGTGCCCGTGGCCGAACTCGAGGAAGGCCGATTTGGAGGGATCCGGGGCGCTCAGGCTGTCCGGCATGAAACCCGCAGACATCGTCGGCTAATTTCGCGAGTCCATGAGGCCGTCGCTCTGAGGAGGCTTTCATGAGGTCCGCCGGGCGGCGGGGAAAAGCTGCGGCAAATCCGCGCCCGAGTCCAGCGCGACGCTCGTGGAGAAGGAGTTCACGGCTGCAGCGTGCATGTCCACGACCGTTTTCGGGGAGGCTCGCACGCGCCTACACACACACACAAACACACACACACACACACACAAAATCGAATAAAAGCGAAAGGGATCCGTTCTTTACATCATTGGTGGAGCCGACACGGTTCTTCAAACACCTCCTGCCTGCAGAGCCGCAGACGCGCGGCGGGCTCTCTGATTGGTCCGCTGCAGCCGGCTGTCACCGTTCCCTTCATTAACATGCGATAGCCTCCAGGATGCCGCTCTGCAGCCAGCAGGCACCTCCTTCCATCGTTTTGGACGAATTCAACATCGCACGTTTCTTAATCTTCGAGGGCCGTGCAGTCATTTACGCGCGCATTAAAAAAAATGCGGCAAATCGCAGAAAACACACCTGCTTTGGGAGATTCTATCATTTATGAAACATTTGGCTTCAAAAAAAGATCTTTTGGTTTTCAGTCCAAGTGTTATTTTATTGTGACAGTTTGATTGAGTTTTCAAGAGACAGGGTTCGATAATTAGCGTGATGCTGTTTTATGGATGGCAGATAAAGGGAATTGACAAGTTCACTGGCTTATTCAGAAGCATATATGGATATATGAAGAGTGACACGTATTAGTCTAATCTTATCTGGTGTTAATAACTCAAATAAAATGAGATTTGGCATTGTTTCGTTTATAAAAAATAATGCGCTTAATTCTTGCCAAAATTGTATTTATTTATTTTATATATTTATTTATTATTTAATTTTAATAATGTAACGATTTGCAAGTTTATTATAAACCCTGTATGTATTGAATCGAATAGCCAACAAGCAGGTTGATTTCTCATTTTCAACAATGTACTAAAGCATTACTTTCCGCTGTAAGGGCTCATGAAAATTAAATAAGTTTCACTGAGAAAACGTTTTCTGATATTCGCAATTTTGCTCCTTTAATTTCACATTTTATAGAATCTGTGGAAACGTCTTGAGGAAAAATCGAAGCCACCAAAATAAAATATATTGAACTATCTACAGGGAGTTGTTTGCACTGTCTCCGCACAAGGTTACATAAGCATGCTGCCATGCTGACTCAGGCTGGTTTATGAAGGAAAACTACAAATTTCACTGGCCATTCAACACTCTTCAGTCCTAGTTTCAACACATAAATTGGCCAAATTAGAAGGTAATTAATGTACAGTAATTTGCATTATAACACAATTTTTGAAGTGCAGTATTTACATAATGTGTGTGACTACCCTAAAAAATAGTGTGAATATTTCCAGTAGCTAACCTGAAGGAGACAGAAGAATGACTCTCTGATTTCAGTTTTATATGAAACCGAATTAGTCAGACCACATGTCAATCATATTATTTCTAACTAAATGTCAGGGTTTACAAAATAAGACAAACACAAAATTGCCAAAAGAGGGCGGGATTGTGGTGCAGACTGCAGCATCAGCAAAACTCACAAGGTGCATGTGGACACAGTGTGGGAGTGGGGAGAAAACGGTGACCGCAGGCTCAAAGAGCAACCCTGTCTCCATATTTCAGCCTCTATTGACAGAGTAAATCCACAGGTGGAGAAAAACACAGTGGGAGGAGAAAAAGAGTGGATTTCCTGCCACCAAGGCTATATTTTCAATGAAATCTAATGGACTCGCCACGTGTTTGAGTGCCGTTTGATACAGATTTCACCTTTCATCTCGGCTGGATCCCATGTGAGCTGCAGTCAAATTATAAACAGAGTGTTTGGTGGGTTGAGCGTGGTGCTGAGCTGCTGTCCAACCCCATCATTTTGGTCATGTCCTACCCTGCCTGCAACTACTGGGAACCCAGCAGCACACTACAGGCCTGCTGGGGGCTGGACTGCTTCCCGATTCCCCGCAGGCCTCAGCCAAGCAGCCAGCCAGAACAAAGCCACAAATTATTATCATAGTAAAATTTCTGTCACAATTTAAAAAAAAAAAAAAAAAAACGGCTGCTGAGAGGCCAGTTTCATATTGTGGGCGCAAGTTTGTGACTTCACACATGAAGCCTCGCAGCTGTAAATCCTCACTGGGAAATTATATCACGAGAGAATGGAGCACTGTGGCTATGTCTATTAGGAATTTACTGCAACATTATTGGTGCTGGGATTATAGTGGCAATATGGTATTTGCAGTTGGCACCCGGCGACTGAGAGATTTTTGTTGCTATATGAGCAGGTGTTGCATTTAGGGCCCATGTTATGAGTGGAAAAACCTTTTTGGCCGTATAGTTCACAGGAAAGTCACAATTTCTGACAGATGAATGGGATCAGGGAGGCCAATTGAAGATAAACACAAAATGCAAGGCTTTGAAGACACAGAGGCCTCCAGGCATTTATGTGAAGCTCTCTTGTGAGGCACTTCAGCAGCTGAATGAAGAGGATTGAGTCCTGGATGTGAATATGTGTCAAAACTGTGCAGATCCAAGGTGTGTACACAAGAGGCGTATGAGGAGCGAGGGGGAGAGAGAAAGCAAGCGGAGAAGGATCTTTAAGGCTTGTAATTATGTCTGTGTTAGGGGTGAAGAACAAAGGCGGGCCCTGCAGTCATAGGGCAGGGACGAGTCCTCGCTGTGGCAGTCTTAATACACGCAAAGCGATGATGGTAAGTACAGTCACACTCCTGAATGCAACCTAGACTCTCTGGCGTCTACGCTGCTGCACAGTGTACATGGGCATACGTCTGCAGAGGTGTGTCTGACATAGGTGTGTGTTCTCGGTGTGCTTTCTCTCTCTCTCTCTCTCTCTCTCTCTCACACACACACACACACAACAGTCGAGTTTATCCATCAGGCAGCTCTGATGCAGAGTGACAGCATTCTTTGTGTACAAACCGAGAGCACATTCCCAGGCAACTGCTGCCGCTGTGATCTTCCCCACTGGCACATCATGTTTTACAAGTAACCCTCTGTTGCTGGGGCCCAGGCTGAGGCCTGTAGACTCAGACTGACAGTCCATGACCCCGACAGGATGCCAGGATTTATTATCACAGGCTCAGCTCACCACATAATAGACACGAATAAAGACCCACATGTCCCATTTCAGCAGCACACTGGGATGGGTCTGAGGCTGAGGTGTGGTTTGACACAATTATCCCACCAGAAATTCATCTTAGAATCAAAGTGTGCCAAGCCGTGAGAAACATGAAAATACCCCCCAAAAATCACCCACTTTTGCTAATTTCTAACCAGATGAAAATTAAATATATTCATCATAGTTTTAATTATGTATATTGACTTTTAATGTATGTTCTTTTACTGTCAGACATGAATATTCAGCCCATATGGACCCACTACTTCCCTTCTTTGCTTATATATGAAAATATCTTATTCTGATTAGTCAGGCATTTGCATTTCCTTCACTTTCAGCAGGTTTTCTGTCATTACCACTGTACAAGGCCACTGTTTTCCTATCCTTTTGCATCAACAAAGCCAGTGCAGACAATGGGATTTACATTTTTCTATAACTGATTTTTGCCTCAGGGGAGCTGAGGAGGAGCCGGAGCAGTGCAAAGGATGAACGGCCTAATCTCTCCTCCAGGCGCCATCAGACAGGAACACTAATATCTGCACGGCCGGCGTCTCATTCCTCAAGTGCAGCCACGTTGCTGCTGATATGCGTGCGTTGTCCCTGTGCTGACAGTGTGCCTGTGCTTGCAGCTTCCGAGGGCCCAGAGAGTTCATCTTTGCCAAATGATCAACATCACTTGTGAGTGAAGCTCTTGGCATAAACACCCTAAATGTTGAAAGACAGCTTATAAAGTAATTCTGTTTATTGCATTGTTCTTATCATGTAATTTACTTTGGGGTAAATTATGTAATTTATGAATCTCTATTCTGCTTCTGATTTCTGTTTCTACTATATGAAATAGGCGTCTGCTATAAATTGGATTGACTGGTTTATTGATTATTGTGTTTATGGGTTTTTAGTTTAACATTTTGCCTATAAAATACAATAAACATTAACCATTTTGCATGTTATGGATGTGGATTGACAGCTCTAAGGTGAGTAGGTTGTATCATGTTATCATAATTTTGATTGACTTGTGGTGAGAACCTGTCCAATTTTCAAGGCAACAATATCCTTCTTTCTATTTTTATTGCTAATTTGAATTAAGATTTAAATTAAGATTTCCTAAATTCTAAAAGTGTGTCAACCTTTAATTATTTTCTTCTCATTAAAATTGATGTATTTAAGGTATGGATTGTTTTTTAAATCTGTAAATATTAGATTGTAATTGTAATAATTAAATGCTGTTTGCTTGTGAACATAAATGTATAAAGTTTTTGTAGAAAACTTTCCTGTTTGCAGTTAGCTTGGACTGTTTTAATTCCTTTAAATTATTTTTCTATATTTATCTTTTTTTTAAGATAAATAAAATAAAATACAGTTGAATTGCAGTCATTAATTAAACAAATGTGTCTGTCCATCATTCATTTCCGGTAGTGTTGGAACTAAAAGGAAGTTCAACATTCCATCAAAAAATACAGTTAATTCAAATTATGCAGACAAAATCTGCATTTATCTCTGCAACTAAAATAATGAAACTGTCAAGCTTTTTATACTATGCTTCAGTTATTGTATTTTATGGTAATACATCCTCCTTTATTCTGTTTGAAATATTAAATCCGACGGTAGAAAAATAAACAAATAGCCCCTTATGCATGGGCTTTTATTCCCCAGATGTGCACCGTTTACCTGGATTGTCTTGGAATATCTTCAAAGCGTGGATTTTATTGGCCAATTAGAGCTGAGCGTCAGTTTGTAGCTTTAAAAGCAAAATGAAATCGACCTAATTCATCACGTGTTTGTCACCGTTTGGGCACAATTAAAGACAAGGGAAGAGAAAACTGCGTTCGAGCGCCCACGGACAGAAAGCGAAGAGATAAATAATAAGACCAACAAGTAAAAAATACACCAACAAATGCCTCCTGAAGCGTCAGCGACTCAAAGTGAGGAGCGTTGCGTGGGAAATGCCGGAGTGTGTCTGGTCTTTTGGCTCGAGCTCTGAATTCATCATTGGCATAATTGTTGCCAGACAGCGGATGACAGCAACATCGCCCACTGCCGCTGACTGTTAGACTTAAACTTTTAAGTGATCGGTTGAATATAGAGGCCTTGGCAACTCAGGGAATAAACCCGTCTGGAATCCTTTAACCGTAATACGCATATAAGCCATTCTGCTGCAACCTGAGCTCGGTGTCACGCGGGGCATCGGATTTAAATGGCTTCATTTGTAGAGAAACGGTCATATGTCTAAATTATACATTGTTGATTTTTTTTTTTTTCTTCTTCTTCTTCTTCTTCTTCTTCTAACCTTCCTCGGTCGTCTGGTTGCGGCTCAAATGCGCATTTGGTACCAATTCCGACTGCGGGCGCTGGCACACACACACACACACACACACACACACACACACACATACAGTTTACACTCATTCAAAATACTGCAGGATCCCACAGTAACCTGTCTACACAGGTGCAGTGAGGGCCCAGCTGATGGACAGGCGGTGGGACAGTAGTGGCAGTGTATTGGGTTACAGCCCAGTGCTTGGCTGGAGCTGCACTAACAGTGTGTGCCTGCTCCACATCTGGAACAAAGAAGCCAGTCTGGGTCTACCCTTGGTGTTTACAGCTCTGTTGTTTTTTCACACTCCTCGCAAAATCCAAGCCCAAACACACATTCCACACTCACCAGCTCAACATGGGGGGAAAAAAATGTACTATATTTTTCCACTGTAAATCTTGCCCCCAGTACCAGGGGAGGTGGGTAGACAAACAAAAGCTGGAGGCTGGCATGGATCAGTGGGGCGACAAGAGGGTGGCAGCGGCTGGAGGAGTGGCCGAGAGAGAGACGGTTGTCTGTGTGAGAATCCTGCCCAGCCTGCTGGCTGAGATGACATATGAGTTCAGCTGAGGTCAAAAACAGCTGGGGGAGTGGCATCATCATCATCATTGTTAACCGTCTGTTTACAAGCATCCGAGGAGACATCTGAGGAGGCATCTGATGTTACATTCCTGTAGTATTTCACAGGACATCTACTGAGGAAATTTGATGGAAAATAAAGTATGAAGACTGCACAGACAATGTGTTCAGGCCATAAATCTCCTCTAGAAACAATAAAAATTTCACAATGCCTGTAAAGCCAGTAGAAAGGCATATAGGTTTAACAAGCTGCAGATGTTTAGACAAGAAAATCATCGAAGAAGTGAAGAACCTTTATAATTTTTGTTTTTCCTCTTGAGGAGCAGATGAGCTGACCGACGGTGGTGGAAATACTGAACATACCGGACAATCATTTGCCCAGGGGACTCACACATGCACACCCAATCAACACACAATGACACATGGCTCAGGGTTGCCAGGTTTAGACAGTAGGTCCTGTTAAAGACCGGTTTACCAGGTCCAAGGATTATCCATCTGAAGTTACCTTCCCCTCTGGGAAACGTGAACCCCCCTTTGTGGTCTGCAGGGCAACAGTGTGCGAGGCAAGCGTCAGTTTGAAATGCCAGAGGTGATGGGGATGACAAGCCCTAGAGGATGGGACATCTGTCTGGGCGGGAGGACCGGTCATCTGGGCAGGATTTCCACGTTAAGTGACAGTGCACACAATCTTTTACCATTATATCTCCTTATCTGACATCAAAAAGGGATCTTCTGAGAATTTTAGAAAAAGAAACATGTGACCTACGTGTCAAAACAGGTTTCCAGCAAAGTACAGACACCAGCAGCTCTCCTATTATACATGAATAGAGAATTAATATTTAGCCTGATATAGAGCTTGCACAGCCGTGAGGTCAAAGCCCTTTCTTTATAGCTCTTCAATGGGAACAACTTGACGGGATCAAGTTCAGCTCCTGACAACAAGCCCTGGCTCTGTCAAGTGTTAAGTTCCATTGTGACCTACAATAGGACACAATGGCCTGCAGCACCCGGGCTGTACCACGCTGCCTATCAAATGACAGCATCTCTCAGAAAAAAACTTGGCAAACTGATATTAAGATATGTGTCTATTATATGTATAATTCGTTTTTGTCTTTTTACATCATGCATCATGGGAGTATGTTATACGTGAGAATTCCTTAGTGCACTGTAAATGCAAATGTTTAAAAAATAATCAGGGGATGGTTGTGGTTTTCTGGAGATAGTAGAAAATGATCACAATTGAAATTTTGGACAAATTCAAAGACTCTTAATTGTAAGTAATTGAATTGATTCCATTTTTTCCTGGAATCTCTCATTCTTTTCTATACTAACAAATATCCCAACTTACAACTGTATACGAATAAAAATATTTTTTTCCTGTTGATATGAAAATATCTCTGTAAGAAAGTGCTCTGATCTACAAAACAGAATAAATAATCATACCCAACAAAGTATCCTGATGTAAGAAAAAAAGTTTGAGGTGACAGAAAGTTGTTAGTCTGTTTTTCAGCCTCTTGTCAATATTCTCCAGAAACACCATGACAAAGCAAACGTAATGAAAATGCAATCTTTAAATATAAGGTAGATAGCTAAAAGTCTTAATAAAGTTTGTGTAGCTTGATTTTTCACTTAACCTAAAAATGTCAAAACAAATCAAAGGCTATATTAAAGTTGAGAAAGAATTTAACAACACATTGAAGAAGTTTGCTCTTGCAAATTTAATTCTTTTATAAAACGACAGAGGAGACAATTAAGAAAATGCTCCAGGGGGCAGCAGAAACAAGCTGTGAACACAAAACTGACATATTATCACCTTTAAATTGACAGGGTGATGTTGTTAGCCCACACAGTGGGCTATTTAAATATACAGCTGCAACGGATCAACACCATCATTCATTGAGTCATGTTTGTGTCCATCCAATATTCACTGTCTTTCAGCTCTGTCTTTGGTCTCTATCAACTCTTGAGAGAAGGGGCTTTCCCGTTAGCTCTAGTTGCTAACTTTGTCTGTCTGCAGATAGTGTACAGTGTTTGTTTTTGTTTTTATTATTGAAAACAGCTGCCTGCTGCGTCTGAAAAAAAGAGCGGTGAGACTGAACCGAAACAGTAAAGTTGCTGGGCAGAAAAACAAAGCAATGACTTAAAAGCGTCAGCAAAGCCCTGTGGAGCTGAAGGGAACTGCAGAGCCGTGTGAAAAAAGGCTATTCATTCAATAGATTTTTCACCACAAGGGACACTTTTCACAAACAATTAATCATATGATACATTGTTGATACAAAAGTATTGATTATAGCAGCTTTAATTACTGTTTTAATTAACACCAACTTTTAACCATTTTCTTCCTCGACAGTAAATACCTGAACAACTAGCAGACCTGTTGTGTAAAACAAGCACGAATAAGTGAACAGTCATAGTAAACTACTAAGCCGCCTAGTGTTTAAAGTTTGCTCCCCTGACCCTGGCTGCTTCGTGACCATTTTGCTGCAGTGCTTTAGGTGTTTAACCTTGTCATATTAAAGCGTTTGTCACTGGAGGGCTAGACGACTGGGGCCAGGACGGGCCGGGGGATTTAAAAAGGCCTGCGCTCCCAGATCATCAGATTGTCAGTTGCCGTCTGAAGCCTGCCAAGAAACATCAAAGCCTCTGTGACTTGCTCATATCATCTTTGAACCTCACCAAAACACGCCTTCTCTGCCTCCCTGCCTGCCCACATTCTTGCCCTACATTTCTCCTGATAATTAAAAAAAACAAGTGAAACAGAATTAATAAATGCAAGTGCGAGGGGAAAATGAAAGGAAAAACACCTTTGAGGATCTTCTATGGACTTGCAGCGTTGTGTATAGATGTCTGACATGCTATGCCAGCACTCTGTCAGGGCGAGGAGACGGTCTCAGTCTGAGCAAGCCCGTTCTCAGAAGGAGCAGCCTCCCATCAGCTCCTGGCCAAGATGGATGGCTATGAAAGAGCTACCTGAGGCAGAGATCAAAGTCAGACAGGATACATACGCCTCAGCGTTTAACTCTTTCATCTCCCGCCTTTTCTACATGAGTCATGACCCTTCACCTGTCTATCTGTTTGACCTCTGACTGACGAATGGTGTAGGCGCTCTGTGAGGCTGCCATTTTTCTTAATTGGACAAAAACAAAACAAAAAAGGTAATGCAATATTTTAAAGATATTAAAATTAGCTGTTTGATAAGACCATGGCAAAGGCATAGAAAACAGTGTTGAGGTGATCCCATGTGTTTTATTACATGCATATATATATATTCTTTTACACTTCACCACAATAAATGGGACCTTGATTTCTCAACGTGGGGCACCTCCTCACAGAGGAGGCCAGTGGTGAAGGGCTATTTGCATTCCAGCAGTGAGAGTGAGGACAATTAAGCCATTTCCCCTCCAATCTATCTCCCTCCAGCCAGCCATCCAGGCAGCCCAGTAGATCAATGGAAGTGCAGCTGCACAGCCCATGTGTGCCAGGCTGTGAGACGAGCGAAGAGAAGATTGGGGTTAAAACCCTCCTGGCCCTCAGATTGGCTCCATACCTGAGTCAAAGCACAGATGAACCAACAGCTGTTGCCGGGCAGAACATTGAAAGAGAGGTTCTCACCCCATCTGTAAAAGCATTACATGCTTTATGGCTTCAGGTCACTGTTTATTTTCTTAACAATTTGAGCGAAGATGTCTGTATTCTGGATTCAGCATCATTTTGTACCTGAAAGGAGAGACCTCAATAGCAGCAGGTTCATTTCACCACCTGTATTGCTGTGCATAAAAGAAACACCCTTGGCTTCCATCACAGTCCATCCCTGTGCTTTTCTTCCCCAGGCACTCTAGACTGGCCACTCCAAAATCAATTAGCCAAATCACATTTCACAAAAGTAGCTGGTTCTGCTTTCAGTGGCCAGGCCCCTCAGGTGTCACAGAGTCCGCTTGAAGGTGCAGGCAGTGAGCCTTGGTTTAAATTGTGTGGGATTAAACCAAACAAAGAGCCATAGATATCTAGCCGCACCTGTGCAACTTGCTCCTCAAGGACCGCTAATAGGGAGAGTCTCTGGTCCAAATGGCGGGTGCTCAGAACTTAATCTTCCAGCTCTAAGGCCACTGCAGGTATCTGTTTCCACTGTTCCCGGCAGCAGAAACTGTCCTGAACTTGGACATAATCGCAGCGCCCTCGTGTAACAAGGACTTCCATCTCTGCTGCCTCTGCCAAGTCCAGGTGATCAATCATTTACATGTGTAATTAGGAACGGGTGTCAAAACAGAAACTCTACACTCGCTCAGGGACCCTGTGTGCTGACATCAGGCTTGGCAAGTGGTGGGTAAACAGGGTCAGATAGAAAGAGACAGAGAGGGGGAGAGAGAAAAATGAGATGCTGAGATGTGCAGGTTATTCTGCCACTTTCAACTTCTTACCACCCAGGGGGTGAACAGCTCTTCGGCATATCAAGTTATGTAAGAGCATATCACTGATTATATGGTGACTTCAATAATGGTGTATAGTACTTTAAGGTAAGTCTTCGGTGTTACTGCAGATTTATCCCTGTATTTTGAAAACAACTACAATACTTAAAAAGGAAAACATGTTAAGTCAAGCCAAGCCGTGTTTGTTTGCAAAGGCCTTATGGTCTCAAAGGTCCATAACAATACCAAAACAGAGATCATGAGCAAAATGAATTTTGTCATGGATCAGCAACAAACACAAACACTTTATAACAGATCGCGTTTCCTAAACAAGTCAAACTACTTCTGCTTTGGTCAAGTGGCTCAATGGTCTCCTGAGTGCCCAACCAGTCATTCAGCCCATTTGAGGTCATAACAAGGGATTACACTGCAACAACAAACACATCCCAGTGTAAAGTCATGCTTTGAATACACATGATAAAAGGACCAGGGATGCTCTGAATTGATTATGATTTTCATCTGCAGTTTATCTCATTAAAGTTCTCATCTTTTTCATAATGTGACCTTGGCTCAAACTGGGACACTGGGTCTGAATTTGACATTAACACCTTACAGAAACACAAAAGTCACTTCACTGTGGCAGCCTGATAGAAATTTACATAACATCTACGCAGCTCTTAAGTGACGTTTTCCCACGGTCAGTGGGCGTGCTTATAACTGGGCAGGAGAATGCAGAAATACCAATGCCCAATAATCCACCTGTCACCTGAGGGGGATAGGTGTGGTGCTGCGGGGGCTATAGAGAGGGGGATATGTGCAGGCTACCGTGACTTATGTGGACTCATCCAGCCAACACCTCAGTGCCCAGGGGGTGAGTGGGTGTTTAAAAGAGCCTGTCTGGGGCCTAAGTTTAGAGTTTCCCGGTGCAGAGAGGCTGAGCTTTGAAGAGGCAGGTCCAGTAATGAATTAGAGTATTGTCTGCTCGGAGGGAGAAGCCTCTGGGTGGGACATCAGATCAAAGGAGGTCCTGCTTTATTACTTACAGCGTCAGTTCAGGTATGCAACTGGACAGAGCAGAGGGCAGGCACACTGACCCTTAAAAAAAAGGACGCTGAGTTTTTATTTGCAGTCCATACAAAATCTCTGTGCTAATAACCTTGATCAACTAATGTGATGTTTCTGTAAGCAGCAACAGAGGACTGTACAGTGGTTTAAGATAAGATAAAACAAGATAATATAATACTTTATTTATCCTGAGGGAAACTGTTGCAGTTGCAATACAAAGTAGGAAAGAGTGCAATTATAGAGAGTGCAAATACAAACAAAATACAGAAAATATAAGAGTAAAGATTATCATTAAAGTGCAAAATTAAATGAACACAATGCTAAAAATGTAACAGGTTAATGTTAAGTATCATAGGTATAAATATAAACTGATCAATGATATGGCGCAAATCCAAAAAAAAACAATGCCAAACATATAAACAAGTTTACTGTAAAAATGAGAAATAAATATCAACCAGTGTTGCACCTCCAAAAGCTCACTAATTAACATATTGTCTCACGCTTATTTATTCTGTACCAAAAGTGTAAAAATGACAAATCGCAGTTTTGCCGGAGGTTACGTGCCAGGCTGTGTCTTGGTTGGGACCAGAATCCTCCTGGATTCTCTACTGGTTTTTCCCAGGCAATTGATCCTGAGCAAAAGTTTTTGTATGGTAGCATCATATTTAGTGTAAAGTCATGGCATCTTCTTGTCCGACTCTATCAGCAAAAAAGTCAAGACATGTACTTCCCAAATTTCACTGGTTAACTTATATTTTGTGTCTCAGGAATAAGACCATTTTGCTCTTATGACATGCTGCAATCTGCTTACTTCAGTGTGACACACCCAGCTGCAGTCTCTACCTCAGACGTGACGCAAGTTCTCTCTCAGAATATGTGATGGCTTTTTTTCTAGGCCACTCAGGCCTTACAGTGCAGAGACAGACAGGAATGCACTGACCACTCCTCTCAGGTGGCTCCGGGTCGTTCTGGGGCTGGACCAGCCTCTCGCAGGGTCATTCTCCCATGACATTTTCCTCAGTGTGGAGAGGGAACAACACACCTCTGCTTTGATGTCAAAGTGGTCAGGTTTAGAGGATGAGGCAATGACACGAGAGACACAAACACCTGGATGTAGTGGAACTAAACAACAATGCTGCTTAGATGGTGGCGGAGCAGATGTCATATCTGAAATTAAAAAATGTAACCTTTTACAGCACTGTGTACAATAATCTTTAACTATTTAATAATCTATAAATCAAGACAACTGGAAGGTAGCCTGGGAGATACCCTCCTATAACTTGTTACAATTATTATATGTAAAGATGAGCATTTTCATTGTAAGCATGTTAGTCTTAATTTTGTTTTGTCAAAGCCCCCATTTCATCATCAGTGACATCAATATGAAAAATTAGGATTAATCAAAACAGAGCTGTCCTATTATGATATTTATTATATTACTAGCATAGACACAGCCAGATACGTATGGTGCAATGGAACACATGAGACGAGAGAAGTAAGTTTGGCAAAATAGGGGGAAATCGGAACAACCAGAAAGCATGGTTACCACGTGCTGTCACGGCTGGTAAAGATCCCAGTGTAATGCATTCAAAATGTGTCTGATATTTAGTTCTCCACTTTAAATTTATGGACTTAAATGTTTTGAAAAAATTAACTCATTGGCAGAATGGGAAATTTTATAATACAATAAATCTTGAGAGAACTGGAATCAAATCTTATCACTGTTGGATCAAATCGTTACACCCCAACTCCCAGCGGAGCGGTCCCGCCGGTGAAGAACCTAGTCTCTCTATGTGGTGGATTGCTTTCCGGCGGGAACTGTCGCTCTTGGGTTGCCCATTCCTCCCTTCTGTTTCACACCCACTGGGACTCCTGCTCAGCCACCCAGCCTTAATGTCATAATTGTCCTGTTCCTCTGCTCCTCTTCAGCCACTGGGACACAATGGATGGCAGATTAGGCGGAGTGTGAATAGGGGCACCGGCTAACTGGGTGGGTCCAGGATTATTCCCACACCTGCTGCTCTCACCTTGGCACTGCAAGGACTGTCCTGTGCCACAACAAGGGAACCAGGTAAATGTTCTTTAGTTGGGACGTTAGTATTAATCATGTACAAATGTACCATAACAACTTTAGGTACTTTTTTTTATATCGGTGTCCTGCACAGTCAAAGCCTGAGTAATGTCTAAATTAATGTTTTCTTCTTCATTGATAAAACATTCAACAGGGACTGTGCTGCACCACAATGCATTTTAAAACCAACATCATCCTGAAGTAGCGCTCCCCAGGTCTCAATTAGCCCTGATGACTTGCCTAGGGGGATCCTGTGTTTAAATCAACCCAGGAAATTATTGCTTGGGACCTATAATAATTGATTCCGGGGCCCCAGAAACACAAAACAATTACCGATTCCTTATTTCTGTTTGTCAGCTTTGACAACAGAGGTTTCAATAAAGCAGCAGGAGGGGAAAACAAAACTCCTCACATGGGACCAGACCTCACACTGGAAAAACTGGAACAACAATCAGCTTCTCTTTTTTGGCATCTATCATTGATTGATTTAAACGTGTATATGTTTTTATATATGAAACAGCGTCACTTATTAATCCTCCCTTGTGAATAATGTACAGTCTTGTACAAACATGAACACAAAAACAAAACTGGGGACATGGGGGACCAAGGAACAGGTGTTCTGCATATACTGTATGTCACCTCATCAGTTGAGGTAAATCTGCCATCTGCCATAATCACATGTATCACCTCATAAATATAAATAAATAAATAAGATTGATTTACAGTGTATACACAAGCACAATAGAATTATTTAAGAAAAATATATTCAGATCCAGTCAGATTGAACCCAAATGTCTCATCTTCTCCAACATTTCCTTATAAGTCGCTGTAACTCATTTGTGGCGGACGTGACCAGCGTCGGCGGTGATGTACTTCCTGTGGGTTTGTCCCTCAGTCTGGCCCACGGAGAGATCTCATGATAAAGGTTTAAAACCGGGGCCTGTTTTTCGCCAGCTACTCCTCTGGTCACATTAACTTGGACCTCATTAGTCATAATCTGCTCCCCTGGGCCAGCCTTGAAAAACCTCAACTGCATAGAAATGCCCCGAGCAAAATGTTCCTCTTATGTGCCTGACCCTGAAAATCCTTATCTGATGGATTGAGCTTTGGCGTTTCTCCTGTTAGAATGAGGCCTAAAGGAAAGTCTCTTTCTCTCAATGTGGAACTTCAGATAATAGACATAGCTACTTGTTAAAATCTGCATGTGTAGACAAATATACCTTGTGGTGGGTGGGTAGCTGAGTAACTGCAATGTTTATCTTTTGCTTATAAGAGCTTACCTAATTCATAACCACAAAACCAGCCAAAACCATGCATATAAAAACCGTAGATCCACTGTTGGCATATTTGTCTGTGGCAACACTGTGCAGAGCGCATTTTTAAAAGGGCAGTGAGAGAAGCAAGCAATGACCTGAGTAATCTTGGGCTGAGGAATTTAGCCGAGCTTTAGTAGACACGATGAACTGGTAGTGATAACACCAGCGGAATGACTGATCCTGCTCATACCCAAACGTGTAACCTCTTCGTTGGCTGTGTACAGACCAGTTCTTCAAACACATCCATATTTCAGTGACAGAAGGCTTCGGGGTAAAACAACCCATTTACCTGTAATCTGTTTTAAAAGCAGCCTAGGAGGAGTGAGGTGGGCCTAGAATGATGGGAAAGCTGTCTGAGAAGATATGCCTTGGGAGACTGCGTCAAGAGCTGAAGAACAGAAAGACGAGGTGGTGCAATTGACCAGAGCTTGACCCCATTAGATCTGGCTAAATCACTTCAGGCAAACTAATCATTTTTTGTTTTGATGTTGGCCATTTGAAGGGAGGGTTTTAAAGGATTTTGACAAGCCAAGCCTCTAAGATGAGCAGATAAGCAATTTGAAATATAGGAAGTGTGCATTTAAGATGAGCAGACAGATGAATTATGAGAAGTGTGGCACTGAACTGTCTATCGCAATAAATATCAAAGTTTACAATATATCTGGGTTCTCACATTTTGCTTTAAAAACAATCTATAGTTGATTTCAGAGGTAAATGCTGTATTTATTAATTCTTTCCTCAGGTGACTTTCTTCAGGTCGCACACATTTTCTCTGCCTATTTACTGTCATTGTCATGCAGTTTGCTGCTCAAGGCCCTGAAGGCCATGAGGACCCAAAATGGCTCAGGGGGGTCACCTTCTATTGTTTCCCATAAGATTTTAAAACCCACCTGTTTTGTCACCCCCCCCTTACTGCTACCTTTCTCCAGTACACACTCAATGCAGAGCCAGGAGGAATGCTGTATTAAGTCTGGCCAACAATGACAACAAAAAACATCAACAAAAGCTAAAGGGCCAAACCCGACTAAGTTACCTCCCCTGGACATACAATGCCCCTGCTTACCTCACCCTGCCCCTCCATTTCAACCCAACCGTTGCCCCCCTGCCATGCCAGGAATGCTGGGGGACAGTGACCTTTTCACCCAAGTGTCCCATCTTGGTTTCTCAGGAAGATTAGGCGGTGGTAGAGGAACTGGGAGTGTCCCGTGGAGCTAGCTGTTGATCCCAGTTGGACAGGATTCCAGTTTTTCTGGAGAGGGACCAGACACTGGGTTTGGAACACGCAGGTCTTGAATTTCATGCCATATTGCAACAACCTTGTACACTTTTTATGCTTCTCTGGTTTGGCTATTAGTCAAAAATGTGAAACCAGTGCAACTGCATCACAGCAGTTTTCTATTACTGAGCCGTCTATTATGAATAAGCGAGCGCAGCCTCATTAAAGGAGCTTCTCCTCAGTGGCAGCAGACTGTTAGCAAACATAAAAGAGTGATTGGTGATTTTATGAGCTTTGCTTTCAAACTTGGTTTCCGTTGACTTCCATGTTGTTGTTGGAGCGCTGCCCAAAACCAACGCTCCAGCCGTCTGCAAGGCTCCCGAGAGAACAGAACCACAGGGAGCGCCATCAGGTGTGTTCATCGTGCTGAGGTGCTCATCAGGTGGCCTGCTGCTCTACAGCAGCTGTCTTTTGTGGCAACAGTGGCCCAGCAACTGCTGACATCACATAGCCCCCACTGGTTACACAGGGAGCATGACAGCTTAACCACAGCCTCTGGAGTCTGCATGTTTCATATGAAAATGAACACACACAAAAATAGCATAGATGTGCACTTTCTGTGTTATGCTATTATATCCATAAGTGCATAAAATGATGCTAAGATGTTTGTTCTTGTGACAGTGAATTACAAAAGGCCTTTTTACTGCACGTCTATGATCAAATAAACGTACATATTGTTAAAATTAAATTCATGTCGAGAGGAGTGACGCATGCCAAAACAAAATATCTTACAAAACAAATGTCTGCAAACAGCAACAAAAAGTGGTGTAATGAAATCTACTGTACATCTGCACGGCACATTTAAGGATTACCTCAACCATATAAAGTCACACCATGTTATACAGGGTTGAAAAGACAAACAACAGCAATAGTGGCAGGAAAAGCTCCTGACGCACTCCAGATATTAACATCTCTGCAACAGCTGGGTGTTGCCTCAGCAGACCAAACCGAAAAGAAAAACTCTGAGTTTTCCACAATTAAGGCTTTCACAAAGCAGAAAGTTTGAGATTCCAATGCTAAGATAAAAGAGTATTCCACATCGCGTAGCCCTGATAACCCGGGTTAGCAGCCATTATTACGAAGTGTTACCAGATGCTGCCACAACACAATCTTGAGTCTCCAGGTTATCCAATCGTTGCTCTTTAGTTTCTTTATATCACATTTTCCTCATGTCCTTTTATATCCAATTGGTCCGACTTTTCTCAAGTCAGTGTGACAAACACAGATCCTAAATCCTAGATGCTAAATATTTACATGCACAGATATAAAAAGGAAAGATGTGTTACTTTAAGGGAAATACAGAAACAATCTTATCTAAGGATGTTTCTGTTTAGCTGACTGGCAGTTGGGTGGTAGCGTGCCTGGGGATTACGAGAGGTGTAAGCAACTGTGTGGTTAAACTCCACACAAGGATTTTACTTTGGTTTGTATATGCTGGAGATGGAAATGGGGAAAATTATAATTTACCTTTTTTGTTACAACTTACATAATTCTGCTGTCTATGGTTCACTGTGCACATTAGTGCAATTTGCCTATTGAATCTAATCATGAATCAAAAAACAGATATATCCAAGTATTCACGTCCTATGTCCTACTACACTGCAGCCGAGGGTTTCGGATTCAGGACCAACAAAACAGATTGGTATCCCAATGTTGTTTTTTGCGTGTTTTAAAAAAACACATAATTATACTATACCAAACAAATTAGCACCACAGTGTAAGCCTCACAAATTTATTGCCAGTCATAATCAATATATCTCAAACTTGCCAGATCCAAGTCATCCTCATGTGACGGCTTTTCTTTTGGATATTGACCAGGAACAAGTCGGTCTTTGGCTTCACTTTGACACTTCCAAAGTAATTTATTTGCTCAGGAAGCATAACATCACATCATAGCTACCTAACAGGTCTAAGTAGTATAATGCATTGCTCTCCTGTGAATATCTATTTTCCCCCAGTCAATGATTCATTTCTGCAGGAAGTTGCAGGTTTGTGTGCATCTAGGTGCGGCGGAAACCCAATCCATCAGGGCAGAGCGAGGCGGGTGGGCCTGTGCTGTCTGACATTATCCAGACACCTTCATGACAGCTCCGACTTCACCACTGACACGCGCGTTACCAGCAACATAGGCTGGCATTGAGGGACAAGAGAGCAGCAAGAAATGTGACTACAAATCAGAAAATGTATAAATGAAAGTGCTGGTTGTAGACCAGGATTTCTACTAAGATACTAAGATAGATAAAGGACCAATATAAACACATAAGCATTGGAAAAAATAAAAATCCTCATGCCAATTCAACAATCAATATTCTCTAAAAGTGGGCCTTAAAGTAATGCAAATTAGCAGTTGTAACCCATATTAATATCAATATTCAATTAAAACATTATAAATAATCCAAGTTTGTCTATTTAGATATTGAGGATTTATTCAATATAAAATCTAACCGTTTTCTACAAATTTCAGTTTGAGACAAACTCACTACCAGATCTCTAATTGTCATATCAAATGTCTGCAGCGCCTCAACAGTCTCTAAGACTAAACAGAAGCATGTACTCTCTTTGTCCAGGCCCATCTGCTAACCCACACAACCAGCTTCCTACTGCAATCAAACCTTTGTAAACTTCACAACTTCGGCAAGATGGCCACCTCTGCTGCTTTATTTCAACCTCCCTCTGACCACAAATAGGTCTAAATCGACCCAATTACTTACTGCTTCCTTAAATGCTTGAACCAGATTTACTGATTCTTGCCAGCAATGGCTCTGTTACAACTATCTGCTTCATCTGTTGTCTCCTTGTGTATCCTGTGAAATGCCACTCTTCTTGTGAGCATCTCCGCTGTGACTCTGGGGAATTTCAGAAGAGTCACACAGTACATGAACTGATAGAAATCATAGCTCTGGATTCACTTCCAATACAGACAAATTCCTACTACAGGTAGTGGCTTTCATGGCTATATTAAACCTAATTTTCTTGTTGTTTTTAATCAACATTTCCCACCAAATTTAACTTTTACACTTTCAGGCCATAACAGCAGACGTTTCTATTAACAAACACTTTCAGCGAAGTGCCATCCTGCAGTGCTACATAAACAGCGAATCTACTGAGAGACAGTGAAGGTGACAGATGAGACTCTCCTCTCTGAGTGGGTTAGCATATGGTAGCAATCAGGGAAAGTGAGGGTCTGCTGGCCCAACAGTAATTAGTAGACGGCCTCATGTTCATGTTTCTTTTAATAGCTCAACAAGGCCCAGTGTGGACTAAAAATAAACAGGGCAATTATGGGTGGCAAGGAAGGCCATCATTTGAGGGGTCTGACCTTTGAACCTGGGTCAAAGAACATATAGAGGGGTCCATGTGGACCACCTGCACCCCTCTGGGCCACTGGGGAAAGGAGCCATGTCGTGTTTATGTTAGGGGTCAGGCGCAGAGATAGGCCATTGTAGGGTAAACTAGGTGTGTGAGTAAATACTGTCTATTTATATCATAAGAGGAGTCTAAATGCTTGCTGTGTTTTGGGCCCATGATGCAACAGTTGCACCGGCTGTTCGTCATTTCAAACGTAGGCTAGTTATAACGCGAGCGCTTACTAAGTGAAAATGTATGCATCACTAAATTAAAACAGGCTGCATCACGTAAAAACTAGTTCATACACAGAGAGATTAGTTCTTACTGAATGTTTACAGCCAGTAGCAGGCAGGTGCAACTGCTGCAAAGCAAAATGAACCAACCAACAAATCTGTTATGTTATTTTGTATGTGAACTTGAACTTGACTCGACTTGATCCCTTTAGATTGAAAAGTAAAAGAAGTAAAGTTGAAATATATGACCTGAGACAAATACTGTTATAATGACATAAATAATAATAATAATAATGACATAAATAAGAACAATTTAAAATTATATTTCAAGAAGATAAAACACCATACAAATTATAGAACATCATTCTAGTAACATAAGCCAAGTAACGTCTGTTAAGTTGATGCAACCTTATATTTTCCACTCATTCTAAACTGCATGAACACTACTAACTGAAACACATATTTCTCCATGTAGCCGATATATTAATAAAACCAAGTCATTTACAAAACATTGACAGTTCAGTTTAACATATAATTTGGTCCCAAAAACGTACTTTTAGAAGCTTGTGTTGCAGCTTGCGATGCTACAGTTACTTCCTGTTTTTATTGTTAATTGCTTTCCATTCAGGGACTACCACAGGTGTTTCCTAGCAACAGATTTACACATTACTAGAGACTTAACTAGCTCAAACATGATTCGGGTTTTGCCTCGAGCTACTAGCCTCAAGCAGAGATGAATAGTGGGCTGCCGAGGTCTGTGAACTCACTTCTCTCTAACCAACAGATTTTTCAATGCCGACCCAGCGCCACAAAAGTCTTATGTGGCTCAACAAATTGCTTCTAAACAGTTTTTTAGTTGCTCTCCATGAAGGAAGATTGTAATGTGTCAGAAATGTTTCAGTTAGTATGTTGCAAAACTCTTGATGCACTCTTAAGCACTGAGATTTTTAATTCCCTTTCCGCCTCCACACCCATAAGTGTGTTTTCTCTAAATTATCGCGTGTTTGAAGGGAATTCAAAGTCCCCAGGTTCAGCATGAACCCGTTTCTCTGCACTGGCTAGCAGTTCGGCACAGATGTTCACATCAGCCCAAGAACAACAAGGAAAGCTTTTCACACCTGGCAACTCTCAAACAGAACTTGGCACCAAAGAACCAGCAAGGTTGTCCCAGGTCGACCTTTCACCTCTTGTGATGTCAATGATCCTCTTGACCAATTAGACGCTGGAAGCTGCCCTTGGACATGCCGGGGCTCAGACACAAAGACAAATGATTCTATCAGATTAAATGTTTTTTAATGGCAGGCAGAGAGGCCAAATGTGGGTCTTTCACTAGAAGCCATGTGTGCATTTCTCTGGTTATCATTCCAAATGAGGCTCATTTGTAACCAATATGTGAATGAAAGGCTAAACTCTGGCAGAGACGTGGAGGAAAATGTCTTGTTTGTTACATCAAGCTCAGCACACAAAAAAAAGAAACAGCAGTGTAACAATTTATTTCCTTATGTCAATATTGCTCCATCATCAACATATTCTCAGATTTGATTGACTATGAGAATAACTGGCAGGCTGTAACGACATGGAATCATATTATGTAGCTTTGCATATGAAGCGGATTATGGGCAATATGTTCTGACCTCATTCTGCCAAGAGAAACATGAAGAGCAAGCCGCACATCTAGAGGCCTAGCTATTTTTAAACCCACATTTGGACCCGGCACTCGGTGCCTACCACAGCAAAGGCTGCTGGAGCCATCATCGAACCCAACACAAAGACATTGTCCCTGAGACGAGAGCTTCAAAGGACCAACAAGGTCAAACACTGTATTTTTATTTTCTGGTTCTGGGCCACACTGTGGGGCGAGACGGACCTCATGTAATGGTACGTCTTGATGATTTTCCACATATACATGCACAGACCTATGATCACTCAGCCGTCCTCCTGTTATTCAAACAACAGGTTGTGAGGTCCTTCACCTGGCTATGGAGTGACCTGGTCATTCCTATGGCCCCCTGTCAGTGGATTAATCCCCCACCCCCAGGAAAAGAAAGACCTCTGCACCACTTATGAAGCGTTTGTTCTTCCTGTCAGCCTTCAATTGAGGATAATTGTCTCTTTTAGATCTCAAGGGCCTGTGATCTGCCATCCATTGAGTCCAAAAGGAGGTTATGTTTCACCTCAGGTTGGGGGGGTGTGAGGGGGGCAAAGATAGTCCCAGATTCAACAAGGAATGCCTTGATATTGATGTAAACAGAGATTTAACATCAAAAGGTTCAAACTGGATTCATAAGAGCAGCAGTCACATTATGTTTGTGTGTATTTTGCAACGTCTGACACCGTCTGTGACCGCATGATTCATGCAGGTATTCAGGTAGAAAGTCACTGTTATACTTCTCAAAAGATTAAATGCAAATTTTGCATGAGTTGTCTGGTATTTTATGGGGATTATGTTTTTTGTGTGTGTGTGGCACAGACACAAACGTAGACATGCTTGATCCCCTCTGGTCCTTCCTCAACCCACACATGCAGCAAAAATGCTATGCATAGGAACAGCTTTGGTTCACATTTGCATTCCATATGCAGTGCTGCTGACATCAGAGCGAGTTTCCTTCTCTGTCGTTGCTCTCCTCTGGTACACCTGCAGCCGGTCGGGTCACATAATCGACTCCCAGTGGCAATCCTCTAGCGCAACAGCTGTGCACCAGCGAGAGCTTCATGTGAGAAATTAGCATAAACTGAGCCTCTCAACTGATCGGTCGTCCGAACGACATAATAATCTTCAAACTTTAAATGCTGGACGGTGCCTCAGTTCTCAAGAGTCATACACACACCACCAGAACTCATAAAAACACACCCCACCCCCCCCTTTCCCTCTCTATCTCTATATCTCTCTCTGTTGGTCACACACACACACAGAGTCTGAATTGTGGGTCAGTGCCTCATGTGGTGACAATGTGTGCGCTGTGCTGTGGCGGTGAAGGCAGCAGTCAGTCTGTAAAAAGAGGAAGTGGTGCTGTATACCCCGGAGGAGTAGGGTCCCGGGGAAGAATGTTTATCCTGTCCACCGCCTTTGATCTTTTACTGTTAATCACTTCCTGCACACTGTATATGAACTAAGCAGCTCTGCGTTTCAGTGCCGGCGACACTGGGAGAGCAAGAGGAGGGGCAGCCATTCTGGATTTTCTAAACAAAATTCTCTCGAATGGCCCAAGACTGAAATCATGCTCTCTCTCTCGCACGTCTCAATTATCATGCAATGAATATTATGACCACTGTGAACAAATATATTAAAGTTGAGAACTGCCTAATTGTCTTTTTGACGTGGAATAGAATTGGACACATTCTGTGGGACTTCCAGGAACAGTTAGCACAGAGAGTTACAGTAAAGCTGCCATGCCCGAGACTTATGAGGCCCTAATGTGCTTCTACCACACCATGTGGTTTGAGTGGCGGTGACAGTTTGTGGCCATTATAATTCAAAATCCCTGCCAGAGTTACAAAAGTCTCCAGCCCTCAATGCCACCGATCACATGAGGAGAGACTCAGAAGTTCTCTCACGTACAGACTGGTTGTCTGGGTTTTGCTTTCCGTGTCTCTTTCTCTCTGTCTCGCTCTGTCGCAGATGCACACCACCCTGGGTGCAAGACCCCATGCAACACACCTAACCCCTGCACATTTTAACCCCCAAGCATCTGAGAGCATTTATACAGCTCTGGAATTCAGAGGGTCTAAACCCCACACCTGGCAACTGAAATTAAGATCTGCAGCCAAGGACATTCAGACTTAAATAAGACAGTGCCTGACCTCCACCCAAACCCTTGGCTCGCAACTTGCATGCAGAAAACACACATATGCTACACACACGCACACACGCACACACACACACACACACACACAAACACACACACACACAGACAAAAATCCATGACAGGTTGAAAAGCAGATAGTTGCTGTGTGCCAGTGGGTGGATGCATCGATGAAAGACAAAGAACGAAAGCTTTTGTCTCCGAGTGATCGGCTTGAATTATAGTTGCTACAGTGGATTGCATGTGTCATGAACTGCTTTGTAAAAAAATTGTCATTACAAGATGAGTAGACAAGCAGGGATAGATTTGCAGAGTTAAATGTGTGTGTGTGTAGAGTCGTGTGTGTGTGGGCGTGAGTAACTGGGTGTGTGTCTCTATGTGTGTCCGTGTGTATGTCAGGAGCTTTGTTTTAAAGGTCTCTCCTATCAGTCATTCAGCAATGCCCTGCAGCCTGTTCTGAAGCATGCACCCTGCTTGAATAGGCTCTTCCTCTCTCGCGCTTTCTGTCTCTCGCACATTTACCGAAATTACGCAGCATGCTCACACACACATAACCAAAACAGAATCACAGAAGTGAAGGGTCATTGTTACTCTGCTGTTGTTTCGCTTTTGCGTATTTCCAGTAGCCGTGTCAACCGACCTCAGTGCTAGTACATTGTTTGATTATGTAATGATTGATAATGGTTATGTAAATACAAACTTCCCTATTAATTCAAACGTTTTTTACTGGTTCTCTGAACTCTGGAACAACTGAGACGCTTGCAAATACAAGAACATCTGAGATACGATTCAAAAATTCCTAAGACTTTCCAATAACCACGTAAAACCACAAACACAGCCTTACACAACATGTGAATTTACCGTCCTGAGTTGCTCCTCTGACTCATTTTGTTGAAGTGTGAGGTTTTCGTCTGTTTGTTTCCCTGTGACTATTTGAGTGCGTGTGTATGCACCTATCTCTGACGGGGCTTGCGTGACTAGTGCGGAGTGTGAGCAGAGAGTGGAAAGGTTCCTCTCTTGCCTAAGGGACATAGCAGTGTGTTGTGTGCAACTAACCTCTTTTAATCCCACAGAATTTTTTAAAAGGCCATGTAAAACAGCAAGCCCCTCAGGTAGCTGCACAGTACACACAGGCATTATCATAATGTTAACATGCGTGAACACCATAGTTCCCACCATGCCAAACAACTGTAGAGACAGTATCCGTCCTAAATTTATGGGGTAAGTACTTGCGTAATATATTGCAAGTTAAGTCTCAAATGTTTAGAATGGGGATTTTGCGTGCAGCTGAAAGTCTCCGTCTCTCTACTCATCACAACAGGTTTCAGCAGCTGTCTGCCACTTGGCTCAGTTGAGGTGAGTCAGACCATGCTGTGCAGGGTGACTCACCGCTTGTCATCTCTCACCAAAACATTATTTATTATTTCAACCAGTGTTTATTTTGTGAAACTTAACCAAGCTTGCTCTTTCCTAGCTGCTGCACATTGACACAGTTATACAAATTCACACCTAGAGGCTGCCCTGTATAACCACATTAGCAGTTGGCTGTAGAGCAGCTTCACTGAAGCAGCTGGGGGTTAAGTGTCCTGCTGGAAGGTACCATGACGAGTTTTTGTTAACGGAAGGGAGGGAGGCGCCTCTTCAATTTCCCTGAATTTAACAAAGCTGGGCGGGAAATTTAAACCAGTCTGATTTTCTGATACTGCATATGTGCGGTTATTATGGTTAAAAGCAATACCATTGATAACTGTGATAATGATAATTACAATGTTATTGATATAAAGCAGGTCTCAGTTGTAGTTTTTGGATCAAATCCCTCAGAATCTAAGAAAAACAGTCCCATCTCTACTTGTAAACTACTTGTTAACAAAATAAACCTTCAAACAGTACAATATTTTATGGTCTATCCATCCAGTAGATGTTGAGATATTCAGTCTAGACCAAAGTGGTGGACCGACCGACTGCCCCTTGAGACAATGCGTACAGAGCTTTGTTGTGATCACATGTTGTCAGAGGCACACAAGCCTTTGCATTGACTATTATGACAAAAAGTCTATAATAATTTATTACTGCCACATTTTAGTCCCATCTTTGGTGCTAAGTTGTCACTTGTTAATCATAGAGTGTGGGCAGGACTGTGGTGTCTTTCTTTTTGATTTTTCTGTTAATGTTGTTTGTCTTACTTTTCTTTGTCTGTTCAAAAGTGGCAGATGTCTCCGCTCACGCTAACTACGCAGTTCTTCTATTCGCTCCAAACAAACCACTGTTGTTGTTGCTGAAAAGGCTGAATCTAATACTTACTGATCAGTCTGAACGGACACCACTTTTGTACAACAAATACAACAACAACAAAAAATTACTACGCCATTGCTTTCACCTGTTTAAAAAATCAAAAATGAATATCCACTTTATTAGTTGATCATAAAAAAAGTTAATGCAGGGAAGTTAAAAGAGTGGCAAAGAAAGAAGTACAGTACAGGCAGCCTTAAGCTAGTGGGATGGGGCCGAAAGAGGGGGTGTGACAAAGAAGGAGGGGGTGAAAGAGGGTGGGATGGATGGAGGGAGGCACCCTGCTGGTTCTAAATTGGTGGAGGGGTCTGGCCCGTGTGTGTGTGTGTGTGTGTGTGTGTGCGTGCGGGTGCAAGCAAATGAGAGCAGGGCCTTTGGGACGGGGGTTCACCTGTTCTACTCATGTCCTGACAGGTAGGATCCCCCCTTCTGCCAACGACCCCTCCCCCCACACCCTAAGCCTAACCACCGCCACCCAGGCCCCACGCAGCACCCAACTGTTTCTTTTATTCCATCTCAGAGTCCAATCTGGTCAGTGCAGCCCCCTTATGTTCCTGTCTATGGGCGGATGTGTGGCAGCTTAAAGGTTCCCATCTGCTGTCCTTGACTCGGTGCCAGAGGAGCTG
Source organism: Lateolabrax maculatus (assembly GCA_031216445.1). NCBI lineage: Eukaryota > Metazoa > Chordata > Actinopteri > Acropomatiformes > Lateolabracidae > Lateolabrax > Lateolabrax maculatus. Next base: position 13,298,638 of record CM062200.1, read on the forward strand.
GGAATGGCCGTCTCTGATGCAGGAAGTACAGGGAATTGTTGAGGCTTTGCTTCCTGGTTGATTTCCACGCTCAGGGTTAGAGAGCATTACGTGATATTTGCGTTGGAAGCAGTGGGGAGTATTGATAGTTACCTTTCTTTGCCTATCGTTTTAACAGTCACAGATGTTAATGAGATTGGTTTGGATCATTTCTCAGACGTGTTTGTGCTCCTTTGGAAATCGTGGAAGCATTAGGCGAACACATTTTTATCTTTCAAATGAGTTTTTAAAATGCCATCCCACCTCATTTGTATTGATTTAGATCTCTTGGGTTGAAGTTGGATTCAATTTGGTTTGGGAGGTTGAGGTTATGGTGAGGTTTTGGACATGGTTTCACTTTCTTTATTGAGTCATACCACCCTGGTTGAACCCACACGCTTATTTTTGTATATATCACATGAAGAAGCGGACAAATAATAACACGTTTCCTTTGTGCTCTAACTATTTGCTAATATGGAAATATCTTGAGCTCCAGTTTTGGCTTGTACTTCGAGTTCTTCATCCAATAAACTAACTTTCTGATATTTTTTTAATATCCCAGAGAACTGAACTACTATGAGTACTTCAAATACTATTAAACACAGAAATAAAGGATTTTTTTATGTCATGATATTAACACAGCAATTAATAGGCATATGGACCCAAAGACAGTTAAAATAGCCCATTATTTCATATTATCTTGCTGTAGCCACTCTATCATGTTGTTCTGTGTTTTTGTGTGCCCCCCCGCAGGAGACAGGGAAGTGGTGGCCTGGTGCCAGTAAACACAGAGCTTTTGTTTGTGGGAATCGGCCTCAGGTGCAGTTGACCCCTGACCTGTAAGCCTGCAGGTTGAACAAAGGGCCATTAAGGAGAGCTGGGCATGTCTCCACTCCAGAACGACTGAGACGGAGAGGTTTACAGGAAGTGTGCAAAGGGTCAGATGAAGACAGTTGAAGACGTGGACATATGGAAAACACTTTCTGAGCATTTTAAATAAGCTACACATTCACACTCACAATATAGCAATTGAAGGTATATCCGTAGTAAATGGAACACTTTCTAAAATCATACAAAAATAGTATGGACACACCATACATAAAGGGTTTGCTCTGTCTCTGATTTCAAAAATTAATCAATTCTCTGACATTTTTGAGGGACAGCCACCTATCAAACAAGCGCTGACAGCCGCCATCGACACTTGTGAATCCAGACCAGGTCACTTAATCATCATCTGATCACTGAAACAAGGTTCCTCTCGAAGTATCCCCTTGTCCCCCTGTCACTGCCATAACAAAGTAGAGACAGGGGCTTGTCCTCTGGGCTATAGCTGGTGACAGGTAAGTCCCTCAGATTCATCAGCAACGCACAATGCCCTCAGTCACTGTCAGGGCCCCGAGGGAACAATGGGGTCACTCAGTCTGAAAAAGTTGGGGTGTGTGGGGCGCCCTGTATACTGACTGCCTTTACACCTGAAACTGACAGTTTTCAACAGAAATCTGGACTAAACACACTCTATAGCTTTGCTTATAAAACTTAAACAATGTTTTATAGGTTGATCGAGCCTGTAGTCGACACAGTGCCCTGTATTTGCATAAAACCAGAATTCAGTCCTCTCAGCTCTTCCCTCCTCCATTTCTTCTGGCTCAACACTGCCACCCAGTGATCGCATACAGTTAAATAACATCACTCAGTCAGTCATCAGGCTTCAGTCCTGAGGCCTGCGGTTATGGAGACAACATGACCTCACTACCAGGGAAATACATAGGACAGGACGGGATGGGATTTTCCATTGCACCCTGGAAAGAGTATGCCCAGACCCCCCCACCCCCCTTCCCTCCTTACACCATGAGCTAACAAAGACAAGTGCTTGACATAGTCAGAAAAGTCCTTAGTGAACACCTCTGAATGTCTGAAATTGAGATTTATGGTTCAGAATGTGCTTTCACCATTGAAGTTGCTCAGATTTACCTCCCTGGTAATCAGGAGATTCTTCTTTCTTTCATCATAAATGTCTTCAAGGTAGACGGTGGATGTAGAGCTCTTCTCCCTGCACAGCTTTTAAATATATTCCGAATTACACAGAGGGAGGGTTGTGACTCTGTGCCAACTGTGATCTGTAACAAAGTATACCATCACAGGCGCTGTCATTACAAAGTGACATAGAATGCGTCAAGAAAAGTATTTCAGCCAAGTATGTCAAACTTCAGACAAAGAACTGTGTCTCCTTCAATGTAGTCCATAATTAAATCACAAGTGCCTTGATTAAATGTAATTATAAAACAAAATGTTCAACACCTTAAAGTGTTTCTCTGAATAGAAAGATAAAAAAAAGTTCTATCAATGGCAATCTTCACCTTTGGATAGACATGTAAACTAGGTTAGAGTCATTTGCGTGGAATTAACAAAGTGTTTCTGTCCCCAGAGTCCTTTAGTTCATTGTGTTATGCTGTTATCCTAGTAGAGAGCACTTCATTAGTGGTTGTCCTGAGAAGAGGAACCACTAATGGTTCCAGAGGTTCTTTTTTCTTTCATCAGAAATGTCAAAAGCAAGGTAGACGATGGAGGTAAAGCTGTCTCTTCTCCCTGCACAGCTTTTAGATACATTCCGAATTACAGAGGGAGGGTTGTGACTCTGTGCCCACTGCGATCTGTATCTATCAATGGCAATCTTCACCTTTGGATAGACAAGTAAACTAGGTTGGGGGGGGGGGGGGGGGGGGGGGGTGTATAAGGTAGATGTAATTAGTGATTGGGAGGAAACAGGAGCTGAGTGAGTGGGCCCATCACACCTCCTGGAGATCTGAGATACTGTAGGCGACGTTGGTTGAATAATTCAAAGTGGACTGCAGTTAAGCTGTAGCTTTTCCCCTTCTAGCAGAGATCAGCAGAGAGGTCTGAAAGTCACGTGTCCAAATCATACGTTTGTAATAACATACAGATGCACAAATACACAGACATTCACACACAAGTGTCTGATTTTTTTCATTTTTAAAAAAACACTTGAAAGTATATCATTTGTATTAGGCTACATTAACATTGCCAAAAGGGAATTCAAAACTATCCAGGCTATTTTATGCTATATATATATATATATACTATAGTTAAGCTGCTATAATCAATGTTTTTATAATAACCATGGATTAAAGGCAATATGAACGGGCTCACTCGTAGTGAGGAACCCACAGTGAATTATCACCTGACTCTGTAGTTCAGAGCTTTATGGTGCATTTTTTTAAAATATTGTTTTTGTTTTATGGCTCGTAACTTTACTGTTTTGGTTTACTCTTAACGTGTTCTGCCCCAAAAGGCTGTTTTCAGCAAAAAACCTAAAGAAACTCACTGTGAGCTGGCACCAAACAGCAGACAGACAACATAAGCAACTAACTTGTGAACATAGTGGAGCATTTAGCTGCTAAAAAAGAGCCAGATATTTGCAAAATTGAGCTTAAAGGAAAGTTAACATTGGACTTACACTTGTCAAGTCAGCAGAAACATGAGCGAAAATGAATGCTAATGTTACTCTGTATGTTGTTGCTGTCTGTATTCGATGTGTAAATATGTAAAATAGTAAAATAGTAAATCGATTGCAGGTTTAAGTATTTTTAAATATTTTCAAGATCATGCAGCTTAAATAAACCAGCCAAGAACACAAGCATTTTACTGGTAATATGATTTTCTGTCCAATCTGAAGGGTCAACAGTCTTTTCCCAAAACTAATATTGTTCCACAAAGATCCTCTTCAGATTGGACAGAAAATCAAACATTACCAACAATAAGAGCTTAAAACTGCAAGCGAAATACATTTTAGGAAATATGGTCTAATGTAAATATATAACTTTGTAATCTTTGTACTAATTTGTTTTATCGTTTCTATTTTTTCTGCATTTTATTTTCCTTGTTGAATTCACATTCGTAACTGTCAATGTCCAGATTTTTGTCCTCCGTGAGTTCATGGGGATCCTAATTAACCAACAACTTTTATGTGTCCTTATGCGGTAACCCCTCCATTGAACTACCGGCCCACATACACACATGTTTTTTCACGTGGGGAAAGACACATACCAAAACACACTTGGGTCTCTGCAGTCTGATCTCTACACCTTGTTGGGATTACGGGTGTTGGTTTTCTTTCCACTGTGCAAGAGGAACCAGGGACCTGCTCCTATGTGCAGGCGCATTTGTACGTATACGCACGGGAAACCTGATCATATTTAATAATTCATCACAACTCTGAAACCTCTTCACCTCTGCCCATTAGCTCCTCTAAGACCTCTGGCCTTACACTACTTTGTAACTTCTTAAACACAAGACAGCCTGTCTCCCCACTGCCTCCACTAATGCCTGTCACTGTCCTCTCACAGTGACAGTGACTGATATTAGGTTTTACATGCACTCCAACTCTGTCTGACTGACTGCTGATCAGCTGGAGCTTCACGTGTTGCTTATTTACTGTGATGATTTCAAACTGATTGGCAGAGGAGAGTAGTGCAGCGATATTAAGTAGGTGTCCGTGTGGTCCGACCACACTTTGTCTCCATTTCCTTAATTAATGTGTGTCTCTTTCACTTGCCAGCCACACCAGAGGTATAAATCCTAGCTGGCAGGGACAGCGGGGGTGGTGGTGGGGGGGCTGTAAGTGACAAGGGAGCCTGCTCATAAATAATGCACACGGTACACCTCAGAGTGTGACTAATCCGAAGCTCTTGACACGAGATGGCCGGGGCTTAGCCACGACATTAGCCTTGACACTTCCCGTGCTCGGGCACCTCTTGGCCTTGGAGGTGTACGCAGTGAGTGCGCGTGTCTTTGTGTACATGTGTGTGCGAGACAGAAACACCTAGGCAAATAAGGCTTCTCTACATGCTCTATGATCACAGTAAAAAATCAAATGTTAGTTTTGCTTTGCCCATGAAAGGTTAAAAACCAGTCGGGTTCATCTAGAGTAACAATCAAAGTGTCAAAGAAGTACAACAAAGAAATAACTCTAATTGTGACATTAGAACCAGGCCTTAGGACACTCTGTGAACAAGGGTTGATCTGAGGTGAATATTTGATGGCATTGTGTCAATGTTTTGGTCGTGTGCCACCTTGTTCTCTGCCTGTGACAACGGTGCTATGGTTGGAAGTAGAACAAAAAAATCACCACACCCAAAACAAAAACTAAAAAACGCTGCCCGATTGGACGTTCAATGAGTCATAATCCTTTTTAGTCCAAGGTTGTAACTGATACTCTCTATTTAAATAGCATTTTCAATTTGAATAAACGTATAAAAATATCCTTCCACTCTCGTTTTACTCGTGCAACGGACGGCGTGAAATTGAGCTCCAGTTATTTGTAGTGTCGTAATCTAATAAACAGCTAATGGCACAGGTAATGTCATAACACTCAGCAGATCCCTGCTCACTCTACCACCAGCTGGAATGCAGGTTTCCCTTGATAATTGGAGCAATTAGAGATTCCCCTGCTCTACTATCCCTGGTCGTGGAGGAACCCTGCTATTACCATTACACAACTCGACCAGGAAGACTCACCTCAGGGTCTACAACCAGCTTATCTTAATTATCATATCAGCTCAGTTAGGCTTTTCCCTGAGCCAGTATGCGAGGCCTACAAATGCAGCACTAATGTAAATTAATGGCAAGAGAAGTGGGTCAATTACAGTATAATGACTGCTATCATGAGGCAAATGGGCATGTGAATATGTGAGGCCGTTACCATATGCTAAAAGACTGCATAAAACGCACACATTAAGCAACGTACATTATGTGTGCGTTACTACGCACACAAGTATGTACACATGCCCTCACATGCACAGGCACCCTGTGATATACAAAGAAAATGTGCTAGCACCTCTCTGTTGTCACTGTAGCTCACAAAAGCAACAGTGACAACTAAGATCAAACATAGAGAAATCTTTAGGTGTGGCGGCACTAGAAACAGCAGTAGGAGTTACTCTGGTAACGTTTCATCTTCAACCTCATGACAGCTGATGGCAATCATTTGCTTTTTGTTTGTCATGCAATGCCATCCGTCACTAAGAGACCCCCTGTATTCTCACACGCGAGGCTTGTCTTTTATCATGAGGCCCCTCTTTTGTCTCCAGACTGACAGAGTGAGAGATTAATCCCCACTCGCACACCTTTGCCTCACATTTAGGGCCACCTTGTTGCTGCTCGGGGTTGGGAACAAGTCCAGAGAAAAGACTGGAAGATGACATGGGAGAGAAAAATACAACAGGAATATTGTGGGAGACACAGTATCGTTTCAACATGACCAAAACCGAAAACAAACATGAGATATGTAACAAAAGGCTCAGGCCTGGGTAGCAGCCCAGGGGTACCCCTCGGCTCCAGTGTCTCCACCAAAGCTCTTGTTTTCCAGTACACAGTGACGGAGACAGCAGACACAGTAGGTAAGTGTTTGTGTCGGGCCAGGCCTAAGCCCCTTAGACTCTGTTAGTCCCCTAACGTCTACTCAGGTTCCTCAGGTTCTCAGGGTTGGACCTGTGTTCTGTTCCCTGAGCGCTACCATGACACTGGCCCTCAGTGGCCACAAACACAAACAGTAATTGTGATAGACTCACAACAGGCATATAAGCACATATGCACACACACACACTTAGTGTAACACCCCTCCCTTTGCATAAAGAGCATCCCAATGGAATGCAGTGGTGTGTGTGTCTGACGCCACACTAAGCCACCTCAGTCCTGCTGAGGAGTCTAGTTTTGCAAGCCCTGTCGTCTGCGTCTGGCCATCACAATCATGAGAAAATCACTAGGTGCCTGCGGGGCACATCTCCCAGGTTACAGGTATGCCTGTTGACACATGCCAAATCCCCCTCTTTCTCCCAGGTTTGTTGGTGAACACGCTGGAACGCCCTGTCTAAACCGCAGACATCACATAGGCCGCTGAGCAGGGCAGAACATGTTGGGTCACGTGATTGAACCACTGGTTGCGTCGGTGCCTCGTAAACATGCGTGAGTGCAAACCTGCGTGTTGATCTGTACACGCACACCAAACACACGCGCTCATGCACACGCGCATCCTAGCCAGTTCGCCAGGTAAGGTGCTGCAGCCCCGGGGGCTCTTTGGGGCCTACAGGGAGCAACAGTTATGCCTGTTCTAGTCGAGCTGATGATGGATGGGAGTGCTGGCACATTCCTCTGACAGGTGACGGGAGCAGCTCCTATTTGATCTGCTTTTAGAGTGCCGAGAGATGAGGAAGAACCAGAGAAAATAAAAATACCATAAATATGTGTCCGGTGACAAACCTGTGGGGTGGTAACATGTACAACCACAGTAGCTACTGATGAAGATGCTGATATGAGTTGTGGAATTTTTTTATACAAAATATTAGTGAAAAGTTTATAAGACCATTTACTCAAGTGCTGCACTCAACTACAATTTTGAGGTACTTGTACTTTTATGACATGTTCCATATAATTATAATATAATATATTTCAGAGAAACAATACTAATTACTTTGCAGATTTTGATTTGACATGCAAAAAATATGAGTATCTTATCCAAATCATGCATTGCTATGTATTAAACCATCCCACAACATAAACATTTGTATACATTACCACTACCTCTATCCTCTACAACATTGAAATGCTGCTTACCTGTTTATGCATCACAAGCAATTATATAACAGAGCAACAACATAACACTCTGAACATATAACTTATATGGTGGTATTGTGATTCTAATAACAACGATATATTTAAAATGTAAGTGGGAATGATAGAAATAATGTTCACCTGTTAATAATGTTAATAATGTTCTCATTGCGTTTTGAATAATCTACTGTAATGGCTGGAAAGACACTGAAACAAAGTTACACTCTTACAAGGGTGAAAACTGATCCAACAATCATATTTCCATGAAAACATTTAGTCAGACGTGTGGGTATGGTTACAGTAAGCTCATATTACAATAATTCATTCATAGGCTGCTCAGCCAGTGGCATCTTAACATTTCACCGTACCTGTGACATCACAAAGTCTCACATTTATTCTCAGTTATGCTTGAAACCACACTGTGTACATCACAATACACCCTAAGACTACTAACCACAAATGCAAACAAACCCACAATGAATTCTACACACCTTAATGCACTGTTGTCTCCACTCAGATACCATGATATCCTTTAATGTGGGTAGAAAATGAAGGTTTTGTGATTAAAATGCTACATTTGATGCAAGTATTTGTTTTGCCGCCATGGTGACTAAATCCAGGCGTAGGAGAAAACAAGAACAAGCCTGGAAAAAAAGAACAAGGAAATTCGGATGATGAGGTTGGCGTTTTTTTAAAACCAACAGGATGAAACTGCTATCTCCACATAGCACAAAGCTGACACATATAGTGCCCGCCGTGCCAAACTATGAAATGTATGTCAGTACACTGAGAATACTGTAGATATATCTATCAGCGCCAGGTCTGCTTGTTTGTTTTCCATTTGCAGGTATCTGTCATTCTAGTGCAGAGACACAACAAGCTCACTGCCTGTTGTCGGGAACGCTCACAGCCCTGGAGACGTATTACATTTCAAAGCCAGGCTTGACATATAGACAAGCATGAGCAAGTCTGAAGCAACATAAAGTTCAGTGATGAGGGGAAAAAAATAAAATAAAAGTCTATATCCTCATCAAAAGACCTACCTATTTGGTTTGCTGCAGACTGTTAAAGAGGTGTTTAATTGATTTTACTATCTTGTGGCTCCAGTCTTCCTGGTGTGTATGTAGCTACTTGATCACATGCTCTCCTTGTAAACAAGGCCGTCTTGTATTTCCTGTTGCCTGCCTGGCATGCCATCTTCCTCAATCCACTGTACGGAGGAGCTTGAGAGAAGAAAAGAAGACAGGAAGCCTGCGAGTTTGTGTGTATATGTACTTATATGTGCTTATATGTGCTCCGGTGAAAATGTGTGTTCACATGTACATGTGTGTTTGGGGAGTGGGGTGGATGTCGGCTTGTGGAGGGAAGGTGGTTCAGCCACCGCCCTGACTGACTTCCAGAACCGCAAACCCCGCTTCCCCCCTCTGCTCACCCCTGCAGAGGCCGATGCCAAATTCAACACAGCATCCACGAAACAAACACAAACTCCCACTGTACTCCTCTACGTGGCTTGCAGTGGTTGTGCAAGACGTTTGCTAGAAAATCCTTGTTTATATCGCAACCATAATACAGCAGATCTACAAAGAGAGGTTCCAGCCCACGCCAGAACCACTCAAAACATTACTGACCACCTTCTAAACACTGAAATTGAGCCTCATTGCAATGTAAAGGTCTGGGGCTACGAAGGTTTGGCTCAGCCTGGAAAAATTCTGTTCATACTTTTAAATACATAAAATATATGTTTCCATCATCTAATGATTGTCCAGTTTGTTTGTTTGTTTGTTTGTTTGTCTGCGATTCTTATGTGCTTGACTGTAAAAGTCATGCTTCTGTATGAATGTGTGGTATTTGAGTCTATACGTCAGATTGTAAGAGGCTCAGGAGGGCTGGTCCCCTCATGTCCCCCTCCATAAACCTCCAGCACGCCTCCCAGTCTAAGCACTGCCACTCTGTAATTGTGGAGAAACCACAGCACACAGCCCCATATATAAATACCCTATTCTCCCAGCCTTGTCAAAATAAAGGTTGTGTGGGGAGCAAGAAATAAGGCTTTTTTCGGTGGCCCTCTCCCCCACTTTGGAGTTATTTTTGAACAAACTAAGTCTTTACCTTTGGGTGAAGCTGCACAGATTTGAATATGATACATGAAGACAAATTTCAACATGAAGAGGAGGTTCCTTCCTTGCTAGTTTTTTTTCAAAGCATAGCTCAACATCAAGAGAGCTAAAAATAAGACCGCGGCCCTCTGTTGTAAAGTTGTGAAACTTCCACAGCTGAACGAGAAAGGTTACTCTATGTCAATATGTTGACACTGACACTGTGGCATATTTGACACGGCACCTTTATGACAACACGCAGGTGAGCTGACGTGGGTTAAAAAAGCCTTAATGTAAAGAATGAGCTATGTACACACGGCAGCCTGTTGACGTGAAGCCTGCTTTGATCTGTTTTCAGTGTCCCGAGACTTCCTCGTCTTTACAGCCCACTCACCTGTCTGTGTCTACAGTAGGTCTCGTCTGCTCTGAACACACACAGAAAATGCTTTAGAACTGCTTTAGTCACCTGCTGAGAGTAGCCTCTGACCAAGACTAAACCTCATCACTTAGCTTCCAGATGATGTAAGACCTCATCTAAATAGCTGGGACCCAGACTCATATAAATATGGACCAGCAAGTGGGCCATTAACCCACATTGGTTACAGACTTGAGTTAACAACTTATTAGGCCTTATTTATCTCTCTGAATACATCCTCAGCCACTCTTGTCTATCACTGTAAAACGCAAATGAAACAGTCCACATTTAAATCACATACAGGGAATTTGTTTAACTCTTTATTTTACAAGGTACATCGTTTCTAAGAAAATGCCTTGAAAGAACAGTTTGATGTTTATATGGTAATTATATGAAAAATAGGGACAGTTACAATGGTAATCAATTAAAGTATTTTGATAAGTGCACAACAGGTCAGCTGAACATATTAAAATGTGAAATGTGTCTACAGGTAGGCATACAATTCAACATACAAATTGCATTTCAAATTTTTTGAGTAATTAATGAATATTTAATTGTGTTGTAAATTAATTTTCTTTAAAATAATGTCCTATTTTCCATATAAGTAGTACCGACTTACGTAGTTCTTTTCAGGAAAACTTTCAATTAGATCATGAGGAAAGTGTTTATTACAAAACCGTAAAATTAAGTGTTGCAATTTACACTAAATAACAATAATCTTTTAGTGTCACAATGTTAACCAGCTAGTTTACAAATAGTAATCAATTTGAAATATTGTTGTCAAAGATTGTTTTAATGTATGTGAAGTGTAAAAGACTCAAAAATGAATTTTACAGAATTTTATCTCTTGGTTGAATGAAATGTTGTTCTTGTTTTGTTTGTTTTTTTTGCTGTCTTTTGGACAGCATGTGTTGTCCCGCTGCCAATCTGTCAATAAACTTAAAAACATTGTGATTGTGGAACTATATAAAGGAAAATAATTCTTGCTCCTAAAATGTCAGTTTTTTATTTTATTAAACTGTATAACAGTAGGAAATCACATATTTTAACCAACTTTTCAGGCTTCTGCTTCAGGACAGAGTGGTTCCTCAACTGAGAAACAATATAAAACTGAGTCCTGCTCAGCTTTAAACAAGTCTACAAGACATTACCCCGGTTATAGATGTCTCTTGAATCTTTCAAGAGTTATCTATATAAGTGTGTCAAAGAAATCTAGTCTATTCAGTGATAGCAATTTCATCAAGAACTGTTCTCACTCTCAGTTCAGATATCATGCTACTTCTTGTTGGGATGGATTCTGCATTGATGCAGCATTGTTTCGGAGCACGGACGCACTATCCATCCATACAGCCCGGATGAAAAACATGCACACATGTCCTTATGACCATGCACACACATCGCATCCTTCATGCAATTCCTTCCCTTGCTCTCTGTCTCATACACATCCACGCATACACACACGGGCAGGCAGCCATGGGAGGAGGGAATGCGAGGAATGCTCCAAACCCCGGGCTGGTGTTCTGACTCGTCCCAGACTTCATGCCGTCACCGCCGGGGTCTGTGGCCAGACCTCCCTGTGCCAGACCCACTGGCTCCAACACCCGCCCAGGCCAGCCGAGCTGCAGCTCGCGACCCATAATTAACCAGCAAGCCGCACTGCAGCGCACATCCCCTCCCCCTCCCCCTCCCCACAGTACTGCAGGGGCCCCTTGGAAACTCAGAAGAAGAATATACAGCCCAGTATTGCAGCTTGTAGATGAGGATGCTGTGGAAGACACTGGAGGAGGAAGTTTCGAAGATGTTTATACTGCATGTGTCAATACTCTCAATCATCTGCTTCCAAGTGCCATGAATTCCCTGTTTGCAATTGAGCGTGAGATGTTCTATGCATAATTATAGCCAGCAAGGCACTCTTGGCAAAGATCAAAGTCGCAAAGCCAAATGGTTTTCAAGTTTATGAACTTGTAGCATGATAAAACAAGAGCATGATATCGTTTGATAAAGAAGAGGTAAGTGTGTTGTATCTTAGTGTGTATTAGAAGTAATGCCAGGGTGCCTGTAATTCTCCCAGACTGGCATAATTATGGTTGAGACGTCTGGAGGAACACTTGAGGAGTAAGCAGTGATCATCTTCATTCTTGTGAAGGCTGTTCTCTTGTTCAGGCAGGAAAGACCTTTATTCAGGGTGAGGTTTCTTTAGATCAGCCAGAGGGTCTTGTCAGGAATCTTATGCCAGCCAAGTTTGGTATGTACAAGCGCAAAATGGTGCAAGAAGTGCCCAAGGTGAATGATTTATTGCATTCTTTAGAATGGTGAGCCAAACTCAAACAACTTCTGATTACCTGCTCTAAACATAACGAACAGACCCACGACATGTTGGAAAGAAGCGACATAGCTCCATCAAGTGCCAGACATAAAGTCTCAAAGCTCCATCCGTGCCTCTTCTTCCTTGTCAGAGGAGCCTCCTTCCCGCTGATGTGGGGTCATGGCTTGTAAATTTAACAGGGCTTCCTCGAGGAATACCTCATCCTTTGAAAGAGAAACAGGAAAATTACATGGTGGACAGCCCACTTGGTTTTTCACCCCCTTTCTTGCACTGTAATTTGCTTCTGGAGCGGGTCGGCCTAAAATAACCTTAACCTAATATTCACAACATAGGGAGACTTTGAGAAATGCTGGAGGTCTCCCCTTGGGTGGCGGTGGACGTTTAGGAGATTGTTTACTTGCTTACCTCTCTGAGATACATCAAGAACACGTAGGCGAGGTACTCATTTGAGCTCCTGTACATGAAACGCACCCTACCACGACTTGTGATATGGCTTTAAACATGTTCATCTGGTCAACTTATTTTCCCAATTCTCCGTACATGGAGTCATGTTTGTATTCAGTAGGCGTGATGTGGTTTATCACTGAAATACTGTGAGTATACAACAGATCGTCTGCGTCTTGGCAAATAGATCCACAGTCCTGTTTCAGCATTATTCCCCATGTCTACAGGGCTCAACCAAAAAACCACTAAACCCAATTGATGGGCATCAAAAGAGAAATGCCCATGATCTCACTTGAACCAAAGTTTCCTACAGGCAGGTTTCTCATTAATCTGAGGCTCCGCTCCTCTCCATATCCTCATCGTATTTCCATGAACAGCAACCATGACGCCCCAGATGTTTATACAGGCAAAGGTTACAAAAGGATCGGCTCGATCTTGGCTCCGGTATGCACTCTTTAGATTCAGTGTCCATAAATCTGAAAGTGATTTATGATTTGTGATTCATGGAATATGTGTTTAAGGTTTTGTGTTTTTATTGTGCAGCAGTTTATGAATGAGAAGTGTTTCATCTATATATTTGACAAGTGAGTCAGTAAAGGTGTATTGTATTACTTGTGTTGCTAATTATGTTGCAGTTTATAATCAAAGTGTCAAGAGGACAGTTTCTTATATAATGCATGAAATACACATGTATTGCCTGCAGACATAAATATAAAGCCTGTATTTCCTCATAAAAGCACTTGCCTTCACATACACACGCACACAGGCACACACAAACTTACCCTGCCACCCCCCACCATCAACCCCCAACACTCACACACACCACAGGCACCACACACACACTGGTTCTCATATGGAATATCGTGGGTGGCGCTGGACCGGTAGAGGGCTCTGTAAATAGCTCGGGAGCAACCCCTCCATTTCAGCGACCCAAATTTCCTTTTCTGAGGTCGGCTGCCTGGGCTGGAAGTGCTGTGCAGCAAGCTTTCAGTCGCCACGGGAGACCACAACGGCCACGCTGACAGCACTTCAGAGGGACCACGGCATGGCATGGGTGACCAGATGGCCCTCCACACACATCAAATTGGCACACCGAGCCCTCACACACACACCTTATGCGTGCATATACCGCATGCACCGGTGCATTTAGCCATGCATTCATGCACTTCAGTGTCTGTGTAGGTGTGTACACTTGCATTGGCACACACTCCTAATGTTTTCTTAGGTTCACAAGGAAATAAATGCAGATTGCATTACACACATTCATGCACAAACTGTGCAACTATACTCTGTCACAGACGCTGTCAAGGAGACAGACGGGTGGGAGGATGGGAGGATGTGTGTGGTGCATGTTTGTGTGTTTGGTTTCTATCTGTGTGTGTAGGAGGCGATTAGTTTGCTTTACTGTTTGACTTTAAGTATTTGTGACATCGGTTTGTATTATATATGGGAGTTTGTGTGTTTGTCGGTTGGGTAAAACTCATGATTGGGTAAAACTCCACAGACTAGAAATGGAAAAACATTGAAATGAAAGAGGTGCTTACCACCACCACCACCACCACCGCATATCAGTTCAATTTCACACAGGTATACTGTACATTGGGTAAGTTGTACACAATGTACACAACTTAACCAAGCCATTTACAGTTGTGGAACAGATTTCAACGGGTGTTACGACCCAACTCACTAGGGGAAGTGGATGCAGCATAAAACCAGATGTAGTTGGTTAAATAAAGCTGTGTGCCTGTGTGTCTAACAAAGGACATTTTCAGTGTGTATTGTCAGTAATCTGTAAAAAAACTGCACCTGGGCCAGTCCCCAGGAAGTTAAGGAGAACCTCTTACTAGTTTCCCAAACAATGCATAGGCTTGACTGGCAGTGTCTTAATATCAACAACGAGAAGCACAGTGGCGAGTTGTTCAGAGAATCCAAACCTAACCCTGACTGACAAACTGGCCAAGCATTTGTAGTTTCAGTCCCCAATTGATAGATAGATAGATAGATTACTTTATTCATCCCCGATCGTCTGGATTGGAGGGACCAGGTACCGGTAAAATAGGCAATGTAGTAAGACTCTTGGCTCATATTTGATCCGCACTGCCTAGTTTGACTTGAGTTTCACAAGCTGGCCCCTTTGAGCAGGATAGATCTAATTTGCATATAACTGCGTTTGTGAATAAGTAAATTCAGATATGGTGGTTAATCCGAATCCAGTGTGTCTCCACCAGTTGCCGGCAGCCATAACGAGAGTGAAACAGCTAGCCTGGCTCTGTCCAAAGAAAACAAGATCCGCATACCAGCACCGTTAAAGCTTAGTATGTAACGCTCATTATCTTGTTTGTTTGATCTGTACAAAAAAGAAAGTAACTTCACAGTAACTTCCTGGAGTCTAGCAGTTACTATGCAAAGCCAATAAATAGCCTGGCACACCCTTTAAAACTGCAACATGTTTTTATGTCTTATGTTAATAGACAAAGACTACCTCTAACCAACCTCCTGACTGAGGGCAGAGCTGGGGCACATAATAGTGTCATGTATGAAAAGTTGATTGATGCTCTACTAACAATTTTAGTAACACACCTTTAATACCTGCTCCTGCAACTTTTGGAAGAGACCAATACAATAGGGAAAGGATGTGTGTGTCTTTTTGAGATATGATCTTTGACATAATTAGAAGAATAAATTTGACTGATAATATAAATTGATCATAACTTCATATATTAGAATATTAGTAATAAAATAAAATAAAAATTTAAAAAATCCAGATATCAAAAATCTGGTGTGGCATGTGCATATTTAACATTCAGACATGAGAGAGGTATCAAGTTTCTCATCTATCTCTTGGGAAGAAAGCGAATAAGAATATTTCCCAAAATGTCGAACTAATCCTTTAAAGAATTTGTTTTCAAAATACAATATCCTATCTTTTAAGATGGACATTTAACCCAATGTTTTCTTCATCCACTAAAACTCAGCTGAGCATGAACGTTTTCCAGTAATGCCCAGGAAAACCACAAACTAACTAGACTTATGGCAACTGAACAGCTCCACTGCTCAAAGGTGCATAAGCAGCAGTAAGTGTATCTCTTCTTCCTAAGATTTGTCCAGCTGCTTTTTGGATTTAAACCAGGGAACTTCCAATCCCACTTGACAAATATAATTTGTCTGTGGGATATCAAATTAAACTGTGGTAGTTAAAATAGTAGGTAACTAGAGTCTTTGGTTGAGAAAATTATACAAACAAATTTACAGACAGCAGTTTATCATGTACATTTCCAAGACAAAAACCTGATCTGAATGTGCAGAATTTTAGAGATATGCACTATATGCAGTGAAAGCACTCACAGCATTTATATTAGATGGTGTTTCAAGGTAATTTGAAGACAAAACTATGCCTCAGCAGTGCCAATAAACAGTTAAAGTGCCGTTCTCAGAGGTTATTACACCATATCATGCACAATGTCTCAGCCAGAAAACACAAAGCACTTACTAGAAACTCAAATGAACTGTGAGAAACAGTAAAACATGAGGGTTTGGGCAGCAAAGGTAGAAAAAACAACAGCAACTACCCCATGTTTCTCCTTCAAAGGCCTTTTGTTTGTAGTGGAGGGACTGAATGTTGCCATACACGTCGGCCATTTTTACCCGGGACAATATTTTATAAGCCCTTCAGAGAAGACCTTTCGCTTCCTTTTCCTGTGGTTTGGCCCTGGCTGAGCTGTCGGGAGAGGGGAACAGCCAAACCCAAATGTAGATGCTCAACTTGGCAGGCTCTCCACGGAGTGTCCTGACCAGACAAAAGCAGGGAGAGAAATACAGCCATTTATTTATATTCGCTGTGGTTTTGCGTGTTGCGTCCTAGACTTCCAGTCCCCGGGTGGATATTCTGTCTGAGGACGAAGACAGATGGATGGCTTTCCATTGACATACTTAAAGGAACTTTCAGGATTAATGTCAGATCCATATGTGTTAATCGAGTGTGAGGTTTCGATGTGTGGTCCACCCCCTCCCCCAACTTATTAACGTTTTTTTTTTTCTTCTTTCAGAACAGGTTATGGTTGAAGACAGACTATCCTCCAGTTAAGACTTGACATTTTGTGTGATGGTCCATAATGACAGCAGCAGGGAAAGTATGAAATTTGAGCATTGACAGAATCACCAGCTTAGACTCTTTTTCTATGGGGGGATGACCTCACCACTGTCAGACAAGGTATGGAACCAATTTAGAGGAGCTCCCCTGAATTGCTTGTACGTTCAGATTTGTCAAACTCTGTACATCTGGGCCCTCCTGCACTTCAGTTTCATATATACGTTACTACTGGGGAGTGTGTGTACGTGAGAGCGGTAAGAACTGGGGGTTATAACAAAAACTGAATATTCTTCCGACAGAAACTGTGCTCGAGCCTCTCTGACTCACACCTAGGATCTGCTTCTATGTGGGAGAGCCCATAAATGAGTCAAGCAAAGCTATTTCTATATAGGCTTAGAAGTTGGGAGGGGGAGGGCTATATATGTTCACACACAAACACACACATACACACACAGTGGCTGTGGCTAGCTAGACCTCTCTGGTCAGGAGCCCGTGCCAAGAGCAAGCCATACAGTGGAACACTGGGAGTCTTGTGCCTGATTTTGGAGCCTCTGGCTCTCTCCCGACCTTGCTTCAAAATACACTGCGGCTTCGAGGAACAGCACTCTCAGCAGTAGGGAGGCCAGGCATGGAAAATTTAGATGCAACAAGAAAGACGGAGGGGAAAAAAGAGGCCGGCGAAATTTATGTGCTCATTCACATTTGCGGCCGTGAGCATTTTTCTTAATGCTTTTAACACACTTACTGTAAAGGGAAGAGTTCTCAGAGAAAATTTCAAATCTGAAAGTGAAAGAAAAAACTGCACTGTAACAGTAGTTTGTGACTCTCTCCAAACAATAGTAGGATTACATGTTGCAATGTGATGACAGGTTACACAAGCAGATGTTTGAAAATGTCATGTTGTATCAGATTGTATGTGTTTTGGTACAAAATATTTTACTTGAAAATCAATATCTTGTTCAGTAAAGCAGAGAATCTTGACTTTCCATTCAGGAAAACATTTATATAGTTGTCTTTGTTAATGTGTTTGTATTACTCACTTGTTACTGCATAAGCCTGCTGATCCAGCAATTGTAAGCATGACACAGACTAGTTGCTCTGACATCTCACCTGACACCAGCGGCATAATAACACCTTGTCTTGCTAATAGTGTGTGTTATTGCTGCTGTACCCTGTAATCTCTTCCCTTTCTGACGCTGGTAATGACTTGAAATATCAAACTGGCCTGCAGTGATACAGTCCATACAAACACATGCAGACACAAATAGTATGTCATACAGTGACACAAACACACATACAGTAGACAGCTTTCAGTGAGCTCACCTGAGCCAGAAAAGGGAACTTACTCTTTTGTTTTTATCTTCAGGCTATTTGCCTGCAAGTGATTCTGTGTTGTCTTTGTTGACCTGAAAGTAGAAGAATAAGACTCAACTAACCCACACACTAATTTAAAATGACATAAAAAGGGTACTGAATAGTATATCTTTGCTTAGTCTTTGCTTTGAAAAGTACCTACCTAAAAAGTCCCTGTCTCTGTTTTAGAAGATGCTTTACAGTGTCTAACTTTTGTGTGATTCCTTTGAAAGTACACAGGTGAGAAGGCAGCCACATGAGAACAAGCAGGTATGGTTGAAGTACCATCAGAGGCCCATATCAAAGTCAGTGGAAACTTTTTTTATTTCCCAGTGGAGGCTTCTGTTTTCCTTTCATCATTTTATTTGCTTGACTGTGAGAAATCACCGTGAGTGTTTTCTCTTCTTAAACAAAGTCAAGACTGTACCCCATACATTCAACAGAGCATATCTGAGGGGATGTTTGATCATTTCTGTGTGGCCCCATCCTGTCTGCCTTAGTGCTAATCCCACTGCTCTGATACACAAATTAGTAGACAAACCCAGCATTCCTCCAGTGGAAATATAAACAATTAAATACCTGAAAGATCAGCCCACATTTCCAGGTACTTTATTAGGCTGATGTTATGTGTATTTCTAGTTCTTTGTTGAGTGTTTGTAAGATACATGTAATAGTAATTTGAGTGGTATGGGCCTGCATATGATATTGTATGTAAAATATATGAACTATAAGTATAAATGGAACCCACACTTTTGGAAAAGTACTGCTTTCTCAGAGAGGATGAGTTATGCCAGAGGATCTGAAATCAAACATGTTTGGTCTGTTACTCACTCACAGTTTACACCTGAACACACCTCAGCACACCAAGTGAGTTAAAATGCACGGGCACACCCGTGGGTGGGAGAGACAGGCAAACTGAAAGAAGGGGGGAAAAAAAGACAAACGCAGTTTAGGAAATTCGCACAACAGAAACTGGGCACAGAGAGGGGAGAGAAAAAGCATGAGCGGAGGGTTGGAAGGTGGGATGGGGAAGAGGAAAAGGGGGTGGTTGAGCGGTGGAGACATGAGGAGTGAGTGACTGAGTGAGTGAAGAGCTGAAGGAGGGTAGGAGAGGATGAAGGGAGGAAGGAGGATGGGGTGAGGTGGGGGCGGGGGGTGCTTCCTGTCGCCATTCCTGCCTGCCCACATAGACAGCCCGAGAAAGAAAGAGAGAAAGAGAATATCTGGGCGGACTGCAGGCCACATGACATTCTCTCTGGGTCCCTTGCTTTTCCTCCACGCCGAGTGATGTGCTCCCTCCCTCCCTTCCCGTTCCCTCCCCCTCTCCCTCCCTTCCCCTGCCCTTCAAAGCTTCGACATGTCATCTCCCACCACAAAAACAGAGGTGGGAAGACTCGCTGGCGCTACCGCTGCCTCAGGGTGTCTGGCACTAAAGCTGCCTGCAAATACAGCAGGGAGAGGAGGAGGAGAAGGAGGAGGGAAGAGACAGAGAGAGAAAGACAGAAGGAGGGAGGGAAGGAGGAAGAAGGAGATAGAGACAGAAAACTCAAAAGAGAGACACAGAGAGAAGCAGCGAGCAGTCCGGTGTGCATTAAACAAGACTCATAAAGCCCTGGGCATCAAAGTGTATGTGTGGAGAGGAGCTGTTATTAAGGTTGAGATGAGTCCTGTCTATTTTTTAAAGTGACACCGCTGCAACCACACTGTCTGCCTCTTATGTCCCTCTGTCTCGCACACAGCAGCAGCTGACTGAAGTTTATGAAGAGGGATTGAGGGAACATTTCTCAAACTATGGGGGGAAAGAGCCGGGACACAGTTCTAGCTGTGTGGCCTGTCCCACCATCAGAACCACAAAAACACAATGATACCCATAAAGGTTGAACAAATGGGATGAATTGTGCTAAGATTAATGTAAAATGTATGTAAACCACAGGCCCATAATTGAACGTATCTTCTCTGCTTCGAATGTAATTTTCTCTAGGACACTGTAGTATTTTCTGTGACTCTAAATACATACCATGGACAGCAGTTCCTTGTGAATAAATGATTCCAGGCCAACTGTTTGCAGCACGGATACCACGAAATTTGCAGATTGATTTAAGGAGCAATTATGCACTTGGCTTTTGAACCTCTGAGGCTTTGGGAATGAATTGGTGATTGGCTCCTCGACAAAGTAAGCACATCTGACCGAACGAGGCCCTCCCATAGGCTGAGAGTGTCGAAGAAGCCACAAGAGCCCAGCAAACAAGAATATCCCTAACGGGGCCAATTGTGGGTCTCTGGGGACCCGTGGGTTCTGACCTAAGAACCAACAGATGAGCACAGTAATGAGGCTGGGAAAGGACAACAATCATACTGAGACGGAGGGATCCAACATATTGACGACCCACTTAACTGATACAGACTAAAACTTAAAGGAAAAATTTGAGATGTTGGGAAAAAACTTTATTCACTTTGTTGCCGAGATTTAGATGAGAAGATTGATACCGCTCTCATGTCTGCGTGCTAGATATAAGCTACATCCTGCAGCCGGCGAATTTAGCTTAGGACAACGACTGAGACAAGGAGAAACAGTGTGAAACTATTCTTAAAAGACAAAGGATGTTTAGTCACACCTAGAACAGGGACATGAACAAAATAATAGTGCAAATTAAATTTGAACCTGACCTGAATATCTGTATGTCATCTAAAGAGCACTTTGAAGTATGTCTCTCAGAAATCCATAAGCAATTAACATACAAAACCACCCAGTGATGTAAAACAGTAACAGCGCAAACACTTAACATGATCTGTTATGTAACCCTGTGACGGTGCCAATAGGCAAATTTGAAGCAGTAAAAGGTCATGACACAGTTTCAACCCATCCAGCAGTGAAATAATTCTGATTGAGAATGATGCCAGAACAGTAACAAACACTGAGGAAATGATGGTATTTTACTGAACATCTCCTCACAGTCATGAGGTAACGCTGAAACACAAACCCCTCACAGCGATTTTGAATAACTTCAAAGCCAAGAATCAGCTGCATTTAACGCAGGCCTCTCCCGGCACGTCCGTCTGCCGCCCTTTGTGTTTGAGGAAGCTCCAGTGAACCTCCGCCACCTGACATCACCTCCAACCAAGTGTGACCCCTATGATAAGAAATCCACACAACCTGCCGACGTCCGAGTGTGCAGGCGGAGGAATGCCTTTATTATCTAATAGTGATGACATCCGCTCTTTACAGTGCGCCTGCACTGGACTTGATATGGTGTCACTGGTGGGGCTATTCACACAAATTCAGAAAATACACATCTCATGCCCCTTTTGGTTTATGACTGGTGCAGCCAGTCCTATGTCCCTAGCCGGTCCCACACTGAGACAGAACCACCACAGTACAAGCCTGAAGCCCCCAGTCTGAGCATGCAAAGGCAGACAGTGGTATTTCGTTTTCAGAGAGCCTTGAAGAACCAAATGTACGCCTCTCTAGAGAAACCACACTAAAGTGCCACAGGGCACCAAACGGGAAAAACAACTCAGGGAACAAGAGAGTTTGGAGGCACTCAGGCTTACTGTAACAGTGAAAACTCTTATGATAATTTATAGTTACATCTACACTAGGTTGTACTGCCTACCATTGTATGGATGGAGTCTTTCTCATACAACGTCTGATTTATTGTGGTGTGTGATACTTTAACATGAAAATGATTTGTGTCACCTCATTGAAGGTGATATGGACAAAAAGTGATCTGTTTTGAGGCAATGCAATTATATCTCATTAAGAAATTACTGTTTCTTAATAGACTGACCTTTATTTCATGCCTTAGTCTGTTCTGAAATTGGGCTGTGGAGGTAAAATAATATGCAGAGCAGCACTATTCCTTCTTTTTTCCTATTCTTAAACTGTTGAAAAGTGTTTGTATGGTAATCTACATTGTGGTTAGAGCAGATGTTGTTACACAAGTCCCAAGTTTTTCTTGATTTATGCAAAACTAGCAATTTGCATCAACGTGGTTTTCATCTCTTAATAACTGAATCCAGTGAGAACTTCACCAGTTCACTGTGTGCAACAAGAAATATCCACATTTCTTTGTGGTGGTAAAAAAAAAATATTGTATGCTGACACTTGAATGTTTCAATTTTAAAACTCACAAACAGAACACAAATGAATAATAAAAATCAAAGACAAATCATAATATGTGTCACATTTCATCTGACCAAGGAAGCGCATTCTTCCAGTTTTGGATATGTCAGCCAAGCGTAGAGACAAAACAAGCTAACAAAACATAAATTCAACATGAGGACTTTAAAGTTTTCTTAAAATATCCCCATTGAGGGGGAGGCAAAGTGTTGGCCTTGATGCAGTGGCACTGCAGGTTTTGGTGCTTTGATTTCATGTGTTAGACAACACTGCCACCTGCTGGATGAAACATATCCTGTCATAGACATTTCACAAGGCTACAGCAGATAAACCTACAATCATACAAAGAAATCCTTATAGGGGAAAACATAAATGCACTGGTGAAAAGTAATTGTAAAATAAACTTAGTTTTAGTACATTTCCACTACTGTTGAATTGAAGCCAAACTCTGTATAACTATGTTAGTCAACTTGCAATATTAAGGTAGCAAGAAAAAATTAGAGTCCCCTTCCACCGTTTTGCTTATTGTTTGACCCTCACTGTGTATATTCACGGATTCTGTATTTTTCAATGAGAGAGAAGGAATAGGTGAAATTAAAATAAAATGTGTAACTAGGTCATTGAACAGTTCAGACACAAGGTATTATTCAAAGTATTATTGTGTGTCTTAAAACATGTCTGGAGGAGATCTTTAGGTTAAACATTTACATTACATGATATTTACACAGCACAGTGGCTGCCCTTTGTCTCTTTTCTTGACTTGACTGACCAGCTCCATGAAGCCCACTTAGTCCCATGAATGGACTCATTTGTCAGTGTTAAGGTGGATCCAGATTGTGTGGAGATAGCAGGTCTAACAGGCGGCCTTAAAGCCGCTCTGTCAGGCTAAGAGGTGATGATATCAGGCCTCCAGCCTAAACTCACCACAGTGGAGCATCTGGGGGGTTTTACTCATCTGATAACACAGTATCTGTCAACAGGAGATTATGGCCCTCAGCTCTAACAATGAGGCGTCCTCGACTGGTTCTGTCAAGTAGCGCCACCTTGTGTCATTTTTCTTTGTGCATGTACCTGTAGCTTTTCTTAGGTGAAGAATAAATAAACATGACTTAGTTAATTCTAAGACTTATAAATGTAACAGTTCTATAAGAAAAGCAGTGGGACTAGTAAATTGACAATACGTTGGCATTTACTAAACGCCATATGAAAGCAGTTATTCTCACATGAATAGAGAGGGTGATGGTTTTTATTACTTCAGACCACAAAAAAATTATCCACAGATACTGTAGTTTGTATCTGTCATGTACAATTTCCCTGCCTGATGATGATCAGTGTAATACAGCAGTTAAAAGACTGTAAATCTATGAAAGATGTTTAGACACTAGTGATAACTCTAGTTTCTGAATGAAGCAGACAGTATTGAATTCACCATTTGTAACCTGCATTAAAGGGGTAATCCAGCTACTTAGAATTGCACATTGTTAAACATAATGTTAGGAGACTCACAAGAGACTGATTTTTAAAAAATGATTAAAATCCAAGCAGCAGAGGACGAGATATCCTGACAGCCTGCTCAGACAGAGGAGCCTGTTATTGCCTGAATTAAGAATTGAATTTCAACATTTCCTAAAGCTTCAATGAAAACCATTAATAATACAATATACGTGGACACTGCTGATCTCTTCAACTATGTGTGCTCCAAGGATGCACGAAAAGTGATTATTCTCTCTCTAATGAAGGCAGGTTGACCCATGCCCGTGATTAAACTTCTTGAGCATCACTTGAAACGTCATAGGAGCGAAAAGAAAAACACTACAAGAGTCAAATATTTGAAGGTGAAATGGATCAGAGGTGAACATCAGGCTCAACACCCGCTGTGAATCACCAGCAGTGAGCAGTGCAAATCCTGAAATGGCCTGCCCAGCCGCTACCCTGCGTCACATGTACTGTCGTTACGGGGGCTCTTTGTGACTGAAGCAGTTCATATGCAAATGCTCTGCCTCTGATTTCTTTTGATTCAGCACTCCACATTAGCTGTGGGTTAGACTATGTGCACACGAGGACTGTTCAGGTGTAATTGCCTTTCAGGACTAATTGTCCCGGGCTTTTCTTGCTTTTAGAAGCACCTGTGCGTGGATCAAAGCATTTGATGTGTGTGTTTCAAGTGGGTGTCCTCACAGAACACAGATTGTCAAGTAATTGCCTCTCCAGAAATTTCTATAGCCAGAGTGTTGGAAAAAGAGCTCACCTTTCATTAAAAACAGAGCATTTAAATGGCTAAGTAAGTAAAGATCATGAAAAGGTTTAATAACAGTGTAATTATCTCAGGAGATGGAAAATAAATGATCCTACGGACACATCACAAAATCAAAAAGTTAAAAATATTGATATTTTTAACCATTTCAGTATATTTCAGGTTATGATGTGCAAGACATTTCATACATATTTCATTGCACTTGAAATGCCAACCGCCCATCATCTATCATGTGCTTGACTTCGGGACCAACAGTGTTACATACAACCTGAAGTATTTTAGTCTTAAATCTTTCTTCCCATGTAATCCTGCTCATTTGACCTCAGAGGTCACATCTGAGCTGTCCTGCTTAATAAATCCAGAACTCACAGTGATTCACCGAGTCAACCGGCTGACCAATAAAGCACTACCTTCAAAGCACATGGTTATATTTGCAAAGCATCCCTCAAAGACCAGACGCGCCTGCATGTCGTGCCCTCCTCCCCCGTGATATCAAAGAAGCATGTGCACATCACAAGGTCACAAACGAGCAGCAGGAGAATATTCTTAGACCAGTAGCAATCCAGATGTCTAATAAACATGCAGATGAAAGGTGGCCATCTAAAATGTAAATATTTAAGCTTTAATATTATTGAACATGTGGGTTTTTCTCAGAATTGAACACCGCTTGTAAATCTTTGGGAACAATGTAATCTTTGTTTCATCTGATATTTCATGTGTAATGGCTGTAAAATACTTAATACCTGAGGTGAAAAACGACCTCGTATTGTAATTTATCAAACTCCGTTGCAACTTCAAATGCAATGGAGGCAAGTGCGTAATCGTGTTTGGAGGGGAGGGGTCTAGCAGCATGGGGTATAGAGGTATAAATGCACCCTGGATGCAGTTGGGGCAGACAGAATAACCCTGAAACACATCTGCCCAATAGCATTTTTAAATGTGTTTTCAGCTTTTTCAGCAAAGAAAATACTACTTTAATTGAAGAGATACAGGACCAAGTGACCAAGAAATGGATAACTGGAAGATCCAGCTTTTTGTCGTGTCTTTTTGTGCTTTGGTGCAAACGCAGCAGGCACTGTCTTCTACTGGGGAAGAGGAGAGAGGGTTATCTAAAGACTGGCAGGTGAGCATCAGGGGATTCATGTTCTTATCAGAAATGAGAGAGAATACAGCTATGGACAAATATGACTTAATTGTTTTTATTGCAGAGATGTTCAAAATATTGTGCTTGAATGATAATACATATCAAGGGATTTAATGCTCTGTGATCTGATAACAATGAGCAGAATATTTATTAACCAAAAAAATATTTTTAATTCCTAATTGTCTTGATTTTACTACAATATGAAACCAAACCTGTTATGGATTTTTTTCTGTCAGGATGAGCCACTGGAGGCAGGTCTGACCCTCCCGATGGTCAGTCTGATGAAAAGATCTAAGGCCCTTCGCTTCTATGGTCTCATGGGGAAACGCTCAGGTGAACCCTCATCTATGGATAAAAACATAACATGCAAAAAAGCTTTTTTGTTTTCAAATGTTTAAATAATATTTTCTAGTATTCATTATACAGTGCATGTCTGTGATAAAAACTGTGAATGGGCTGGTACCTGACTATAAATACACTGATAACTTTCTTTTTTCACCCCACAGGCATGAAGAAACCTTTTCAAGTAAATAGACGTAAGTAGCTTGATTGTTTCCTAGTATAATGTAATGCCACTTAAAAAACTAGCAATCATGTCTTAACTGCAAATGTCTTTCAAAACATGATTTGACTGTTAATAAAGTCTGTTTTATGGCAGCATCATTGTTACAGTCTAACTATGAAACTGCTACTTTGTAAATTGAATCATCCTTCTCACATTTGTAGGACATAAAGGAGAGATGTTTGTGGGGCTGATGGGAAGAAGCATTTCCAGTGGCAGTAAGCAAAAAAAAAAAAACAAGAAACAAAAATCTAGCTCATTTCAAAATATCAAGGCAGCTTTATTGATATTAAAAATATCAAATTGCAAATACACATTTAACAACTATGATCAAAAGTACAAAGTGAAGACAGTCCCATTAAAATGTTTTCTGTTCAATACAGAATCATTAACCAGAATAATTCCATCTGCAACAACCACTGCGATCGATGTTTCAGAGAAACCACACAAGCAAGGTATGATTGTATCAGTATAAAAACCTGAGGTTGTTTTATTTCTATGTGCATTCTTACAGTGGTATTGTTCTCATTTTTTTTTTATATTCTCAGCTAATTAAAAAATATCTGAATTTATTACTCCATTATTTGGCAGGTTCATCAGAGGAATGGGTCCAAATCCTGTATTGATGGAGCTAGAAAAAAGAACACATTATTATGATCTATACAATTTTACACCAACCAAAGAAAACGTTACCAGACATCATACTCCTCAAAACACACTCTTCTTACGGTTTCAATTCATGCTAACAATTATTGTATTAATCCCAAACAAAAACAGCTACCTTCTTCAAAATGCACATTTCTTGAATGAAATTAAAATAACAGCCTGTAAATGCTGCCAAACGTAGGTTTGTCATTTTTTGCATGAGCAAAGCAAAACATTCAAGTTATCCACCACACTGGACCATTTATCATTTAACATTCAAAGCTTAGTAGATGCAGGCAGTTTTAAAACAAATAGGACAAACAGATTGTCTAGTCTGAATTGTTTGACAATGTTTAAGTCAAGAATCATTGGACTTGGAACGTATGGTTTTTCAAATATAAATGAAATTAAAATATAAAAGTAAAAAAGGTCTTTGACACAAATAAGCAGGGTAAAACTATGAAAGAACGAACACTGGTCTTTATTGACAGTTCATAGGTCTAGGCTACTTGTGGCTGGTGAGGCTGGAGGTGAGTTCATTCAGTAGCCTGAGGATCTTAGTGCTTATGTCCCTTTGGGAGGGGTCCATTTTAGTGAGCTCGGGTCAATGGTTTTGTTGCTATTGCCACGCTTGATCTCCTTCGCTTTCCACTCGTCTATCAGGTCCTAGGAGGGACACGAAAAAGACATAACCTGGCTGTCAAATACAGTGATTAAATCTAAGTTAAACACAATTACTATCATTTTTAGGAAATCATTAGGAAAATTAGGACTGGGGTATATGAAAAAATAATATCATAATTACATAGGGAAATTCTGCAACATGATCTCTGAATATGAAAATTAAGTTACGATAAAATTATTTAGAGGAAAGATAAACTTGGACCGGGATCTTACCTGTCGCTTCAAAACCAAGTGCTTTCCCTTCCAATACTTCAGCATCTGAAGAGACTGCAGGGTGCTCACAATGTCCACCGGATTGACAGCAGTTTCCTGACTGATCTCTGTGCATGAAGCAAATTATTTCAATGTTTTGTATATGCATGTGTGTACTTTGTTCAAGACAATCTTTTCATGTGTTAATAAACCTTTCCCTATCAACAATGCTGTGTTCTCACTCACCTTTGATAGAGATCTCCTTGCCTTGGAAATTGTACATGTATCTGAGTAACACTTCCTTCCAGTAACTACGGTAACTGATGAGACCTAGGTCGGACAGAGGCCTCTCTGGTGAACCCACCTTCTCTTCCACTTTGGACAGCAGGTAACCTGAACCAAGTGCACAGAACAGTCAGCAAGAGCAGTTAAAAAGAACACTCCTCGCATTAAAAATCATGAAAAAACAGAGTCTATACTCTGCTATACTGATTAACCTTAGTGTTAGGACAATTAACACTCATTTTAAAGATTTTGGGTCGGTAAACAATTGACAAAATGAGAGAAAAATCTGTTAAGATTATACATACTGAAGTCAATGAGCATCTTGCCGAAGCCCTGCCTCATGTACTGTGGCATTGTCAGGATACAGGATACATTGTAGTTGAGAAATGAATTCTTCTCCTTGAAGTGGTAAAAAAAGAAAGACATTTCTTGTGGTTTGGTATACAAAAATATAATTTGTACAATATATAATTTTCATATACACACCATAAATCTCAACGTGTTAGTCATTTACCTTTGAAAAGTACCCCACTAAGTGGCAGCCGGTGTTGTCGGCCTCAGTCATGACGTAGAAGAGAAAAGGCTCCACGTCGTAGTACAGCGTTTTGTGGTCCAAAAAAAGCTTGGCGAGTAAACACAGATTCTGGCAGTAGATCTGGGGACAGAATGGGACTTAATTATCCTTTATTATAGTTGCTTATTTGATCGTCGTAAAAAATAAGATGTCACTGTCTGTGATGCTTGCATTACAGCTGTATATGTAACCAATATCCACAAAATCCAGGAGCAGTAAAGAAAGCAGAAGTTTCTCCCTACCTTATTCTTTTTGCCATCAACTTCAAACACAGATATAGCCCCCTTTCTGTACACCTCGTCTCCTGGAGGATGCTTCCACACACACTTTGCCTGAAAATACACATAATCCGCAATATACGTAATATGAATAATTCACATAAAAAGACAAAGATATATATATTACAGATGTGATGGAAATCTTAGAGCTGGTTCACTCTAACAAGAAGTTTCAGGAGACCGGGAAGTCTTACACAGGAATATTTATTGAAGCTCGATCGAGGAGAAAAGTATTTCAGTATTTCAGATGATCCAAATATCCAAATAGGGTTATTCCTAACTCAGCCTGGTCTGTGAGATGACTCTATTGGATATCAGATCCAGACAGGTAAAGACGTCAACCATTGCTGTAGAAGCAACAGCATAGCCTCTCTACCGTATCTGTTATCCGGCGTCAACAACCAGGCTCCAGCCTGTTGTGTCTAAACCTGAAAACAGAAGATATCCAGCAGACCTTGGTTTACCAGATGCTAGAGCCAACTCAGCCTTGTCTGGCACACAGAATGAGACAGGCGAACAGAGACAGGCAGTTGACCTGTCCTGTGAAGCCCTGTCTTAAGTTACCTTTAACATACAAGAGGGAAGTTTAACATACATGAAGGAAAATTCCTTCACAACAGACTCACCATGTGTCGCCTGAGAATGGTCTGGCTCTTCATGTACTTGAGGCAGAATTCGCAAACGTAGAGGCGACCCAGACGTGCATATTCCTCAGGATATGGTGAGTGGTACCAGGTGTCCAGCTCGTAGCGGCCAAACAGGATGGTCTTGATCATGTTACTGCCCTCAGTGATCTGACCCTGGATACGCAGCTTCTCCTGCGGGAGGGAAGACAAGAATGAACACACAGTGTTACTGCTGGTGTTAACATCAACATGTGTGATAATATACTGAAAACTGGGTCACCATTTGCTATTCAGATAAGCATGTACATGAATGTGGAAATAGAAATATACACAGCAGGTTAAGTGTGTATTTATAATCGATTAATCATTTTAAGTAAAATAATTATCTGATCTCGGCCTTTCAAATGTGAATATTTCAGAGTTTATTTATTCCTAATAAACTGAAACTGAAACTGAATATCTTTGGGTTGTGGACAAAAGAAGACATTTCAGGCTGTCACCTTGGGCTTTGGGAAACAGTGACATTTTATGGACCAAGCGACTAATCGGGAAAATTATACAGATTAATCAATAATGAAAATAATCATTAGTTGCAGCCCTATCTAACACCAAAGCAGGTAAGGCTTCACAGAGGAGCACCGCAAATTACTGCCTCAATCATTACTTCTACTGTTCAGTTTATACATTAATTGGTATTTATAACTAATTATTTTGGTATATAAAAACAGCCACTTACCAGATCTTCAGATGCGCGGGCCTGGGCTTTTCTGAAAAGCTCCAGGTCATATTCACTGGTGATGTTCTCCAGCAGAGGCTCTCTGCCGTTGCCGTGTGTCTGCCGATGCTCCTGTGGACCAGGCAGAAAGAGGAATGCAGTTAAGACAGTATATAATCCAATATACAGATATACCAATGGAGTGCCAGGTGTAATAATGACACGTGAAGTGCACAGCAGCAGGTGAACAGCTGCATGTTGGAGTGCCAGTGATGTACCATGTGCTTTTCTTTCTGCTCCTTCTGAAGGCCAGAGTTTCGCCCCTTCCTCATCTCAGCCACCTGCTCTTTGTATCTGCTCTGTTTTGACGTTGGTGTCTGAAAAATCAAGATAGAAATGCATTAGCTTTCATGGTAATATCTGAATATAGATGTTATTTGATATATAGTATATTCAGCACATTAGACAAAGCAGTTTCTGGGACTACCTGCACACTATCAATTGTTTGGTCCTATATGAGATTCACATGCTTCCTGTTAGAAAGTAAACCTTATTAATGTGATGCCAATCATTGCAAAAACAGACTACCTGGTGACGAGTTGCATGGCGTGAGTTGCTTTCTTCCTGACCCTTCACCTCCTCCTCTTGTTTCTCGCGGCTGATGGCTTTCACCTAAAATGAAGAGCAATTAAAGGATTATATAAAACAGTTCACTGCTCCCAGTCTGGTTTGATCTCACAAATAAGTCTGACAAGCTCAAACTGTCACAGTAGACAGTGTAGACACAGTTCAACACTCACTGTTGTGTCTGATACTACTATTAAATAACCACTAAAGTGACTGATGAAAAAACCATTATGTAAAATATAAATACAATCATCATAAATATTAGAAGGATTACATCATGAAGGTAAAAACAAACCATGGAAGATGAAGAAAGACAAGCGGGTTGAGTAGCCAAGCACAACAAAAATATAACTAACATTATCATATAACATCAAGACAATAAGATAAGCAGTGTTGGCTATCCTCATTATAGATAATGACAGTAGACAAGCATGTTTCTGTTTAAGATACTCACTTTGCATTCATCAGCAGAAAGATTGTGGTAAAGAGGGCAACCTGATACAGCAAAATGACGTTCATGTTTTCCCGTGAGGTGACCTGGAAAAATGGAGAAAAGAACATAATTTACGCACAAATCAAATTAAGTATGTTAAAATAAATAATCAAGGATACCGTTGATGAATCTAGGTATACAATCTTCGAAAGGGCAGGGATTTTACCAAGTGAATTGCATCCTGGCGTAGGGCATTTCATGTTGAAGTTGTAGGTCTCGTGACAGCGGCGGCGCTTGGGTCGATGGGACAGGTCCTTATCTGAGTCTCTGTTGGCTTGATCCTTGGCCTGGCTCTCATCATGGGATGCATTGGGGCTGGAGATGTCCAGCTCAGATTCCGAGGAAGGGGCATTTCCTGTGGGCGTCAACGGTGGAGACTCATCGTGGTCCG
Source organism: Lateolabrax maculatus (assembly GCA_031216445.1). Classification (NCBI taxonomy): domain Eukaryota; kingdom Metazoa; phylum Chordata; class Actinopteri; order Acropomatiformes; family Lateolabracidae; genus Lateolabrax; species Lateolabrax maculatus. The sequence continues at coordinate 13,330,596 of CM062200.1, forward strand.
CAGTTCGCTTCAAGTCCGGAGTGTCTAAAGCAACGGGAGTCAAACCAACACGTCGATTAAACAGCGGAGATGGAGAACAATGTAAAGGCTTTATATTACATTTAGAGGTTATGTTTGCCAACCCTGAGAGCTTTGGCTAAGGCGAGTAGAGGCTCTGGTGAGGCGCTGCCTCTTTGGCATGTTCCCATCACTTTCTGAACTGTTGGTTTGTTCTCTTTCAGCGGAGGAGTCCGAGTCTTCAGTCCCATCTGAACCACTCCCGGCCATGTGTCTCTATCAAGGGAAGAAAAAAAAAAAAAAAACTTAAATGAGAGGCATCCTACACAAATTCCACAATCATGGTACAAACATTAGAAGGCAGAGTGCCATGGCAAGTGTCGGTGATGTAAATGACACATGACAACAACAGACAAGGGGTCTGTCCTACAAAGCACAATCACTGGGGTAAGCCTGCTTCTAACTGTTGATTATGGAGTCATAGAAAAGCAACCAGAAATCTGGCACGACGGCGTGTTTGTGTCACAGGAGCTGTCCACCGGATCGCCCCCGTGTTTTCATTCAGCTAATTCTGTAATCCTGTTTCGACAGAGAGAGAGAGAGAGAAGGCCACAGACAGCTGGCAGCTCGCCGGGTGTGCAGAGGGTAAAAACAGCTGTCAACGCTTGCGGCTCACTGTCAGATTTGAGCCCAGTTAACATTTAGTGCTTTTTCCCGGAGAAACCGGTCCAATAATGTTCCAGCTGCTGGTCACAGTCGTGGCTCCGCGACGAAGCAGCAGCCTGTTATTGTTGTTAGCTTAGCACGTCACGTTAGCCAGGCTGACCCCGTCTTGTCTTACGGCTAAAAGACTGTAGCACCAAACTGCGTCAACAAATCCCGCAGTTTAAGACGTAGCCCTTATCGTTGACCTTTCCTACCTGTACGTATTTACATATTGTTGGCGTAATACAAGTTATTGTGGTCCTGCGGTGAGTTCGGCGTACATATGAGCCACGGAGCACCGCTTTATTTCAGTTAACACCCAGGGTGAAGTTTCAGATCTGGTGTAGCTGCTTGTTAGCGCCCACTGAGGTTCAGTCAACTTACTTGAACGTTGACTGAAAATGGTGACAAAAGCAAAGCATGGCAACAAATGCAGTTGAACATCAATGAAATACTCGAATGCGGCTCGGTGGACTGGACGCATGCACGACTAATGCCATGTTTTGGCCTGTTAAATTGTCAGATTATTGAATGGAATATGGTGGATCCCCCCCCCCCGCCGCCTCCATCCGTAGGGTGAACACATCGGTGCTAATTTTGCTAACGTTACCCTCCTGTGCGACCTACATCTGCTCCTACCTGTCTCCTGCGAGGCATCTTCAACCTTGACGAGCGGCGCTGCCTGCGGGGTCGTAGTCACAGATTGCAAAAGCCCCCAGACTTGGGATGAGAAGACGAACGAAAACTATTTATTGATTTCTTTCCGGCAGAAGTTTGTATATACACAGCGTTGCCCGGGTCTCTCGCGCCACAGTCCGCGCACAGACGGAGGAGAGAATTGCATTTCCGGTGAGAACTCTGTGGAGCCTCCAGACCAGCAGGGGGCGACTCTGAGCCGCGCCACACACCCCGTGGACTAACTGCACCACAGGGTGTCTAGTTAACTGCAATTTTTTGCTGCACCTTTACACTAGATTAACTGCGTTTAAATTTGCATCGTGCTTTTATTGTTAATACAATTAAACAATCACTAAATCAGACAAAAAAAAAAAAAAATAAAGTTTTGCTACTGGCTTTTTTTGGAGCTTTCAACTTATCTAATGGTCTTCATCAGCAGATGTAGTTTAATGTAACGTTTTAACTCCATTCACTGCTTGAGTCAAGATGGCACCCTTCATAATAATAAATGATACATTTTATTTATAGAGCGCTTTTCAAGGTACTCAAAGACACTTTGAGTAGACACTATAAACATTAAAATCATCATAAAAAGCTACATAATAAAAATATGGAACAAAAATGCATTTTTGTCCACTTTTTGTGCCTTCAAATAGGCGTATCGAGAATAATAACAATGTAGTTCAGCCTCCTCCACAGTGGTGAATTAGTTTTCTCATCACTTACAAAAAAGGAAAGAACAACAAAAATACCGACATCATGTGTTTATTGACTTCCATGATTCCAAATGCTGTTTCTACATTTTTGGATGTCTCATCTGTTGACATGTACTTCTCAGTTTTCTGTCTCCCTGCTGCCCCCATCTTCACCCTCTCAGCACCAAGTCGGAGGAGGTCAAAGTATTGGAGGACCCAGAAAATGCATCTGTTTTCCCGAGAGTTCCACTGACTATAAAGGGGAGGGGAAGGGCTTGTGGCAGGCCAGTCTCCCAGCAGCTGATACCACCTGCTCTATATTTAGCCACCAGGGCCTGGTCACTGCATTAGAGCACGCAGCCTGAGCGGACAAGCCACATGCGTTTTACTTTCTGGTAGTCAAAGGAGTAAGAAAGTTGTTTCTGTTTTAGATTTACTCACAAATTACAATGAACAAGCCCAAAATTGTCAGACCAGAGGAGAGGTAGGAGACCAACACATGCTTTTTTTTTTTACTAATCCCTTTGTTTACTAAGAGGTTTCACTCTAACAAACTAAAAAAGTAACACAAATGTTTTGATTAATAATACTTTTTCTGTGTCTTAACAGCCAGCCAGCACAGGCCCTGTGGTTTGACAGAAAGAAATATGTCACCATCAACTTCAAGGTTCAGAGACCTAAAGATGTCCAGGTTGATATCCAGCCAGACAAAATGATTTTATGGTGAGTTCAAACTTAGGGGGTGTTTTGTTACTCTGTTTGTGGAATCTCTTTCTTGCCCTCTATCTCTGTCTTGTGTAACATACTGTTGTATCAGGGACTGAAATGATAACGTGGCCAGTTGTCTATACAATGATTGTTGCAAATTGTGTGTATTTTGTACTCAATTGTTCCCTTGACAACAGCTGCAAAAACGACACAGATGATGTGTTCTACAATGAGCTGCACTTCTACGAGAAAATTCAAATCAATGTAAGCATCCAATTTTTATGGCATGATGAGACCAATGGGATACAACTCATTTTTTATGTTGTATATTAAATATGCAGTCAGTATAATATTAATTATGAGTGTGTTTTTATCTTTTCAACACTTTAAAAGGACTCCAGAGAAAGGGTCTATGACCGTACCATCAATGTCTTGCTAAGGAAGGTGAAGCCTGATTATTCATGGCCTCGTCTCCAGAAGGATGAAGCTAAGGTAAGTCTATAATATGTTATTATATTCCTCACGCCATTTGCAAAACAAATGATGCCATGTGAGATTGAAAAACTCTTGGCACACTGTGGCAGCCTCAGAAAAACACATTCTAAATAACAGACATGGGCTTGAATGAGACCTGATATTTGCAAGTTTATTTAAAACTACTACTAAGTTGCCTGTAGATGATACATTTAACCCCCAACAACTTTATAAATTTGGATCAGGGTGATTCTGCATCCCCTCTTAACTGTACTTTGCAAATAAAATTTAAAATTGTGTTGTCTCTCTCTTTGCAGCCCAGCTGGATTTGTGTAGACTTTGATAACTGGAGGGACTGGGAGCATGAAGAAGACGACGGAAAGGAAGAGTACGAAAGATACATGGATGTGAGTACATGCAATGTACTACAATACATAAATTCTGATAGTGTTCATGAGCTTAGGAAATGGTGCATGTACCTTGCAATAGGGTTTGGATTGGTGTGTGTGTGTGTATGTAAACAGTTTCGCTTTCCTTTTTCAGATGATCCAAGAAATGAGTTCCAGTAATAAAGGAAAAGCACCAGATATGGGTGATCTTAGTGATGTAAGTTCATTTTAAAATGTAACCATTTCCTTTTTTCTGTTAATCACCCATTTGTTGCCTTTGCTTCAACAATAAAAAGTTGACCATTGCCTATAGAACAATGGATAAACTAATAATCATGTATACCATCTGCCTTTATAGCCTTTTGAATGACATGACATATACAGTACACATTCACTCTAATTTACAGCTTTTTAGCTCCCTTTCTGATAATAATTTATATTGTGATGTACCACTCTATACACTGAAAAAATGTATTTCTAACTCCCTATTTTACTGATCATTTAAATGTTGAATCTGACCACTTCCCTCTTTCCTCCACTACAGTCTGACTGAGACTCCTCTCTCCTGTGTTAGAGGCCACTATAACTTTACTGTCCAGGACACTGAAGACAACGCTGTGTTTTCTAGGACTTGTAACGTGTGCAGAGGGTTTGGTGTGTAACTGTCCAAAAATACTGTTTTTAAATATGTGATATTTTGTATGAGATTATTTATTGACATATTATTGTCCACTGTACACTGACAGATTATTGTCAATTTTAATAAAAAAAAAAGTGTTTTATCAAACCACGGTTTGACAGTCATTGTGTCACGGTGCTTGGGGGTAATAGATTTCATGTTAATAGGCTTTTTCCAGTCAATAAAAGGATAAAAAGCTTTATACTGGATTATGGGGGTGAGCGTGGCGTGAAACAAGTCGAGTCAGCCGAAGTCGGTGTAATGAAGTTTGGACTCTGCTGCTCGCCGTACTGATCCGACAGCTGCACAGAGTTTGGTTTCACTTGCTTTACAGCAACTCAAGACGCTTTTCCTCTAACAGAATCCATCATGGCCTTTCAGTGTCAACGAGACTGCTATATGAAAGAGGTATGAAACTGTTTCGAGACTGTTTATTAGCGCTGAAGTGTTTAATGGCGAAGGTTCAGCACTCATTTCTCTGCCGAAGTGATACGCATGGTTGCTAACTCCGGGCTAGTTTCTCGCTGTAACTCACTTCTCTCAGCTTTTATATTTTAGGACGCTTTTTAAGGAGACTTTACATTTGGTATTTTTTGTTACAAAATGTTGTGGTAACGCAACAGCATAGGCGGCCCCATGTGTATTCCCAGCTGGCCGCTCCCATTGTGTTGTCAACAGAAACCCATTGTCAAAATGTAGGATTTTCAAATGTCATCGACGCAGTGGGAACAATCATTTTTACTTTTGTTTGTGGTTAAAATGCACGCAGTTGCTTTTACGCTTCTCTTTTTGTGCAAACTCGGTGTAAAGTTATAAATAACACTGCGTTTCCCCAGCCGCTTGCAGTTGCGTGCAAGTCTCGCCCATACTGTAATGTTTTTATTTCATGGCTTTCCTTTTCAGTTCGTTACCTCCGTGGTGTCCTGCTGTCCAGCTGAGCTCAAACAAGAAGTCAATGGAAAGAAAGAAACTCTCAAAGGCTTTAATGTCAAGCTCCAGGACACCATCTTGTTTCCTGAGGGAGGCGGCCAAGTAATCAGCTTTTCCAAATCATACTCGTCTATTTCAGTTTGTGCATCAAGCAAGTCCCATAAGTGATCACTGCAGATATGTACAGAGGAGGGGCAAATTAAAGGAAAAACCTGAATAAAAAGAGTGGAGAAACATATCAAGTGCAGATGCTTCCGTGCACCAGGGCTCAGTGCTTTGGTGAGTATGAAATGATGTGACAGTCAAAATGTTACAGTCACCAGATCTCAACCCAGCTGAACACCTTTGGAAGCCCAACGTGTAAGACAGTGCTCTCCTCCATAAGACCAAATGATTTAATATAAACTTGCATCTTCAAATCTATTTAGTGATGTCTGTGACTGTCTCTTGGGCTATATGTCCTCTTTGTATGTCTGGCTGTGTTTGTTTTTCTTTTTATCTGCTGTACTCAGATCTCTCTTGCCAAAGAGATCACCTGATTAAATAAAGGTTGTATATATAAATGAGTATCTTGAATATCTTGTGGAGGAATTTTATTCATCCCTCCAATAGAGTTCCACAGACTCACCCAGGAGCACTGACGCTGTTCTGAAGGCTCGTAATGGCCAGACTCCATACTATGACACCAGATGTTGGTTTTTCCTTTAATTTGTCACCAATCTGTACATCCTCGGGTTTTTCATTTGGAAATTGTAAGTCACCAAAAGCCATACTACATGATATTACTCTAATAATTTGCATGTTTTGTGTTGTCCTCCTTCAGCCAGATGACCATGGGCTGATTGGAGATGTACCAGTTTTGAGGGTGACAAGGCAGGGACCTGAAGCTATACACTTTGTGGGCTCACCTCTCGAGGAGGGTCAGAAAGTGCAAGTGAAGGTGGACTGGGAGAGGAGGTTTGACCACATGCAGCAACACTCAGGTGAGTAACACTAAGGAAAAAGGTTCAGTTAGGAGTAACTCATGTACCAGATTGAACTATGATCATGTATTATTACATACTTGTTCTAAGCTGCAGTTTTCTTCCTGACTCTTAGGTCAACATTTGATCACAGCTTTGGCGGATACATTTTTTGGATACAAGACCACATCCTGGTACATCACCACCGCTCTGATTCCTTACCCTGTAACCATAAAAACTTGTGCGTTTACCTCTCTTCTCTCTTTTCTTTTCGTTCAGGGAACTGGGGCGTCAGAGAAGCACCATTGAACTGGACACGCCCTCTGTGAAGCCTGCCCAGCTCCAGGCCCTGGAGGAAGCCATAAATGAAAAGATCAGAGCCCATGTCCCTGTTACTGTGCAGCTTCTCTCTATAGATGATCCTGCTGTGGAAAAGGTGCCTATACTGACATTGTACTTATTGGTGTGAAAATACAGTCCTCTTACTGTGCAATGACTCAAAAGTTAAGGTTTTAGATTAATGTACTGCATCTAAAAACTTGACTTTACATGCACAGTATGTTACGTGTGTTGTGTGTGTGTGTGTGTGTGTGTGTGTGTGTGTGTGTGTGAACCAGGTGAGGAGTCGAGGGCTGCCAGAGGACCATGCAGGGCCCGTTCGGATCATTGATATCGAGGGCATCGATGTCAACATGTGCTGTGGAACTCATGTGTCTAACCTCAGTCATTTACAGGTTCAAGTCAAACACGCCTGCAGACACACAAGTACTTATATGACTTCTGAAGTCGTGAAAGCATGTTACTTCACACATATTTGTAATAACAGGTGTACATCAAGTGATAATGTTAAATTACTTATTTTGTGCTTCATTTTTTTCTTTATCTGAATTTTAGGTTATAAAGCTACTGGGGACAGAGAAAGGGAAGAAAAACAAAACTAACCTGATCTTCCTGGCAGGAAACAGAGTGTTGAAGTATGCTGAGAAAAGCTACAGCACAGAGCGATCATTGGTGTCTCTCCTGAAGTAAGTCCAAATTATCAAAACATCACCAATGTGAGTTGAACTCATTCACAAAGTTTGAAATGAAAAAATCCATGTCATTGCCCTACAGAACTGGACCTGATGAGCATGTCGAAGCAGTTGACAAGTTACAGAAGTCTGTTAAGCTACTACAGAAAGTAAGAAACTGACAAGCAAATCCTTCAGCTTGTGACAAGCAATGTATCACATATATGTTTGCTGCAACATAACACATGGCAGATCCCTAACCATAATAAAAATATCATTGGCAGACCAACTTGAGCCTGCTGCGAGACATGGCTGTCCTCATTGCTCAGAACTTTAAGAACGACCCCCAGAGAGGCAACTTCTTCAGCTTGCACAAGTAAGAGACTCTTCAAGTTGAATAGGTTGTTTGTGAGTACAGCATTATATATTGTCCCGATGTTAAACATCTTAAACCCCAAAGCAAAGACCCAAACAGCACTAGGGAGACTTGGTCATCTTTAAAGTACAAGCATCAATATGAGTATTTCAGAAAGAAAATAGTGTCTTTTTCTCTTTCTACAGAAAAGAGGGTGACAATGAGTTCATGAATATCATTGCCAATGAAATAAACACAGAGGTAAGATAATAACCTGACTGCTTAGTTCTTGGTGTTAGCAGTTAAATATTTTTGTTAAGCCTCGTTTTGTCTGCTCTTAGGAAACTTTGGTTTTCCTGACTGTTGGAGAGGAGAAGGGACCTGGTTTGTTTGTGCTGGCTGGACCCAGTGGACCGGTGGCTGAGATGGGACCGCGGTAAGAGACACCCCCACATATTTATTTAGCCTCTACTTAAAAAAGTTAATGTAGGTCGGTACTGTATGATTCTCTTTGCTCTCCAGGGTGTTAGAGACTCTCCAAGGGAAGGGGGCGGGCAAAAACGGACGTTTCCAAGGCAAAGCCAACAGCCTGGCACGGAGAGCAGAGGTGGAGGCTTTCCTGCAGCAGCACTGCAAACAGCGCACCACAGAGGAAGAATAAACCCAGCAATGACTCAATACAGTATTTTTTATATGATGGGAAAAGATACTTACAATAAAGATAGTTTACCTGACTGTCTTAGCTATTCATAATAATAATAATGACAAATTTGTGGTTTAACGTTAGATGTCTTAAAGTACACATGCCAAGAAATTGATAATTTGTGAAATTGTATATAATTGGGACTTCTGTACAATATGCATTGTACATATCTGAATGTTAAATGTCATGGGCTGTTTGTATTCACTTAAAATCTCATCTGTCAAACCTTATTTTCAGTCATCAGTTTTTACATTGAAGTGATTCTCCCCAGTGATATTGTTTTATATTTACATGTAGGGGCTGCATTAGGTGCCTGGCCTAATCTGAAATTAACACTTTTTATATTGTTAACTGCAGTTTTAGACACACTAATCATGTATCTTTCCTGACTGATAAAACTGACACCAACACCTGTAAAATAATGTTTTAATATTTAATTTGAAAGATGTGAAAATGTAATATACAAAAGACAAGACACATGACTATTGGTAGCTAAAATCTTCCTTACGTTTTCTTTGGCAGGATTACTTTGAGTGAACAAAAGTATAAAAAACCCTTGTGCTTTGTAATGTAATCAAATACAACAGTCCTGTAATAAATACTCCCTTGGTGTAACTTCTGGTTAAGTGTTGTGAATCACCAAAATATTCAACACTTTACAATAATGTGTAACCAATAGAAATTACAGTACAGCACTGTTGTATTGGACTGCATTGAAATGTACATTTTCTCATCACTCAGAGTGTGTGTGTGTGTGTGAGTGAGAGAGAGAGAGTGATAAAAGGCAGTGGTTTAGGAACAAATTACAAATGTATTGCTAAATATCTGTCACATTTGCGGTATAGACAGTGTTCATGGTAAAATATGATGAAATAGTGCAAATGTGCAATCACCCCTTCCCATTTAGTTACATCTTTGTAAAATACTATAGGAAGTATTAAAAAAAAAAAAAAAGATATTGAGATGGTTTGGCTGTAGTTGTGCCCAGTTTATGTGATCCCGTAGACTTTACAGTTCCACTGCTCCTCCTCCACTGTAGAGTTATTTTAGTGGTTTCACTATCTTCATTGAGATGTAGTTCTGGGAAAGGCAAAGGAGAACAATCAAAGTCTGGACTAAGCACAGAGCATACCTCCTTACAATTTGACATCATCATCATCATCTGGCCCATAAGAGTAAATAACTGAGCGTTCGCGTCTATTTGGAACCACCTCATGATGTTTAGGTTATACTAGGTGGACAAAACAACTTCAGATTTTATGACCAATATTCTTGTCCGTCCTTACCGGTAAAGAGTACAGAAGGATGGCGAGGAAGAGAAGCACTATGGTGAGGATGATGAGTCCGATGAAGAGGCACCTGAACCTTCTCCACACAATGAACTTCATGGTCTTACATGGGTTGGTGAACCAAAAGAAGGAAGTTTCTGGGCGTCTGATGGTTGTAAAATGAAGAGTGTATTGGTTTATGTCACCTGCAAAACTATGCCTTTTTTTTATCTAACTGCCAGTTAAGAAAAATGGATAGATACGTTTTGAGAGATCCAATCTGCAGAATGTACAAAAGGGTGTGTTTCATTCGTCTGCAGGTTCTTACTTGGGAGGGTCCAGTTTTGGGTTCATGTTGGGTTCGTCCCTGCCTTTTGCTGCAGGTCTCTCATCTACATCTTTTTCACTTACAATCTCCAGTGTCATCTCAACTTTGCCCTGTTAACACAAGACGAGCAAACGTAACAATGAGAGCCTCTGACAGTTTTGGAATATTTGGAGTATATAACAGGATAACATGTCCAAATTCAGAAAAGACGGTTGCAGTTTTCCACTGCTGTTTCTCATTTTAAGTGAAACGAGTCTAAATGCGGAAACCCATCTGACCTAGAAGAACAAACCTGAGGGGAAAGTGCTGACTTTGTTCTGTCAGTCACTCTTTAGCAGGCTGGAGGCATGAAAAAACTAACGTCCTGAATTTTCTTCCCAACCAACACCTGTCATTCCTTCATTTGCTTAATAGTACAGGTTTAACAAGTCAGTTTACCTCAAAATATGCAGCCATCTATCTATGGGTGTACCTTCTATTCATACTTACACCCAGGACCTTCTTTCCATCCTGTTCGATGGAGCAGGGCCACCAGCCTCTGACTGACTTCTGAGCAAACAGAGACTTGGCATGCTCTGTCTTGTGTGGAGCTACCAGTTCCACATCATCCATCATCTTCAGAGAACACTTCTCTGGGGTCTTGGCAGGAGCAACCATGTTGCGCAAATCCAGCTCCAGTGTGCCTGGGATCGCAGAGGATTATACTCAAAATGTCATCATTTTGAAAAAGGTGGTCTCTTGGTAAATCAAAGACTTGAAACACATTTTCTTGGTTTAACTAAACGTAAAAACTATCTCACCAAGGTAATCGTCCAATGAGAATTTGTCGTTATCCCAAATCTGAACAATTAGCTTGGGGGGAATCCTAAACTCTGTTTTGTCAAGACTCCAGAAGCGCTCCTGTTGAATAAAGAACATTCTTTTTCAAGAGCACAGGCCTTATTTTTCCATGTGTACAATATTAAAATGGTCCCTATTTCATTTTAAGCCAAATAGTCTACAGTCCAGACAAACCTCACCTTCTTGGACACGAGGCAGAGTTGTTCTGCAGGCAGGTAGTCAAACTCAAAGACGAACCTCCAGTTGAAGTTGCCATCTCCGTCCAGAGACCTGTAGTGGACATCAGTCTTCTGCTTGTCCTCCTCCATGCCTGGCATCCAGCTGGCAAAGGGAACAAGGTGTGAGCATCCGTTGTCTAGTCCCAACAGGTTCCACATTAACCTTCTGCTAATTGACATATCATCCATACCCTTTGACATAAATGTCACTCATGTGTTCTCCTGTGATGCTGGTCTCATCTAAAGTCACATCTGTGGTGTTCCAGACGACCGCCCGCAGGAAATACCTGGACATTCAAACACAATGAACGTTAACTCCGCATCTGATGTGACAGGTGATAAAGTACAGTAGTGCTGCACGGCGTTTACTTCTTAGGCTTGCGTGGTGTGATGTCAAAGGGAGGTCCAGGGGGTCCAATGGTTTTGGGGAAAACATCCACCCACATCTGAAGGCTTCCCTAAATTAATGTAACATAGGTTTTACAAATTGTCTGCATTAGGGTGGATGTGGACATATACAGATACAGTATGTGTGAGCTGTGACATCGGACCTGAGAGAGAGTAGGCTGGAAGGTGCTGTAAAGGGTCCTGGTCTCCACATGTTCAGGGACAAGTCCCTGTTTTCTGAGCACGTGCAGACAGAGTCGTTCTTGGGCCGGACCCATGTGCTCATGAATTTCCTTGTTGTTCTCTGGATGTGAAAACATTTTGAACCTTAATCAGACTTATTATACCAGTCAAGTTAGATGTGGGAAAAAGAGTCAGTCAAGAAATGTCAAGCATTCAAAGACTGAATAAAGTTTTGAGGTCTTTAGTTTGTGTTATTACCAAAAAATGAACACCACATTATACCTGCTCACATCATCATGTTAGTATAGTCATTATGAGCATTTTAGCATGCTGACATTCTATCACACTCATTTGCTGTATTACAATTTAAAACCATTGACATTACCAAACTGAGCCAGCGTGTACTCTTTGCCATTGAATATGAGTGAGTTGCCGTTGTCTTCAGTCCTGGGTTTGGACAGGCCTTTTAGACGAGCCACGTTCTCCAGAATCTGAGACGGCTTCAGCTGGTCCCGCCACTGGTTGATACCAGAACTGAAATGGCAAGAGAGATAAATCAAAGGGAGGTTAATCCTTCCTGCATGGTTTCCTCATGTCTTCCTCAGCCCTAAGATTGCCCACACCCATATTTCCTTACATGCAGTAGGTTTGTGGCAGGCCACAGTAGGAGTTGTATCGGGACAGGAAGCGGTTCTCCAGGTCAATCACTGTGTCACCGACCTTCTCATCACGGCTCAGGAGATCATAGTCATAGACAGAGATTTTCAGGTCCTTGTCCTGGGGCAGGAAACATGTCATCTCAAACATCCTGAACAAAACAGGAGTGTTTGAGAAGTGAGAAGGTGCACTGGATGATATGGTCTAGATTTTATTCTCCATTGCTTAGATTTATCCGTTCATAACATTTACCTTCCAAACACAGGGCTGATGGTATTGGGTAAGTAATGATCTCTGTCGTCAATTGTATTCTTTCCCAGGGATATCTTTATGTATGGATCACACTGAGCAGAAGAGAGAACACAAGTTCATCCAGAAGATGTTGACTGGGCCACGTTTGTCGAAATCTGCTGCTTTTATTGCTGGTAATACAGATTCATGCTCACTCTGCCATTGTTGTCTTTGGGCTGCAGGTCTATGGCCCGGACCACATAAATCCTGACCAGACACTCCTGAGGTCCACTATCTGGCAGCTCTCTGAACTGACGGGGAGGAGGAGCAACACCTGGGTCGTCTGAAAGAGGGTACACCTTGAATGAACCCTGCGGGTGCAAGAACACGCAAATTAATCAACACGGATTAGCTATGATACATTTTTTTGCGCATTTTTTATAGTATGTAAATCAAGTGTTTACTAAGTGTTCTGAATGGTGTCGACTACCTTCAACTCTCCAACCACAGTAGGGTCGTCGTCGCCATTTTCAGTCTTTCCTCGCTGCAGTTTGAAGGTGCTGCAAAAGTCAGTCAGCCCTTTGAACTCCGTGACATCCTCCAGTTCGCAATCATACACCTGAAAAAACAAAGTCATATTCAAGTCATCTACAGCTCAATAGTGAAGCTTCTGTACACAGCGATGATCGTTATTTACACAAGGGAATTAACACTGTAAAGGGTGTCGTGTGGGGGGAAAAAAGCCAACTTACTTTGAGGGTGTCGTATCCTTTCTTGAGGTAAGGGCCGCATTTCTCTGAGTCTCCAGTTGAAGCGTAGAATTTACTCCACCAATCAACTGTCTCTTTTTCCTAGAGAAGTAATTGCACAGTTGTAATCTTCATATACATGGTTCCCTGCATTTGGCATAAGAATCTGAAATCTATTGTTTGCACTTACCTTCTCAACATGCTTTGGAGAAAGGAGATGCGGTGTGACATAAAACATAAAAGAAGTCACAAGTACATACACATACATACATACATACATACAGCGGTAACATAAATGCAAAAATACACAAATACAGTTCACACAATAGGCCAATAGGCAAATATTGGCATGAAAGTGAAACAATGAATGAAGTGAAGGAAAGGTTTGTAAGGAGATCCTCGTTGCTATTTTTATGATTGACAGAAAATCTGAAAACAAGGGCGTAACAAAGGGCGGTGTAACTGCATTAAGGGCCCGGGCCACTAGGGGGCCCACTAACACCACCTGTCCCTTCACTTGTGACATGGAAAGGTGGTTTAGTGGTATCCATACCTGCCTTGAGTGAGACCTGTGAATGTAGTGTGAATGTTTTCACAATAATAATGAATCAGAAGAATAAGAACCCTCCTTTCTCTCACAGCATTTATTATTGAGTAATATGTTTCTTGTCTGGCACCTGTGAGACTTGAGTTTAATTCCTGACGTTATATTTAAAAGGAATAGTTTGACATTAAGTGAACAATCATATTGTTACGTTTGGACAGTGGCAGGTTAGCTGTTCCCCCCTGTTTCCAGTCTTTATGATAAGCCAACTGGCTTCAGGCTGTAGCTTCATATTTAGAGTACAGACTGAAAGCTGAACCATAACTGTCATGATGTTGCTGGAAGTTCAGTTTTAAATATTCTACATAAAGCAAAAGTTAGACATTTAGGGAAAGGAGTTTATTTAATTTCCTACCAAGAGTTAGATGAGAAGATTGATACCATGCGAGTTAGATGCCTGGGGGACTAATTTGCTACAGGGCCCATTTACATGTTACGCCCCTGTTGTGAAAAAGATGATGAAATGTCATCATTAAATTAGCATTGATGAAATTAAGTACAAAAGCAGTTATTGTGACAATGCCCACACAGATTAATGGCATTGTCACATCGTTATGAGGCCTTTGTCAAGCCTGCCGTAGCGTTGTGGATTAAGTGATCTCAGCCTCCCAGTGTCATTGGTGCCCAGCCTGGTAAATTATCAAGCTATAATAAG